>CM055124.1:296115897-296715897 GCA_029206835.1 Rana muscosa
GGGAGGGGGAGGGAGAGAGAGATGCTTGAACAAAGCATACCTTGAATCAGGGGTACCTATAGGCAAAGAATACCATACCAAACGGTTCATGGATATGCAATTAGTGGACCTCCAGCTGTTGCAAAACTACAAGTCCCATCATGCCTCTGCCTCTGGGTGTCATGCTTGCTGCGGTCAGAGTCTCGCTATGCCTCATGGGACTTGTAGTTTGGCAACAGCTGGAGGTCCACTAATTGCAATAGTATAACCCCAAGTGTCCCTCTAAAACCTAAGCCACTGCACACAGTCAACCTTCCCTCCTGGCCCTGTACAGGGCACTGGGAAGCCATGACTCAACCATATAGTTGGAGGCATGGAAAGCAGTACACAGCTCTTGCTGGGTCTTTATTGTCCAGCATTCATGGGGAAGAGCAGCTGGCAGGAGGCAGCGGCAGCTGCTGGGAGCTCACTGGGTTTATTTTACATTCTCTGGGTTCAAGAGCAGCAGAAGTCCACAGAGTGCGCAGAGCAAAACAAACATGGGACCCGTTAACACGGAGCACTTCACCAGAGAGCAACACACAGGGGCTGCCGTGCCAAACTTCTCCCACAGATATTTATTTAAAGAAGACCCCAGCGCCCACATAACACACAGAATCCTTCTCAATTACTTGCCGCCGGGGCACTCCTATACGTCTTCAGTGTCTACTCGGGTCAGTCAACCTAAAATACAAGCTTCCTTCTATAAAGAGCTACTAATAACATGCACAAATATTGATGTGAACGCTATGAAGCCCACACATAACTGGAGACACTTGTGGGCCTGACCTGTAAATATGGAGCAAGAGCCAAGCTGCCTCCCCACAGCCACCAGTTTCCATTTTCAAATGCAACAAACAATATTCAGGGAATTCAATCAAATTCTAGTGACATTTCTCTGATGGTATGGTCCTTTAGGCTCCATGTACACTGAAGCTGATAAACTGCAGTTTATTGGCGTTTTTTTTTTTTTTTTTAAAAGCCCATTAACTGCACTCTATGTTAGCCTATGCGTTTATGTACACATAGCGTTTTTTAGCGTTAATGAGCAGTGGAGTTAATGGGCTTTTTTCTGAACGCAAGAAATTCGCATTCAAAGTGCCGTTTTTCGGCGGGAAAAAATGCAAAAAAAACGCAGGTCGCCGGCGTTTTTCAGCGTTTTTTGATCCATTGAAAAAAAAAAAAAAAGCTAAAAAGCGCTAATAAAAAAAACGCTGATAAAAGCTATATTTTAAAGCAGCTTTTTCTGCCAGAAATCTGGCGTTCAACACGACCGTTTTTGAGCTTCTGTGTACATGGAGCCTTAAAATGGCCTGCGCAAGAGTGAAAAAAAACCCTGCTTTCTGTAGTGACAGATTCAGGCAGTGCTTAAAGGGGTTGTAAAGGTTCCTTTTTTATTTTCTAAATAGGTTCCTTTAAGCTAAAGTGACCAGATTTTTTAAATTAAATCCGGGGACTTTTTTTTTTTTTACTAGCAATGGCGGCAATCAGTGACTCTCTGCCCGTCGCCTCACAGCCTCTCAAGTCTTACTCTCCGGGCCCCCGGCTACTACTGGGTGGGGTGCGGAGGAAGATCACTCCGCAGGGAAGGCAAGGAGATAAGCAGGCGGCTGGCCGGGACTTGAGCCAAGGCAGAAGAACATGCGAGCGGAGCTGAATGGGCACCCGAAAATGAAGAAATTATCCCTCCGCTCCGTCCAGCACATGATCATCAGAAAGGGGCACAGATAATGGGAAAAAATACACCCCCCTAAGCTAGTAAGTGCGGTGGAGCGGGGGGGTGCAATTCAGAATTTTTTTTATTCTGCACCGACTGTCTTTGAAATTGCCTGGGCGCCTGTTCAAATCCAATCCGGGGACAAACCGGGGACAGACTTGGTCCGGGGACAGTGTCCTCAATCCAGGGACTCTCCCCTGAAACAGGGGATGTCTGGTCACCCTACTTTAAGCTAGTGCCTTGTTGGTTCACTTACCTTTTCCTTCTATTTACCTTCTAAATTTCTTACTTCCTGTTCCTCCTCGGTAAGCTTTCCCCCCCATCATCCGAGCCGTTCTGGCTGGGGGTTAAGTCAGCGTGCTCGCCCCCTCCCTTGGGACTACATCCCTGCGGGGAGCCTCCCGTGCCTGTGAACGTACAGAGCATCTCCCCGCAGGGATGTAGTCCCAAGGACGCTGACTAACCCCCAGCCAGAACGGCTCGGATGATAGGGGCAAGCTTACTGAGGAGGAACAGGAAGTGCGAAATTCAGACAAAGAAAAATAAACATTTAGAAGGGAAACCTAAGGAAAAGGTAAGCGAACCAACAATGCACTAGCTTAAAAGAACCTATTTAGAAAATAAAAAAATGAACCTTTACAACCCCTTTAAAGAGGAAGTAAACCCTCTGACAGTTTTCACGGGAAAAAAAACCCTGCAAGAAAAAGGCATAATGAGCTAGTATGCTATGCATACTAGCTCATTATGTGACTCTTACCTGAAATCAAAGTCCTCCTCGTTCCCCGCCGCCATGTTCCCTTAGAGCTTCTTCCTGGTATCGCCGCTCCGGCGCTATGATTAGCCGGAGCGGCGATGACGTCACATTTGCGTGGGGCCGGCATTCGCCAATTGAGAAAACCGGCATGTCCCATTCATTATGCAGGGGCGCTCAGTGCGCCTGTGCCATTGTCTACGGCACACATGCGCCGTAGACATCGTGCAGTGTTATCTGCAAATATCTCCTTAACCGTGTAGGTTGAGGAGATATTTCATGCACCTACAGGTAAGCCTTAATCTAGGCTTACCTGTAGATGCATGTTGTCAAAGTGGGTTTACAACCACTTTAATAGCACTACTTCGTAAAAGTTGTGCCATTACTGCACCAAATCCCCGCCCCCCCCTCCCCCCAAAAAATAATAATAATAGTATAACTCCAGTTTGTAGATAACAAAACTGAAGATAAATTAAGACCAACTCTAAATGAGCATACAGAGATGGGCAGAGTGCCTGTCTCTGTACACTGTAGCCAAAGGGCATGTTTGCCACTGCTACACCCTCCCCTTGAACTGCACACTCCCAGTGCAAGGATCAAGCTGCCAACAACAGCTCGGGGGCCTGAGCTAAAGATCAGTAGTCAGTGGGACCAGCTTCCGATCATGTGACCGTTGTGACAGTGGTCACATGACTGCGGATTCTTCCAGCATTCAAAACTAGGATGCCGGGGTGGGCAGAAAGGGGTTATTATATCAGCCCCACCAAACTCCCAACAAGGTCCAGCAAATTCTTCTCCATGCCATATATAAAACAGATTTCTCCATCCGAGCTAACCAACTCAAAAGGACGAATCCGATTCCTGGGAAATTTTATTCTGATTGGGTGTAGCCACTGTTTGGCAGAAAAATGTCCAGCAGGAAAATGGTCTTGTCAAATGGCGCTGGGTTGTCAGGACCACTCACAGAGCGAATTCCGGCTTGTTCATCTGTGTAAAGGAAATTTGTAAGTTCTGTATATAATTGTATTCTATTTTTTATGTATTGCACACAGCAGTCACTGTGCACACGGCTCTAATAATGTTTTCATTACGTTTGCATTCTTTCGAGTCCTGATTAGAATTAGCCTGCCTATGTTACGCCCCTTGTTACCATAATAGTACAATTATAATACCAATGTGATAGCTACGTAATCATGTGTAAAAAAAAAAAACTTCAAATGCATCACAATAAAAAGAAGAACAGATATTTGGAAAGATGCGGAGTGTACCTTTTGTTTCTGTTCCCTACTGCAGTAGTTATTAATTTGGAACCACTAATCAATAAGAGGATAGGAGTTGCCGATCTATAAAATATCCAGAGCAATCGGGAACTCAGTGAATGGTCAGCTTTAAGGCCCGTACACACGATCGGATTTTCCGATGGGAATTGTGTGATGGCAGGCTGTTGTTGAAAAATCTGACGGTTTGTATGCTCAGATTTTCTAACAACAAATGTGGGATAGCATGCTTTAAAATTTTCCAACAACAAATGTGTGATGTCGGATTATCCGATCATGTGTACAGAAGTCCTTCAGACAAAACTCCAGAGTACAAACACGCATGCTCTGAAGCAATGCTAACCATAACACAACATTAGCAGAAGTTGCCCAAAGGGTGGCGCTAAAGAGCTGAAAAAAAAACACAAAGTTTTATGTTTGTTGGCCGACAATTATTTACCGTTTGTATGCAAGACAAGTTCATGGCCAACGCCCTTTGGACAAAAGTCCTACGCTTTGTCCGCGAAAAATCCGATCGCGTGTACGAGGCTTTACTGTTTCAGCAACCAAAGGATTTGTAATTCTATACAGCCGATCAGGATTGCTCATCTCTGCACTACCCAGTGGGCGACACTTATTTCTGGATTCAGCAATTGAGCGTTCCGCATCACCTCCAGCTTTTGGGCAGTGAAGCAGCATAATCCGCAGGGAGAGGATCCAGGATGTAGTAGTGATCGTGTTTGCTGCACAGTGTGCCAGGGGCGTATAAATCACAAGACTGGCACGATCAGAATTACTAACACTGGCAGGGAAAACAGTAAAACACTTTTATTCGATCGATTTATTATAGGTTTTTACACAGAACCAACAATTTACACAGTGCTTCAAAAATATATTGTCCATTCACTCAAGGAGCTTACAATCTAAATGTACCCCACTCATCCTCATTACATACCAATACTAGGGGCAATTTAGACAGGAGCCAATTAGCCTACCAGCATTTCTTTGGATTACAGGAGGAAACCAACATGAACACAGGGAGAACATGCAAACCTTATGCAGGCAGTGTCTTGTCGAGATTAGAACCCCAGTGCCGCAAGACAGAAGTGATAACCACTTAGTCACCTTGCTGTCTATGTATTTTTGTTTGCTACCTTTATTAAAGTGGACCTTTTAGTAACCTTACAAGCCTGTGTGAATTACAATATACAGAAACCATCGTCTGTTAAAATAATTCCACCTTTTACCATTAAAGAAGATGTTAACCCAAAACTTTAGATTTCTGATATGTGCCTGCTATATTATTATTATTATTATTATAATAATAATAATACAGGATTTATATGACGCCAACAGTTTGCGCAGCGATTTACAACATGAGAGCAAACAGTACAGCTACAATACAACTCAATACAAGAGGAATCAGAGGGCGCTGCTCATTGGAGCTTACAATCTACCATGTACTTGCATAAAAATGTTTCCTGTTCTCTTTGTATTGCTTCCTTTGTGTGAAATCCCTGGTGTTCCTGCCAGTCCTACTGCTTTTCTATTAAAAAAACTGACCACGCTAGGCACGAGAGAACAGTGTGGTCAGTTCTCTAGCTGTGCTGAGAACTCAGCCTGCTCTCCTCCAATGTACAGGCTCGAGCCGACAGTGCAGCCCCCCCCCCCAAGCAATTTACTGGGAAGATCAGTGTTCTGAAGTTTCTCCTCCCCTAGCTTTCTAAGATCCCTATGCAGCTGAGAACAGAGGGAATGTGATCACTTATATAAAAAAACAAAAAAAAAGAAAAAAAAAAAAAAGGGGGGGGAAAAGAGGGTATTTATAAAAATTCTTATTATTCTTATTACTATTACTACTACTACTACAAGCCTTTCCGAGGTCAGCCGAACTGTCCTCGGGCCTTTCCGGCCATTTCCGAACGCCGCCATTCTGCTCCGGCGCCCCCCCCCCCACATCAGGCCAAACGCGGTACTCCACCCCCTTTGGCCTGAATCCTGCTAGTGTTGCGAGACAACACTGTGTGTGTATGTATATATATATATATATATATATATATATATATATATATATATATATATATTATATATATATATATATATATATATATAGGTGAACACATAGGGAAGCTTGTATTTTGACGTGACACAAGCCCGTCTTTCGAAGATGAGATCATGCCTCATTGAAACGTTGCAATAAAATCTTCAGTGTGTTCATCTCTCTGGCCCATGGGTGCCACTCTCTCTTTTGGATTATATATGTGCTACAGTCTTAGTTGCGCACCCAAGCTCAATTTTATGTGTGCAGTGGCAACACTGAAAGATGGATAGAGGTGAGGGTTTACATATACTGTAAAAATGCAGTAACTGCGCTCCAGCCAGTGGCCTTGCATAGTCAGATGATGTCATTGGTCTGCTGCAGGCAGGAGGAAGCATTTCCTCAGTCTCCCCTCCCCCAGTAAACAGACTGCAACACTGTAACTTAGTAGCAAGTCAGAAGGTGAGAGACTGCTGCAGGGACTGATCTATGTCAGATATTTGTGAACACAGACCAGAACTGCACAGGCACCAGGATTTACAGGATTCTGTATCAACTCTAAACTGACATCCCAGCCAAGGAAATAGACGGTGACCCTGGATGATTCCTGAACAACTATGGTGTCATTTTTCTGGAGAGAAAAGCAGATGAAGGCATGGTCAGAGGGAGTACCGTGATCTCTATAGGAGGTAATGAATACCTGGAAGAGCTACACTGAAGAACAGATCTGATACTAGGTATCCGTAAGGACTTAGTAGAAGTCTGGAGCAGTTCACATAAAGTAACAGTTAGGATCCAACGCATGTCACATCAGACACACAGTACAGGAGGAGTGCAACCAAACATCTTGGTTCTCACCCATTAAATTCAGCCCCACGCCTGTCACCGGGTACTGCCTTTGTCTATATGGCGGGAGCTGATGCTGGCTCATCTCCCACCGAGTTACCTTTGAGAAGGTAGTGGAGCTGACAGGTTTCCTACAGAGAGGATAAACTGACACATTCCTATGGCTGGGGGCTCCTTGGTGATTAAGAAAAAAAAGCTTTTATACCGGCTCTTCCCCATGCTGTTCTCTTGGCTGTGTTTTCCAAGTCGATTCCAAAAGTATCCCACAGAGCCCTCGTCGCTCCTCTGTGTCCATTTTTTTTTCTTTTGTCAAAATACTAACGTATAAGCAAAAGGCTCGGGCCTCGAACCCTCCGTCCAGGATTCCAAAACAAGCAGCTGCACAAATTACGCTAAAATATTCAACAGTGTCTTGTGACCAGCTGAAATTACTTATTAACAAATGTCATTCTTCTCTCACCCCAATTCCAGTCGGGCCGTAGTAGTGGCCTACAAAACTGGGAGCACAAACATAAGACGAAGACCCATTCTAGGCAGAGGAGTTCATGAAATAGCTGCACGTCTCTTCCTGGCCAATGGGAAGCATGGTGATACATAGCAGCTCCAGAAAGTAGTTCACAACAAGAGGCCAGCGCTATCCACTCCACCAATGTACAGAGGCCACCATGTGCAGGGCTGGTACACTTCCTATGGGCTCGGGCTCTCAGCAAGACCTTAAGGCGCACACATGGAAAGACATGTGCTTAAAGTCCAACTCTGGGGGTGGGTTGGGTATTAACAGATTAGCACCCCTTACTTTTAGTACTGGTATTGTTTAAATTTGGACCCGCAACAACTATGCCTTACACATACAGGTCTCCTTGAAGAGGCATCTGAGTGGCCAAAAAGGACCTCCAAGCCTCCAGTCTGGGCACTGCTCATGCAGAAGCATCTCCCTTCATTCCTGTGGAGACTACGTTCATTCTCCATAGTCCCACTGTATGAAGGAATGTAGCTGCTCTCTCTTACTCATTCCCGAAATGGACTAGAGACCAATTCCTAGTAGACACGGGCCGAATGTGAGGAGACATTGGCCCGTTCAATAACAAAAAAAAAGTCCGACATTAGGCCAGCCGGTCCGTCAGAAGCCGAGCGTTTGGCCAGCTTCTGTTGGACGAGCATGCTGGAAAACCACCACCCGACTGGCTCCCAATCAGCGCTCTCAGCCAATGGCAGAGAGCACTGATCAGAGGGTTCTGGTGGGGGGGGGGGGCTATCCCCCTGTCTGAACACAACAGCTCAGTGGGGGAGATAGCCCCGGAGTGGTCAGTTAACCATTAGTGTGTACCAGGCTTAAGGGATCTGTAGTATGCATAGAGCAGTGCACATGACCACAACCAACGTGCACGGCTCGTTTAACTGCTTCTCGCCCGCCGTTGTAGAATGACAGTCAGGCGGAACCCATCATGTTCTAGGAGGACCCCATATGACGTCCTCTTATTCTTGCCATGGGGACACCCAGTTCTGCAAACAGTGGTGCGATGTGTCCCTCGGACACAGCGCATCACCGATCGCGGTAAAGAGCCAACGACGTAGGCTCTTCACTATGTGATCAGCTGTGTCCAATCACAGCTGATCACATGTAAACAAATGCTGGTTCTCGGCTCTCCTTCCATCAGCGCTATCGGCGTCTGAAGAAAGGAAAACCGATAACTGGCTTTCCTGTGGCGATAGGGGCATTTACACTGATCATCAGGGCTCTGATCAGTGTCCATCAGTGTAGGATATCAGTGCAGCCTGCATGTGCCCATCAGTGCAGCCTGCATGTGCCCATCAGTGCAGCCTGCATGTGCCCATCAGTGCAGCCTGCATGTGCCCATCAGTACCACCTTATCAGTGTAGAAAAAAAAAATTACTTATTTGCAAAATTCTACAACGGAAACTAAAAAAAATCATTTTTTTTTTCTTCAAAATTTTCTGTCGTTTTTCGTTTGTTTAGCAAAAAATAAAAACCCCAGTGGTGATTAAATAGCACCTAAAAGAAAGCTCGATATGTCTAAAAAAATAAAAAAAGATAAAAAAATTCTTATGGGTACAGTATTGCACGACTGCGCAATTGTCAAAGTGCAACAGCGCTGAAAGATGAAAACTGGCCTGGGCAGGAAGGGGGTGCAAGTGTCCAGTATTTAAGTGGTTAGCACAAAAACAGAAGTGAGGAGGAAAATGGAGAAGTGTGGGGGCTCACCAAGGATGTTACATGAGGCAACAAGAAACAAATTCCATGAACAATAGATTACAGGTCCATTAAGTAGTGGATGTATATGGATTCATTTTGAATAATTAAAAAATAAAGAATAGTTTTTAGCCCCAGTTTAAATGCAAAAACAAAAAAGGACTAAAGACTGCAGGAAAAAAAAAAGAAAAAGCTAAAAAAAGTCTAACGGCATATATCATTTTTACAGACATATTTCGCCAGTAAAAGCTCTGAAGATTTTGATTATTGTTTGGAGTTTCCATATAATTTATGAGCCAGATCAGAAAGCAGCTGCTGATCTTAGGGAGCCCTCCAGCCACCTATAACACGTACGATATGAAGCGTAGCTGACAGTTGCTTTTCCACATCTTTCTGCCGCGAGCACACCAAAAGAAATAAAAAAAAAAAAAAAAAAAAGAGAAAAAAAACGCACACAACAAAAGGAAAGAAATATTTGCTGTGACTGGATACGGCCAAACATAACATTTGTGTTTGAAAACCCCCAAAAAAAGGCCCGGTTTAAAACTACTGTCCAAACGCGCACAGCAAATGAAAAACAGATGAAGGCTGGGAAGCATGTGAGCGGTGCGAAGCAAAATGTTTGTTTATGAACAAGAAAAGAAAACTGGTTTGCAGCGAGCCTAACCAACAAAGCCGAGTTCCCATCTGTGGCTACCAGACCGTGACTCGCAGAGCGCAAAAAAAGCGATCTTTGCAGGCTGTTATGCCCTCCACGCTCAAATCTGCATTTTAGCTGTAAAAATAAACTGAACAAAATACACATGGGGAAGGGTGAGTGGCTCATCAGAATGTCATGAGCTCAACTCATAGAGATCGTTTGACAAATAGTGATGTACATATAGCTCAGCTGCATCAGGCTACTGTGAAAACAGGAGCATGCCCCCCCCCCCCCTTTCGTCAAGGCGGAAGTTCTGGAGGCCTTGCTTTAGTGGCCATGGCAGTTCCACCAGTGGCAGAAGAACAGAGTTCATAGACCACCAGTGGCAGAAGAACAGAGTTCATAGACCACCAGTGGCAGAAGAACAGAGTTCATAGACCACCAGTGGCAGAAGAACAGAGTTCATAGACCACTAGCCTTTTCTGAAAAACTATAATAATATGTACAAATTGTAAGAGGACTATTAAAATAGAAGTATGACCAAACTTCTCATATGGGTCACAGAAGTGCACTTACGTAAACTCTCCTGTGACCATCAGCCGACGTCACAGAGCCACTCAAAACTTTGGAGGGATCCTGACAATAACGTAGGGATCCACCCAGATTCTTGACTGGCAGCTCGCTCAGCCTCTCAGTGGACCACTGGGAGACAGAGCCAGCTGCTTCCACCCCATCCACAGTCAGGCGCTCTAATGAGCCCTGAAAGGGCAGAGCACAGAGCCCAAGAACAGAGCGATCACGTAAAAAAAAAAAAAAAAAAAAGTATAATATATATATATATATATATATATATATATATATATATATATATATGTGTGTGTGTGTGTGTGTGTGTGTGTGTGTGTGTGTGTGTGTGTGTGTGTGTGTGTGTGTGTGTGTGTGTCATCAGAATGTCATGAGCCACACGAACCACCGCCCTCAGGCTGAAGGTGCCTGGGACTCGACCCCGTGACAAAGATGGCCGGCCCCTTTATACCCTCTCCCAGCAAGCACGGCGGGTTCCCCGCCCCACCATACCGCTGCCGAGGGAGGACAAAGAGGAGGCACAGCAATGATTCAACCCCAGCCCAAGGCGACAGCGCCACCCGCTGGACCGCAAGGAACTGTACATCGCTGGTGTCTCTGCCAGTTTGAATTACACCCGGGAAAGTACATACCCGCTACACACATATCTCTCATGTACGCGGGGGGGGGGGGGGCGGATTAGCAAAAACTGATATACTCTGTAGTGTTTGTATACACAGAAGTGTATCCAATGGAACCATCATTGCTGGAAGACTTCCTCTGTCTTTAAAGGCGAGTGCCCGGGCCACCATATGCTTAATATCGTTGATTTTAACAAACCACTGTGCTATGGTCAAAGATTACATTCTGCACCATATGGGTGCCCCAACGGCACGCCTTCAAATATCTGCAGCTGCTGAAGACCTGTCATTAAAGTGAAAAGCGGCGGTTCCCACACCTAGCCAGCCACTCAGAGCCACAGTAGGAATCAGAAGATTCCTGACGCTACAATTTGCACTGGCCTAAATCACCAGTATGAATGTAGCCCAATCTTTGACCATCTGTAGTATCTGACAGCTTTCTCTAGCTTTACATGCACCAATTGTTATGTGCCCTTTGGTGATATCAGGGGACCAACATCAAGAAAGTTCACCACCACTGGTCTGAATCAGGGTTTTAAAATATTTTTAGTTGTGGCACCTTTACAACCCTGATTCCCAAAATGTTATGTAAAATCTACATAAAAAAACAGACTGCAATGATTTGCAAATCTCATAAACCCAGATTTTATTCACAATAGGAAATAGAAAACATGTCAAAATGTTCAAAAATTTGAAAATGTACCAAAAAAAGTAATTTTTAAAATTGATGGCAGCAACAAGTCTCAAAAAAGTTGGGACGGGGCAACAAAAAGATAGCAGTACTGCCCAACTTCCCAACAAAAATTGGGACAGGGCCATGTTTACCATGGTGTAGCATCCCATCTTCTTTTATCAGTACTCTGTAAGCATCAGGGACCCAAGGTGACCAGTTGCTGGAGTTTTGGGAGAGGAAGTTGTCCCATTCTTGCCTAATATTGGATTCTAACTGCTTAACAGTCCTGGGTAGTGTTGAGCGGACCCGAACTGTAAAGTTCGGGTCCGTACCGAATTTTGGCGTTTTCCCGACCCCGGACCCGGACCCGGATTTTGCGCTAAAGTCCGGGTTCGGATTCGGGAATTTAATGGCGCAGTTAGAAATGCTTCAGGGGCCAGCCAATCACCATTTGATTAGCTGGTGTGCCCTTAGAAGCCATCATAGCCATGCCTACTAATGGCATGGCTGTAATTGGTCAGTGCAACATGTGACCCAGCATGTGACCAGCTTCTATATAAGAAAGAGGCACACAGCACAGATCGTCACTCTGCTTTTAGACAGTGTAGGGAAAGGATCCTGGCTGCTGTTGCTGTGAGGGAGAGAATAGGAGTTAGTCCTGATTCTGCAATCTACTGATAGAAAAGATAGGGAGACAGTGTAGTGTAGTGTAGTGTAGGGGCAGGATCCTGTTTGTGCTTTCAGGGAGAGAGATTTAGATAGGAGTCCAGATTGAGAGATATAATAGCTCAGCGATCTGCATAGGTTTATCTGTTTGTGTTGCAAGCTCAGTGCACCAGGACTGCATTACGTTGAGTGATACACCTATTCCATACTGTGGCTGTATTGTGCTCTTGCTAAAAGACCTATTTTGGTCAGAAAAAAAAAAAAAAAAAAAGGCACTTTATTGTGCTTTTGCTAAAAAGACCCATTTTTGGGCCCCAAAAAAAAAAAAGGCACTTTATTGTGCTGTTGCAAAAAAAAAAAAGGCACTTTGTTGTGCGCAAAAAAGACCTATTTTTGGGCAAAAAAAATATTTTGCAGTGTATATCTCTAGTTGTGTGAAATAACCAATTTCTATATATTTTTCTTGTACTATGCTATACTAAAAAAAAAAAAAAAATTTTTTTTGAATAGCATTCTCTGCAGCTGTGCGATTCAGCGGTTATATACTGTGGTTGTGTTGTGCTCTTTCAAAAAACGCCATTTAGGGCCACAGAAAATATTTTGCAGTGTGAAATACACATGTGGAGGTGTGTAAAATAAACAATTTCTATATATTGTACAGTGCTATACTAAAAAAAACAACATTTTCTTTCTTGTACATCACGGGACACAGAGCGACATAGTCATTACTAATGGGTTATATAGATACCTTCAGGTGCTGGCACTGGCAACTTCCAAAACCGGAAGTACCCTCCCCTATATAAGCCCCTCCCATCCGGGAGCACCTCAGTTTTTTGCCAGTGTCTAAGGTGTTGGCCAAGAAGAAACATGTGTTTTTCACTGAGCTTGCGTACAGGTTCTTTTGGGCCTCAGTAAGCTATTCCGGATCCGACCAAAAAAGCTTCATAGCTAAACGGTCGGTACCCGGGCCTTGCAGAGAAGAGCAAGGTTCTGCCTGTAATGCTTCTCTTAGGAGAGCTGGACCCTGGGATCCAGAGCTCTGGTCATACCCACGACCAAGATGTTTTCTGTGCAGGGTGCTATACAGGTCCAGGGGAGTGGAATCCTTGGGAACCCGGTCCCTGAAGGTTTGATTACAATGCCTGCCGTGATAGGTGAAGTTTGGGCTTTTGTGGACCAAACAAAGTCCTGCGGCGGGGAACAGGTAAGTGGGGGCCCCCAGGAACCTGGTTCTATTGGGGGACCCCCAAGCCTAATTTGTCTTTCTGTCTGTTACCTAACGGTATTCCCGCTAATATCTGTGCATGCCTGTAACTACTAAAAAAATGTAATAATTTTAATAGTGGTCAAGAAAAAAAAAATTTTTTTTATATATATATATATATATATATATATATTTAATATATTAGACTGCGGTACCTGTGTTTGTCCACTAGAGGCCGCTGTGGAACGTTTCTTGTCATGTGGACTAGTTTCTTTTCATCAGAGCAAGTCCAGGCAGATGGTGAGTTCTCTTATGGGAAACTGCTTCCTCTGCCATGTTGCAATGCTCGTCCATCCCCTGGCCTGCGGCAAAGAGGGGCCCTGGCTCTTGTCCCTAGTTTCCATTTTCGAAATTAGCGCCGAAGGTGCACGTGGCCGCGCGCGTGCACGCGCCTCTATATATAGAGGCGAGCCGGGAAAGGGGGCGGAGCCTGGGGGATGACGCTCTGTGCGCGCCGCAGCGCTTCTGCGCATGTGCGGGCGTCCCAGCATGTTAAAAACCACAAAGTTGTGTTGTGAGCTGGCTATGGAGTGCAGAGACAGAGCTGGCAACATTTAAAAAAGGCATACAGCAAGCGGTTGATGCAGGCATCCCCTAGAAAGGCACATTAGTAGACACCAACTGTTTCTTATAGCAGCATTTATGCTAGACTATTTTCAGTAAGTGGTGTATTTCGGCTGGAATACCTCAGCTTTGGGCTTAGGAATAATGTCGTCTAAAAACTCCGGGACTAGAAATTCCAGGAAGCATAGGGGGTCTCCATCGGGCTCTGAGGATCTTGGGCATGCTTCGGCTGCACCAGTCTCCCCTGAAGAATCAGAGGTTAGTGACCGTAGAGCACCCTCAGGAGTACCTGGTACTGTGGCTGTCCTCAGTTCACCTGCTCCTGTGTATGTAACAGAGGAGGTTTTTTCCTCAGCTCTGGGAGGGCTGGAAGAGAGATTGTCAGCATTGATCGCTGCTTCCCTGTCACAGGAAAAAAGCGCCCGATCTCCGTCTCCTCCCTCAGAGTGCCTGTTAACAGAGCAACAGTCCCATACAGGGATCGACCTACCTGAAGGGGATCAGGATGAGGTCGATTCTGTTGTAGAGGAATCAACAGTGGAAGAGCCATTCTCAGCATCACATGCTGAAAGGTTATGGGTTCAGTCCCTGACTAATATGGTCCGATCAGCATTTAAAATGCCCCTTGCGGAGCCATCATCCACTTCTGTCTCCTCGTTGGGGTCGCTAAAAGCTCCCCAGACTGTTTGTTCCTTTCCAATCCATCCTTTACTGGAAGGGCTCATTTACCAGGATTGGGAGCATCCTGATAAAATATTTACTCCCCCCAAGAGATTTCCGGTGGTCTATCCCATGGAGGATAAGTTCATCAGAAAATGGAGGGTCCCTACAGTGGACGCAGCCATCTCTTGTGTGAATAAATCACTGACATGTCCGGTGGATAATGTCCAAATGTTCAAGGACCCAATAGATAAAAAATTGGAGTCCTTATTAAAATCTGCTTTTTCTACAGCAGGATTGGTGACACAACCAGCAGTGGCAGCTATTGGGGTCTGCCAAGCAGTGAAGGATCAGTTGAAGCAGGTCTTAAGGGACTTGCCAGATCAGCAGGCTCTTGCCCTAGCCGATCTACCTAGAGCCTTATGCTTTGCGGTGGACGCTATAAAGGATTCAATCCATCAGGCCTTACGCTGTCTGTAGTACATATTTGCAGGCTTCAATGGCTCAAAAACTGGTCTGCTGAAGCTCCCTGTAAAAAATTGCTGGTCAGCTTCCCATTTCATGGTGAACGCTTATTTGGGGAAGACCTGGACAAATATATCCAGAGAATTTCCAGCGGTAAAAGTACACTTTTGCCGGTTAAAAATAGAGTTAGAGGTCCCTCTTTTAAGAGGCCTGCTTCTCCAGTCCCTAGGACATCGGCTGTGAAACAGTTCCGACGGCCTCCTCGGTCAAATCCCAGAGGTAAAAATCAGGGACAATTGCAGGGTAACAAGAAGCCCTGGAGCAGGAGAGGTACAAAACCTCCCCCAAAGTCAAATGCATGAAGGGTTGCCCCCACTCAATCGGGTGGGGGGAAGAATTCAGTTGTTCACAGAGACCTGGCGGGACACGATCAGAGACAGATGGGTGCTCTCCGCAGTAAATCTGGGATACAAATTGGAGTTAAAAAACTCCCCTCCTTCCCGCTTTATAAGGTCAAACGTGCCAAGGGATCCCCAGAAGAGAGGATCCCTCCTGTTGGCACTAGAACAATTATTGCTCCAAGCAGTAATTATAGAGGTTCCCCTGGAAGAATGGGGGTTCGGGTTTTACTCAAACCTCTTTACAGTCCCGAAGCCAAACGGGGACGTGAGGCCCATATTAAATCTAAAAGGGCTAAACAAATTCCTACATATCAGGACTTTCCGGATGGAGTCGATCCGGTCGGTGGCCACTGCCCTACAAGGGGAGGAATGGTTAGCCTCGATCGACATCAAAGATGCTTATTTGCACATTCCCATCTTTCCAGCCCACCAAAAATTTCTACGCTTTGCGGTAGAAGGGCGCCATTTTCAGTTCAGAGCCTTACCCTTCGGTCTGGCCACAGCACCAAGAGTGTTCACAAAAATTCTGGCCCCATTATTGGCCAATCTAAGAACACGAGGTGTAACGATAATGGCATATCTAGACGACTTGTTGCTGATAGACCACTCAGTGGAAAAACTAGAAGTGGTTGTTCACGAGACAATCAAGTATCTGGAATATCACGGTTGGATTATCAACCGAGACAAGTTAGCCCTAAAACCAGTCAAAAGTCTGGAATACTTGGGGCTAAGGCTGGATTCAGACCAGAGAAAAATTTTCTTGCCTCAAGAAAAGGGGTCGTCTTTGAGAGATTTGATCCACTTAGTGGGTTCAAAAAGACAGCCATCCATACGCCTGTGCATGAGGCTGCTGGGAAAAATGGTGGCATCATTCGAAACAGTACCCTACGGTCAATTCCATTCAAGGAATTTGCAAAGGGCCATACTGTCAGCCTGGAACAAAAAAGTTCAGGCTCTGGACTTACCAATGTCCTTGTCCCCTTCCGTTCGCAAGAGCCTCCGCTGGTGGTTGGTTCCCCAGAATCTGGAAAGAGGGAAATCCTTCAGTCCGATTTCCTGGAAGGTGGTCACCACAGATGCCAGCCTTATAGGCTGGGGAGCAGTACTGGAGCAATGGTCTCTCCAGGGCAGATGGTCGGATGCGGAAAAGGCCCTGCCCATCAATCTCTTAGAGATACGAGCAGCCCGGTATGCCCTAGTAGCATGGACATCCAAACTCCAAGGGTCCCCTGTCAGAATTCAATCAGACAATGCCACAGCAGTGGCATATATCAATCGTCAGGGGGGCACCAGGAGTCGTGCAGCCCAAAGGGAAGTAAATTACATCCTGAGATGGGCAGAAAGATATGTCCCAGCCATATCTGCGGTATTCATTCCAGGAGTGGAGAATTGGAAGGCGGACTTTCTAAGTCGCCAACAATTATGCCCAGGGGAATGGTCCCTTCATCCCGAGGTTTTCCGGACAATATGTCAGCGGTGGGGAACACCGGATGTAGATCTGCTAGCATCCAGATTCAACACAAAAGTGGACAGGTTTGTCTCTTGGGCAAGGGATCCCCTAGCTTGCGGCTCGGATGCCCTAGTGTTCCCTTGGGATCAGTTCAAGCTGATATATGCATTCCCACCGCCACAATTGTTACCTCGATTACTCCGCAGAATCAGGGTAGAAAAGAAACCAGTGATTCTGGTGGCTCCAGCGTGGGCCCGAAGAGCATGGTACGCGGAGATTGTAAAAATGTCTGTGGGGAGTCCTTGGACCCTCCCACATCGTCCGGACCTGCTTTCGCAAGGACCGATATACCACCCTTCCTTACCAGCCCTAGGTTTGACGGCCTGGCTATTGAAGCCCACATTCTAAAAAAGAGAGGGCTCTCTAATGCTGTGGTATCTACCATAATCAATGCCAGGAAGCCGGTATCCAGGCAGATCTACTATAGAATCTGGAAGGCGTACATCGCTTGGTGTGAGGCCAAGAAATGGCATCCACGTAAATACGTAATAGGTAGGATTCTGGACTTCCTACAATGGGCTGTAGATAGGAAGCTTGCCTTGAGTACTATCAAGGGTCAGATTTCGGCCTTGTCAATATTTTTTCAAAGGCCCTTGGCTTCGCATTCACTAGTCAAAGCCTTTATACAAGGGGTGATGCGTATTAGTCCTCCGGTTAATATTCCCATATGTCCATGGGATCTAAACTTGGTTCTGTCGGTTCTACAGAAACAACCATTTGAACCATTACAGCATATTTCTTTGGTGCTTCTCACCAGGAAATTGATTTTTCTAGTAGCCATTTGTTCGGCTAAAAGAGTGTCGGAATTAGCAGCTATGTCCTGTAAGGAGCCATATCTGGTTATCCATAAGGACAGAGTAGTGTTACGTCCTCATCCAGCCTTTCTTCCTAAGGTGGTATTGAGGTTTCATTTGAACCAAGATGTGGTTCTTCCTTCTTTTTTCCCCAAACCTACTTCGGTAGAGGAAAAGTTATTGCATTCTTTGGATGTAGTAAGAGCAGTTAAAGCTTATCTGAAAGCCACTGCTCAGATTCGCAGAACGGATACTTTGTTTATTCTGCCGGAAGGCCCCAGAAAGGGTCAGGCAGCGTCAAAATCTACTTTAGCCAAGTGGATTCGACAGGTCATAATACAAGCCTATGGCTTGAGAAGGAGACCGCCTCCGTTCAAAGTTAGAGCGCACTCCACGAGAGCAGTTGGAACTTCATGGGCAGTGCATCACCAGGCCTCCCTGGCTCAAATCTGTAAGGCCGCAACATGGTCTTCAGTACACACGTTTACTAGGTTCTACCAGGTGGACGTTAGAAGTCAGGAGGATGTCGCCTTTGGGCGCAGTGTGTTGCAGGCCGCAAAAGATCCTCATGTCTGATAGCGCTCAGCTTATGTATGGTGTATCCCCCCCCTCATTGGGCATTGCTTTAGGACATCCCATTAGTAATGACTATGTCGCTCTGTGTCCCGTGATGTACGAGAAAGAAAATAGGATTTTTATAACAGCTTACCTGTAAAATCCTTTTCTTGGAGTACATCACGGGACACAGAGCTCCCGCCCCTCTTTGGGGACACTTATTGCTTTGCTACAAAACTGAGGTGCTCCCGGATGGGAGGGGCTTATATAGGGGAGGGTACTTCCGGTTTTGGAAGTTGCCAGTGCCAGCACCTGAAGGTATCTATATAACCCATTAGTAATGACTATGTCGCTCTGTGTCCCGTGATGTACTCCAAGTAAAGGATTTTACAGGTAAGCGGTTATAAAAATCCTATTTTTTTTTAATAGCATTCTCTGCACTTCTATAGCTGTGCGATTCAGTGGTTAAATACTGTGGTTGTGTTGTGCTCTTTCAAAAAACACTATTTAGGGCCACAGAACATATTTTGCAGTGTGAAATACACATGTGGAGGTGTGTAAAATAAACAATTTCTATATATTGTACAGTGCTATACTAAAAAAAACAACCTTTTTTTTTTAATAGCATTTTCTGTAGCTGTGCGATTCAGCGGTTACGTGCTGTGGGTGTGTTGTGGTCTGGCAAAAAACGCCATTTAGGGCCACAGAAAATATTTTGCAGTGTGAAATACACATCTGGAGGTGTGTGTAAAAAAACTATTTATATATATTTTCCTTGTACTGTGCTATACTAAAAAAAACAACCTTTTTTTTGAATAGCATTTTCTGCAGTTCTGTAGCTGTGCGTTTCAGCCATTACGTACTGTGGGTGTGTTGTGGTCTTCCAAAAAACGCCATTTAGGGCAAGATCCTAAATTTGGAAAATATGAGGGGAAGGTCAAAGGGACGTGGTGGCCCCGGTCGTGGTGCTGCTGGTGGAGCTCCTGTTGCAGGGAGAGGACGTGGTGGATCTGTGCCAGCTACACGCACAAGTGAAACACCTTCCTCAGGTGCGAGTAGGCGACCGAGCCTGCGGCGGTATTTTGTCACGCCTAATGAGGCTGTACCAATGTTTAGGCCAGGACAAGTACAGGCGATAGTAGATTGGGTTGCTGACAGTGCCTCGGGTTCCTTCACATTGTCTCCCACCCACTCTTCTGCTGAAAGATCAGAGTTGGCACCTGAAGCCCATGTCCATCAGTCTTTCACCTCACCCCCTTGCAAATCAGCCAAGCAGTCTGAGCCCCAAATCATGCAGCAGTCTCTTCTGCTTTTCGATGACTCTGTTAGCAGGGTTTCCCAGGGCCATCCACCTAGCCCTGCCCCAGAAGTGGAAGAGATTGAGTGCACCGATGCCCAACCACTTATGTTTCATGATGGGTACATGGGAGGACCATCGCAGCACGTCTCGGATGATGACGAAACACAGGTGCCAACTGCTGCTGCTTTCGCAATTGTGCAGACAGACATGGAGGGCAGGGGTGAAGACTGGGTGGAAGATGATGTGGAGGACGATGAGGTCCTCGACCCCACATGGAATCAACGTTATGCAGGTGACCAGTGTAGTTCGGAGGAAGAGGCGGTGGTCGCACAGAGCCACCAGCACAGCAGAAGAGGGAGCAGGGTGCAAAAACGGAGCATTCGTCCCCTAGACAGTACATCTGCTACTGCCCAACGCAGCAAGGGACCGAGCACACCAAAGCCAGGTCCAAGGACTTCCCTAGCGTGGCAGTTCTTCACACAGTGTGTTGATGACAAGACACGAGTGGTTTGCACGCTGTGCAATCAGAGCCTGAAGCGAGGCATAAACGTTCTCAACCTGAGCACAAGCTGCATGACCAGGCATCTAAGTGCAAAGCACGAGCTGCAGTGGAGTAGACACCTCAGAAACCAAGAAAGGTCTCTGGCTCCTCCTGCTTCCTCTTCTGCTGCAGTCTCGGCCTCTTCATCCACCTCTGTAGTGACAGTGGCACCTGTCACCCCGCAAACAGAGGATCTGCCAGCAACACTACCACCTGGGTCACCGACCATCTCCACAATGTCCCATGGAAGCGTTCAGCTCTCTATCTCCCAAACATTGGAGCGGAAGAGGAAGTACCCCCCTAGCCACCCGCGATCCCTGGCCCTGAATGCCAGCATTTCAAAATTCCTGGCCTTTGAAATGCTGTCATTCCGTCTGGTGGAGACGCAGAGTTTTAAAAGCCTGATGGCATTGGCTGTCCCGCAGTACGTCGTGCCCAGCCGCCACTACTTTTCCAGGCGAGCCATCCCTTCCCTGCACAACCAGGTGGGGGACAAAATCAGGTGTGCACTGCGCAACGCCATCTGTGGCAAGGTCCACCTAACTACGGATGCGTGGACCAGTAAGCACGGTCAGGGACGTTATATCTCCCTAACAGCACACTGGGTAAATGCAGTGGCTGCTGGGCCTGAGGCAGATAGCGGTTTGGCGCATGTCCTTCCACCACCGAGGATTGCAGGGCGCTTCAGTTTGCCTCCTGTTGCTAACTCCTCCTTCTCCGCTTCCTCATCCTCTACTGCCTCCTCATCCATTCAGCGTAACACCTTCACCACCAACTTCAGCACAGCCAGGGGTAAACGACAGCAGGCAGTTTTAAAACTTTCCTGTTTGGGGGAAAATCCCCACACCGCGCAGGAGTTGTGGAGGGACATGGAACAACAGACCGATGAGTGGTTGCTGTCAGTGAGCCTCAAGCCCGGCCTGGTGGTGTGTGATAATGGGCGAAATCTCGTAGCAGCTCTGGGTCTAGCCGGTTTGACGCACATCCCTTGCCTGGCGCATGTGCTGAACTTGGTGGTCCAGAGGTTCCTTAAAAATTACCCCAATATGCCAGAGCTGCTGCAGAAAGTGCGGGCTGTGTGTGCGCACTTTCGGCGTTCTCACCCTGCTGCTGCTCGCCTGTCAGCGCTGCAGCGTAACTTCGGCCTTCCAGCTCACCGCCTCATATGTGACGTGCCCACAAGGTGGAACTCCACCTTGCACATGCTGGCCAGACTGTGCGAGCAGCAGCAGGCAATAGTGGAGTTTCAGCTGCAGCAATCACGCGTGAGTCGCTCTGCGGAACAGCACCACTTCACCACCAATAACTGGGCCTCCATGCGAGACCTGTGTGCCTTGTTGCGCTGTTTCGAGTACTCCACCAACATGGCCAGTGCCAATGACACCGTTCTCAGCGTTACTATCCCAGTTCTATGCCTCCTTGAAAAAACGCTTCGTGCGATGATGGAAGAGGATGTGGCACAGGAGGATGAGGAGGAGGAAGCGGGATCATTTCAAAGGCTTTCAGGGCAGTCTTTCACAAGTGGCTACGAGGGTGGGTTCCTGCACCAACAAACGCCAGGTACACAATTGTCCGGCAGAAAGGGCACAGTTCTGGAGGATGACGAGGTGGAGGAGGAGATGGAGGAGGAGGAGGAGGAGGAGGAGGAGGAGGAGGAGCAGCCATGTTCACAGCAGGGTGGCACTCAGACCAGCTCGTGGCCATTACTGGTGCGTGGCTGGGGGGATACAGAGGACACAGACGATACACCTCCCACAGAGGACAGCTTTTCTTTGCCTCTGGGCAGCCTGGCACACATGAGCGATTACATGCTGCAGTGTTTCCGCAACGACAGCCGAGTTGCCCACATTTTAACTGGTGCTGATTACTGGGTGGCCACCCTGCTGGATCCCTGTTACAAGGACAACGTACCGTCCTTAATTCCCTCACTGGAGCGGGATCGTAAGATGCGCGAGTACAAGCGCACGCTGGTAGACGCGCTGCTGGTGGCATTCCCACCTGACAGCGGGCGTACGGTGGAAGCACAAGGCGAAGGCAGAGGAGGAGGAAGAGGTCGCCAACGCAGCCGGGGCACCGGCAGCACCTCAGAAGGCAGGGTTAGCATGGCCGAAATGTGGAAAAGCTTTGTCAGCACGCCACAACAACCAGCACCACCAGCTGAGATGGAACGTCTTAGCAGGAGGCAGCATTTCACCAACATGGTTGAGCAGTATGTGTCCACAGGCCTACACGTACTGGATGACGGGTCTGCCCCCTTTAACTTCTGGGTCTCCAAATTGGGCACATGGCCTGAGCTTGCCGTTTATGCCTTGGAGGTGCTGGCCTGCCCTGCAGCCAGTGTATTATCTGAACGTGTATTTAGCACGGCAGGGGGCGTTATCACAGACAAGCGCAGCCGCCTGTCCAGAGCCAATGTGGACAAGCTCACGTTCATTAAAATGAACCAGGCATGGATCCCACAGGACTTGTCCGTACCTTGTGCAGAATAGACATGTATACCGGTGTTGTGACAAAAACTGTCCGGCCATCGGATTGTGCCCGGCCCGTACTGCGCAGGCGCAGCGCTTGCGCAGTACAGAGGACAAGGAGATTCACAAAATCTCCGAAGATGAACGGCGCCTGCGCTGTGAGTGCAGGTTCAAGCCCCACCATCCAAGAGGACATACGGTAGCACATAGTAACAGGGCCCCTCACGGGCTCGCTTCGATCGTGGCCTTGCTTGGCTCGGCTTGAACCACGGATGGTGTGGCCTTCACCTGAACTCAACACGCAGGCGCCGTTAGTCTTGGGAGATTTTTGAAATCCCCTTGTCCTACATACTCAGCAAGCGCAGTACAGGGCGGACACTATTCGACAGGGGACAGAATTCGACACATCACCGGCCTTACCCAGCCATTGTTGTATTTTTGAACCAGTGTTGGCTACCTCGTCCTCCTCCACCGCCGCTTCCACCTACACAGCCACATCCACCGCCACCTCAACCTCCTACTCCATATGGACCTCGTCCTGCTAGGCCAAGATTAAAATTTGTATTTTATTTTTTTGTAGCGCACAGATCCTTTCCCCCTTACCTGCCTTTATGTTGTTGGCTCTTCGCAGGAGGGAGAAAGGCACACCGCACTACCAGCCCGTATCATCCTATATAAAGAGGTTGAGCGGTGTACTTGACGGGCCGTGTCCACAGCCGGAGTCAAAACTCCTCCAGAGGATGATTCTCACCTCTACTGTAGGTAGAGGCAAGTCCTTTAATTGCCAGTAAAGTGAATGTCCACACCAGCTGAAACTCCAACTCTTATTCTCTCATGGCAAAATAAACTGTACTCAGATAGAAAAGGTTAGAGCAAAGAAACAGGACAGCTTAAGGTGTGGAGGAGGTCCAGGCACAAACGTAGCACATTCACTTCACTGCTTAGGTTTCTCAAACAGTTTTTGGCGCACGGTCTCTGCCACAGACATTGAGGTTGGTCTCTGCCACAGACCGGGTGTACAAGGCCCCTGCCACGGGCCTGGAGAACTTTGGTCTCAGCCACAGACCAGGGTGTATAAGGCCCCTGCCACGGGCCGGTTGAATAAGGCCTCTGATACAGTCAAGGTGACCTTGAGCTTCTCCTTCTACGAACCTAGCCCATATCAAGGGGAAGACATCTCTCCAGGGAGTCAACAGACCATTCCTTCACCGTGACTCCCGCATCGGTCCATCAGAATGATCCTCCCTTCCCTGGAACAGGGTCCCCTACACGAGGCGGCTCTGGACTCCAGGCTTTACTCCCGCCCCTAGGCCTCCATACCCAGGGCAGCAAGAACTCCAGGATAGTACCTCACCCCGGGCTAAAGGTGCCCGAGATGGAACAGGAACACATGCACCCAGGCCGAAGGCACCTGGGCGCGGACCCCACTGGACATCAGCCCCCAGGCCAAAGGTCTGCCCCTTTTATATGCTCTCCCGGCATGCACAGCAGGTTCCCCGCCCCGCTGTACTACTGCCAAGAGGGGACACAAAAGGCGCCACCTGTAGGCCGCAGGGAACTGCACACCAATACTGTCCCGAGGACAAAATGGTCCATGAATCCTACAGAATTAGGGTATTTGAGCCTATTTACCACTCAAACACTTTCCTTAAATTTAGCACCCCGCTACATTTTTATTTCAAAGTATTTTATTTTCCCACTAGCTTATCCATTAAATTAAATAATTTATTCCAGAAAGGGCGTATTCTGGGGCATTCCCACCATATGTGTGGCATTGTGCCGTTGAGTTTCTGAGGTTCTTAATGACTTCCTGTACCTCTTCTGCTGAAAAGGGGGCCTCCAGCATATTTTTTTATTTTTTAATTTTTTTTATGTTCTTTTAAGTTATTTCCTATCCACATTTGTTTGCAGAGCACTTGCCATGTTCTTAACAACATTTTGCTGCCATTTGCAGCCCTCTAGCCCTTTCCATTACTTTTTTAGAGCCTTTTTAGTCGTCAGAAGTCCGGGTCCCCATTGACTTCAATGGGGTCCGGGTCCGGGTCCGGGTCAAAGTTCGGTCCCGAATCCGAACTTTTTTCCGAAGTTCGGCCGAACCCGCCGGACCCGAATATCCAGCTACCCGCTCAACTCTAGTCCTGGGTCTTCTTTGTCTTATTTTTCATTTCAAGATGCACCAAAATAATTTTCAATTGGTGTCCTCCAGCTGTTGTGGAACTACATTTCTCATGAGGCAATACATCAGAGACTCCACATCCCCACAGAGTCCCCCATTACAGATTCATATGCCCCCCCCAATCACATCAGAATCCCCCTTTACATAAGAGCCCCCCCATCACCTCAGGAGTACCCCAATAAGAGTCCCCTCCATGAACATAGAGTTCCTTTCATCGTGATCCACAGATTCAGGGTAAACTGGGTCTCATGCTTGCAACACCCCAGAGGGAACCCAAGGAGCACCCTGGTTAACATTAGTCTAGGGGTCTCCAAATTATGACCCTCCAGTTGTTCAGGAACCACAATTCCCATCACCCCTAGTCATGTCTGTGAATGTCAGAGTTTTACAATGCCTCATGGGACGTATTGTTCCGCAACAGCTGGAGGGCCGTCGTTTGAAGGAGATCCCTGGTCTAGGTGACGATATTCCAAATTTGTCTTCTGCAGAAAAAGTCACAAATAAATCTACTCTTCTCTACTGGTTTCCAAAATTTGGGGCATACCGTGTCCTGTTGCACTTATCAGTACTCTGATAGTGTTTTTTTGGTTTATGTGATACTGTAAGGCCCCTTTCACACGGAGGGTCCGTTCAGGTCCGCCTGTCAGTTTTTTAGGCGGACCTGGACGGACGCTCCATGTAGCCCTATGGAGCCACGGATGTCAGCGGTGACATGTCCGCTGACATCCGCCAAAGTGTGACGGAGGAAAACCCTATTTTTCCTTCCGTCGGCGGAGCGGATGAACACGGACAGATGGGCCGTGTTCATCCGATCTCCCCATAGGGGAGAGCGGCGCTCTGACAGGGCGGTCCCTGCACAGTGTGCGGGGACCGCCCAGTCATCCGCCGGCTCAGCGGGGATCAACTGAGCGATCCCCGCGGAGGTTCATGGGGCGGATCTTCACGGATCCGTCCCGTGTGAAAGAGCCCTAACCCTTGTTGTTTCACTATGGTCTGTGTTGTTTAGTGTACATCCCATTTTCCAATGTTCTTATACCTTTTTGATGTTGTTTAATTTATTACAATAAATATATTTTTGATATACTTTGGATCTCAAGACTTTCCACCCTCCAAAAGTCCCACAGAGGACCTCATCCACATTATATGTTTCCAAAATGTGATAATTTCGGGCATAGGTGCCATGCGGAGACATTGCACGCCCGAGTATGGTTTCCTTCTAGGAATACATACACCGCATTCACTTTGGAGATCTTCTGCAGTTTAATCAGTTTGCTCTGTGGGTCTCAGGCTGGAATGCTGCTCAGTCCCTGTTTTCTTTCATTCTCTTTCTGGGCCACAGAAGACAGGAGGAAGGGGGGGGGTAAAAGTTAATTAACACTCATATACAGGGATTCATCGGATGGTTCCTGTGACCTCATCTAGACAGTTTGTGGCTGAGAAGATCGATTCCCAGATCCTTCATAGTCTCCACGCCCCTGTACAACCTCAGACTTTGTACGCTGCAGTCTAGGTGTGTGGTCTCTTTCCACACAGGCACTGAGCACACGGGCTGCATCAGATTTATTTTATACAGTCACGAAAGCCAAACATCTACTTAAAGTGGACCTGTTAAAGAAAGCTCAATATTCCAATGGCCTACTTAAAGGACCAGTGACAAGTTTATAAAATTGAAGCAGGTGAATTGGAGTAGGTGGAGGGGTAAAACCCATGTTAACTTTTTTTTTTCCCTTTTAAATTTATTTGCAATCTGTGACCCACTGAGGAGTCTTCCCCTTTACTTCTTGTGCTATAGACACAAGATGTGAGAGGAAGTCTCTTTAAAAGAGAAATTTCCCTCTAAGGTTTGGTTCACACTGCTGAGACACGGGATCCGACTTCTGAGACCAAGTCGCATGACATGTCAAATTCCATGAGAGCGGTCTTAGCTGATACTAAAAACAAGTTGTTCCGTCTTAAGAAAAGGTTCCTGCACTACTTTGGTCCGACTTGAGTGCGATTTCAGCCCTTGTACAGGCTCCTAAATATCAAGTTGGATTAAGTTAGAATGAAGTTGCAGGCAAAGTCTTAGTGGTCACTGGTCACTAGAAAACGTGCCCCCCCGTGGTGGCCCATCCATTGAAGGTGCACAGGCGCTGTGTCCTCTATCCATGCGTCTGGCCCCCTGATCTACATAGAGCGCCGGACCATGGATTCCAAAGCGGGGTGTTTTTTTTTTAAGCACCTGATTAGAGCCAATCAGGAGGCAGGTCGTGAAACCTGTTTCCCCGATTAGCCAAAGCATCAGGCGATCCTATTGGATGCCTAGTGATTTGGTGGAAGAGGAGACAAGCTTGAGGAGCGGTCACCGGAGCCATCGCTGCCCGCACTCCAGGAGAGGACTACACAGCCCTGCCACACAAGCGGGTGAGTGCCGGACTGCCCCTGGGTGGGGGGGGCTGCTGTCAGTGTCGTGTCGGGGGGGGGGGGGAGAAGAACCCACCTGCTGGCACTGGTGCCCCCACTGGAATATTTCCCTTGCATTTTCAACTAAAATTATAGGATCTGCCCCGATTCTCTGTCCCGGTGACAGAGGTAACCAGGACCAAAAATCAAGAAATTGGTTCTCTCTAGCAGGAAAACGGACAGCAATAAGAAGTCCTCAGTATTCTATTTAAAAAGGGGTTGTAAACCCTTAGGGCTTTTCACCTTAATGCATTCTATGGATTAAGATTAAAACCTTCTGTAGTGCAGCAGCCCCCTCCCCCCTTTTTACTTACCTAAACCCAATCATTCGAGCGACCGGGATGAGCACAGCAGCTCCAGCCGCTGTCTCGGGGATTCATTGAATAGATTGATCGCAGCGGGAGCCGTTTGAGGCTCAGTTCACATATATGTGCGAATTGAATGCGTTTTGAACCATATCCAATTCACATGACATGTGAAATAACATCAATTTATATTGAAGCTGTCCACATATATATGGTGCAACCACAGTGCAAATAAAAAAATAATAATAATAAAGTCGTGTGCATTTTCTGAGCGGTTCAGGTGCGAAATCAAGGTTCATTGAGTTGTATGGGAACGCTTCTGAATTGCACGTGTTGAGAATTCAGCTCAGGATTTCAGCACGGATTGCTCTCCTACTAAAAAAAGAGTGTACACCCTTTATTTACTATATATTGGCCATCACTGAAATCACAGCTGTGACAAAAATACAGTCCAGAGCCTTGCAAATTCGCATCAGAACGGCATCATAAAAAACGCACCTGAACAAATACTTATTTTTTTTTTATTCATGGTGAAAATGATCATAGAATTCGCACCGGACATGTGTGAACCCAGCCTATAGCTAAAAAAAAAAAAAAAAAAAAGCTAACAATAAAATAGACATTGTAAAATTGCCCATATATTGTAATATTTCTCTAAAGGCAAAGGGTGCAGCAGAATAACAGAAATACATAGATTTCCCAATTCACACCCAGCAATATAGTTCCCATGCTATCTAGTGTATTTTTGCAGCCGTCAGATTATCTGTACAGTGACTGCATCTAATTGGATGCAGCTGCTGTTCGGACAACAATTTTCCACCCAGCGAAATTCAGATTGAAGGATGTCCAGCAGAAGATGCTATCGAACATATTCGCCAGCACACCAAGGATCGTCCAAATACGTCCAAAAAAGTTTTATTGCAAAATCACATCAATGTTTCGAAGTCGCGCAGGACCCCTTCGTCAGGCATTTTTCTCATGCCTGACGAAGGGGTCCTGCGCGCACGACTCCGAAACGTTGCACCTTTGTGATGTGATTTTGCAATAAAACTTTTTTTTGGACGTAATTGGACGATCCTTGGTGTGCTGGCGAATATGTTCGAATGCTTGATGTTTCCAGGACCCAGCTGGTAATCGTTGCAGCACCCACCATTTTATAAGAGCCACTGTACCGGGAACGTGTGCGATTGGAATAGCGATCAGACAGCAGAAAATTCTGACAGGGCCGTCCATGGCTCGAATTTTGGCCAATTCATCAGGAACCGGCAGAAGTTTGCTCCCTGTATAACCAGCTTACAATTTTGTATGAAGAGAAGTCCAAGAAGAAGATTTAACATGCGTGGCTGTCCCTAGAAGTGTGAAATGTGTAGCCCAATAAAACAATGGATCGCTAAAAAACAGCAAGCTGCAGACATATTACCACTCTTGTTCTTTTGAATGCCCCCAATTAGGTAAGCCACCACACAGCTCTGAAGTTCAGGATGGCACAGGTAAGATACAGGTGATGTATTAGGAAAACCCCTACATCAAAAATACCCCCCATCGTGAGCAGTGATGGTAGTAAAAGCGTTAAGGTAAATGGCGTTACTTAAACGCAGTTACTTTAGAGGGTAACGAGTAATCTAACTGATTACTCTTCCCCTCATGGTAACGCCGTTCCCATTACTTGGGCGGCGTTACCGCAATTACATCTACCGCCACTAGATGGCAGTAGTGTAATTCCTCCTCTCCTCTATGACCGAGTCTCTCTTATGTCACGGCACTGACAGCAGTCACGCTGCTCCCCGCGGCCCCTCCTCTCTTCTTGTCCATCCCCATTTGCTTGTGACATCATCTGGGATGAACAAGAAGAGTGGTGGGGCTGCCGGGGAGTAGCGTGACTGCCGTCAGTGCCGTGACATGAGAGAGAACTTATTACACACGCTTCCTGCGCTACTCTGCATGTTGGCTGGTAAACAATGTGCTATGTGCCCTGCCCTGATGTGCCCTCGTGCTATGTGCCCCATGCCCTGATGTGCCCTCGTGCTATGGACCCCATGCCCTGATGTGCCCTCGTGCTATGTGCCCCATGCCCTGATGTGCCCTCGTGCTATGTGCCCCATGCTCTGATGTGCCCTCATGCTATGTGCCCCATGCCCTGATGTGCCCTCGTGCTATGTGCCCCATGCCCTGATGTGCTCTCATGCTATGTGCCCCATGCCCTGATGTGCTCTCGTGCTATGTGCCCCATGCCCTGATGTGCTCTCATGCTATGTGCTCCATGCCCTGATGTGCCCTCATGCTATGTGCCCCATGCCCTGATGTGCTCTCATGCTATGTGCCCCATGCCCTGATGTGCTCTCGTGCTATGTGCCCCATGCCCTGATGTGCTCTCGTGCTATGTGCCCCATGCCCTGATGTGCTCTCATGCTATGTGCCCCATGCCCTGATGTGCTATGTGCCCTCAAAAAAAAACAAACAGTTACTTTGCTGAGTAACTAATTACTTTTTCAATGTAGTAACTGAGTTACTAACGCAATTACTTTTTGGGAGAAGTAATTTGTAACTGTAACTAATTACTTTTTTAAAGTAAGATGACCAACACTGATCGTGAGCATAAAAAGGTAACAATATTGTCAAGCCACCCCCAGCCTAGCAAACCAACACACATCAACCACACAGGTACCGGTACCATACTAAAATCCAAGTGTTTTGAATATAAATCACTGCAACATGGACAATGATCCAAAGTTCTGATGCTCAGAAAAGGAGCAGATGACCTAAAAGCAGCTCAAGCCAACAGAGAAAGTTCAGATCAGCAAAGCAATATCTCGGAGGATCAGATAATCATTGTCTGGTCTACCAATTTCCAATCACATTACAGGCTGTTCCTCATGTAAGTGCTAGTAGATGGTACCAGACAGATGCAAGTCATAAAGTAACTCTAAAAACATTATTACCTTAATTCATTCTCTGCATCAAGGTAAAGGCCCTACTACCTATTCTACTCCCCGACCCAGTCCTGGTTCCATGTCTCCCTGAGAATCTGAGGGCATAGGCTCCAGCTGGCATCACTCTAAAGCCTCGTACACACGATCGGATTTCTAGCGGACAAAGCAGTGGAATTTTGTCCAAAGGGCGTTGGCCGTGAACTTGTTCTGCATACAGGCGGCAAAACTTTGTCAGCCAACAAATATGAAACAATGTGGTTTTTCAGCTCTTTAGCGCCACCCTTTGGGCAACTTCTGTTAATGTTGTGCTATGGTTAGCATTGCTTCTGAGCATGCGCGTTTGTACTTTTTATTTTTTTCAGACGGACTTGTGTACACGTGATTGGATAATCTGATGCTCCATCAGCCAATTGTTGTCCGATTTTCCGCCATCAAATGTTGGATAGCACGCTTTAAATTTTTCAGACAACAAATGTGTGTTGTCGAGTTATCCGATCGTGTGTACCAAAAGCGTGACCGTCCTGAACAACGATCTTCATGGCAGGATCATCAGTACATTTTTATAAATGCTGCAGATTTACCCAGACTGAAAATGAGAGTCTTATTTCAGTGATTGGTTTTATATTTATGTTAAATACTGGGAAGAATGCAGCCACTCCTAAGGCAAGGACAGGCACTCATTTTATGGGGGCCTAGAGTCTCAGCCACATGTGAAAGAATGTGAAGAATCAGAAGCTGCGTTTAGTAGACACTCCTCTTCCTCAGCATGTGATATCTAAAACAGGTCTGAACCGAGAACATATAGACCTGTCCAGGGAGGCGGGACAAAGCCAGGAGAGCCGCAGCTCTGATGCCCAGCACAGGATCGCGGTGGGGTTCAAGTATAAGGGGTTGAGATGGGGGGGGGAGAGTCTGACACAGAAGGTCATTTTACCTTGATGCATAGAATGCATTAAAAAGTAAAAAACCTTGAGGTGTTAGAATAAGGTGACCAGATTTTTTAAATGAAATCCGGGGACATTTAATTTTTTAATAGTAATGGCGGCAATCAGTGACTCTCTGCCCGTCGCCGCCCGCCTCACAGCCTGTCAAGTCTTACTCTCCGGGCCCCCGGCAACTACTGGGTGGGGTGCGGAAGAAGATCACTCCACCAGGGAAGGCAAGGAGATAAGCAGGTGGCTGGCCGGGACTTGAGCCAAGGCAGAAGAACATGCGAGTGGAGCTGAATGGGCGCCCGAAACTGAAGAAATACTCCCTCCGCTCCGACCAGTACATCATCAAAAAGGGGCACACATAATGGAAAAAAAAAAAAGACACCCCCTAAGCTAGAAGGAGCGGGGGTGTGTAATGCTGAATTATTTTTTTTTAATTCTGCACTGACCGTCTTTGAAATTGCCCCAGCCCCTGTTCAAATTCAATCCGGGGACAAAACTGGGGACAGACTTGGTTCGGGGACCGAGTCCTCAATCCGGGGACTGTCCCCTGAAACCAGGTATGTCTGGTCACCCTATGTTAGAACCACTTTAAGAACAGGTATCCCTGGAGGCAGCCCATTCCTCTTAAAAGGCTCAAGGACACACTAGAAGCCCATCAATGTGTACCTTACTCTGAAAGCTAGTTAAAAATTGAGGTGGCTTCTCTTTTTGTTTAGCTTGCTAGAATTGGTGCAGGGACACTTTGGGTGCCTTTAGCCGTCATTGATCTGTGTTGGCCTTCTGTTGTATCCCAATACATTTTGTTTGCTTTTGAAGTATTCACTACAACAAATGGGAGAAGGTCAAATGATGCTGGTTTCCACAAGGACCTGTAGACACAGCTGGATAGGATTCAATACATCTTCTTTTCCTTAAGAGCCCTTTCACACTGAGCCACCCATAGCGTCGGCGGTAAAACGGCGCTATTTTTACCGCCAATGCTATGGGCGAACTTGCGGCGCATTTCGGCCGCTAGCAGGGTGCATTTAACCCCTGCTAGCGGCCGAGAAAGGGTTAAAACTGACCGCAATGTGCTGCTGAAGCAGTGCATTGCGGGCAGTATAGCCGCGCTGTCCCATTGATTTCAATGGGCAGCAGCGGTGGAGGAGCGGTAAACACACTCCGCTCCAAAGATGCGGCTAGCAGGACTTTTTTTTACCGTCCTGCTAGCGCACTGCTTCAGTGTGAAAGCCCCTCGGGCTTTCACACTGGAGTGAATGGGGACAGATTTTTAAGGGCGGATTGCAGGCGTTATTATAAACGCTATGGCGCCTGCAATACGCTCCAGTGTGAAAGGGGTCTAAAAGGCGACACACTAGGCATTAAGAATGTGTAAGGAAATCTTGAAAAAATTCAATACATTTTTATAATAATAATAATAATAATAATAATAATAATAATAATAATAATAATAATAAATAAAAAATAGACGATCCGCTTTGTCTTAAAATATCAAGCTGGTCCAAAAGTCAAAACACGGCTTTCATAATATGCCAGTAATTTTCAGTGATCCAGTTAGCAAAGCCAAAGGCTACCACAGCTAAAAACAGAGCTCCGGTCAGCTGCAACACTGCCTAGCCCGACAGTGTAGGGGACCCTCTGCCTCCACACCAAACTGCCAAAAAATGAACAGAAAAAATAAATAAATAAAATAAATCTAAAAAGATTATAGTGCAGCCCCCAAAATACCCTTTATGAGCAAAAGTTTGCAGATCCCCGACCATCACACCTATATGAGTTTGTTTGGGCCGCCTATTGGAAATTTATGGGCATAAATATAAAGTTTGCCCCCCCCCCTATTTTGAAGCTATAACAGCCTCCATGCTTCTGGGAAGGCTTTCCACAAGATTTTGAAGTGTGTCTGTTGGAAGTTGTATCTCTTCAGCCAAAAAAAAAAAACATTTGCAAGTCAGGTACTTAATAAGCATGTAGGAATTGGGGAACGACGCAACCTTCAAACAGGTTCCAGGTTACTTCAGTTCGTTTCCAAAGGTGTAGGTTTAATTGAAAATTACAGTCCCAGAGATGGATGAGGAGTCCAACAGAATATATACAAAATAATGTAATAAGAACCAGAGGAGTCCCTTCAGAATCCTAGTCTCTTCCTCTCAACATTTTATTGAGGATACGGATATTGTGCAGACATACTTCAAATAATACAAAAACCCCAGAATGTACAACAGTACTGATGTGGATAAGATCTGGCTCACAAATCTATGTTCATTCCGAAAAGGTGTTTAGCAGAACTGAGGTCAGAGCTCTATGAAGGCCACCCCAGTTCCTCCACACCCAACTGGACAAACCTTTACAGAGCTGGCTTTGTACATAGACACAGTCATGCTGGAGCAGAAATGGGCCTTCCCCAAACTGTCACCACAAGGTTGGCAGCACAATTGTATAAAATGTCCTAGGCTGTTGTATTAAATCGGTCCTTCACTGGGAACACCTAATATGATTTAGAGGGGGGGGGGGGTGTCCTCATATGACCTTTGGCCATATTGTGTAGTAAAACGTTCATTTTCTGAACAACCCAATGCACCCACCTATATTGGTTTTTGGAGAGTATCCAAGAACATTACATAGGGAAGAAGAAGAAGCCAGTAACTTCAGATAAACCACAAATGATGGCCATGGTACCACTGGTGGTTCTGCAAGTAGCAACTGCTATGCAGCACGTTGTCTATTCTGTATGCTACAACCTAACCTTTGTGTGTAGTGACCGTTCCCTTTGTTGTATTAACAAATGATCACCCATGCAAGTTCTCAAATTGATGTGTAAAGAAAAAAGCGCTACCTAAATAATCCATGTTTAGAGAAAAGACCATGATAACCTTCTACAAATACATAAATGAGCCCATATTGGAAATGGAGTGGAATGCGGTTCACTTCACAAGACATTAGGTTACTCCTTGTGGTTGAAAGAAAATGGAGAGCAAATGTTTTAGCTGTAAAAGTAAAAAAATATATATATATATATATATATATATATATATATATATATATATATATATATATATATATATATATATATATATATAAATACTGAGGAGGAACAGGAAGTGAGAAATTCAGACAAAGAAAAATAAAAATTTAGACGGGAAATCGAAGGAAAAGGTAAGTGAACCAACAATGCACTAGCTTAAAAAGGAACCTATTTAGAAAATAAACAAAGCAAACCTTTACAACCCCTTTAATGTATGGCCAGACCACATGGGTACTACTTTAATATATGAACAAGTTATTTATCAGCACTGTGGATGCCCCGCTAAATTTGAGAGGGTGTGGGAGGAATTGGCTTGATGTACCAGGATTGCCTCCAGTAGACCTGATTATTGACAGGATATTGGGGTAGAATGCCTTTTTTTTTTTATTACTAACTGACTTTGGAATGTGCCATAGTGGTGCTCTATTGGTACTGTCATTTCTGTTTTCAGCCACTAGGTGGGGTTGTATGTTCTCTTTAGTGGGCTGACGTCTGTACACAGCTCCATGGAGTTGGAAGCTGGTTGACTATTTGTTTTTGACCATTACAACTTGATATTCTTTTGTGAGTGTTTATGGAACATGTATGCCTGAATGTGTTCAAATAAAACTTTGAAGAAAAGGGGGGGGGGGGGGGCGGGGGAGAGAGAACAAGCTGAAATTAGAAGCCGATTGGCTACCGTGCACAGCTGCACCAGATTTTGCACTCCTTTTAGTAAATCAACCCCCAGTATGGCATTGCCTTCGTCAATGAACTCTTCTAGTGTCCTCTAAAAACACACTAAACTGAAATGCATACAGTAGATGCAAACCAGCCACATACTGTATGAAAGAAGAGGATTTCTAGGTACAATTTGTGCGTTTTGCTGCAAGATAAAAAAGGAAAAGGCGCTGAATGTGTATCAAACTTTTTTTTTTGTGCAGATTTATCTGGGTACCTTACGTTTTATCAGGTTTATGAAAAAAAAAAAAGTTTGAATCAATTTCATGAGTTGTGTTGTTGACGTAAAAGGAACAGAATCGTATTTTTAGGCATAGTGCCTCTTTCAGGTCTGTCCTGAATTGAATATAATGATCTCACTTGTGAACTTAAAACCTAAAATGTCACCCCTCCCCCCCCCCCCCTCCTCTAGCAGTTTTCCTAAATGAAAATGACAGCACAAGATGTTTTGCATAAATGTAGTCTTTCACTATTCCCATGGCCCACGGTGGGAGTTGATAATGCGATATCAAATATCGCCCTTACATTGTTAGACAAGAGAAGCGGTACGGTGTCACCACATACTGACCAGCCTACAGCTAATAGAATGGAAAGGGTCGTACTGTGCAACTACAGGCATAACACAGAGGTGTGCACCAAAAATTAAATACCACAACAGAAGAGGTGCACAGTTAAAGCTGGACTCTGGAATAAGCAAATATCGTCTAAATCTATCCATCATGAGTATTTTTCCTTGACTCTTGTGCAGTAATTCAGTGTGAGGCTTCCTGTAATAAAGACCGCTCACTGCTGCTTGCTCTCCTTGTGCAGGGTGACTGGTCTTGTCCCCACCCACACCCCCCCCCCTCCTGTAATTTTCTGCAGGCAGCCTGTAGTGGGTGGGGCCTACTGGGTCCCTCCCACAGGTCTGCGCAGCACAGTGATGTCACAACTACTTTTACAAAACAATATTTGGGTTTGTACAGACATTTGGTGTACACAAAGTGGCTTTAGATCCTTTGTGGCTATAAAAAGGGATAGATTTATATATATAAAAAAAAAAAAAAAGGGAAGGGAGGAAGGCAGGAAGAGAGGGAGAAAGGCAGGAAGGAAGGGAGGGAAGTCTTTGCCTTGAGTTCAGCTTTAAACTACATATACAACTACACACTGTATAAAAGATAGCGATTCCAAGTTCATATTAAAGTCGAGGTCCGCCAAATTTTATTTATTTATTTTTTTTTTTATTTAAAAAGTCTGCAGCTACAAATACTGCAGCTGCTGACTTTTAAAATAAGGACACTTGCCTGTACAGGGAGCTCGCGATGTCGGCACCCGAGGCAGACGCGTCCCTCGGATGCTGCCGCTGCCATCTTCGGTAAGGGAATCAGGAAGTGAAGCCTTGCGGCTTCACTGCCTGGTTCCCTACTGCGCATGCTCGAGTCGGAAGTGATGTAGACCCCCGCAGATTCTGCGGGGGTCTATGCCTGGAAGTGGGTGCAAATACCTGTATTGCACCCCCATCCCCCCTGAAAGGTGGCAAATGTGACACCGGAGGGGGGGGGGGGGAGGGTTCCGAAAAGCAGAAGTTCCACTTGTGTGTGAAACCTCCGCTTTAAAAGGAAAAAAAATATATATATTAAATCCTCAAAATAAAAAATTGATGCAGAGAAAGGCAAATAAACCCTTAAACAACAAGGTCCTATTTGCTTTACTTGGACAAAGCTCTTTCTTAAAGGGTTAGTCCACCCAAACGGGATTCTTCAGAATTTTGGTAGCCAGATTCACCCACTGAGTTATGGCAACCTGCATTTGAAAAATCTTTTTCCTCAATAATAACAAAGAGTGCAGTAAGAGCGGTGAAGCTAGAAACTATAGCAAGGAAAATTTTGCTGGTGGAGTCTCAAAGTGATAAAAAAACAAAACGTAGCAGTTCATAAGTGAAATATAAGAGAAGTGGACTATCTGCATGGAGTTTGTATGTTCCACCCAGTGTTTTTTCTTGGATTTCCTCCAGCAATAATCTGTAAGATTATAATGCTAGAACTACACAGCAGTGTTAATTTTGACGTCAAATTCCAATTTAGTTTTAGTCCGTCTTTAGACAAAAATGCAATTGTAGTTTTGATTGTTTTTTAGTCATCTGAATTGTTTTAGTCATATTTTAGTAGACTAAAATCTGCAGTACATTTTAGTCGACTAAAATCTAAGGAGTCAAGTTAAAAATTGTATTGCATTATTTAAGCATTTCTATAGAATTTCCAAATGCATTATATACTCCTTGAGTAAAAAAAAAAAAAAAAAAAAAAAATCCAATATCATGCTATTATTTATGATATTAAGGTTTGAACATGTACTACAGACACAGGTTGAGCCATTATATAACGTCTTTAGAAGTAAAAACATCCCTCCCCCATTTCCGTTCCGTTTTCAATCGTTGACAAAAAAAAAAAAAAAAATGGAATTGGTTTTCGTCAATTTGGAGTAATTTTTGTTTAGTTTTCATCACTAGAAAAATGCCGCTGACAAAAAAACAACATGACGAAAATATTTTCGCCGACAAAATTAACACGGCTATACGGGTGATTTTCAAAGTGGTACTCCAGGAAGATTTTAGACACCCTGGCCCCCTTCACGTGCCGGTTCTGAAGAACAGAGGAGCAGATCTGATCAGGAGGATCTGAATGGCAGCTCAATGTTAATCTATGGACAGGCGGATGTAGACGGTTGTCTGTCTGTTTTCGTCTGATTACCTTGGGAGTCCATCGAGGTACAAAAGAAAAATATGGAAAAAGGTTTGTGTACCGTTTCGGACCCAAATGTGACAGATCAGAGGTAAGTGGATGTAAACCAATTTACATTGGTTTATACCCGACTGCCCAAAGGTCTAACATGGGTCTGTTATGCTCTTTTTTTTTTTAACAAGGTGGAGAAAAATCCTGGATTGGACATGAATGTTCGTTCCGTTGTGCTCCGATTCAGTAAGGGGGGGGGGGGGGATCTGTTCACAGAAACAGAACTGACACCACTCATGTAGGGTTACCACCTTTTCTTCAGGCCAAATCCAAAAACTTTAGCGGCCTGGGACACCTTTGGGTGCCCCAAGGAGAGTAGTAATGTAGTGAGCTAAGTGTGCCGCAGCGAACAGTGGCTGTGGCCAAATTGCTCTTGCTGACATCATCGCCCTGTCCCCGAAAGATGCCGAACCTTCTCGGACAGCCGCCGCAGCTCCCAGACGGCAACAAATTTCTATAAATCTCATTTAATTTGGTAATTTACAGATTGTACATGAGATGAAAAAAATAAAAATAAAAAAGAGAAATCACATTACCAGGCTTGGACAATTCCTAGAGGCCGGGCAGCCAAGACACCTAAAAACTGACGTTTTATGATTTTCTTCTCTTGCCGTTCTTAATTCTAAATGACTTTGCTCATTACTGTGTTCAGGTCAGCTGACGTATACTACAATTACAAACTCTGTTCTCCGGACTATTGTGTTCCATTAAAACTCATAAAAAGGATTTGAAATGACCTTTTCTGCAGGAAAAATGGTTTTCCAACTTTTTTCCAGCTCTGGTCACATGACCTATACTAAAAGCACTGGTCACATGACCTATACTAAAAGCACTGGTCACATGACCTATACTAAAAGCACTGGTCACATGACCTATACTAAAAGCACTGGTCACATGACCTATACTAAAAGCACTGGTCACATGATCGCTGCCGAAGGGACTTGTGGAATTGCCATTTAAAGCGGTACTTCAGTCAGTTTTTCAACTTTCTATCTAATAAATCTTCTGCCCTTGTTGTTTTAACTTTGGATAGTAAAACATTTTTTTTTTTCTGCCAGTAAATACCTTATACAGCCCACTTCATGTTTCTTGTCTGGTAATAAGCCTAGGCCAGTGATGGAGAATGTTGGCACTCCAGATGTTTTGGAACTACATTTCCCATAATGCTCATCTACACTGCAGTGTGCATGAGCATCATGGGAAATGTAGTTCAAACACATCTGGGGTGCCAAGGTTTACCATCACTAGCCTAGGCTTATGACATCATGCACAGCTCTCTCTCTCACTCTCGTGAGAGTTTGCCAGGAAGGGAGGGGGATGAGTCATAAGATGGCCAATGAGAGCTGCAGAGATGGAGGTGTGCCTTTGTGAAAAGCCAGGAAGTGAACAGGCAGCAGCTTCAGCTGCCCAGTGTTAAAATGGTTGCAGCCAGACTCAGTGGTGGGAGATTTCTGCAGCATACAGTGGGTACGGAAAGTATTTAGACACCCTTAAATTTTTCACTCTTTGTTATATTGCAGCCATTTGCTAAAATCATTTAAGTTCATTTTTTTCCTCATTAATGTACACACAGCACCCCATATTGACAGAAAAACACAGAATTGTTGACATTTTTGCAGATTTATTAACCACTTAAAGGACCGCCTCACGCCGATATATGTCGGCAGAATGGCACGGCTGGGCACATCAACGTACAGGTACATTGCCCTTTAAGAGCCCAGCCGTGGGGCGCGCTCGCGACCTGGTCCTGAGCTCTGTGACCGCGCCCCCGTGACCCGATCGCCGCCGGTGTCCCGCGATCAGGTCACAGAGCTGAAGAACGGGGAGAGGTGAGTGTAAATAAACCTTTCCCCGTTCTTCCTAGTGGCATGTCAGTGATCGTCTGTTCCCTGTCATAGGAACAGACGATCAGTGACATGTAACGTGTAGCCACGGCCCCTACAGTAAGAATCACTTTTTAGGCCCGTTTCACACGATCCGTGTCAGTGTGCGGGCTCCGCTTTGCTCAGCGGGGATCGCTCCGTCGATCCCCGCTGAGCAGGCAGATGACAGGTCTGTCTCCGCACACTGTGCAGGGACCGACCTGTCAGAGCGCCGCTCTCCTCTATGGGTGATCGGATGACGACAGACCGTAGAGTCCGTTGTCATCTGATCCGATGACGGATGGAAAAGTAGGGTTTTACTCTGTCACACTTTGGTGGATCGGAGCGGGTCGGATGTCAGCGGACATGTCACCGCTGACATCCGTGGCTCCATAGGGGTACATGGAGCATCCGTTCAGGTCCGCCTAAAAATCTGACAGGTGGACCTGAATGGTCCATCCGTGTGAAAGAGCCCTTAGGGTACACATAACCCCTACAGCGCCACCTAGTGGTTAACCCCTTCACTGCCAGTATCATTTTCACAGTAACCAGCGCATTTTTATAGCACTGATATCTGTGAAAATGACAATGGTCCCAAAAATTTATCAAAAGTGTCCAATGTGTCCGTCATAATGTTGCAGTCACGGGGGAATTTTATATATATATAATAAAAAAATAAAAAAACGCTGATCGCCGCCACAACTAGTAAAAAAAAAAAAATATCAATAAAAAATGCCATAAAACTATCCCCTATTTTGTAAACGCTAGAACTTTTGCGCAAACCAATCAAACGGCGATTGCGATTTTTTTTTAACCAAAAATATGTAGAAGAATACGTATCGGCCTAAACTGATGAAAAAATAATATATTTTTGGGGGATATTTATTATAGCAAAATGTAAAAAATATTGATTTTTTTCAAAATTGTCGCTCTATTTTTGTTTATAGCGCAAAAAATTAAAACCACAGGAGGTGATCAAATACCACCAAAAGAAAGCTCTATTTGTGGGAAAAAATAAGGACACCAATTTTGTTTGGGAGTCACGTCGCATGACCGCGCAATTGTCAGTTAAAGCGAAGCAGTGCCGAATCACTAAAAAGGGGCCTGGTCCTTTAGCTACATATTGGGGCTTAAGTGGTTAAAAAAGAAAAAAAAACTGAAATATCACATGGTCCTAAGTATTCAGACCCTTTGCTCAGTATTTAGTATTTGCACGCTTTTGATGAGTCTTTTTGGGAAAGAGGCAACAAGTTTTTCAAACCTGGATTTGGGGATCCTCTGCCATTCCTCCTTGCAGATCCTCTCCAGTTCTGTCAGGTTGGATGGTAAACGTTGGTGGACGGCCATTTTTAGGTCTCTCCAGAGATGCTCAATTGGGTTTAAGTCAGGGCTCTGGTTGGGCCATTCAAGAACAGTCACGGAGTTGTTGTGAAGCCACTCATTCGTTATTTTAGCTGTGTGCTTAGGGTCATTGTCTTGTTGGAAGGTAAACCTTCGGCCCAGTCTGAGGTCCTGAGCACTCTGGAGAAAGTTTTCGTCCAGGATATCCCTGTACTTGGCTGTATTCATCTTTCCCTCGATTGCAACCAGTCGTCCTGTCCCTGCAGCTGAAAAACACCCCACAGCATGATGCTGCCACCACCATGCTTCACTGTTGGGACTGTATTGGACAGGTGATGAGCAGTGCCTGGTTTTCTCCACACATACCGCTTAGAATTAAGGCCAAAAAGTTCTATCTTGGTCTCATCAGACCAGAGAATCTTATTTCTCGCCATCTTGGAGTCCTTCATGTGTTTTTTTAGCAAACTCCATGCGGGCTTTCATGTGTCTTGCACTGAGGAGAGGCTTCCGTCGGGCCACTCTGCCATAAAGCCCTGACTGGTGGAGGGCTGCAGTGATGGTTGACTTTCTACAACTTTCTCCCATCTCCCGACTGCATCTCTGGAGCTCAGCCACAGTGATCTTTGGGTTCTTCTTTACCTCTCTCACCAGGGCTCTTCTCCCCCAATAGCTCAGTTTGGCCGGACGGCCAGCTCTAGGAAGGGTTCTGGTCGCCCCAAACGTCTTCCATTTAAGGATTATGAAGGCCACTGTGCTCTTAGGAACCTTAAGTGCAGCAGAATTTTTTTTGTAACCATGGCCAGATCTGTGCCTTGCCACAATTCTGTCTCTGAGCTCTTCAGGCAGTTCCTTTGACCTCATGATTCTCATTTGCTCTGACATGCACTGTGAGCTGTAAGGTCTTCTATAGACAGGTGTGTGGCTTTCCTAATCAAGTCCAATCAGTATAATCAAAACACAGCTGGACTCAAATTAAGGTGTAGAACCATCGAAAGGATGATCAGAAGAAATGGACAGCACCTGAGTTAAATATGAGTGTCACAGCAAAGGGTCTGAATACTTAAAACCATGTGATATTTCAGTTTTTCTTTTTTAATAAATCTGCAAAAATGTCAACAATTCTGTGTTTTTCTGTCAATATGGGGTGCTGTGTGTACATTAATGAGGAGAAAAAAAATGAACTTAAATGATTTTAGCAAATGGCTGCAATATAACAAAGAGTGAAAAATTTAAGGGGGTCTGAATACTTTCCGTACCCACTATATGTGGCAAGTACAGAATCCCAGTATATATAAAATAATATGCAAAGTGGTTGGAGGGAAGCTTTAGAATGGCAAAGATGTTTTTTTTTACAAATTTATGTGAGCAGACTGCAGTTCCTCCAAGTAAAACCTGCCAATCGGTGGCTCCAACTGAAAGCTGATCCTCGCCCTCAGTAGAAGCCGAGGCTTTGGTCACACGACCATCCACAAGTTTATTTTCTGCAGGAAAGATTTTTCTCCATTCACCATCTTTTTTTTTTATATTCGATTTAAACCAGGAAAAAGGCAGATCCAAAAGCATTACATCAACTGTAAGCTGAAGTTACGAAAATTATAAATCTCAGCAAAGTGCATCAGCTGAAAACCTTCCCCTTAGTGACATCAGTTTCTGACAGTATCATCATCATCATCATCAACTTGCCATTTGTATCCCATTGTGACAATGTTTGCTTAGTGGTAATAAAAGCTGAATACTGATTGGCTTCTCCATGTGAATACCTTAGCACTGTGCTGCTAAACAAAGCCACGTGACACAAAGGCCTTACATAGGCTGGCCTCATAATTGCAGCCTGAAGAGGTTTTCTAGCAGGACCTGACTTCATAAAAGTTACCCAACAATGGATGAATTTCTACTAATGTGTAGGACTTTATATATTAAATCTCTTAGCTTTTTTTTTGCACATCGGTGATACGTATCCTTGTGAAGCTGATAATCTGCTGTCTGCGGCCACCATTTTTAATACTGGGAGCCAGCAGGAGGGGTGCTCTGTCTGCACCCAATCACACACCAATGACAGCTTTGACATCTTGGGTAGGAGAAGCCATTTTTGCAGCATTTGTTTTTTTGTTTTTCTTGTTTGTTTTTTTAAGTCTCCTACACGCATGTGACTTTTGCCACAGATAGCAATATTCTAGAATTTATTTAGATGTAAATTGTGCTGTCACAGAGGAATTTGGCGTAGCCAGCATTTTTTAAAGCATAATAGAACCCTCAGTTGAAAAATCAACTTAATACATTCCAGGTGCATCAGAACAAAAAAAAAAAAAAAAAGAAGGTGTTCTATGTCTTAACATGTGTTTTCTTTTTCTAAAGCAGCCATAGCCTGAGTAGATCAGCTGCTGGCAGGGGGACAAGCTTAAAGAATGGCCTTTGCTGTCCGTGAAGAAGCAGCGGTCTCTCTACAGGAGGTCTGACATGCAAAAAATACAAAATGAGAGAAAAATGGAAGGGGGACTTTAATGGTGCGTATCATATAGTAATGAGAAACTCGTACAAGGAAATAATAAAAATTGACAAAATTTTTAATATGGTTCAGCGTTAAGAACAATCGATAATTGTCGTGACAATCACAATAATAGCACAATTGTAGCTGGATGGTCAAGAATACTGAGGGTACATAGCTGGTTTAATTTAATGTGCATTTTAATGTATGGATCCCGACATGTTTCGCTTGATCGCTTCATCAGGGGGACATACGGGTAGATTAGAGTAGTTGCATGGTACTAAACACAAATAAACAGATTAGATTGAATTAACAAACATAAACAAAAATGCATTTATTCTAATAAAAAAAGAAAAAAAAAGAAGAAAAAAAGATAGATAGAATATATCTCTCTCTCCCTTTTTTTCTTTTTTTTTTAATTATTAGAATAAATGCATTTTTGTTTATGTTTGTTAATTCAATCTAATCTGTTTATTTGTGTTTAGTACCATGCAACTACTTTAATCTACCCGTATGTCCCCCTGATGAAGCGATCAAGCGAAACATGTCGGGATCCATACATTAAAACGCACATTTAATTAAACCAGCTATGTACCCTCAGTATTCTTGACCATCCAGCTACAATTGTGCTATTATTGTGATTGTCACGACAATTAATCGATTGTTCTTAACGCTGAACCATATTAAAAATTTTGTAATTTTTATTATTTCCTTGCACGAGTTTTTCATTACTATATGATACGCACCGTTAAAGTCCCCCTTCCATTTTCTCTTATTTTGGATACATACATTATGGGGATGAGGTGCCAATTCTTATGGGTGTTTCTGCCAGTAGTCGGACCTTTGCTTCTTTGGTTCATGCAAAAAATACCATGATTCCCTATGGCCCGCTGTTGATGAAAACAGATAACCTCCCACTATGTTTAGCGCAAGGCAGAGTATGTCAAATGAAGCACTGGACGAAAAAAACGACTGTTAGGAGGAATTTATTTTTTGGGGTACCATTGTTCCAAAGGTGGCAGTTTTAATTGCAGAGCTGGAAAATCAGAAAGTTAGCTGGACCCTCTGATTCCTCCTGTATTGAATTGTATCTGTACGGTTTGCCCTAACGTTCTAAAGCGCTGCGCAAACTGTTGGTGCTATATGAATCCTGAATAATAATAATAATAATAATAATAATAATAATAATAAAGAATTTAAAAAAATAACAGGGGAAGAAGAGCTCGGGAGGGGAATGGCTGTTCTTAGGGGCACAAGAACAATTTCCTACATATTATGTGCGTCAATAAAAAATATGTTCAGGACACGAAAGTAGTCAAATCAGATCTATTCCCGGGGTGACAAACGTACATCTGACCAATGGTTCCCGGAATGGCCCAACACTAGATATAAGGGGAAGGTCGAGTGTTCCTTGGTTTGGTGACTGTTTCCAAATTCACCACCAACACATAATTGAAAGGTTTACATGGCAGATCAAAATCATGGTGCAAGAAGCCGAAGCCTCTCCCAGAAGCACTACAAGGGGACTGCTGAGTCTGGCAATGGATTATAGCAGGGGTCTCCAAACTGCGGCCCTTTGGGGCACTATTTCATCCACTGACACCAACAATGGGGAATCAGTCTTGTTGCTAAAACCACCAATGGGGCACTATTCATCCAACTGACACTATCAAAAGGGTTCAATTCCTTTTATTGGCACCAACAACGGGGCACTAGTCCTCCCACTGACACCGAAGTTATGGTATTGTTTACTCCCATTGGACATTTTCTACTCCCAATGGCCACAGTCCGACCCTCCTAAAGTCTGAAGGACAGTAGACTGGCCCTTTGTTTAGACAGTTTGGAGACCCCTGGATTATAGGACAATTAGATCGGGGTAAAGCCTGTTAAAACAGTCAGTTTTTTTTTTTCGTGCAACACACTGGGGTGCACAAAAAAAAACGAACAGCTCCATTCGCAACCACTGTACTAATCATCCGACATTAGTACAGTGATCTCCCTCGCTAAGCTGTTGTGTTCTGCCAGGGGATGCCCCCCCCCTCCCCACCAGTACACTCCGATAAGCGCATCTGCCATTGGCTGAGAGCATTGATAGGGAGTCGGTCGGTTGCTGGTTTTCCAGCATGCTCGGCCAGCTTCTATCGCACAGTCCAACATACACACAGGACAAATGTCAGTCTTTTTTTTTTTTAACCGGCAAATGTTTCCCGACATTCAGCCCGTGTATACCCGGCTTAAAGGGCCAAACAGGTCTTGAATTATATTAGCAGTTCTCTTTCAATCTTTCTTGTTACCCAGGGATATATATATATAGATATATATATATATATATATATATATATATATATATATATAATCTGTTGGCCGGAAAAAATATAAATTAATGAACAAAAACGAATGTTTTGTAGTCAGCATGCGATTTAAAACAGAGAAATAGTACAATATAAAAAAAGCAAAAGAAATTCCAAATAAACTTGGGCAAATAAGGCTGGCTTCACACTTATGCGAATTGGATGTGGGTTTCTTTGCATCAAAGTGTGTCACAAGGGAGGCGGTTCACACATCTCTGGGATGGCCGCAGAGCGCACAGCAGAAGGGTCCTGTGAGTCTTTGACTCAGTTTCAGGTTCAAACTCAGGCAAAAAATAAAATAAAAATTCGGACCCGATTCACCCCTGAGGCGCACTGGACCCCCTGCTGCGAGCCGCTTCACACAGAGTGTAAACCCAGCCTTAAAGGTCAAACAAAAACACATTAAGTGTGCGCGTTTCTTACGAGTCACCTCATCCCCTCACACCCGGGTCCTCAAAGTCCCTTTTACATCAGAGTTCATACCCGAGTCCCCCTTATGTCAGAGTTCACAACAGAGTCCCCCCTATATCAGGGTCCTCTTTTTATCAGAGTCCACATCAGAGTCCCCTATTACATTGGGACCCCCTCACCCCCAATCAGAGCAAAGACTGTGAACATCAGCTGAGGGTCAGATAAAATCTTGTAGTGGGCTACATTTAGCCTGCTAACCATAGTCTGGAGACCCCTTCTCTATTTGTTCATTAGGAAGGTTATAAATAAATAAAAAATAATAATATCACGACCGCTGAGCTATTGTATTCTGCTGGTGGGGAGCCTTCTCCGCTGGCAGAATACTGTGATCAGGTGTTGCCAGCTATAACCGGTGGCACTGATCGTTCGGGAAAACCCCAACAGGCTGGTTGTACACAAGTCGATCAGTGGCTCAGCTAGCCGCTAGCCCATACATTGATCAAATTTGGTCCCTGCTGAATCAGCCGAATTTCGATCTATGTAGGGCCAGGCCTACATACATTTGTAAGATTTAAAAAACAAAACAAAATAAAAGACAAAAAAATGTGTATATATAAGAAATAAAATAACCCCAGGGAAAACAAAAAAACAAAACCACACACACACACCTTACAAAAAAAAAAAAAAAAAAAGCCTGTAAATAAAAAGAAAAATTGTAAGCACAGTCTTTTCTCAGGTCAGCCATTACAAGATAATCACGCAAAAGGCGAATACGCATTTCCTGTCCCTGGAATCGGCATTTCAGTAGGACCCGGCAGCACCCCGTGTGTTTTGTCAATGTGTATTGTGTCCAGAGAAAACATGATTTGTAGGACAATCATTGGTAGAAATTCCTGTGCAGCCAAAGAGTCTGGTTCATATTTCGAAGGATGGTCAGTCACTAAAATGTCACAGGATGCAATGTACAAAGTATAGAGAGGAAAAGATTAACCCGGACACATGCAAGCCAGTTGCCCCCTTCTCCCCTTTCACATAGCATACATTGCAAGTGGGCCCGAGCCAACATACAGGCAAGCCTTTAGCAAAGGAAAATAGTGACATACAAACACAAATCGGCCAGCGAGGCCGCCATAACCCCCCCACCCACACCCACCCTTCTGCAATGTGAAGGTGCTTTTTGTGTAGGACTGCAAGGGGCCAATCCAAGGCGAGAAGAAGTGCCTAGCCACAGGAATCACACTGCAAAGCAAGAGCCATATAAGCCACAGGATACCGAGAGGGGCGGTCAGGGTCTGCACACTTGCAATAGTCTCCGTTTTCTGCATTTGTCTGGTAGCACCCTGCGGTGATACAGTCTAGACCTGAAAAGAGCCTCCAAACAATGCAGCATTGGCTTGCACACACAGGCTTGCAGGGGGGCTGATCCCTGGGTGACAGCAGGGAAGGGGGGCAAACAAAATTGAAGATGACAACTTTACAGCACTTAAAAAAAAAAAAGAAAAAGGAGTCATTTAAGTCTCTGGTGCCCAGGGCTGTAACTAAATAACTTTCCGGAGAAAGAAAAAAAAAAAAAATCCTTTAACTTTTGTAAAATTCCTCATGGCTATGGAAATGTAATTCCTCTCTACAGTGTCATTTCTGTACAGCAGACGTGTAGCTGTGAAGCAGTTTTGTAGTCTCAGGGCATATATTGCTCAGCCACGGTTTATGAAGAATCTGCTATATACTGTAAACACTCACTTAGTCTTATGCCGCGTACACACGACCGTTTTTCATGATGAGAAAAAAAAAATTTTTTTGCTCATTAAAAAACGACAGTGTGTAGGCTCCAGAGCATTTTTCACGACGTGAAAAATGACCATTAAAAATTTGGAACATGCTCTAATTTTTCTCGTCGTTTTTCACGTCATGAAAAACGGCCGTGTGTACGCTTTAACGGCGTGAAAAAAAATGCGCATGCTCAGAAGTGATGAGACGGGAGCGCTCGTTCTGGTAAAACTAGCGTTCGTAATGGAGATAGCACATTCGTAACCGACTGAAGAGCACGAGGCTGAAAAGCGCGAATCGTCTCTCACTAAACTTTACTAACATGGGGATCAGCAAAAGCAGCCCAAAGGGTGGCGCCATCCGAATGGAACTTCCACTTTATAGTGCCGTCGTACGTCACCGCGCTTTGCTCGAGAATTTTTTTCCACGATAGTGTGTAGGCAAGGCAGGCTTGAGAAGAATCACGTCGAGGAAAAAAAAAAAAAAAACGCAGTTTTTTTCAATGACATTAAAAACGGTCGTGTGTACGCGGCATAAGGATATTGTATCATCACAGCATGTTGTATTTGTGGGTTTAAAAGCTTGAACACGCAAGCAACAGAAGTAGAAGAGCACCCAAGGGCCTCAATGCAAGCTGTTAGCACTCTCTCTAATGGGGTAAAGGGGGAGGGGCTACATTAATAGGGCAGACTGCAGTGTCCAGTAAGGACCGTTGCTGCACCCCGTGTTCATTCTAACGTAGTGACAGTGAATGTTCGTTACTCTATTTGGGGCTAGGGTGACCACGTGTCCCGGATTGCCCGGGACAGTCCCGCATTTTGCAGGTCTGTCCCGGGCACCTTCATTCCAGGACAATACAGTGTCCCGGAATGAAACTTACACAGCCACCCCCCGGGCCAATCTGATGCCCCCAAAAAAAGGCTTCCACATCACTGCTTTACTCACTGACAGTACTTGTCCTGGCCGGCAATGCCTGGAGGAGCACAATCCCGCCCCCTGCTTGTGATTGGAGAAATCATGAATCCCGCCTCTTGTGTCCAATCACTGTGCTGTGATTCGTTACAGCACAAGCTGATTTTTGGGAAGGGAGGGTGTCCCTGAATGGTAGTTTGGAAATGTGGTCACCCTATTTGGGGCTTAGATGCATTAAAGTGGTTCTAAAGCCTCAAGGTTTTTTACCTCAATGCATTCTTTGCAACCTCCTCTGTTGCAGGATGCCCCCAGCCCCCCCCCCCTCTTATTCTTACCTGAGCCCGACCCAGTGATGTGCCCAAGAGCAGTGGCTCTCGCCGCTGACTCCCTCCTCATTGGGCAGATTGATAGCAGTGGGAGCCATTGAAGCCATGCTATGACATGGGAGTGTGGGGCGGGGCCGAGTTGCCCGGTCTGTGTCAATAGATGCAGAGAGAGCGGCTCAGGAGCCATCATGCACAGCTTTCCGTGGGGGCACTCGTGGAAGAGGAGGGGCCTGGAATGCAGACAGGGGGACCCCAGAAAAAGAAGGCCAGGGCTGCTCTGTGCAAAACCAGAGTAGGCAAGTGTACCAGGTTTGTGATTTTAATTAACCCCTTTGCACCGGGGGGGGGGGAGGGAGATTGGGTGGGGTTTATGATCATGCAATTGGTGGTAACAGGATTGGAAAGCTCTCGATCGCAAGAAGCGATCAGGAGAATTCTATTAGCCGCTGGCAACTGTGCTGGGAGTGAGCCGGGCGCGTTCTCTAGGCACAGCTGTGTCTGCTAATTGGTACACAACTATGCGACCTCTCTGTGCCAAGGGGAAAAGAAAAAAAAAAACACACACACACACACACACACACACACACACACAAAGTTGTAATGCATTAAGATAAAAAGCCTTCTGTATGTAGCAGCCCCCATAATACTTACCTGAGCCCATCTCATCCAGCTATGTGCTTTGGCTGTCCAGAGCTCCCCTCCTGATTGGCTGGGGCACAGCAGTGGCGCCATTGGCAACAAAAATGTCAATTAGCCAATCAGGAGAGAGAGGGGGCAGGGCGGAACCGGTGCTCCATCGATTCGGCTCAGCTCGGGTGCCCCTATAGCAAGCTGCTTGCTGTGGGGGAACTCAACAGGAGGGAGGGGCCATGAGCACCGAAAAGGGACCCGAGAAGAGGAGGATCGGGGCCGCTCTGTGCAAAACCAACAACTGCAGAGAGCAGGTAAGTGTAACATTTTTTTTTTTTCCCCTCTTTTAAAAATAACACGACGAGACTTTAGCATCACTTTAAAGTGACACCAACTAAAAATCCTATTGGGAGCATATATTTTTTTTATTTTTTACCTTCTTTTGCTCTTATGCCCCGTACACACGATCGTTTTTAATGTCATTTTTTAAACCAACGTTTTTCTCCTCGTTTTTTTTCATGTTTCCTCTCAAGCCTGCCTTGCGTACACACCATCATTAAAAAAAATGATCAAGCAAAGCGCAGTGACGTTCAACACGTACGACGGCACTATAAAGGGGAAGTTCCGTTCGAATGGCGCCACCCTTCATGTTAGTAAAGTTTGTTGAGCGACGATTCGCGCTTTTCAGTCCGTTACTGTGTAATGAATGTGCTATCTCCATTACGAACGCTAGTTTTACCAGAACGAGCGCTCCCGTCTCATACTTGATTCTGAGCATGCGCGTTTTTTTTCACGTCGTGAAAGCATACACACTATCGTTTTTCACGTCGTTAAAAAAAACGACATGAAAAACGACGTGAAAAAAGAGAGCATGTCCGGAATTTTGAATGGCCGTTTTTCACGTCGTTAAAAATGCTCTGGAGCCTACACACGGTAATTTTTCAGGGCCATTTTTTAAAATGGCAGTTTTAACGGCATGAAAAACGATCGTGTGTACGGGGCATTAGACTTCTTCAAATTAATTATTTTTTTTGCTGCTGTGATCCGACTCACTGATTCATTCTCCATAGTCCCACTGTATGCAGGAATGTAGCCACCCTCTCTTGCTTGCTCCCAAAATGGAATTTGTAGTGAGCACAGAGCAGTGCACATGACTGATAATAATGTATTCTGCTCGTTTAAAACAGAAGGGGGGAAAAAGGAGAGGTTCAGGCGCTCACAATGAATGGCATAAGGAGGCAGAAAAAACACAGAAGGGAACTTTATTTATTTATTTTTTAAATTAGATTACAGGGCCATTAAGTAGTAGAGGTGTATGGAATATTTTTGGAAAATAAGCCTATTGTTTAGTGTCACTTTATTTACATGCTCCTGCAAAGCACAAAAATGTGCAGCCCTTTTTCAGACGCACAGAGATGCCAACACACGGTCGGACTTCCATCGGACTTTTCCGTGGATTTTTGTCCGAACGGAGTTGGCCGGGCACACCCATAGCATACACACCACAGGACTTTTCTGCAAACTTTCCCAAAACTTTTTCCAGCATCACGTGGTTTTTCTGCTCTTTACCGCCACCCTTTGGTCAACTTCTGCTATTGTTGGTTGATTTTAACATTATTTGTTTTGTCCATCGGACCAAAGTCCGATGGTTTTCTGTACACATGGTCGGACTTTGCTCCATCGGACTTTTGTTGGCCAAAAGTTTGTCCGTTTGCAGACCCAACTTTTGTCCGATGAAAACCAAAAAAAGTTTGTCCGATGGAGTGTACACACGGTCGGATTTTTTGGCAAACTTGCTCAAAATGAAGTTTGTTGGCAAAAAGTCCGACCGTGTGTACGGGCATAGGCGTGCGCACAGGGTGTGCCAGGTGTGCCCAGGCACACCCTAATCAAACTGTGCAGCACAGATTCCCCCTACTGCCCTGGCTCCCCCCCTCCTTCCCCTCGCAGCGCTTCACGCTTCCCTACTCTCCTCTCCCACCGGCTGTTGCTGCAGGGATGTTTTAGGATGAGTGGGGGAAGGGGCAGGTAAATATGTAACTTACCGGCCCCTTCTCTTTCATCGTGAGTGATCGGTAGTATGTGTTGAGCTTTGGGGTGCACACTCTAAGGCAATAGGCTGTGCATGCCTATGTGTACGGGGCTTAAAAGGCACCCCTCACGCATCTTGCGAACGTGTTTGCATTTGCCAAAACATAGTCAAGTAGCATGGGCTTGGTACAGCACAATTTTTAGAAATGGTTAGCAGAGGCGGCTCTAGGCTTTGTGAGGCCCTAGGGAAAACTTCACATGGGGCCCCACTCACGCCCATGATGGAAAAAAAAATTCAAGGACAAGAGCCTCTTCCCCACAACCCTGGCCGGTGGTTGGGGGGGGGGGGGTCTGCGTGCAGGGGGCTTATCGGAATCTGGAAGCCCACTTTAACAAGGCGGCCCCCAGATCCTGCTCTTTAATAACTAAGGGGCGGGGGCCACCCGGAGATGTCACCTGGTGAACCCGTCCCCTTGTGACGTCATTGACTGAGGGCATGCTGGGTCATTGACATCACAAGGGGTGGTGTCACCGATATTCACTGGTTGTTAGGGATGCTGGTGGCCCCGCTCCTGAGTCAGGGCTCTTGACGCTGCCTGAGCACAGCAGCGTTAAGGTCCCCTGTCCCTCAAAACTGGAGTAATGCATTAGGTAAGTTAGGCGGCCGCGAGGCCCCTGTGAGTGCGAGACCTTAGGCGACCGCCTAATTAAAGAGCCGCCTCTGATGGTTAGACACCACTTCTGCACATTTCTCACTTACAGTGCAGCCCACTGAAATGAACTGGCTGCCCAGAACACAATGGGCAGAAACGTGCGTGTGCTTCATCAGCACAGGAGTGAAAGGAGCCAACAGAGCTGGAAAAATCCCGGGAGCCAGGGAACCCAATGCTCCTTATACATTACAGCTGGCACCTAACTTTTCAGATTCCATAGTCGTCAATGGAACCGGCTCCTGGATCGGACAGACTGGCTACTTAATTTCATTTTCATTTGTCCACCCCTATAATAAAATCTTACTTCCACACAGCCTACATATCAGTAGAGCAAAGCCAGCAAAGATTTTTGCAGGTGATCACAGACCTTCCTTGAAACCATCAGTAAACGTGAGATTCTGACACAGCTAAAACTTGACCACCAGGCCATCACAATAGGATCAGGTGTGGTTGTATCAATCGCTTTTTCACAGACCGTGAATCATACAAAACGTTCATCCATAAAAAAACACCATGGAGTTCTCCGCTACGACGACTATTGAAAAAGTCTGAAGGATTAATAATCAAACTAAAACCGCGTTTCTTAACCACCGCACGACGATGTACGTCGACAGAATGGCACAAGGGCGTACAGGTACGTCCCCTTTAAGAACCTGTCCGTGGGTCGTGCTCGCGACCCGGTCTGAAGCTCCATGACCGCGCCCGCGGGACCCGATCGCCGCCGGTATCCTGTGATCGGATCACAGAGCTGAAAAACGGGGAGAGGTAAGTGTAACACATCAAGCCACGCCCCCCTTCAGTTAGAATCACTCATTAGGTCACACTTAACCCCTACAGCGCCACCTAGAGGTTAAACCCTTCACTGCCAGTGTCATTTTCACAGTAATCGGTGCGAAAATGACAATGGTCCCAAAAATGTGTCAATAGTGTCCGATGTGTGCGCCATAATGTCGCAGTCACGCCAATACTATAACTTTTGCGCAAACCAATCAATAAAACGCTTATTACGATTTATTTTTTTAACCAAAAATATGTAGAAGAATACACATCGGCCTAAACTGAGGAAAAAATAAAAATAAAATTTAAAAAAAGTATATTTTTTGGGGGATATTTATTATACAAAAAGTAAAAATATGTAATTTTTTTCAAAATTGTCGCTCTATTTTTGTTTATAGCGTAAAAAATAAAAACGCAGAGGTGATCAAATCCCACCAAAAGAAAAGCTCTATTTGTGGGAAAAAAAAGGACGCCAATTTTGTTTGGGAGCCACGTCGCACGACCACGCAATTGTCAGTTAAAGCAACGCAGTGCCGAATCGCAAAAAGGGGCCTGGTCTTTAACCAGCCAAAATGGTCCGGAGCTGAAGTGGTTAAAGAAGTGCTCTATGCAAAAATTATCAGCCAAAAAAAAAAAAAAAGGAAAAGCCAAGGACGTGCCAATAATGGCATGCTGCATCCTATTTATTTCTATGCAAAATCGTGTCCCATTGACTTCAATGCAAAACCGCCATTCATGATTAAATTAACCACTTCAACCCCCGGAAGATTTTACCCCCTTTCTGACAGGCCATTTTTTGCAATAGAGCACTGCGTTACTTTAACTGGCAATAGCGCACTCATGCGACCCTGTACACAAATTAGATGCATGTACTTTTTTTCCACGCAAATAGAGCTTTTTGGTGGTATTTGATCACCTCTGCTGATTTTATTTTCTGCGCTGTTTTTTTTTTTTTTTTACTTTCTGCTATAAAACATATCCAATTCAAAAAAATTCAATTCAATTCGAAAAATCCAATTTCTTCATCAATTTAGGTCAATATGTACTCTGCTACATATTTTTGTTTAAAAAAAAGAAATAAAAAATCCCAATAAGCATATATTGATTGGTTTGCGCAAAAGTTATAGCGTCAACGAACTATGGGATTTTTATTTACTAGTAATGGCGGCCATTAGGGACTGCGACGTTGCGGCAGACAAAGCGGACACTTTTGACACTTTTTGGGGACCAGTGACAAGTGATAAAAATATGCACTGTCACTGTCCCAATGACACTGGCAAAGAAGGGGTTATCATCAGGGGCGACCAAACGGTTAAGAGAGTGTCCCTAGGCGGTGCTTGGACTAGGGGAAAAAAAGAGATCTGCATTTCTGCTTAGCAGAAACACAAGATCTCCACTGTCCCCTCTGGCAGAATGGCGATCTGCCTTGTTTACATAGGCAGATCACCGCTCTGCCTCTCCTCAGAATGATTGGCGGGTCCGCTGGACCCGCTGATTGGCTCCTGCTGCGTCTAATCACAGCGGGGGTCGCTGGCGGCGCGCACATGTGCCCCAGACCTGGTGCACGAAATCACACACAGGTACGTGAATTTGCACAAGAGGGCAACCCTGTCGCGGTATATCTGCGCGGGGCGGTCTTCAAGTTTTTTTTTTTTTTTTTAAACTGTCCATTTCGGTTTTGATTTTTTGACCAAGGGCATCCTGAATTTTCGGTTTGGGTCCAGACTTTTTATTTTGGTGCACCACTAATGCACACTACGATTCCCATAGTCCATCTGAAGAGAGAGAAAAAGAGGATGGCTACATTCTTAGACCCCTTTCACACTGAAGCGCTGCTAAAACACGCTAAGACTGCATTCACACCTGAGCGTAGCGCTTCAAGCGTTTTTACCGACGTTTTGGCGCGCGAATTTGCGCCCGTTGAAACGCTCATTGTCGTGCTAGACGCTTGAATCAAGCTTTTCCATTACATTCTATGACTCCTAAAACGCCCAAATCTGCCCGATTCGCGCGTTTTGGAGTGGAGATGTGAACCATCTCCATAGAGAATAATGTTTTTTTCCCCCTCTAGCGTTTTGTAGCTTCAGGCTACAAAAACGCTCAGGTGTGAATGCAGCCTTAAGCGCCGGTCGCTTTTGTGGCACTTTTCGGGCACTAGCGGGGCTTTTTATAGGTCACGTGACAACGTGATCTTAAAAAAAAAAAAAATCCTAAATAAACAACCGTTTTGCGGCGCTTTCAAAGCCCTTTTAAAATGCACATTAATGTCAATGGGCAGGGGAATTTTTGGAGCGCTTTTTACAGCGCTCCAAACCCTCCCCAACGATGCTGCTTGCAAGACTTTTTCGAACATCCCACAAGCGCATCGCCCCAGTGTGAAAGCACGCGTGCAAGTGAATGGAAGGCAGTTTTCAGAGGCTATTTCTAGCGCTAGAACGCCTGAAAACTGCCTCAGTGTGAAAGGGGTCTTACAAAACAGAGGATTCATGGTTATATATTTGAATAGAATTTTTTTTAAACCAGTTTAGTGATACTTTAAAGACCTGGTCAAAACTAGTGTTATTTCAGATGCGACTTGAGCTGCACAGAACATGACAAGGGAAATCACATTATTTTCTTAAGTTCCCATTCACATCAATGCATCTTCGGAAAATATTCCTGTGCTACTTTGATGCGATTTGGCCTCATAAAATATGCAAACTACATCCAAAAAATAAATAAAAAACACCACGCACTACAAATCGCATTGCAGTAGTGTGAACCTAGACTGAGTAAAGAACTTACACATGCGGTCTCACTCGGTGGCACCATGTTATATTGCCACAGGGTGCAGCGTCCATCCACACGGAACAATGTGGTCTGTTTATTGTTAAGGAACCCCCCCCCCCTTCACTCCATCAGAGTTTGTCATTTTGAATCGAAAATTGTCTGGCTATACCAAAAACATAAGACTTGTGATAAAGCCTCAGACAGTGAATTGTACAAAATATTCATCCGTAAGTACCAATGATGTATATTATTTATACTAAATTATTATTATAATTTTTTAGTCAGAAACCACATTTTCTAAGGAGTGCTCCATGGTCCCTGTACAGCCTAAAGCCCCCGTACACACGGCTGGTTTTCTCTGCAAGAAAACTGCTGGGAGAGCTTTTTGCCGAGAAAACCGGTCGTGTGATATGGTTTCTCGTCGGGAAAACTGCTGGGAATCTCGACGAGAAAAATAGAGAACCTGCTCTCTATTTTCTTGTCGGGATTCTCATCGGCCTGTTTCCCGACGAGAAAACCGTACGTGTGTATGAGGCTACAAGCTTACCTGTCCTCCGGTAAGCCTGCGCATGCTCGATGAGACTTCGACGCATGCGCGGTAGCTTACAAGGGTAGTGTAGGGTGAAGCAAGATGGCATTGAATGTGACAAGCTCCGTTTTGACGGACTCCGCTTTGCTCAGCGGGGGAAATCGATCCCGCCTGCTCAGCGGGGGATCAGCGGATGACAGGTCCATCTCCGCTCACTGTGCAGGGACGGATTTGTCAGAGTCCTGCTCTCCTCTACTGGGAGATCGGATGAAAACAGACCGTCTGTCCGTTTTCATCCAATCCGCCAGACGGATGGAAAATAGGACCAACATCCGTCTGGATTTGGCGGACAGGATTGGATCAGATAGCGGGCATTTCACCGCCAACATCCGCCGCATCATAGGGGTGAATGGATGGTTCAATCAGGTCCGCCTGAAAAACGGACGGAGGGACCTGATCAGACAGCCCCTGTAAAAGGGGCCTAAAGCATCGTACACACGGTCGGACTTTTGGCCAACAAACTTCATTTTGAGCAAGTTGGACCAACAATCCGACCGCGTGTACGCTCCATCGGACAAACTTTTTTTGTTTTCATCGGACAAATGTCGGGTCTGCAAATGGACAAACTTTTGCAACAAAAGTCAGACGGAGCAAAGTCCGACCGTGTGTACAGAGAACCATTGGACTTTTGTCCGATGGACAAAACAAATAATGTTACAATCAACCAACAATAGCAGAAGTTGACCAAAGGGTGGCGGTAAAGAGCAGAAAGGAGCAGAAAAACCACGTGATGTTGGGAAAAGTTTGCAGAAAAGTCCGAGCGTGTGTATGCTATGGGTGTTCCAGACCAACTCCGTTCGGACAAAAAAAAAACCCAAAAAAACACGGAAAAGTCTGATGGAAGTCCGACCGTGTGTATGGGGCTTTAGATTTACCTTCAACTATGTAGTGCAAGGGCCTGCCTGATTGCATACAATTTGAAAGTGTTAAAATTTGACCTCATATTATATGGGTTTGGTAAATCTAAAAAGGAAAAATTGTATAATGTATGGCCAGCCCTAGTTGATAAATTGAATTTTAAGAGATCATTTGCAGTTTAGGGCCGAGCATTTAGTCATTCATGACTTGAACAGTCCGTCGTGACTCCTCTTCTCTAAGAGCTGATGACAGGGAACATGTGACCACAATAAAACACTACACCGACGTAAATAAAGTGCATGGTTGTGGAATCCGAAGCATTTGGCGGAGTGAGTTATTATTGTACACGGCTCTTGCAACACTACCTGCAGCAAGAAAGTGCACTTTGGAATGAACTGAAAAAAGGACTTGTGTACAGGAAGTAAAAGAAACAATAGAAATAAACCAACACTGGATCATTTAAAGCCACAGATACCAATCAAAAATCAATATTCTGCCAAATGATCAATATTTGGCAGAGAAGGCAGTCTAGTCTAAAGCTGAAGTTGGCAGTTTGCTGTACTGTGAACATTCCAAAGCAACAAAACCCAGCACACTGGGGGGAGATTTACTAAAACTGGAGCACTCAGAATCTGGTGCAGCTCTGCATTGTAACCAATCAGCTTCTAAATTCAGCTTACATAGTCAGTTTGAAAAAGACACAAGTCCATCTAGATCAACCATAAAAATAAAAAATATCATACCATCCCATATACCCAATTCTATACCCAGAGTTGATCCAGAGGAAGGTGAAAAACCCCAGCAGAGCATGATCCAAATTGCTACAGCAGGGGAAAAAATTATATATATATATATATATGAAGCTTTGACAATAAAACCTGGAAGCCGATTGGTTATTATGTACAGCTGCAACAGATTCTGTGTGCACCAGTTTTAGTAAATCTCCCCCCACTACAGTCTACATAACATCCGATGTCAACCACCTAGAGTAGCTTTTCTCAGCCTTGTTAATGTGAAGGAACCCTTGAAATAACTTTCCAGGCTCAGGAAACCCCTGTTGATAATTACTAGGTCTGCAGCTCACTGTGATGGTCACTAGGAAGAAATTTCTTTACATTTTTTGGTCATTGGAAAGAATCCCCCCCCCCCCCCACATAGCTAAATAAGATCATTGATGTCAGTGGTTACTCATCTGAGAGGCACAAGTCACACAAGGAGGGACCCTTCGCAACCTCTGGAGGAATCCTGTTTGAGCAAGCCCTACCTAGATTGTCAGCTCTGTGGGATAGTGTGCAATCTTTACACCCTGGTTCTGGCTATCCATTACATAAGAGTAGGGACACCTTGTCACTTAAAAGAACTAAATCACAAATATGAACCTTGCCAACTAGTGTTATATATGTCAGGGCTCTGGTTATTTGGCACTGTGGACAAATACAATAGATTAGAAATCAGTCTTCCACAAGTTGAACTTCCTCTACAGGTGACCTAGATGGACCACAGGGGACAACAATTAACAAAAAAAAAATCCAGGAAGGGGGGGAAAAAAAATTGACACCAAATCAGAAATATTCATGGAGCCCCCTTAATTAGTCCTGCCCACCCCACCTGCCTAATTAGCCAAAAGTAATCTTCCCAGCCCTGAACATGGGAGAAATACCAGCTGAGCTTTTTAGATGCTAAAACCCAATACAGCCGAGTGTATGGCATTCTCATACAGCAAACCCTGACTATATGGAATATGAATATTACAACAGAACCTCGTATATACAGAATATTATAACAAAGACTTCTATATGGAAAAATAATATAACAAGGCCCAGTAAATGAAAAAAGGAGGAATAATAAAAACAGAGAATTGGGATAAGAATGTGCCAGATTCTTATATGGTGATGAAAAACACAAAATGATATACAACTACAACAGAGCCTGGCACACTATATATTACCATAGCAAAGCCTGGCACACTATATATTACCATAGCAGAGCCTTGTACACTGTATATTACCATAGCAGAGCCTTGTACACTGTATATTACCATAGCAAAGCCTGGCACACTATATATTACAATAGCAGAGCCTTGTACACTGTATATTACCATAGCAGAGCCGTGTACACTGTATATTACCATAGCAGAGCCTTGTACACTATATATTACCATAGCAGAGCCTTGTACACTGTATATTACCATAGCAAAGCCTGGCACACTATATATTACCATAGCAAAGCCTGGCACACTATATATTACCATAGCAGAGCCTGGCACACACACATATGTAAAAAAAATATATATATATATATATTATATATATATATATATATATATATATATATATATATATTTTACATACACACACCAAATCAGTGTACATTATATAGTACAATAACAGCCTTCTATGCTACATATCATCACCATAACAGATCCTTGTACATCATATACTACCATAACAGAGCTTTGTACATTATATATATTACCATAACAGAGCCTTGTACATTATATAACATTACAGTGTAATCACAAGTAGGGAAGAGTAAAATTGCAAAGAAGACCTTTAGATACAAAATGTTGCAATGTTTTACAAAACAATGTATCAGAAGAGGTTTGTGCATGATTATAAAAGAACACATGCTTCTATGTGATGTTATGGCAAATCTAATAAAAGGAATACAACTTTTGCACACCTATGGAATAATACAAAAAGGGGGAGGGGGGGTAGTTGGGTGCAGAATATCCAGGAGAGGAGTTCTCCCTATTACTCCAATACCAGATAAATAAAAACGTGTCATATCATATATAAACAATGTTGAATGTGTGTCAAATAAATACACAAATCAGATGCAGCAAAAAACAAACAAACAAAAAGCGTCAGCCAATCCCACTGTATTCTGAGCCAATACTGATTTACACTTTGCATTTCCATCTGACACTTTGTTTTTGTTGCATCTGATGTTTATATTTAATTGATACATGTACAGCATTGTTTATGTATGACGTGGCAAATTTATTTTATAAAAAAAAACAAAAAACTGGTACTTCTATACGATGATGGAAGAATACATAAGAATGACTCCTATGATGATGAGGATATTGTACACAGAAGTCATCTATGTTATGATATATAATAATATAGAACTGATCCTTCTACCTGATGATATACAGACCTTATCCCCTCTAAATGATGATATACAGTAGAAGTGTGATGATGAGATAGATAGATATATGTGAATGACCCTTCTATAATGAGGATAGAATATACTGAACTGATCCTTATACGATGATGAGGATACAGAAGTCACCCTTCTATATGATGATATATATGAATGATCTTTCTGTGTGATAATGATATAGTATGTAGAAGTCACCCTTTTATGATGAGTATATATAGTATACAGAAGCCCCCCTACTATGATGATGAGTATATATAGTATACAGAGGTCCCCCTCCTATGATGAGGAGTATATATAGTATACAGAAGCCCCCCTCCTATGATGAGGAGCATATATACTATACAGGAGGTCCCCCTCCTATGATGATGAGTATATATATAGTATACAGAAACTCCCTCCTATGATGATGAGTATATATATAGTATACAGAAGCTCCCTCATGTGATGAGTATATATATATAGTATACAGAGGTCCCCCTCCTATGATGAGTATATATAGTATACAGAGGTCCCCCTCCTATGATGAGTATATATAGTATACAGAGGTCTCCCTCCTATGATGAGTATATATAGTATACAAAAGCCCCCCTCCTATGATGAGGAGTATATATAGTATACAGAGGTCTCCCTCCTATGATGAGTATATATAGTAGCCCCCTCCTATAATGAGTATATATAGTATACAGAGGTCCCCTTCCTATGATGATGAGTATATATAGTATACAGAAACTCCCTCCTATGAGGAGTATATATAATATACAGAAACTCCCTCCTATGAGGAGTATATATAGTATACAGAAACTCCCTCCTGCGATGAGTATATATAGTATACAGAGGTCCCCTTCCTATGATGAGGAGTATATATAGTATACAGAAGCCCCCTCCTATGATGATGGGTATATATAGTATACAGAGGTCCCCCTCCTATGATGATGGGTATATATAGTATACAGAGGTCCCCCTCCTATGATGATGGGTATATATAGTATACAGAGGTCCCCCCTCCTATGATGATGGGTATATATTGTATACAGAAGCCCCCTCCTATGATGATGGGTATATATAGTATTACAGAGGTCCCCCTCCTATGATGATGAGTATATATAGTATACAGAGGTCCCCTTCCTATGATGATGAGTATATATAGTATACAGAAACCCCCTCCTATGATGAGTATATATAGTATACAGAAACTCCCTCCTGTGATGAGTATATATAGTATACAGAGGTCCCCTTCCTATAATGAGGAGTATATATAGTATACAGAGGTCTCCCTCCTATGATGAGTATATATAGTATACAGAGGTCCCCCTCCTATGATGAGGAGTATATATAGTATACAGGAGGTCCCCCTCCTATGATGATGAGTACATATAGTATACAAAAGCCCCCTCCTGTGATGAGTATATATAGTATACAGAGGTCTCCCTCCTATGATGAGGAGTATATATATATAGTATACAAAAGCCCCCCTCCTATGATGAGGAGTATATATAGTATACAGAGGTCTCCCTCCTATGATGAGTATATATAGTATACAGATGCCCCCCTCCTATGATGATGAGTATATATAGTATACAGAGGTCCCCCCTCCTATGATGATGGGTATATATTGTATACAGAAGCCCCCTCCTATGATGATGGGTATATATAGTATTACAGAGGTCCCCCTCCTATGATGATGGGTATATATAGTATTACAGAGGTCCCCCTCCTATGATGATGGGTATATGTAGTATACAGAGGTCCCCCCTCCTATGATGATGGGTATATATTGTATACAGAAGCCCCCTCCTATGATGATGGGTATATATAGTATTACAGAGGTTCCCCTCCTATGATGATGGGTATATATAGTATACAGAGGTCCCCCCTCCTATGATGATGGGTATATATAGTATACAGAAGCCCCCTCCTATGATGATGGGTATATATAGTATACAGAAGCCCCCTCCTGTGATGAGTATATATAGTATACAGAGGTCCCCCTCCTATGATGATGGGTATATATAGTATACAGAAGCCCCCTCCTATGATGATGGGTATATATAATATACAGAAGCCCCCTCCTGTGATGAGTATATATAGTATACAGAAGCCCCCTCCTATGATGATGAGTATATATAGTATACAGAGGTCCCCCTCCTATGATGAGTATATATAGTATACAGAGGTCCCCCTCCTATGATGATGAGTATATATAGTATACAGAGGTCCCCCTCCTATGATGAGTATATATAGTATACAGAAGCCCCCCTCCTATGATGATGGGTATATATAGTATACAGAAGCCCCCCTCCTATGATGATGGATATATATAGTATACAGAAGCCCCCTCCTATGATGATGGGTATATATAATATACAGAAGCCCCCTCCTGTGATGAGTATATATAGTATACAGAAGCCCCCTCCTATGATGATGAGTATATATAGTATACAGAGGTCCCCCTCCTATGATGAGTATATATAGTATACAGAGGTCCCCCTCCTATGATGAGTATATATAGTATACAGAAGCCCCCCTCCTATGATGATGGGTATATATAGTATACAGAAGCCCCCTCCTATGATGATGGGTATATATAGTATACAGAAGCCCCCTCCTATGATGATGGGTATATATTGTATACAGAAGCCCCCTCTGATATTTTGTAGGTGACAGTAGAGAGATCCAGTAGATCCCCGTCCTCTGGCCATGTAGAACAATGGGGATCTCACCTCTCTGCGCCCATAGGACTTGCAGTAGATCCCGGCGGTCATGCCTCCTTGCAGTAGATCCAGTCCGGAGGGTCCTCGGCACACAGTCCCGGCTCAGAGCTGTAATCCAGGTCCGGGGGTGGGTGGGGGGATCAGCAGAGGGGTGCCCGGGGGGTGCGGAGCCCCTTCATAGCGTACAATGGTGCCCAGGTGGAGGAGATCGGCCGGCAGAGGAGAGGAGAGCTGTGCGGGGAGAAGGACGGGGAGGAGGTAGAAGAGGAGGAGGGGGAGGGGGGAGTAGTGGGGGCGGGGATACAGACCCTCCGACTACACACAGCATGCCAGGGGTTAACTCCCCCTCCCCCTGCTCTGCATTCCTCATAGGTACGCCGGAGTCCTAGACTGACCCCCCTACATTACAGCTACACCACCTCCGACACCAGACTGACCCCCCTACATTACAGCTACACCACCTCCACACCAGACTGACCCCCCTACATTACAGCTACACCACCTCCACACCAGACTGACCCCCCTACATTACAGCTACACCACCTCCGACACCAGACTGACCCCCCTACATTACAGCTACACCACCTCCGACACCAGACTGACCCCCCTACATTACAGCTACACCACCTCCACACCAGACTGACCCCCCTACATTACAGCTACACCACCTCCGACACCAGACTGACCCCCCTACATTACAGCTACACCACCTCCGACACCAGACTGACCCCCCTACATTACAGCTACACCACCTCCACCTCCGACACCAGACTGACCCCCCTACATTACAGCTACACCACCTCCGACACCAGACTGACCCCCCTACATTACAGCTACACCACCAGACTGACCCCCCTACATTACAGCTACACCACCTCCGACACCAGACTGACCCCCCTACATTACAGCTACACCACCAGACTGACCCCCCTACATTACAGCTACACCACCTCCGACACCAGACTGACCCCCCTACATTACAGCTACACCACCTCCGACACCAGACTGACCCCCCTACATTACAGCTACACGACCAGACTGACCCCCCTACATTACAGCTACACCACCTCCGACACCAGACTGACCCCCCTACATTACAGCTACACCACCTCCGACACCAGACTGACCCCCCTACATTACAGCTACACCACCTCCGACACCAGACTGACCCCCCTACATTACAGCTACACCACCAGACTGACCCCCCTACATTACAGCTACACCACCTCCGACACCAGACTGACCCCCCTACATTACAGCTACACCACCAGACTGACCCCCCTACATTACAGCTACACCACCTCCGACACCAGACTGACCCCCCTACATTACAGCTACACCACCTCCACACCAGACTGACCCCCCTACATTACAGCTACACCACCTCCGACACCAGACTGACCCCCCTACATTACAGCTACACCACCTCCACACCAGACTGACCCCCCTACATTACAGCTACACCACCTCCGACACCAGACTGACCCCCCTACATTACAGCTACACCACCTCCGACACCAGACTGACCCCCCTACATTACAGCTACACGACCAGACTGACCCCCCTACATTACAGCTACACCACCTCCGACACCAGACTGACCCCCCTACATTACAGCTACACGACCAGACTGACCCCCCTACATTACAGCTACACCACCTCCGACACCAGACTGACCCCCCCTACATTACAGCTACACCACCTCCGACACCAGACTGACCCCCCTACATTACAGCTACACCACCTCCGACACCAGACTGACCCCCCTACATTACAGCTACACCACCAGACTGACCCCCCTACATTACAGCTACACCACCTCCGACACCAGACTGACCCCCCTACATTACAGCTACACCACCTCCACACCAGACTGACCCCCCTACATTACAGCTACACCACCTCCGACACCAGACTGACCCCCCTACATTACAGCTACACGACCAGACTGACCCCCCTACATTACAGCTACACCACCTCCGACACCAGACTGACCCCCCCTACATTACAGCTACACCACCTCCGACACCAGACTGACCCCCCTACATTACAGCTACACCACCTCCGACACCAGACTGACCCCCCTACATTACAGCTACACCACCAGACTGACCCCCCTACATTACAGCTACACCACCTCCGACACCAGACTGACCCCCCTACATTACAGCTACACCACCTCCACCTCCACACCAGACTGACCCCCCTACATTACAGCTACACCACCTCCGACACCAGACTGACCCCCCTACATTACAGCTACACGACCAGACTGACCCCCCTACATTACAGCTACACCACCTCCGACACCAGACTGACCCCCCTACATTACAGCTACACCACCTCCGACACCAGACTGACCCCCCTACATTACAGCTACACCACCTCCGACACCAGACTGACCCCCCTACATTACAGCTACACCACCAGACTGACCCCCCTACATTACAGCTACACCACCTCCGACACCAGACTGACCCCCCTACATTACAGCTACACCACCAGACTGACCCCCCTACATTACAGCTACACCACCTCCGACACCAGACTGACCCCCCCCCCTACATTACAGCACCATCTCCACCTCCGACACCCGACTGACCCCCCTACATTACAGCTACACCACCTCCACCTCCGACACCAGACTGACCCCCCTACATTACAGCTACACCTCCGACACCAGACTGACCCCCCTACATTACAGCTACACCACCTCCACCTCCGACACCAGACTGACCCCCTACATTACAGCTACACCACCTCCACCTCCGACACCAGACTGACCCCCCTACATTACAGCTACACCACCAGACTGACCCCCCTACATTACAGCTACACCACCTCCGACACCCGACTGACCCCCCCTACATTACAGCACCATCTCCACCTCCGACACCCGACTGACCCCCCTACATTACAGCTACACCACCTCCACCTCCGACACCAGACTGACCCCCCTACATTACAGCTACACCTCCGACACCAGACTGACCCCCCTACATTACAGCTACACCACCTCCACCTCCGACACCAGACTGACCCCCCTACATTACAGCTACACCACCTCCACCACCAGACTGACCCCCCTACATTACAGCTACACCACCTCCACCTCCGACACCAGACTGACCCCCCTACATTACAGCTACACCACCTCCACCTCCGACACCAGACTGACCCCCCTACATTACAGCACCACCTCCACCTCCGACACCAGACTGACCCCCCTACATTACAGCTACACCACCTCCACCTCCGACACCAGACTGACCCCCCTACATTACAGCTACACCACCTCCACCTCCGACACCAGACTGACCCCCCTACATTACAGCTACACCACCTCCACACCAGACTGACCCCCCTACATTACAGCTACACCACCTCCACCTCCGACACCAGACTGACCCCCCTACATTACAGCTACACCACCTCCACCTCCGACACCAGACTGACCCCCTACATTACAGCTACACCACCTCCGACACCAGACTGACCCCCCTACATTACAGCTACACCACCTCCACCTCCGACACCAGACTGACCCCCCTACATTACAGCTACACCACCTCCGACACCAGACTGACCCCCCTACATTACAGCTACACCACCTCCGACACCAGACTGACCCCCCTACATTACAGCTACACCTCTTCCGACACCAGACTGACCCCCCTACATTACAGCACCACCTCCACCTCCGACACCAGACTGACCCCCCTACATTACAGCTACACCACCTCCACCTCCGACACCAGACTGACCCCCCTACATTACAGCACCACCTCCACCTCCGACACCAGACTGACCCCCCTACATTACAGCTACACCACCTCCACCTCCGACACCAGACTGACCCCCCTACATTACAGCTCCACCTCCGACACCAGACTGACTCCCCTACATTACAGCTACACCACCTCCACACCAGACTGACCCCCCTACATTACAGCTACACCACCTCCACACCAGACTGACCCCCCTACATTACAGCACCACCTCCGACACCAGACTGACCCCCCTACATTACAGCTACACCACCTCCACCTCCACACCAGACTGACCCCCCTACATTACAGCTACACCACCTCCACACCAGACTGACCCCCCTACATTACAGCACCACCTCCGACACCAGACTGACCCCCCTACATTACAGCTACACCACCTCCGACACCAGACTGACCCCCCTACATTACCGCTACACCACCTCCGACACCAGACTGACCCCCCTACATTACAGCTACACCACCTCCACACCAGACTGACCCCCCTACATTACAGCTACACCACCTCCACACCAGACTGACCCCCCTACATTACAGCTACACCACCTCCACCTCCGACACCAGACTGACCCCCCTACATTACAGCTACACCACCTCCGACACCAGACTGACCCCCCTACATTACAGCTACACCACCTTCACACCAGACTGACCCCCCTACATTACAGCTACACCACCTCCACCTCCGACACCAGACTGACCCCCCTACATTACAGCTACACCACCTCCACACCAGACTGACCCCCCTACATTACAGCTACACCACCTCCACACCAGACTGACCCCCCTACATTACAGCTACACCACCTCCACACCAGACTGACCCCCCTACATTACAGCTACACCACCTCCACACCAGACTGACCCCCCTACATTACAGCTACACCACCTCCACCTCCGACACCAGACTGACCCCCCTACATTACAGCTACACCACCTCCACACCAGACTGACCCCCCTACATTACAGCTACACCACCTCCACACCAGACTGACCCCCCTACATTACAGCTACACCACCTCCGACACCAGACTGACCCCCCTACATTACAGCTACACCACCTCCGACACCAGACTGACCCCCCTACATTACAGCTACACCACCTCCACACCAGACTGACCCCCCTACATTACAGCTACACCACCTCCACCTCCGACACCAGACTGACCCCCCTACATTACAGCTACACCACCTCCGACACCAGACTGACCCCCCTACATTACAGCTACACCACCTTCACACCAGACTGACCCCCCTACATTACAGCTACACCACCTCCACCTCCGACACCAGACTGACCCCCCTACATTACAGCTACACCACCTCCGACACCAGACTGACCCCCCTACATTACAGCTACACCACCTCCGACACCAGACTGACCCCCCTTACATTACAGCTACACCATCTCCACCTCCAACACCAGACTGACCCCCCCTACATTACAGCTACACCATCTCCACCTCCAACACCAGACTGACCCCCCTACATTACAGCTACACCACCTCCGACACCAGACTGACCCCCCTACATTACAGCTACACCACCAGACTGACCCCCTACATTACAGCTACACCACCTCCACACCAGACTGACCCCCCCTACATTACAGCTCCACCTCCGACACCAGACTGACCCCCCCTACATTACAGCTACACCACCTTCACCTCCGACACCAGACTGACCCCCCTACATTACAGCTACACCACCAGACTGACCCCCCTACATTACAGCACCACCTCCGACACCAGACTGACCCCCCTACATTACAGCTACACCACCTCCACCTCCGACACCAGACTGACCCCCCTACATTACAACTACACCACCTCCACCTCCGACACCAGACTGACCCCCCTACATTACAGCACTAGTGATGAGCCGAACACCCCCGGGTTCGGTTCGCACCAGAACCCGCGAACGGACCGAAAGTTCGTACGAACAATAGAACCCTATTAAATACAATGGATGCGAACGTTCGAATTCTAAAGTGCTAATTATAACAACTATTATGCATGTTATTGTCCTAAAAAGGGTTTGGGAACCCGGGTTCTGCACCAGGGGACATGTATCAATGCAAAAAGAAGTTTTAAAAACGGTCGTTTTTCGGGAGCAGTCATTTTAATGATGCATAAAGTGAAAAAAAAAAAGTAAAATATTCCTTTAAATATCGTACCTGGGGGGTGTCTAAAGTATGCCTGTGAAGTGCCACGTGTTTCCCGTGTTTAGAACTGTCCCTGCACAAAATGACACTTCTAAAGGAAAAAAAAGCCATTTAAAACTGCTTGCGGCTTTAATGTAATGTCTGGTCCCGGTAATATGGATGAAATTATTTAAGAAAAATGGCATAGCTACCCCATGACCCCCCCCCCCCCTACCCCAGCCCATTACCAGCCCCTTTGGGTCTTGTATGGATATTAAGGGGAACCCCGCACATAAAATAAAAAAGGCCCTATATACTCTGAACAGCCGTATACAGGCGGTGCATACAAGACAGGGACTGTAGGTTTGTTCTTATGTAGAATCTGTTTGTAATTTTGAACAGGTACATTGTTGAAGTGTAGCTCCAGCCCAAAAATCTATTTTTAAACTTTTTGGAAAACATAGGTAAGGGTTATCACCCCTGTAACATTTGTTTTGCTGTCTGTGCCCCTGTTCAGAACATTTCACCTCACTTTCCGTCCCAATGACAACTGTTTTTGAAATGTGGTGTTTTTCTTGAAACAAGGATTGCTGATAAAGCATCAGTACAGAGGAGACACCTTTCTCCCATATTTATTCTTACAGGAGAGAATTTTCCTTCCTAGTGGTAGATTTCCTCTCACTTCCTGTTGTCTTCTTGCGTTTGCAAGTAGGAGTCGTTTGTAAGTTGGATGTTTGAAAGTAGGGACCTGCCGTATATACTCTGCAGAAATAGGCCCCTTAGTTGTTGGTGTTGGCACAACACTGTAAGCACTCACAGTTACTCTTGGTTGGTGCTGGAACGCCCTGCTGTCAACTATTATATCAGGAATTTTAATTACATATAATTGTTGAACAGTGGTAGTAAAAATTGGGCCTTTGATGGTGGTGCTGGTGCCACAACACTGTAAGCCCTGACAGTTACTCTTGGTGGGTGCAGCAATGGGCCCTGCTGTGAATTATTAGATCAAGAATTGTAATTGCATGCCCCTGTTGAACAGGGGCTGAAAAATTGGGCCTTTCGTGGTGGTGGTGGTGGTGTTGCCACAACACTGTAAGCCCTCAGAGTTACTCTTGGTGGGTGCAGGAATGGGCCCTGCTGTGAATTATTAGATCAAGAATTGTAATTACATGCCCCTTTTGAACAGGGGCTGAAAAATTGGGCCTTTCGTGGTGGTGGTGGTGGTGGCGTTGCCACAACACTGTAAGCCCTCAGAGTTACTCTTGGTGGGTGCAGCAATGGGCCCTGCTGTGAATTATTAGATCAAGAATTGTAATTGCATGCCCCTGTTGAACAGGGGCTGAAAAATTGGGCCTTAGGCACTGGTGCCACAACACTCCAACCCCTCACAGATACTGTACTTGGAGCACAGCAATGAGCCCTATGGCAAATTATTGCTAAAAAAATTGTAATTACACGCCCCTGTAAAACAGGGGCTGAAAAATTGGGCCTTAGCCACTGGTGGCGGCACCCATAAACAAAAATGATCTTCCAAGCTATCATCATCAATCGTATCATTGAGGACTCGGAGGAGGAGGATAGCCAGTCAACATAACAGCACAGGCAATCAGCATCAGTCTTGAAGGGATGTGACATGTTAAAATCAATTAGTCTGTTATATCAGCATCAGGTGTGTGGTAGCTGGTGGTGATCCAAGACTGGTTCATCTTGATGAAAGTCAGTCGATCAACCGAGTCGGTGGACAGGCGCACCCTGTGATCCGTGACAAATCCTCCAGCAGCACTGAATGTGCGTTCCGAAAGAACGCTGGATGCAGGACAGGCCAGTAGCTCAATTGCATACTGTGCAAGCTCTGGCCAGTGATCCATCCTCAAGACCCAGTAAGCCAGAGGATTTTCGGTGGGGAAGGTGTCCAAGTCTGACCTTGCCCCTAGATATTCCTGCACCATGTTTATCAGACGCTGGCGATGGTTGCTGGAACCGATCATACTTTGGGGCTGCGGACTAAAGAATTGTCTGAACGCATCGGTCAGACAGCCACCTTCCCCACCGCTCCTTCTTTGACTGGCCGAAGCCTCAGCAACTCGTTGTCCAGGACCAGGAGTTTGTAACCTCCCAGTCTATGGGAACGCGTTGCACAGACCTTTCTGCAAGGCCTCCCGGAGTTGTCTCATCCTCTGCTCCCTCTGCGACGGTAACATAAGGTCCGCAACCTTACCCTTGTACCGTGGATCAAGGAGAGTGGCCAGCCAGTAATGGTCCCTCTCCTTGATCCGAAGAATACGAGGATCCTTCCGCAGACTTTGCAGGATCAGGGAGGCCATGCAGCGTAGGTTTGCTGAGGCATTCGCTCCGGAGTCCTCTGGGTCACTAAGGACGACATGATCCGCAGCCACCTCCTCCCAGCCACGTACAAGTCCACTGGTTTCTTGGGACTGTAAATCATCCCTAAAAGACTGCTGCTGATGATGCTGAGTGCCAGCCTCCACCTCCATGCTGACACAATCCTCCTCCTCCTCCTCCTCTTCCTGTGCGATGGGTGGGACAGAAGGAACACTGTCTGGGTAAAGGGGGCCTTGAGAGGCAAGGAAGTCCTCCTCTTCCTGCCTCTGTTCTGCCTCAAGTGCCCTGTCCATTATTCCACGCAGCGTGTGCTCCAACAGGTGGACAAGAGGTACAGTGTCACTGATGCATGCACTGTCACTGCTCACCATCCTCGTGGCCTCCTCAAATGGTGCCAGGACAGTGCATGCATCCCTGATCATGCCCCACTGGCGTGGAGAAAAAAAAACCAAGGTCCCCTGACCCTGTCCTGGTGCCGTAGTCGCACAGGTACTCATTGATGGCCCTCTGCTGCGTGTGCAGCCGCTGCAGCATGGCCAACGTTGAGTTCCACCTGGTGGGCATGTCACATATAAGGCGGTTCTTGGGCAGGTTCAACTCCTTTTGCAGCTCAGCCAGGCAAGCACCGGCATTATAAGATCTGCGGAAATGCACACAGACTTTCCTGGCCTGCCTCAGGACATCCTGTATGCCCGGGTACCTGCCCAAGAACCGCTGCACCACCAGGTTAAGGACGTGAGCCACACAGGGCACATGGGTCAGTTGTCCCTGTCGGAGGGCGGAGAGGAGGTTGGTGCCATTGTCGCAAACCACCATTCCTGGCTTAAGCTGGCGTGGCGTCAACCACCTCTCGGCCTGGCCCTGCAGAGCAGACAGGACCTCTGCCCCAGTGTGGCTTCTGTCCCCCAAACACACCAGCGCAAGCACGGCATGGCATCTTTTTGCCTGCGTACTTGCGTAGCCCCGTGAACGGCTACGGAGCACCGCTGGTTCATAGGACAAACCACAGGAAGAGGCCATGGAGGAAGAAGAAGAGGAGGGGGTGGAGGAGAGAGGTGTGTCACAACCAGTAGTAGCATTTTGGAGGCGTGGCGGTGGAACAACCTCCAACACTACTGCACCTTGTCCTGCATCCTTCCCAGCTGCCAAAAGAGTGACCCAATGGGCCGTGAAAGAAAGGTAACGTCCCTGTCCATGCCTGCTGGACCATGAGTCAGCGGTAATATGCACCTTACCGCTGACCGCCCTGTCCAGCGAGGCCAAGACATTGCCTTCCACATGCCGGTAGAGAGCCGGAATAGCCTTCCGTGAGAAAAAGTGGCGTTTGGGAACCTGCCACTGAGGAACCGCACATTGCACAAACTCACGGAAGGGGGCCGAGTCTACCAACTAAAAAGGCAGCAGTTGAAGCGCTAGCAATTTAGCCAAGCTAGCATTCAACCGCTGGGCATGTGGATGGCTGGGAGTGAACTTCTTTCGACGGTCCAGCAGCTGGGGCAGGGAAATTTGCCTGCTAGAATCGGACGTCGGTGTACTGCTAGCAGAGTGCCCGCAAGTACTTGGCTGTGACACACCTAATTCTACACCTTCATTCCTCTCAGTGCATGTTTCAGAGAGGACTGAAGTTATAGTGGGGTTGGAGATCCCAGCTGATGCGGTGCAAGGAGAGGTCCGCTTTGTTCTTTGGTGTGGGTCTTTGAGGTAGGCTTGCCAACGAGCTGCATGGCAGGTCAACATATGTCTGGTCAGGCATGTGGTACCCAAGCGGCTGATGTTTTGGCCACGCTATATACGCTTGAGACATATGTTGCAAACAGCAGCTGTGCGATCTGATGCACTAGCCTCAAAAAAGGCCCACACCAAGGAACTTTTTGAATGACGGGCAGAGGCAGCGCCCTGCACAGGCGGAGCTCTGCGGTGTGATTCCGTCGGTGTACTGCCCTTACGCTGGCCACCAAAGGGCATCCTGCCTCGTTGGAGATGTGCCTCCTCCTCATCTTCCTCCTCCTCCTCTCTACTATTAGGCACCCACGTGGAGTCAGTGACCTCATCATCCCCTCCCTCCTCATCACTGGAGCCAATCTGGCAGTATGCTGCAGCTGCTGGAACATGACTGCCAGATTGGTGTCCTTCTTGAGCATCCCCTCTGTCTGCTCTCACGCTACTGCCTTCCTGTAGCTGGGTTTCATCATCAGACCCTTCGAAACGCTGGGCATCCTCCTGGAGCATGTACCCAACACTGTGCTCAAACAGTTCGGGGGACTCCTCAGGAGGAGGACATGGTGGGTCTAGGGAAGGAGTGACTGATGATGAGTCTGACATTGATACCAGGGAAGAGGACGCTTTGGCAGCTGCTTTGCCAGTACCCTGAGCCTGGGTGAGAGAGGATGAGGAGGAGGAGGAGGGCTTGGTCATCCACTCTACCAAGTCTTCGGCATGATGTGGCTCAACATGTCCAGCTGCCGAAAAGAAGGACAAGCGTGTCCCATGGCCATGTGCTGATGACAATGCACCGCGTCCACGACCAGCACTGTTGCCCCCAGACACAGAGCCTGCTTGCCCTCTTTTATTGCCTCCTGACTGTCTGCCTCTCCTTGTTTGCCTTCCAGACATTCTAATAGATGGCCTGCAGGGAGATGGGAAAAAAGCAATAAGGGCTACCTTCAGGTGTCCTTCTCTGTCCCTTTACTTAAGGATTTCTAAATATGGTTGAGGATGATTGCTTTTGCACAGAATAGCACAACGACAATTTCCCTGACTGTCAAAAAAACAAGGATTTCAAAGATGGTTGATGAGGAATGCTTTAGCACACTATAGCACAAGGAGAATTTCCCTCACTGTCCTTCCCTGTCCCTAGAAACAAGGATTCGCACAGTGAAAGAAACTGACACTCTCCCTACCTAGAGTTTTCTGTCCCCAGAAAAAATGTTTTTTTAAAGCACACTATAGCACAAGGAGAATTCACTCACTGTCCTTCCCTGTCCCTAGAAACAAGGATTCGCACAGTGAAAGAAACTGACACTCTCCCTACCTAGAGTTTTCTGTCCCTAGAAAAAATGTTTTTTTAAAGCACACTATAGCACAAGGAGAATTCCCCTCACTTTCCTTCTTTGTCCCTAGAAACAAGGATTCGCACAGTGAAACACACTGACACTCTCCCTACCTATCCTTCTCTTTCCCTAAACTAAAGGAATCCAGGTTAAGCTAAAAGGAATAAATGTCACTGTCCCTGCCTATGCTTCTCTTTCCCTGCTCCGGAACACACTACACTAGGCCGCCGTGCTGGCGGCCTTTTATAGTGTGGGGCGTGTACTAAACACCCTCAGCAATAATTGGCCACAGGCATCCTGCCTGTGGCCAATCATTGCTCTCCTCGCTGCCGGCGCTGTGATTGGCCAAGCATGCGGGGTCACAGTGCATGCTTGGCCAATCACAGCGCCTGGATGACACTGCGATGGCGTAGTGCATTGTGGGCCGTTCGCGTCACTCGAATTTGGCGCGAATGGCCCAAATCGTTCGATCTTCGTCGAACGATCGAACAGCCGATGTTCGAGTCGAACGTATGTTCGACTCGAACACGAAGCTCATCCCTATACAGCACCACCTCCATCTCCGACACCAGACTGACCCCCCTACATTACAGCACCACCTCCACCTCCGACACCAGACTGACCCCCCCTACATTACAGCACCACCTCCACCTCCAAAACCAGACTGACCCCCCTACATTACAGCACCACCTCCGACACCAGACTGACCCCCTACATTACAGCTACACCACCTCCACCTCCGACACCAGACTGACCCCCCTACATTACAGCTACACCACCTCCACCTCCGACACCAGACTGACCCCCCTACATTACAGCTACACCACCTCCACCTCCGACACCAGACTGACCCCCCTACATTACAGCACCACCTCCACCTCCGACACCAGACTGACCCCCCCTACATTACAGCACCACCTCCACCTCCAAAACCAGACTGACCCCCCTACATTACAGCACCACCTCCGACACCAGACTGACCCCCTACATTACAGCTACACCACCTCCACCTCCGACACCAGACTGACCCCCCTACATTACAGCTACACCACCTCCACCTCCGACACCAGACTGACCCCCCTACATTACAGCTACACCACCTCCGACACCAGACTGACCCCCCTACATTACAGCTACACCACCTCCGACACCAGACTGAGCCCCTACATTACAGCACCACCTCCACCTCCGACACCAGACTGATCCCCCTACATTAAAGCTACACCACCTCCGACACCAGACTGACCCCCCTACATTACAGCTACACCACCTCCGACACCAGACTGACCCCCCTACATTACAGCTACACCACCTCCACCTCCGACACCAGACTGACCCCCCTACATTACAGCTACACCACCTCCACCTCCGACACCAGACTGACCCCCCTACATTACAGCTACACCACCTCCACCTCCGACACCAGACTGACCCCCCTACATTACAGCACCACCTCCGACACCAGACTGACCCCCTACATTACAGCTACACCACCTCCACCTCCGACACCAGACTGACCCCCCTACATTACAGCTACACCACCTCCACCTCCGACACCAGACTGACCCCCCTACATTACAGCTACACCACCTCCGACACCAGACTGACCCCCCTACATTACAGCTACACCACCTCCGACACCAGACTGAGCCCCTACATTACAGCACCACCTCCACCTCCGACACCAGACTGATCCCCCTACATTAAAGCTACACCACCTCCGACACCAGACTGACCCCCCTACATTACAGCTACACCACCTCCGACACCAGACTGAGCCCCTACATTACAGCACCACCTCCACCTCCGACACCAGACTGATCCCCCTACATTACAGCTACACCACCTCCACCTCCGACACCAGACTGACCCCCCTACATTACAACTACACCACCTCCACACTGACCCCCCTACATTACAGCTACACCACCTCCACCACCAGACTGACCCCCCTACATTACAGCTACACCACCTCCACCTCCGACACCAGACTGACCCCCCTACATTACAGCACCACCTCCACCTCCGACACCAGACTGACCCCCCTACATTACAGCTACTCCACCTCCACCTCCGACACCAGACTGACCCCCCCTACATTACAGCACCACCTCCACCTCCGACACCAGACTGACCCCCTACATTACAGCTACACCTCCGACACCAGACTGACCCCCCTACATTACAGCTACACCACCAGACTGACCCCCTACATTACAGCTACACCACCAGACTGACCCCCCTACATTACAGCACCACCTCCACCTCCGACACCAGACTGACCCCCCTACATTACAGCACCACCTCCGACACCAGACTGACCCCCCTACATTACAGCTACACCACCAGACTGACCCCCCTACATTACAGCTACACCACCAGACTGACCCCCCTACATTACAGCTACACCACCAGACTGACCCCCCTACAGTACAGCGACACCACCTCCACCTCCAGACTGACCCCCCCCCATACATTACAGCGACACCACCTCCACCTCCAGACTGACCCCCTACATTACAGCGACACCACCAGACTGACCCCCTTACATTACAGCGACACCACCTCCAACACCAGACTGACCCCCCCTACATTACAGCTACACCACCAGACTGACCCCCCTACAGTACAGCGACACCACCTCCGACACCAGACTGACCCCCCTACATTACAGCTACACCACCAGACTGACCCCCCTACAGTACAGCGACACCACCTCCGACACCAGACTGACCCCCCTACATTACAGCTACACCACCTCCGACACCAGACTGACCCCCCTACATTACAGCTACACCACCAGACTGACCCCCCTACAGTACAGCGACACCACCTCCACCTCCAGACTGACCCCCCCTACATTACAGCGACACCACCTCCAGACTGACCCCCCTACATTACAGCGACACCACCTCCGACACCAGACTGACCCCCCTACAGTACAGCTACACCACCTCCAGACTGACCCCCCTACATTACAGCGACACCACCTCCGACACCAGACTGACCCCCCTACATTACAGCTACACCACCAGACTGACCCCCCTACAGTACAGCGACACCACCTCCACCTCCAGACTGACCCCCTACATTACAGCGACACCACCAGACTGACCCCCCTACATTACAGCGACACCACCTCCAACACCAGACTGACCCCCCCTACATTACAGCTACACCACCAGACTGACCCCCCTACAGTACAGCGACACCACCTCCGACACCAGACTGACCCCCCTACATTACAGCTACACCACCAGACTGACCCCCCTACAGTACAGCGACACCACCTCCGACACCAGACTGACCCCCCTACATTACAGCGACACCACCTCCGACACCAGACTGACCCCCCTACATTACAGCTACACCACCAGACTGACCCCCCTACAGTACAGCGACACCACCTCCACCTCCAGACTGACCCCCCCCTACATTACAGCGACACCACCTCCAGACTGACCCCCCTACATTACAGCGACACCACCTCCGACACCAGACTGACCCCCCTACAGTACAGCTACACCACCTCCAGACTGACCCCCCTACATTACAGCGACACCACCTCCGACACCAGACTGACCCCCCTACATTACAGCACCACCTCCACCTCCGACACCAGACTGACCCCCCTACATTACAGCTACACCACCTCCACCTCCGACACCAGACTGACCCCCCCCTACATTACAGCTACACCACCTCCGACACCAGACTGACCCCCCTACATTACAGCTACACCACCTCCACCTCCGACACCAGACTGACCCCCCCTACATTACAGCTACACCACCTCCACCTCCGACACCAGACTGATCCCCCTACATTACAGCACCACCTCCGACACCAGACTGACCCCCCTACATTACAGCACCACCTCCACCTCCGACACCAGACTGACCCCCCTACATTACAGCACCACCTCCACCTCCGACACCAGACTGACCCCCCTACATTACAGCACCACCTCCACCTCCGACACCAGACTGACCCCCCTACATTACAGCACCACCTCCACCTCCGACACCAGACTGATCCCCCCTACATTACAGCACCACCTCCACCTCCGACACCAGACTGACCCCCCTACATTACAGCACCACCTCCACCTCCGACACCAGACTGACCCCCCCTACATTACAGCACCACCTCCACCTCCAAAACCAGACTGACCCCCCTACATTACAGCACCACCTCCGACACCAGACTGACCCCCTACATTACAGCTACACCACCTCCACCTCCGACACCAGACTGACCCCCCTACATTACAGCTACACCACCTCCACCTCCGACACCAGACTGACCCCCCTACATTACAGCTACACCACCTCCACCTCCGACACCAGACTGACCCCCCTACATTACAGCACCACCTCCACCTCCGACACCAGACTGACCCCCCCTACATTACAGCACCACCTCCACCTCCAAAACCAGACTGACCCCCCTACATTACAGCACCACCTCCGACACCAGACTGACCCCCTACATTACAGCTACACCACCTCCACCTCCGACACCAGACTGACCCCCCTACATTACAGCTACACCACCTCCACCTCCGACACCAGACTGACCCCCCTACATTACAGCTACACCACCTCCGACACCAGACTGACCCCCCTACATTACAGCTACACCACCTCCGACACCAGACTGAGCCCCTACATTACAGCACCACCTCCACCTCCGACACCAGACTGATCCCCCTACATTAAAGCTACACCACCTCCGACACCAGACTGACCCCCCTACATTACAGCTACACCACCTCCACCTCCGACACCAGACTGACCCCCCTACATTACAGCTACACCACCTCCACCTCCGACACCAGACTGACCCCCCTACATTACAGCTACACCACCTCCACCTCCGACACCAGACTGACCCCCCTACATTACAGCTACACCACCTCCACCTCCAACACCAGACTGACCTCCCTACATTACAGCACCACCTCCGACACCAGACTGACCCCCTACATTACAGCTACACCACCTCCACCTCCGACACCAGACTGACCCCCCTACATTACAGCTACACCACCTCCACCTCCGACACCAGACTGACCCCCCTACATTACAGCTACACCACCTCCGACACCAGACTGACCCCCCTACATTACAGCTACACCACCTCCGACACCAGACTGAGCCCCTACATTACAGCACCACCTCCACCTCCGACACCAGACTGATCCCCCTACATTAAAGCTACACCACCTCCGACACCAGACTGACCCCCCTACATTACAGCTACACCACCTCCGACACCAGACTGAGACCCTATATTACAGCACCACCTCCACCTCCGACACCAGACTGATCCCCCTACATTACAGCTACACCACCTCCACCTCCGACACCAGACTGACCCCCCTACATTACAACTACACCACCTCCACCTCCAGACTGACCCCCCTACATTACAGCTACACCACCTCCACCACCAGACTGACCCCCCTACATTACAGCTACACCACCTCCACCTCCGACACCAGACTGACCCCCCTACATTACAGCACCACCTCCACCTCCGACACCAGACTGACCCCCCTACATTACAGCTACTCCACCTCCACCTCCGACACCAGACTGACCCCCCCTACATTACAGCACCACCTCCACCTCCGACACCAGACTGACCCCCTACATTACAGCTACACCTCCGACACCAGACTGACCCCCCTACATTACAGCTACACCACCAGACTGACCCCCTACATTACAGCTACACCACCTCCGACACCAGACTGACCCCCCCTACATTACAGCACCACCTCCACCTCCGACACCAGACTGACCCCCCTACATTACAGCACCACCTCCGACACCAGACTGACCCCCCTACATTACAGCTACACCACCAGACTGACCCCCCTACATTACAGCTACACCACCAGACTGACCCCCCTACATTACAGCTACACCACCAGACTGACCCCCCTACAGTACAGCTACACCACCTCCACCTCCAGACTGACCCCCCCCCCATACATTACAGCGACACCACCTCCACCTCCAGACTGACCCCCTACATTACAGCGACACCACCAGACTGACCCCCCTACATTACAGCGACACCACCTCCAACACCAGACTGACCCCCCCTACATTACAGCTACACCACCAGACTGACCCCCCTACAGTACAGCGACACCACCAGACTGACCCCCCTACAGTACAGCGACACCACCTCCGACACCAGACTGACCCCCCTACATTACAGCTACACCACCAGACTGACCCCCCTACAGTACAGCGACACCACCTCCGACACCAGACTGACCCCCCTACATTACAGCGACACCACCTCCGACACCAGACTGACCCCCCTACATTACAGCTACACCACCAGACTGACCCCCCTATAGTACAGCGACACCACCTCCACCTCCAGACTGACCCCCCCCTACATTACAGCGACACCACCTCCAGACTGACCCCCCTACATTACAGCGACACCACCTCCGACACCAGACTGACCCCCCTACAGTACAGCTACACCACCTCCAGACTGACCCCCCTACATTACAGCGACACCACCTCCGACACCAGACTGACCCCCCTACATTACAGCACCACCTCCACCTCCGACACCAGACTGACCCCCCTACATTACATCGACACCACCTCCGACACCAGACTGACCCCCCTACATTACAGCTACACCACCAGACTGACCCCCCTACATTACAGCGACACCACCTCCGACACCAGACTGACCCCCCCTACATTACAGCACCACCTCCACCTCCGACACCAGACTGACCCCCCTACAGTACATAGACACCACCTCCGACACCAGACTGACCCCCCTACATTACAGCTACACCACCTCCAGACTGACCCCCCTACATTACAGCTACACCACCTCCGACACCAGACTGACCCCCCCCCCTACATTACAGCTCCACCTCCACCTCCGACACCAGACTGACCCCCCTACATTACAGCTACACCACCTCCGACACCAGACTGACCCCCCTACATTACAGCTACACCACCAGACTGACCCCCCTACAGTACAGCTACACCACCAGACTGACCCCCCTACATTACAGCGACACCACCAGACTGACCCCCCTACATTACAGCGACACCACCTCCGACACCAGTCTGACCCCCTACAGTACAGCAACACCACCTCCACCTCCGACACCAGACTGACCCCCTACAGTACAGCTACACCACCTCCGACACCAGACTGACCCCCCTACATTACAGCTACACCACCTCCACCTCTGACACCAGACTGACCCCCTACAGTACAGCAACACCACCTCCACCTCCGACACCAGACTGACCCCCTACAGTACAGCAACACCACCTCCGACACAAGACTGACCCCCCTACATTACAGCAACACCACCTCCGACACCAGACTGACCCCCTACAGTGCAGCAACACCACCTCCACCTCCGACACCAGACTGACCCCCTACAGTACAGCTACACCACCTCCGACACCAGACTGGCCCCCCTACATTACAGCTACACCACCTCCACCTCCGACACCAGACTGACCCCCCTACATTACAGCACCACCTCCGACACCAGACTGACCCCCCTACATTACAGCTACACCACCAGACTGACCCCCCTACATTACAGCTACACCACCAGACTGACCCCCCTACATTACAGCTACACCACCAGACTGACCCCCCTACAGTACAGCTACACCACCTCCACCTCCAGACTGACCCCCCCCCCATACATTACAGCGACACCACCTCCACCTCCAGACTGACCCCCTACATTACAGCGACACCACCAGACTGACCCCCCTACATTACAGCGACACCACCTCCAACACCAGACTGACCCCCCCTACATTACAGCTACACCACCAGACTGACCCCCCTACAGTACAGCGACACCACCAGACTGACCCCCCTACAGTACAGCGACACCACCTCCGACACCAGACTGACCCCCCTACATTACAGCTACACCACCAGACTGACCCCCCTACAGTACAGCGACACCACCTCCGACACCAGACTGACCCCCCTACATTACAGCGACACCACCTCCGACACCAGACTGACCCCCCTACATTACAGCTACACCACCAGACTGACCCCCCTATAGTACAGCGACACCACCTCCACCTCCAGACTGACCCCCCCCTACATTACAGCGACACCACCTCCAGACTGACCCCCCTACATTACAGCGACACCACCTCCGACACCAGACTGACCCCCCTACAGTACAGCTACACCACCTCCAGACTGACCCCCCTACATTACAGCGACACCACCTCCGACACCAGACTGACCCCCCTACATTACAGCACCACCTCCACCTCCGACACCAGACTGACCCCCCTACATTACATCGACACCACCTCCGACACCAGACTGACCCCCCTACATTACAGCTACACCACCAGACTGACCCCCCTACATTACAGCGACACCACCTCCGACACCAGACTGACCCCCCCTACATTACAGCACCACCTCCACCTCCGACACCAGACTGACCCCCCTACAGTACATAGACACCACCTCCGACACCAGACTGACCCCCCTACATTACAGCTACACCACCTCCAGACTGACCCCCCTACATTACAGCTACACCACCTCCGACACCAGACTGACCCCCCCCCCTACATTACAGCTCCACCTCCACCTCCGACACCAGACTGACCCCCCTACATTACAGCTACACCACCTCCGACACCAGACTGACCCCCCTACATTACAGCTACACCACCAGACTGACCCCCCTACAGTACAGCTACACCACCAGACTGACCCCCCTACATTACAGCGACACCACCAGACTGACCCCCCTACATTACAGCGACACCACCTCCGACACCAGTCTGACCCCCTACAGTACAGCAACACCACCTCCACCTCCGACACCAGACTGACCCCCTACAGTACAGCTACACCACCTCCGACACCAGACTGACCCCCCTACATTACAGCTACACCACCTCCACCTCTGACACCAGACTGACCCCCTACAGTACAGCAACACCACCTCCACCTCCGACACCAGACTGACCCCCTACAGTACAGCAACACCACCTCCGACACAAGACTGACCCCCCTACATTACAGCAACACCACCTCCGACACCAGACTGACCCCCTACAGTGCAGCAACACCACCTCCACCTCCGACACCAGACTGACCCCCTACAGTACAGCTACACCACCTCCGACACCAGACTGGCCCCCCTACATTACAGCTACACCACCTCCACCTCCGACACCAGACTGACCCCCCTACATTACAGCACCACCTCCGACACCAGACTGACCCCCCCTACATTACAGCACCACCTCCGACTGACCCCCCCCCTACAGTACAGCGACACGACCTCCACCACCAGACTGACCCCCCCCTACATTACAGTTACACCACCTCCGACACCAGAGAGACTGACCCCCCTACATTACAGCTACACCACCTCCGACACCAGACAGACCCCCCTACAGGACAGCGACACCACCTTCACCACCAGACTAACCCCCTACATTACAGCTACACCACCTCCGACACCAGACTGACCCCCCCCCCCCCCTCTACAGTACAGCACCACCTCCACCTCCACACTAGACTGACCCCCCCTACAGTACAGCGACACCACCTCCGACACCAGACTGACCCCCCCCTACAGTACAGCACCACCTCCACCTCCGACACCCTTACATTACAGCTACACCACCTCCAACACCAGACTGACCCCCTACAGTACAGTGACACCACCTCCGACACCAGACTGACCCCCCTACATTACAGCTACACCACCTCCGACACCCGACTGACCCCCCCTACATTACAGCTACACCACCTCCGACACCAGATTGACCCCCCCCCACAGTACCGCTACACCACCTCGACCTCCAGACTGACCCCCCTACAGTACAGCACTACCTCCACCGCCACACTGACCCCCCTACAGTACAGCTACACCACCTCCACCACCAGACTGACCCCCCTACAGTACAGCTCCACCTCCGACACCAGACTGACCCCCCCCCCTACATTACAGCTACACCACCTCCACCTCCGACACCAGACTGACCCTTCTACAGTACAGCACTACCTCCACCACCAGACTGACACCCCTACAGTACAGCTCCACCTCCGACACCAGACTGACCCCCCTACAGTACAGTGACACCACCTCCACCTCCGACACCAGACTGACCCCCTACAGTACAGCACCACCTCCACCACCAGACTGACCCCCCCTACAGTAAAGCGACCCCTCCACCTCCGACACCAGACTAACCTCCCTACAGTACAGCGAAACCACCTCCGACACCAGACTGACCCCCCCTCCTACAGTACAGCGACACCTCCAGACTGACCCCTACAGTACAGCGACGCCACCTCCACCACCAGACTGACCTCCCTACAGTACAGCGACACCACCTCCGACACCAGACTGACCCCCCTACATTACAGCTATACCACCTCCACCTCCGAAACCAGACTGACCCCCTACAGTACAGCAACACCACCTCCACCTCCGCCACCAGAAGCGCGCACCATTACTTGCGGAGTCCCTCAAGGATCACCCCTATCACCAGTGCTCTAAAACATCTACCTCCGCCCACTCCTCAAAATCATCAGCAAACAGGACTTGCTCTACAACTCCTACGCTGGCGACACTCAACTTTATTTTCGCATCACCAACAAAAAAGACCAATATCACGGACTAGAAAAATGCCTCACATTGATAGATAATTGGATGACGAAGAGCTCCCTCAAATTCAATGGATCCAAAACAGATCTTTTCTTTCTTCACGCAAACTGAAAGACAAACTCTAGGGGGACATGGACACTACCCACCATCCTTGGACAAACCATCACCCCAAGCACCAAAGTCAAAAGCCTCGGAGTCATCTTTGACTCAGACATGACTATGGACGCACAAATAGGATCAGTAGTCAGCGGATCTCACTATCTTCTCCGCTTGCTGTGTAGACTCATCCCCGAAGAGGACACAGCAGTAGTAGTTGGAACAATCATCAATTCCCGGCTCGACTACGCAAACTCCCTCGGACTACCCAAATACCAGATTTCTCGTCTACAAGTCGCCCAGAACACGGCAGCCAGACTGGTAACGGGGAAAAAAAACCTGGGAATCAATCACCCTGTCCCTGAGGACTCTCCATTGGCTAGCCGTAAAGGATCGGGGTACATTCAAGACCCTCTGCCTCACCCACAAATACACACAAGGAAACGCCTCTCAATACTTATGCGAGAAAATAAAACACTACACCACTAATCGCGCCCTCCGATCAACTAACCAAAACCTCCTCTACATCCCCAAGTCCCACTACAAATCTAAAGGAGAACGAAGATTCGCAGTCCAAGGACCACGGCTATGGAACGCTCTACCCACGAACATCCGCATGGAAGAAAACCATCGGGCTTTCAGGAAAAAACCTAAGACCCACCTCTTCTGAAGGATCCGGACGACATTGGATACAAAGCGCCTTGAGGCAATTTCGTTCACATTTGTAGCGCTATACAAGTTACTCACTCACTCACTGACCCCCCTACAGTACAGCGACACCACCTCCACTTCCGACACTAGACTGACCCCCTACAGTACAGCGACTCCACCTCCGACACCAGACTGACCCTCCCTACAGTACAGCGACACCACCTCCGACACCAGAACTGACCTCCTTACAGTACATTGACACCACCTCCAGACTGTGACCCCCCCCCCCCCTACACCACCAGACTGACCCCCTACAGTACAGTGACTCCGACACCAGACTGACCCCCCCCCTACAGTACAGTGACACCACCTCCACCTCCGACACCAGACTGACCCCCCCTACATTACAGCACCACCTCCACCTCCGACACCAGACTGACCCCCCTACATTACATCGACACCAGACTGACCCCCCTACATTACAGCTACACCACCAGACTGACCCCCCTACATTACAGCAACACCACCTCCGACACCAGACTGCCCCCCCCTACATTACAGCACCACCTCCACCTCTGACACCAGACTGACCCCCCTACATTACATCGACACCACCTCCGACACCAGACTGACCCCCCTACATTACAGCTACACCACCAGACTGACCCCCCTACATTACAGCGACACCACCTCCGACACCAGACTGACCCCCCCCCTACATTACAGCACCACCTCCGACACCAGACTGACTCCCCTACATTACATCGACACCACCTCCGACACCAGACTGACCCCCCTACATTACAGCTACACCACCAGACTGACCCCCCTACATTACAGCGACACCACCTCCGACACCAGACTGACCCCCCCCCCCTACATTACAGCACCACCTCCGACACCAGACTGACTCCCCTACATTACATCGACACCACCTCCGACACCAGACTGACCCCCCTACATTACAGCTACACCACCAGACTGACCCCCCTACATTACAGCGACACCACCTCCGACACCAGACTGACCCCCCTACATTACAGCACCACCTCCACCTCCGACACCAGACTGACCCCCCTACAGTACATAGACACCACCTCCGACACCAGACTGACCCCCTACATTACAGCTACACCACCTCCAGACTGACCCCCCTACATTACAGCTACACCACCTCCGACACCAGACTGACCCCCCCCCCCTACATTACAGCTCCACCTCCGACACCAGACTGACCCCCCCCCTACAGTACAGTGACACCACCTCCACCTTCGACACCAGTTCACAATTGTCAATGAGATCGTGGCTAAAAACGTGTGTAAAATGCAGACCGTGCATACTGATCTGTCCTGGAAGCTTTAAGGTAAGTGCAGAGGGTGGTGTATGGCCAGGGGCATCGGGAGGGGGTGGCTAGGGGGGGCTGGAGCCCTGAATGTGACCCCCAAAAAGCCCTGAGTCTCATGATTGCATGTCTCCATTGTTAGCCCCGAGTTAGCGGCGAGCGCCGGGACCGATCTGATCCCGAGTGCCGCAGAATGCGGCCGAGTGCCATAGCAGGTCCCGCCTTCTGGAGCCTGCGCAACGCCTATGATGGACGTCCCACTGGTCCAATGCCAGGACCGCGGGACGTGAGACGTCCATCATAGTCGCTGCAGGCTCCAGAAGGCGGGAATTACAATGCTCTCCCCCCCAGGCTGCTCGGCTCTACTCCCCCCAGGCTGCTCGGCTCTATTTTCCCCCAGGCCCCTCGGTACATGTCAGTGTATGTAGGTCACTATTGTCAGTGTATGTATGCCAGCCCAGCCCGCGTCACATACACCATCGTCTTCGTCCCCCCCCCCCCCCCGGTTTCCGGCCTTGGACTTTTGCCACCTAGCAACGCCCCTGTGTATGGCATTAATTCACCTCTTCATTTTTTTTGTAAAAAGGTGAACTTACACCTTAGGACCAGCAGACACTGCCTATGTTCACCCCCCCCCCCCCATGTTACAGGAGACCCTGATTTAAAGAGGGACTCTCACAGGGACCCTGATGTGATGGGAAACTCTGATGAAAACCTTCATGTAGGGGCAGGAACTCTTGATGTAAAGGGGGACTTTGATGGGGCCCCTGATGTAAGGGGGGACTCTGATGAAGACCCTTATGTAAGGGGGTGACTCTGATGCAAACCCTGCCACCCCCATGCTCTATCCACGGCCGCCACCCCCATGCTCAATTCACAATCGCTATTTTGACATGACACCGCCACCCCCTTTCAGGACGCCGGGCGCGTAAATTACAGCTGTGTGTTTTTTTTTTTTTTTTTGAAGTGCCTGATTAGAGCCAGAGGCTCTAATAGGCTTCAAAATAGGGTGGGCTTGTGGCGCAGAGCATTGCGCCAGGAGATCACCCAGGTGTTACAACAGAAAATTAATATTCGCTATTGAAACACTGATCCTTAATCCAGCCAATCTGAAGCAGGTCTGAGACCTGTTTTCCGATTGGCCCGAAAAAAGGAATCCCAATTGGCCGCCAAGGAGGAGGGAGGAAACGGAAGCCGCCGCGATGCTCATGAAGAGCAGGGGAAGGGAAAGCCGTTGCTGCTGCCGCCGCTGAGCAAAGCAAGTGAAGCGCTGCCCACCATAGATGGGGTAAGTGCACCAGACCCACCCGTCTGACCGCCGACCGACGTGTCCTTATATTAAAAGTCCACAGGGAAGTGTCCTTATATTAAAAGTCAGCAGCTACTGTAACTTCGTTCAGATTCGACCGAGCCGAATCAATCATCTATAGCAGAATATTATTGGTCATTTTGCATCAATCGGCAGCACTGATACTTTGATTGAAATACAATCATATTTATGAACAATCAGATTATGGGATTGCATAGTGGAAAAAGAGAAGCATTAGTATCTTAACCTTAATCTGAATCGGCTTCTCAGTGTGTGGCATATTAATCGAATGGGTTGTGGACTACAGATCGATTATTCCTATCATCAGAGTTCGATCGGAATAGCAAACGATTATTTATTCAAGTGAACAAAGTTAAAGTAGTGTTTTCAGTACTTCCAGTCCCGTTTTATGGGTGAAATATTTAAGCGTGAATCGATTTTCTATGGTATAGATTGGCTTTCAGCGAGAGGCCGAACGTGTACACAGCCCCGGGGAGAAGGAGGCACACATAGAGGACACACATCCTGTACATACACTGTACACAGAGGCCGGGGCCCAGCCTGCTGCATACCAAGACTTGCCCTGTGGGAGTGTTCAGCCAGCGGAAGCTGCAGCCTCGCAGTCTGGGCTACATTTGTGTTTTATCCTGCAGGCCTCTTTGAAGTCACCAAGAGGAAGAATAGAAAAAAAAAAAAAAAAGAAAGAAAGAAAAAACCTCGCCCTGCGGGCACATGAATAGCACTTACTATCTCCATAGCTGCAGCATTAACTAAATAACAGGATTAGCCAGTCCGGAGATGTTTGGGTGCTTTACGCAACCATCTTCTGCCGTTCAGGTCATTTCCGAAATAAAATAAAAATTTAATATTATTACTATATGGATTAGTGTGAGATTTGTGTGTGGCCTGTGTACTGCCCGGAAACTCGCTGTTTACAACACTGTAATAACAGAGTTCGGATGATCGCACTTCCCTGTCTTATGGTAGCCAAACGTGCTACAATTTTTTTTTCTTTTATCCAGTCGATGTGTGATGCGATCAGAATTCTTGAATTCGCAATAAGTCAAAACCTCCTGCTTTCTAGCTAACTTCCTCACATGTTCACTTTAAGGACTTCTCCCAAGTTTCTCCCATCCTCTGGAACTTCATACCCCTATCTGTCTGTCTATTTCCTACTCTGTAAACTTTTAGAAAAACCACCAAATACTCATCTCTTCAGAGAGGTCTATCCGGCCCCCACCTAACAACTGTATATTTATTTTCTCCATCGGCCCTACCCCTACAGTTATTACCTTTTTGTATATGTAGCGGCCTCCTCACCCCGACCTCTTTAGCTAGGGGTATGTCGAGCGACAGAGTGAGGTGCGCTACGGCCCATGTCCTCCCCATGCATGTGGGTGAGGTGAAGGCCAATATCAATCTTTTCCTCGGGCCAAATGTGTGCTGGTTATGAGGGTCAGTCCTTCCGTGCCGGAATCTCCCTTTGTTCCCATCAACAGAGTCCATACACCCATCAAAGTCCAAACTCAGGTTTATTGCGTATCTCCACATACAGTCAAATGCAACGGCATGATACTAGGGATGAGCTTCGTGTTCGAGTCGAACATACGTTCGACTCGAACATTGGCTGTTCGATCGTTCGACGAAGATCGAACGATTTGGGCCGTTCGCGCCAAATTCGAGTGACGCGAACGGCCCACAATGCACTACGCCATCGCAGTGTCATCCAGGCGCTGTGATTGGCCAAGCATGCACTGTGACCCCGCATGCTTGGCCAATCACAGCGCCGGCAGCGAGGAGAGCAATGATTGGCCACAGGCAGGATGCCTGTGGCCAATTATTGCTGAGGGTGTTTAGTACACGCCCCACACTATAAAAGGCCGCCAGCACGGCGGCCTAGTGTAGTGTGTTCCGGAGCAGGGATAGAGTAGCATAGGCAGGGACAGTGACTGTTATTTCTTTCTTGCTTAACCTGGATTCCTTTAGTTTAGGGAAAGAGAAGGATAGGTAGGGAGAGTGTCAGTGTGTTTTGTGCTTCTGCTATAGTGTGCTTAAAAAAAACATTTATTCTAGGGACAGAAAACTCTAGGTAGGGACAGTGTCAGTTTCTTTCACTCTGCAAGTCCTTGTTTCCAGGGACCTGTAAGGACAGTGAGTTAATTGTCCTTGTGCTATATTGTGCTTAAAAAAAACATTTATTCTAGGGACAGAAAACTCTAGGTAGGGACAGTGTCAGTTTCTTTCACTCTGCAAGTCCTTGTTTCCAGGGACCTGTAAGGACAGTGAGTTAATTGTCCTTGTGCTATATTGTGATTAAAAAAAACATTTATTCTAGGGACAGAAAACTCTAGGTAGGGACAGTGTCAGTTTCTTTCACTCTGCAAGTCCTTGTTTCCAGGGACCTGTAAGGACAGTGAGTTAATTGTCCTTGTGCTATATTGTGATTAAAAAAAACATTTATTCTAGGGACAGAAAACTCTAGGTAGGGACAGTGTCAGTTTCTTTCACTCTGCAAGTCCTTGTTTCCAGGGACCTGTAAGGACAGTGAGTTAATTTTCCTTGTGCTATATTGTGATTAAAAAAAACATTTTTTCTAGGGACAGAAAACTGTAGGTAGGGAGAGTGTGTCAGTTTCTTTCACTCTGCAAGTCCTTGTTTCCAGGGACCTGTAAGGACAGTGAGTTAATTTTCCTTGTGCTATATTGTGCTTAAAAAAAACATTTTTTCTAGGGACAGAAAACTGTAGGTAGGGAGAGTGTTTTTTTTCTTTCACTCTGCAAGTCCTTGTTTCCAGGGACCTGTAAGGACAGTGAGTTAATTGTCCTTGTGCTATATTGTGCTTAAAAAAAACATTTATTCTAGGGACAGAAAACTCTAGGTAGGGACAGTGTCAGTTTCTTTCACTCTGCAAGTCCTTGTTTCCAGGGACCTGTAAGGACAGTGAGTTAATTTTCCTTGTGCTATATTGTGATTAAAAAAAACATTTATTCTAGGGACAGAAAACTCTAGGTAGGGACAGTGTCAGTTTCTTTCACTCTGCAAGTCCTTGTTTCCAGGGACCTGTAAGGACAGTGAGTTAATTTTCCTTGTGCTATATTGTGATTAAAAAAAACATTTTTTCTAGGGACAGAAAACTGTAGGTAGGGAGAGTGTTTTTTTTCTTTCACTCTGCAAGTCCTTGTTTCCAGGGACCTGTAAGGACAGTGAGTTAATTTTCCTTGTGCTATATTGTGCTTAAAAAAAACATTTTTTCTAGGGACAGAAAACTGTAGGTAGGGAGAGTGTTTTTTTTCTTTCACTCTGCAAGTCCTTGTTTCCAGGGACCTGTAAGGACAGTGAGTTAATTGTCCTTGTGCTATATTGTGCTTAAAAAAAACATTTATTCTAGGGACAGAAAACTCTAGGTAGGGACAGTGTCAGTTTCTTTCACTCTGCAAGTCCTTGTTTCCAGGGACCTGTAAGGACAGTGAGTTAATTTTCCTTGTGCTATATTGTGATTAAAAAAAACATTTTTTCTAGGGACAGAAAACTGTAGGTAGGGAGAGTGTTTTTTTTCTTTCACTCTGCAAGTCCTTGTTTCCAGGGACCTGTAAGGACAGTGAGTTAATTGTCCTTGTGCTATATTGTGCTTAAAAAAAACATTTTTTCTAGGGACAGAAAACTGTAGGTAGGGAGAGTGTTTTTTTTTTTTCACTCTGCAAGTCCTTGTTTCCAGGGACCTGTAAGGACAGTGAGTTAATTGTCCTTGTGCTATATTGTGCTTAAAAAAAACATTTATTCTAGGGACAGAAAACTCTAGGTAGGGACAGTGTCAGTTTCTTTCACTCTGCAAGTCCTTGTTTCCAGGGACCTGTAAGGACAGTGAGTTAATTTTCCTTGTGCTATATTGTGCTTAAAAAAAACATTTATTCTAGGGACAGAAAACTCTAGGTAGGGACAGTGTCAGTTTCTTTCACTCTGCAAGTCCTTGTTTCCAGGGACCTGTAAGGACAGTGAGTTAATTGTCCTTGTGCTATATTGTGCTTAAAAAAAACATTTATTCTAGGGACAGAAAACTCTAGGTAGGGACAGTGTCAGTTTCTTTCACTCTGCAAGTCCTTGTTTCCAGGGACCTGTAAGGACAGTGAGTTAATTTTCCTTGTGCTATATTGTGATTAAAAAAAACATTTATTCTAGGGACAGAAAACTCTAGGTAGGGACAGTGTCAGTTTCTTTCACTCTGCAAGTCCTTGTTTCCAGGGACCTGTAAGGACAGTGAGTTAATTTTCCTTGTGCTATATTGTGATTAAAAAAAACATTTTTTCTAGGGACAGAAAACTGTAGGTAGGGAGAGTGGTTTTTTTTCTTTCACTCTGCAAGTCCTTGTTTCCAGGGACCTGTAAGGACAGTGAGTTAATTTTCCTTGTGCTATATTGTGCTTAAAAAAAACATTTTTTCTAGGGACAGAAAACTGTAGGTAGGGAGAGTGTTTTTTTTCTTTCACTCTGCAAGTCCTTGTTTCCAGGGACCTGTAAGGACAGTGAGTTAATTGTCCTTGTGCTATATTGTGCTTAAAAAAAACATTTATTCTAGGGACAGAAAACTCTAGGTAGGGACAGTGTCAGTTTCTTTCACTCTGCAAGTCCTTGTTTCCAGGGACCTGTAAGGACAGTGAGTTAATTGTCCTTGTGCTATATTGTGCTTAAAAAAAACATTTATTCTAGGGACAGAAAACTCTAGGTAGGGACAGTGTCAGTTTCTTTCACTCTGCAAGTCCTTGTTTCCAGGGACCTGTAAGGACAGTGAGTTAATTTTCCTTGTGCTATATTGTGCTTAAAAAAAACATTTATTCTAGGGACAGAAAACTCTAGGTAGGGACAGTGTCAGTTTCTTTCACTCTGCAAGTCCTTGTTTCCAGGGACCTGTAAGGACAGTGAGTTAATTGTCCTTGTGCTATATTGTGCTTAAAAAAAACATTTATTCTAGGGACAGAAAACTCTAGGTAGGGACAGTGTCAGTTTCTTTCACTCTGCAAGTCCTTGTTTCCAGGGACCTGTAAGGACAGTGAGTTAATTTTCCTTGTGCTATATTGTGATTAAAAAAAACATTTATTCTAGGGACAGAAAACTCTAGGTAGGGACAGTGTCAGTTTCTTTCACTCTGCAAGTCCTTGTTTCCAGGGACCTGTAAGGACAGTGAGTTAATTGTCCTTGTGCTATATTGTGCTTAAAAAAAACATTTATTCTAGGGACAGAAAACTCTAGGTAGGGACAGTGTCAGTTTCTTTCACTCTGCAAGTCCTTGTTTCCAGGGACCTGTAAGGACAGTGAGTTAATTTTCCTTGTGCTATATTGTGATTAAAAAAAACATTTATTCTAGGGACAGAAAACTCTAGGTAGGGAGAGTGTTTTTTTTTTTTCACTCTGCAAGTCCTTGTTTCCAGGGACCTGTAAGGACAGTGAGTTAATTGTCCTTGTGCTATATTGTGCTTAAAAAAAACATTTATTCTAGGGACAGAAAACTCTAGGTAGGGACAGTGTCAGTTTCTTTCACTCTGCAAGTCCTTGTTTCCAGGGACCTGTAAGGACAGTGAGTTAATTTTCCTTGTGCTATATTGTGCTTAAAAAAAACATTTATTCTAGGGACAGAAAACTCTAGGTAGGGACAGTGTCAGTTTCTTTCACTCTGCAAGTCCTTGTTTCCAGGGACCTGTAAGGACAGTGAGTTAATTTTCCTTGTGCAATATTGTGATTAAAAAAAACATTTTTTCTAGGGACAGAAAACTGTAGGTAGGGAGAGTGTTTTTTTTCTTTCACTCTGCAAGTCCTTGTTTCCAGGGACCTGTAAGGACAGTGAGTTAATTGTCCTTGTGCTATATTGTGCTTAAAAAAAACATTTTTTCTAGGGACAGAAAACTGTAGGTAGGGACAGTGTCAGTTTCTTTCACTCTGCAAGTCCTTGTTTCCAGGGACCTGGAGAGACATTGAGTGAATTGTCCTTGTGCTATATTGTGATTAAAAAAAAAATTTATTCTAGGGACAGAAAACTCTAGGTAGGGACAGTGTCAGTTTCTTTCACTGTGAAAGTCCTTGTTTCAAGGGACAGAGAAGGACACCTGAAGGTAGCCCTTATTGCTTTTTTCCCATCTCCCTGCAGGCCATCTATTAGAATGTCTGGAAGGCAAACAAGGAGAGGCAGACAGTCAGGAGGCAATAAAAGAGGGCAAGCAGGCTCTGTGTCTGGGGGCAACAGTGCTGGTCGTGGACGCGGTGCATTGTCATCAGCACATGGCCATGGGACACGCTTGTCCTTCTTTTCGGCAGCTGGACATGTTGAGCCACATCATGCCGAAGACTTGGTAGAGTGGATGACCAAGCCCTCCTCCTCCTCCTCATCCTCTCTCACCCAGGCTCAGGGTACTGGAAAAGCAGCTGCCAAAGCGTCGTCTTCCCTGGTATCAATGTCAGACAAATCATCAGTCACTCCTTCCCTAGACCCACCATGTCCTCCTCCTGAGGAGTCCCCCGAACTGTTTCAGCACAGTGTTGGGTACATGCTCCAGGAGGATGCCCAGCGTTTCGAAGGGTCTGATGATGAAACCCAGCTAGAGGAAGGCAGTAGCGTGAGAGCAGACAGAGGGGATGCTCAAGAAGGACACCAATCTGGCAGTCATGTTCCAGCAGCTGCAGCATACTGCCAGATTGGCTCCAGTGATGAGGAGGGAGGGGATGATGAGGTCAATGACTCCACGTGGGTGCCTAATAGGAGAGAGGAGGAGGAGGAGGATGAGGAGGAGGCACATCTCCAACGAGGCAGGATGCCCTTTGGTGGCCAGCGTAAGGGCAGTACACCGACGGAATCACACCGCAGAGCTCCGCCTGTGCAGGGCGCTGCCTCTGCCCGTCATTCAAAAAGTTCTTTGGTGTGGGCCTTTTTTGAGGCTAGTGCATCAGATCGCACAGCTGCTGTTTGCAACATATGTCTCAAGCGTATATCGCGTGGCCAAAACATCAGCCGCTTGGGTACCACATGCCTGACCAGACATATGTTGACCTGCCATGCAGCTCGTTGGCAAGCCTACCTCAAAGACCCACACCAAAGAACAAAGCGGACCTCTCCTTGCACCGCATCAGCTGGGATCTCCAACCCCACTATAACTTCAGTCCTCTCTGAAACATGCACTGAGAGGAATGAAGGTGTAGAATTAGGTGTGTCACAGCCAAGTACTTGCGCCCACTCTGCTAGCAGTACACCGACGTCCGATTCTAGCAGGCAAATTTCCCTGCCCCAGCTGCTGGACCGTCGAAAGAAGTTCACTCCCAGCCATCCACATGCCCAGCGGTTGAATGCTAGCTTGGCTAAATTGCTAGCGCTTCAACTGCTGCCTTTTCAGTTGGTAGACTCGGCCCCCTTCCGTGAGTTTGTGCAATGTGCGGTTCCTCAGTGGCAGGTTCCCAAACGCCACTTTTTCTCACGGAAGGCTATTCCGGCTCTCTACCGGCATGTGGAAGGCAATGTCTTGGCCTCGCTGGACAGGGCGGTCAGCGGTAAGGTGCATATTACCGCTGACTCATGGTCCAGCAGGCATGGACAGGGACGTTACCTTTCTTTCACGGCCCATTGGGTCACTCTTTTGGCAGCTGGGAAGGATTCAGGACAAGGTGCAGTAGTGTTGGAGGTTGTCCCACCGCCACGCCTCCAAAATGCTACTACTGGTTGTGACACACCTCTCTCCTCCACCCCCTCCTCTTCTTCTTCCTCCATGGCCTCTTCCTGTGGTTTGTCCTATGAACCAGCGGTGCTCCGTAGCCGTTCACGGGGCTACGCAAGTACGCAGGCAAAAAGATGCCATGCCGTGCTTGCGCTGGTGTGTTTGGGGGACAGAAGCCACACTGGGGCAGAGGTCCTGTCTGCTCTGCAGGGCCAGGCCGAGAGGTGGTTGACGCCACGCCAGCTTAAGCCAGGAATGGTGGTTTGCGACAATGGCACCAACCTCCTCTCCGCCCTCCGACAGGGACAACTGACCCATGTGCCCTGTGTGGCTCACGTCCTTAACCTGGTGGTGCAGCGCTTCTTGGGCAGGTACCCGGGCTTACAGGATGTCCTGAGGCAGGCCAGGAAAGTCTGTGTGCATTTCCGCAGATCTTATAATGCCAGTGCTCGCCTGGCTGAGCTGCAAAAGGAGTTGAACCTGCCCAAGAACCGCCTTATATGTGACATGCCCACCAGGTGGAACTCAACGTTGGCCATGCTGCAGCGGCTGCACACGCAGCAGAGGGCCATCAATGAGTACCTGTGCGACTACGGCACCAGGACAGGGTCAGGGGAGCTTGGTTTTTTTTCTCCACGCCAGTGGGGCATGATCAGGGATGCATGCACTGTCCTGGCACCATTTGAGGAGGCCACGAGGATGGTGAGCAGTGACAGTGCATGCATCAGTGACACTGTACCTCTTGTCCACCTGTTGGAGCACACGCTGCGTGGAATAATGGACAGGGCACTTGAGGCAGAACAGAGGCAGGAAGAGGAGGACTTCCTTGCCTCTCAAGGCCCCCTTTACCCAGACAGTGTTCCTTCTGTCCCACCCATCGCACAGGAAGAGGAGGAGGAGGAGGAGGAGGAGGAGGAGGAGGAGGATTGTGTCAGCATGGAGGTGGAGGCTGGCACTCAGCATCATCAGCAGCAGTCTTTTAGGGATGATTTACAGTCCCAAGAAACCAGTGGACTTGTACGTGGCTGGGAGGAGGTGGCTGCGGATCATGTCGTCCTTAGTGACCCAGAGGACTCCGGAGCGAATGCCTCAGCAAACCTACGCTGCATGGCCTCCCTGATCCTGCAAAGTCTGCGGAAGGATCCTCGTATTCTTCGGATCAAGGAGAGGGACCATTACTGGCTGGCCACTCTCCTTGATCCACGGTACAAGGGTAAGGTTGCGGACCTTATGTTACCGTCGCAGAGGGAGCAGAGGATGAGACAACTCCGGGAGGCCTTGCAGAAAGGTCTGTGCAACGCGTTCCCAGAGACTGGGAGGTTGCAAACTCCTGGTCCTGGACAACGAGTTGCTGAGGCTTCGGCCAGTCAAAGAAGGAGCGGTGGGGAAGGTGGCCGTCTGACCGATGCGTTCAGACAATTCTTTAGTCCGCAGCCCCAAAGTATGATCGGTTCCAGCAACCATCGCCAGCGTCTGATAAACATGGTGCAGGAATATCTAGGGGCAAGGTCAGACTTGGACACCTTCCCCACCGAAAATCCTCTGGCTTACTGGGTCTTGAGGATGGATCACTGGCCAGAGCTTGCACAGTATGCAATTGAGCTACTGGCCTGTCCTGCATCCAGCGTTCTTTCGGAACGCACATTCAGTGCTGCTGGAGGATTTGTCACGGATCACAGGGTGCGCCTGTCCACCGACTCGGTTGATCGACTGACTTTCATCAAGATGAACCAGTCTTGGATCACCACCAGCTACCACACACCTGATGCTGATATAACAGACTAATTGATTTTAAAATGTCACATCCCTTCAAGACTGATGCTGATGCTGAGTGCCTGTGCTGTTATGTTGACTGGCTATCCTCCTCCTCCGAGTCCTCAATGATACGATTGATGATGATAGCTTGGAAGATCATTTTTGTTTATGGGTGCCGCCACCAGTGCCTAACGCCCAATTTTTCAGCCCCTGTTTAACAGGGGCGTGTAATTACAATTTTTGAAGCAATACTTTGCAACAGGGCTCATTGCTGTGCTCCAAGTACAGTATCTGTGAGGAGTTGCAGTGTTGTGCCACCAGTGCCTAAGGCCCAATTTTTCAGCCCCTGTTTAACAGGGGCGTGTCATTACAATTTTTGAAGCAATACTTTGCAACAGGGCTCATTGCTGTGCTCCAAGTACAGTATCTGTGAAGGGTTGCAGTGTTGTGCCACCAGTGCCTAAGGCCCAATTTTTCAGCCCCTGTTCAACAGGGGCATGTAATTACAATTCTTGATCTAATAATTCACAGCAGGGCCCATTGCTGCACCCACCAAGAGTAACTGTCAGGGCTTACAGTGTTGTGGCACCAGCACCACCATCAAAGGCCCAATTTTTACTACCACTGTTCAACAATTATATGTAATTAAAATTCCTGATATAATAGTTGACAGCAGGGCGTTCCAGCACCAACCAAGAGTAACTGTGAGTGCTTACAGTGTTGTGCCAACACCAACAACTAAGGGGCCTATTTCTGCAGAGTATATACGGCAGGTCCCTACTTTCAAACATCCAACTTACAAACGACTCCTACTTGCAAACGCAAGAAGACAACAGGAAGTGAGAGGAAATCTACCACTAGGAAGGAAAATTCTCTCCTGTAAGAATAAATATGGGAGAAAGGTGTCTCCTCTGTACTGATGCTTTATCAGCAATCCTTGTTTCAAGAAAAACACCACATTTCAAAAACAGTTGTCATTAGGACGGAAAGTGAGGTGAAATGTTCTGAACAGGGGCACAGACAGCAAAACAAATGTTACAGGGGTGATAACCCTTACCTATGTTTTCCAAAAAGTTTAAAAATAGATTTTTGGTCTGGAGCTACACTTCAACAATGTACCTGTTCAAAATTACAAACAGATTCTACATAAGAACAAACCTACAGTCCCTGTCTTGTATGCACCGCCTGTATACGGCTGTTCAGAGTATATAGGGCCTTTTTTATTTTATGTGCGGGGTTCCCCTTAATATCCATACAAGACCCAAAGGGGCTGGTAATGGGCTGGGGTAGGGGGGGGGTCATGGGGTAGCTATGCCATTTTTCTTAAAGATTTTCATCCATATTACCGGGACCAGACATTACATTAAAGCCGCAAGCAGTTTTAAATGGCTTTTTTTTCCTTTAGAAGTGTCATTTTGTGCAGGGACAGTTCTAAACACGGGAAACACGTGGCACTTCACAGGCATACTTTAGACACCCCCCAGGTACGATATTTAAAGGAATATTTGACTTTTTTTTTTTCACTTTATGCATCATTAAAATGACTGCTCCCGGAAAACGACCGTTTTTAAAACTTATTTTTGCATTGATACATGTCCCCTGGTGCAGAACCCGGGTTCCCAAACCCTTTTTAGGACAATAACATGCATAATAGTTGTTATAATTAGCACTTTAGAATTCGAACGTTCGCATCCATTGTATTTAATAGGGTTCTAATGTTCGTTCGAACTTTCGGTCCGTTCGCGGGTTCTGGTGCGAACCGAACCCGGGGGTGTTCGGCTCATCACTACATGATACGATGGGAAAGCAGGTCGAGGCACTGTACAGGTTCCTAGTCCCTACACTCCCTGTGCTATGACCAGGGGTTGCAGGAGTCTTGATGAAAGCTCCTCCGCTGCGCTGTAGCCCCTATCAGGGGAAGATGTCCTCCAAGGGAGTTACCGAAGGCCCATCCGTCACCGGGTTGACACTGCACCGGGTCTTCGGACGGGTGACCTCCCCAGCCTCCTCACCTCAGATGCGGGTCCCCTCGCAAGGGGCGCCCTGGAGCAACTTCACCCTCGCGGGACCCAGTCGGAGTCACCGGGTCCCAGGCCTCCTCAATAGTACCTCACCCCAGGCTGAAGGTGCCTGGGATGGACTCCATCTTCATTCCGGCCAGGCCTAGGGCGCCTAGGCCGGAACCTTGAACCGCCCGCACCCAGGCCTAGGGTGCCTGGGTGCGTGAAGAGATGATCTCCCCCAACCGACAGACCTCGTGGCGAGGGCGTCTCCCCCTTTTATCCCCTCCCATCGACACCACGGCGGGTTCCCCGCCCCAGCCGTACCATCGCCAGGAAGGAACCAAAAAAAAGGGTAACACTGTGATAGCGATTCTACCTCGAGCCAGCAGGTACACTGACACCCACTGGTCAAAGAGAATATTACACCACCCAATCCTCCACGAATAAGAAAAGGGGTCTAATCCCTGACATAATTACACACCTGGGTCTCTCTACCCCCAGGTGTATCCCACTAACTTTGAAGACCCCGCTACACACTCCCCCTGGTGATTTGACGCTGGTCCCCAGCGTCAGGTGCACACCCATGTCTCCCAAGGAGTGGTGACATGAAGTGGGCCCCAGAGGCTATCCCTAATATTTTGGATACTGTATGTGCCAAGACCTGCTCAAAAAAAAAAACCCTATAAAACATTAAAACTTTTGTATAAAACATCTGTCATGTACACATATACAATCCCTCCCGTCACTGTCTAAGAACCACCCCATACTCAGTAGTCTTGACCGACGAATCTCCTGCAGAAGGGAAACAAAAAAAAAAACATCCTAACACTCTGTGTTAACTTGGCATGAGTGGGTCCGTCAGCCGAGAGACCCACTCACTCCAATAAGTAAGTAATGCATGTGTAACATTTTCAAACAACCGTTGCACAACACTGCCACCTGGTGACAGCGCTGCGGTAATGACACTTGGTTAGATCTTCATTCTTCCTGCTTTCCTACTCTGACTCTCCCCAAAAGTCTCTGCCTTTGGCACATGAAGAAAAGGGAGAAAAAAAACAACAGCTCCCAAATCTCCAGTGAGTAAAAGAAAAGCCCAAATCAAAACAAAAGTAGGGCACAGTTCTAGGCGTCTGGGAATGTCTCTTCCAGAAAGTTTCAACAGCAACCAGATAGGAGCTCACTTCTCCTATAAGTAGAACCTTGGATCCGGCAGAAACAGGGGCTTCAGGTGCCCGTCAAACACTTCCACCGAATATTCGACATCCTCTCCTTCTTTCCTGCAGATGAGCACCTTATCGGCATGAATATGGCGCCCAAGTCTCCAATCAGCTCTGCAGTCCTTGAACTTTTTAGACACAGGCGGCGAACATGACAGGTATCGCCTGGCATGGGGCACTTTAAGCTTTTCCCATACAAACTCGTCATACCACCTTGGTCGCAGGACCTCGACTTCATACAATAAGTCCCGAGGCAAGTAAGGGTACTCCCACCCATATTCACGGGCGACTCTCTGGGAGAAAAGTCTCTGCAACCTGGCTAGAGGCGGCATCACATCTCGCTCACCTTCTCCTGGCTGTACGATGGCCTCCGGGTGCCGAGGTACCTTTACCATCTCGGGTTTCTTTGTCTTTGGTGCCCGCAACGAAGCACGCTGCATCCCTACCACCTGAGCGGGTGATGTAGTTGAATGCGGAAAGTTGGTCGGAGGACTAGATTTCCTCGAGAACTCCGGGGCCTTCACCCGGAGCGTACTGTCTTCTATGGACATGGGGGAATCCTGCGGTTTACTCAGCACAGGTAGTGGGCGTCTGTCCCAGCCCTTCCGGTGAAACAGTTCGTCTATCTCTCCGTTATCCCCACAGTCTGACAATGACTCTAAGTCGGAGGTGTCACACATCTCAGCGGGAAGGCAGTCTCCAATAGACGGAAGGCTACCCTCCCCTGCGGGCTCCACCGACTGGGGACCCCCGACACCTCCAACCAACACCACAGTCCCAGCCCCTGGCTCACCTGGACCTTCCGAAGAACTGGGATGTCCGGGACTCTCTTCTCTACCGGCGCCATCCAGGCCAGGCAAGCAGCGGGGTGAAGCTCGACCACGGCCATAAGATGCCTGTACCAGACCGACTTTCCTCTTCGGAGGTGGGAGCAGGGAGACTGTAGTGACCGAAGCAGTGTCCTCGGATTTTTCTCTCTCAGTCTCTGGTTGGGCAGTCACTTCGCCCTGGTCAGCGCGCACGGGAAACTCCGCAAAGGCTTTGATCTCTCCCTCCGGAGTGGCGGTTCCTGTGATGCAGTTGAGGCGTAGGGCCCGGGGCCTTTCCGTGTGTGGTTCAACCTCAAAAAGAAACTCCTTGCATGCTTCGCATCGCCCGAATGGCTTCAGTTGGACCACCAGTCCCGAGCATCCGGGACAGATCACACCGAGGGCCTCTGTGTCTCTGCATGAATACAAAGCCAACTGTCCTCGGGGCCTGAGCCTTATCCCCGTGTCTGTAATGGGCGCAGCAAATGCAGTCATCTTGAAAGGATAAGGTACCGGCATCCACGGGGAGCCTGAGTTCACTCCGACCACTTGCTGCTCCATCACGCGCTGACCTCGCGCCGGAGTCTCCACGTGCATCTCCACACGTGGCCAGACTCCTCCCACGACTTGCACGTTTTCGCGGGCTTCCTTCAGTCTCCTCCCACGAATTGCGCAGTCATGGGATGCCTCGTGGCGCAGTGCAGCAAAAGTCCCCACATGTAGTTCGTCACACGGCTGGACTCCTCCCTCTTCCCGCTCTTTCTGCATGGGCCTCTCCCGGTTTTTCAGAGAAATTTCCACGACTTCGAGCACAGGGACGCACTTTGGCCAATCACAGGGCCGACCTGCTCGGACCTCCTCCGGGCAGCAAAGTTCAAACACAGCCGTTCCAAACCTCAGGGTCAACACACATTTCATCCCGGACGAGCCCCCACGTGTAGCGGCCTCCTCACCCCGACCTCTTTAGCTAGGGGTATGTCGAGTGACAGAGTGAGGTGCGCTACGGCCCATGTCCTCCCCATGCATGTGGGTGAGGTGAAGGCCAATATCAATCTTTTCCTCGGGCCAAATGTGTGCTGGTTATGAGGGTCAGTCCTTCCGTGCCGGAATCTCCCTTTGTTCCCATCAACAGAGTCCATACACCCATCAAAGTCCAAACTCAGGTTTATTGCGTATCTCCACATACAGTCAAATGCAACGGCATGATACGATGGGAAAGCAGGTCGAGGCACTGTACAGGTTCCTAGTCCCTACACTCCCTGTGCTATGACCAGGGGTTGCTGGAGTCTTGATGAAAGCTCCTCCGCTGCGCTGTAGCCCCTATCAGGGGAAGATGTCCTCCAAGGGAGTTACCGAAGGCCCATCCGTCACCGGGTTGACACTGCACCGGGTCTTCGGACGGGTGACCTCCCCAGCCTCCTCACCTCAGATGCGGGTCCCCTCGCAAGGGGCGCCCTGGAGCAACTTCACCCTCGCGGGACCCAGTCGGAGTCACCGGGTCCCAGGCCTCCTCAATAGTACCTCACCCCAGGCTGAAGGTGCCTGGGATGGACTCCATCTTCATTCCTGCCAGGCCTAGGGCGCCTAGGCCGGAACCTTGAACCGCCCGCACCCAGGCCTAGGGTGCCTGGGTGCGTGAAGAGATGATCTCCCCCAACCGACAGACCTCGTGGCGAGGGCGTCTCCCCCTTTTATCCCCTCCCATCGACACCACGGCGGGTTCCCCGCCCCAGCCGTACCATCGCCAGGAAGGAACCAAAAAAAAGGGTAACACTGTGATAGCGATTCTACCTCGAGCCAGCAGGTACACTGACACCCACTGGTCAAAGAGAATATTACACCACCCAATCCTCCACGAATAAGAAAAGGGGTCTAATCCCTGACATAATTACACACCTGGGTCTCTCTACCCCCAGGTGTATCCCACTAACTTTGAAGACCCCGCTACATATATCTTGACCCTCCCTCTTAGATTGTAAGCATTAACGATCAGATCTCTCTGATTCCTCCTGTATTAAACTGTATTGTACCTGTACTGTCTGCCATCATGTTGTAAAGTGCTCTGTAAACTGTTGGCGCTATATACATCCTGTATAATAATCGGTGGCGACTGGTGCTCAATATTTGGGGGGCCACCGCTACCATCCCGCACCCCAGTGCACAGGCCGGCCTCGGTAGGTATTCACACTGCTCCCCGCACCGCCTCCCGCTCGTCTGCGCCGACTCTCTGCACCGCCTCCCGCGCGTCCGCGCCGACTCTCTGCACCGCCTCCCGCTCGTCCGCGCCGGCTCTCTGCACCGCCTCCCGCTCGTCCGCGCCGACTCTCTGCACCGCCTCCCGCTCGTCCGCGCCGACTCTCTGCACCGCCTCCCGCTCGTCCGCGCCGACTCTCTGCACCGCCTCCCGCTCGTCCGCGCCGACTCTCTGCACCGCCTCCCGCTCGTCCGCGCCGACTCTCTGCACCGCCTCCCGCTCGTCCGCGCCGACTCTCTGCACCGCCTCCCGCTCGTCAGCGCAGACTCTCCGCACCGCCTCCCGCTTGTCCAAGCCGGCTCCCCGCACTGGTCCCCGCTCGTCCACACCGGCTCCTACTCATCAGCGCCATCTCTTCCCTCCCGCGCTGCCCTCCCGTTACAGGTAGGGTTGCCACCTGTCCAGGATTCACCTGGACAGTTTGGGTTTTGATTCATGTGTCCGGGTTTCAGTCCACCTAAAACCTGGACACATTATTCAGACAGGAATGTGGCTCAGAACAGGGCTTGACAGGAGGACACATGTACCCCTATGGAGCCACGGATGTCAGTGGTGACATGTCCGCTGACATCCGATCCGCCAAAGTGTAACGGAGGAAAACCCTACTTTTCCATCCGTGTGCGGATCGGATGACAACGGACTCTATGGTCCGTCGTCATCCGATCCCCCCCATAGGGGAGAGCCGCGCTCTGACAGGTCGGTCCCTGCAGTGTGCGGAGACAGACCTGTCATCTGCCTGGTCAGCGGGGATCAACGGAGCGATCCCCACTGAGCAAAGCGGAGCCCGCACACGGACACGGATCGTGTGAAAGGGGCCTTACTGGACAAGATCACCAGGTGAAAATATCCTAAAAAGGAAACAAATGCAGCAACTAGAATTGGTAAGCTTCAATATATTAAACATTCTTTGGGGGGTTTATTACCACTTGAAGAGTGGCTATACACTAGTAGAATTGGTTAGTGGGGTAAAATCGATGATCGTTTTCAACCATAAAGATAAGAAAGTTTGATGGAACAGAATGGATGAAATTTTCTTCAACAAACGAAATTCAAACTGTGAATGTGGTTTTGGTGTGGGGAAAATTGTAAAAATTTTAATGCATGTTTTTCTAGGCACAAAAGAAACCAGTTCAGAATGTCTGGGATTCCAGGCACAGAGCAGGTTGGAATGAAATTTGAAGGGCTTTTGAACGAAAGAAGTTGACTCAATGATGGCAGAATGTCCATATGAACATTCAAACTAAATTTTACTGGTGTATGGCCAGCTTAAAGAGGAACCCCCTCCCCAGACCACCCCCCCAACCTTTTTTTCCCTCTGGTTTAGTACAGATTTTACATATTCACCGAGCCAGCAAATCCAGCACTGTCCTGCTGTGATCTACTGTGCCACTGGGTGCTGCACCACCATCCTGGTTGTTGACGTCACCAATTGCCTCTTCCTGGCTCAGGTAGCCCCCCCCCGATAACCCACCACTATCACGAGTCTGCTCACTTCTAGCCACATGAATGGAGGCCTGAAGCAGGACCGGGACAAGGGGTGGGCAGGAGGGGCGGCTGCCCTGGGCACTGTGGTATAATGTGAGTGGGGGTCACCACGAGGAGATTGGAGGGGAGGGCCTTTGTGTTGGGATCGGGAAAATGGGTGGGGAGGGGTAAGAATTGTTCTAGGATGGGACATTTGGGGAGATATGCTAGGAGTGGTGATTTGGGGGGATGGGTGAAGAGGATTTGTGCTAGGAGGATTTGGGGGGGTTTGCACTAGAAAAAGTAATATGGTGGGGTCAGGATTTGTGGTAAGATCATTTTTTTGTCAGGGGGGGGGGGTTCTAGGAGGGGGAGATTTGGAATGGGGGGAGAGGACTTGTGCTTTGGAGGGGAACTTTGAGGGGTGGAGGATTTGTGCTAGGAGGGGGAAGTCTTCTTTTGAGGGGGATTTGTGCTGGGGGCATATGGGGAGAGAGGGGTTTTGAGCTAGGAGGCGGATGGAGGGACAAAGATTTGAGTTAGAAGGGGGAATTTCAGCAGGGGGGTTGGATTTGTACTGGGAGAAAGGGGGAATTTTATGCTTAGAGGGAGTATGCAAATTAGTGCTCAATTTTCTTTTTTTTTTGGGGGGGGGGGGTTTGCCGACACACATAATCATACATCTTTGGGGGGGGGGGGGGTAGAAAGGTGGCTTTTTTTTTTACATTGCAGAGGTTGGAAAGAAGTGAGAATATTCCTAGTGCATCAGGTGGGTGAAGTTCCGCTTTAACTCATAGCAACCAGCCTGATATTGGCTGCCATGGTTTTAATGCAGCTCAGTAAAGCATCTGATTGGTTTCTAAGGGTAACACCTCCTTTTCCTCCCAATATTTAATTATTGGGCCGATTGTGCGCTTGTGGTCGGTTTCAAATTGTCTAGACACACCAGCCTTGAAAACGCAAGCACAGTAAACGCCGTTACCAGGGCGACAGGATGGGGCCTTGTTCCCATGAAAGATGGCCGCTGTGTTGTGAATGAAGACAATTCTGTATATGTGTACTCCGTACACAACTATATAAATAGCTGCTGCTGTTTTAGGCTTTTCCTGTCAAAGGATTCCACAGGCTAAGAATAAAATAAACACAGGACTGACCGCAAATAACTGTTCAGCACATACTACGCTGTTGGCTCCCAGCACTGTGGATCTAAGCAAGTGATGACCATTACAAGAATGGAATGTAAACCTTGTGTATAAAAATGCAAAGTTCAATAAAAGTTCTATTACATGATGAAGGAGCGGAGAGCGCTAGCCATACAACTGCCCAAATGTTAGGCAATACCGCATTCCTGGCATTTCCAGCAGAGGGAGCTGTTTTACGAGTACTAATAATCTAACCGGGGTAGAAAGTTAGACAAGTGCACTACATGTTCTAGCAACAAATATAGCACCAAGATATGAATAATGATCATGAGTAATGACCACAATAGCAATAAGACATTGATGACCTCTCCTTCTTCCTTGTTTTGGCTGAAGGAAAGCACGATCATCTATAAGATCTAATATTCCCATATTTTTTGGGGGACAGGAACACAATTACAGAACAATGCCCTGTGTCTGTATCTCTCCCTCCAGCAGCTGAAAGTCAGTTTCTCCCCCCTCCCCTCTCCCTTCCACTGGATTTCAGCTGCTGGAGGGAGAGACACAGGGCATAGTTTTTTTTATTGTCCTCTTGTTCCGCCGAAACCAATCCCCCTCCCTGTGCTGCCCACATCTGATTTCCCGTGTGCCTGGGCCCCTCCATGCTAACGCAGCGCTGCCAGCTTCCCTCTACCGCTGGCTGCTGTGGCCGTACATGTGGATGGAGAGTGGGGGAAGGGGTCTGTAAATATGTAATTTACTGGCCCTTTCTTTTTCTGAATTGGACACAGTGAGTAATCGGTACAGATCGTCCTGTGTACATTCAAAACTGAGCAAATTGAAAAAAATTATTTTCAAAAATTTTCATTTTTGGAATTCGGTAGGGTGGAGTGACACCATGTTTTACAGCACCAGGTGACACAAATTCTAGTGACGCCACTGTACACTTGCCCACCCACAGGAATACAGCATGCACTCACTATCAACCCTGGGCAGTATCCACAATGTCTCAGGATCACTGGATGCCTCCTTCCAGTATCCATCAGACACCAAGTGAGGAATCCCTTGATTAGCTCCAGAAGGGATCCTAAGACATAGGACCCCCAGCTCTCCCACAGCTGGGACCTTGGTGAATAGCTGCTGATACCAGAATAGCTACTGACAGGTAGATTCCCTCCAAGAGGGAGGAGAAGAAAAAAATAAATCCTGCTGCTCTATGTCTCAGACTACTTTATATGCCTCTCCAGCCACCATCTGGGCACACCTCCCCTGGGATTGGCTGGAGCACAATAAATATTCAGGCTGAGATTTGCCTTGCCCAACCATTTATGTTCCAGAAGCCTCTGGAAGTCAGAGAAGAGCAATTAAACCTGCATTCTGTCCAAAAGCAATCAACTTATTGCTCCACTGACTTTGGATCAAAAAAGAACTAAATTTGCCTAGCTTCCTGGCAACCTAACTAGGAGGGTGCTACATCATTTTGTCCCCAGGCCACCTGCTGCTTGCCATGGTCCTTGTAATGGGCATCACTAGGATTGTAGAAGGTTCCTTACTAGGCAGGTGAAAGTCTCCACGCAAGGACACGCATGACTCATCCACTTTGTTCACAAGCCTAATGCCGCGTACACACGGTCGGAATTTCCGCCAGCAAAAGTCCGATGTGAGCTTTTGGTCGGAAATTCCGACCGTGTGTAGGCTCCATCGAACTTTTGCTGTCGGAATTTCCGCCAGCAAAAGATTGAGAGCAGGTTCTCAATTTTTCCGACAGAAAGGATTCTGATCGGCTGTAGCAATTCCGACGCACAACATTTCCGACGCATGCTCGGAAACAATTCGAAGCATGCTCAGAAGCATTGAACTTAATTTTCTCGGCTCGTCGTAGTGTTGTACATCACCGCGTTCTTGACGGTCGAAAGTTCCGAGAACTTTTGTGTGACCGTGTGTTTGCAAGCCAAGCTTGAGCGGAATTTCGTTGGTAAAACCATCCAAGGTTTTTCTGACGGAATTTCCACTCGTGTGTACGGGGCATTAGATTGCTAGGAGGAGACGTGTTCTTAGTGCAAAAACACACAAATAAAATTCCTAAAATGCTTTTGTTTTCAGGTTGTCCCATTGAAGTCTACGGGGCCAAAAATGCATGATTCTGCCCCAAAATAAGCTCATACTTTTTTTTTTTTTTTTAATGCAACAAGCGTCAACACAGCACTCAGGCGTGAAGGGCACCATGGAAGACAATAGGAATAATAGGAATTTCCATGTTGAATGTTTCTGGAAATGAATAGAATATCGCTCAGGTGTGAATGGAGGAAAAGAGTTACCACTCCGATGTGACTGCTGAACCTCTCACTGGATTCAAAGCCGTGAGTGCAGGCAATGCATATAAAGATGCGGAAATTGAAGAAAGTTTGGACAGCCGCACTTCAAAAATAGTTCCTTTTATTGTAAAATCAAATCACCAAAATACATGCCACAGCAAAAAACAGATGCAAGCTGACGCGTTTCACACTGTAGTTCAGTGCTTATTCATAGCTCATGAATAAGCTATGAACAAGCCCTGAACTACAGTGTGAAACGCGTCAGCTTGCATCTGTTTTTTGCTGTGGCATGTATTTTGGGGATTTGATTTTACAACAAAAGGAACTATTTTTGAAGTGCGCCTGTCCAAACTTTCTTCAATTTCCGCAGGTGTGAATGGAGCTTAATTTTTCTGATGGACATTGCTGATACAATCAGAAAATCGTTCACAAATAGATTTCCTTGAATTTTTAGAAGGCCCCTTTATGTGGTAATGACCGCAAATGCTCTTTATCGCGCCTCTAATTAACGCAAGCCATGTTTGAAATGGCTGCATCGTTTTGCTTTTATCAGGCCACCCCTGTTGATGTAGGTATGTATATCAACATGAAGGACAGGCTCAATAATTAATGACATTTTGATCAAGCCGATAACAGTTCTTTGGCGGGAACCCTGGCATGGACAAGAATCGGGTGAGTAATGGCGATTCGCCACCCTCACAACAATGATGCTCGGAAGAAGGTGCAGCGTTTGCCAAATAAAGCTGTTTTGTCAGCCAACCCCTCCGGATTTGCATGAGAAAAGCCACTTTGGGAGGAATTGCGGCTTAATTAAAGAGCAGCCGTCACCCTAATTAGCATTATCATGCTGCTTGGTACTTTGCATACGCGTAAATCACTTCCTCATTAGCCGCTGGCACCATTGCAAGAAAGCATATTACCTTCATGGTACCAGATGTGGGGTGATACTCTGCGGCATACATAGATTTGTAATGTTCTGCAGATATATGACAGCCTAAAGTGGTTGTAAACCTCAGACGTGAAATATGAACAAAGCATATCCCTCTATAGTGTGTACTTGTCTCAATTAAGAGCACTAAGTGTCATTTCTTACTACTGATGTGTTCCTCTGCTATTAGCATGAGTTACTTCTAACAAGTGTGAGGGGGTTAACTCGGTAGCGGGTGTGTGTGACCCCCTGGTTGGGCTCCCCACACAAAAACAGGGCCAGCAGACGGAGGTTGTGGTTTTCAAAATCAAAAGGTGCGGTTTATTTCTCTATGTACAGTGACAAAAACACAGCAAAGCCAAAAAGAAACATAAACAAAATAAATCCTGGTCAGTTTGACCTCTGACTAAACATGCAGGTTTCCTAAACTAACAACTGGGATCAGCCTGGTGCTGTCCTAGTCCCTAAGTCCCTGGTTTAGTAAAAGTCCAAACAAATAGCCACACAGGCTTTGCCTCACCGCACAGGGGTTCACTCTCCCTAGACAGTCCACACAGGTCTGGTTCCAGGCATGAGCTAACATCTAATGAAGCTGGGAGTTTTTATAGAGGCCTTAAACGAACTGACAGGCTTCAGCTGGTCTCATCAACTCCCTGCCTGCACGACGCCCAGCCCTCTCCCTAGAGGTATGAGTCATCCATGAGCCTACTAGCCTCAGCTGGGCTTATACAACTCTCCACCCTAGTTGTATAAGTCAGCATAAAGCCTGAATCTGGGAGAAATATATCTACCCCCCTGGATGCAACCAGGTGACTTTACCTTCCTGCTGTCACATACCCCCCCCCTCTTGTTTTAACCTTGGGGTTGGAACACCAGCAATCAGGCATTCATGTACTCGAGACAAAGCATCCACATTCCCCATTTGAACGCCAGGGCGATGCTTTACTGTGAAGTTGAATTCCTGTAGGGCCAGGAACCACCTATTCACTCTTCTATTTGTCTCCTTGTTTTGAGCCATCCACTTTAACGGAGCGTGATCCGTAACCATGTCAAAGTGCCTACCTAGCAGATAGTACCGAAGGGAATCTAGAGCCCACTTCACCGCTAAACACTCCTTTTCAACCGTGGCGTAATTTACCTCATGGGACTTCAACTTCCTGCTGAGGTAAATGACTGGGTGCTCTTCCCCGTTCCAGACCTGGGACAATACTGCTCCTAACCCCACATCTGACGCATCACTTTGTACGACAAAGTCTTTAGAGAAGTCGGGTGAGTACAACACTGGCTGGCTACATAAGGCTTGTTTCAAGAATTGGAATGCTGCCTCAGCCTCGGGGGTCCATTTAATCATGACCGACCCTTTCCCTTTCGTCAGGTTGGTTAGGGGCACAGCCTTAGAAGCAAAGTGGGGAATGAAGCGCCGATAATAACCCGCGATTCCCAGAAAGGCTCGTACCTGCTTCTTGCTGTTGGGACGTGGCCAACTCTGGATGGCCTCGACTTTGTTGAGTTGGGGTTTTATCACTCCCCTGCCAATGGTGTACCCAAGATATTTGGCCTCCTCCTGCCCAATGGTACACTTCTTGGGGTTAGCCGTAAACCCCGCTTCCCGGATAGAGTCTAGGACTGCTTGCACTTTTGGCAGATGTGAGGCCCAATCTGTGCTATGGACAATTACGTCATCCAGGTAAGCCGCAGCATACTTCCGATGGGGCCTCAGTATCTGGTCCATTTTCCGCTGGAATGTGGCCGGCGCATTCTGTAACCCGAACGGCATTCTCTTATATTGGAACGCCCCGTCTGGGGTTACAAATGCGGTTTTCTCTTTGGCCGACTTGGCCAGGGGAATTTGCCAATACCCTTTTGTGAGGTCAAGAGTCGTCATGTATCGGGCTGTTCCCAGCCGGTCGATCAACTCATCTATACGTGGCATGGGGTAGGTGTCAAATTTTGTAACTTTGTTCAACTGACGAAAATCGTTACAAAATCGCCAGCTCCCATCCGGTTTAGGCACCAACACAATGGGACTAGACCAATCACTTTGGGACTCCTCTATCACCCCTAAGTTCAGCATTTTCTGTACTTCCTCCCGTATTGCCTCCCGTCGGGCCTCTGGGATCCGATAGGGTTTTAACTTCACCCTTTCACCGGGCGGGGTAATAATATCATGCTCTACCCCAGATGTTTGTCCCGGCAGCTCAGAGAACACCTCCTTGTTGCGAAGCACAAACTCCTTAACCTCCTGTTGTTGGGGTTGTGACAAGGTGGCTGCTATTCCAACCTCCGGAATCACGCAACCAGTTTGAGCTGGTGACCAAGTTTCTGCGACTAGGGACTCTCTATCCCTCCAGGCTTTCAACAGATTAACGTGATATATCTGTTCGGGCTTTCGCCTTCCTGGTTGTCTGACCTTGTAATTCACTTCGCTCACTTTTTCCATTATCTCGTAGGGGCCTTGCCATTTGGCAAGGAATTTACTTTCAACCGTAGGGACAAGTACCAATATCCTATCCCCCGGGGAAAAGGTACGGGTCTTTGCTCCACGGTTGTACACTCTCTGCTGTGCCAACTGCGCTTGGGCCAAATGTTCCTTCACGATGGGCATTACCTGTGCAATTCGATCTTGCATCAGGGCGACATGCTCAATCACACTCCTGTGGGGAGAACTCTCACTTTCCCAAGTTTCCTTGGCAATATCCAACAGCCCTCTTGGGTGTCTCCCATACAGTAACTCAAAGGGGGAGAATCCCGTAGAGGATTGGGGCACCTCCCTAATAGCAAACATCAAATAAGGAAGTAGACAGTCCCAATCCTTTCCATCTCTATCCACCACTTTCTTCAACATTTGTTTTAGGGTTTTGTTGAATCTTTCAACCAGCCCATCGGTTTGGGGGTGATACACAGATGTACGCAATTGCGTCACTTTGAACAATTTACACAGCTCTTTCATAACCCGGGACATAAAGGGTGTACCTTGGTCCGTAAGCAGTTCTTTAGAAATACCCACCCGGCTAAAAACAAGAGATAGCTCTTTGGCTATGGTTTTGGCCGAGGTATTTCTGAGAGGGATCGCTTCTGGATAACGGGTGGCATAGTCCATTATAACCAATATGTACTGGTGCCCCCTAGCGGACTTGATTATAGGACCTACCAAATCCATTGCGATTCTCTCAAACGGGACCTCAATGATGGGTAGAGGGACCAGCGGGCTACGGAAATGTGGCATCGGGGCCGACCTCTGACACACAGGGCAGGAGGAACAATAATTTTCTATGTCCTTCATCACCCCAGGCCAATAGAATCTCTGTAATACCCTCTCTCGGGTTTTCTCTGTCCCCAGATGACCTCCAAGAATGTGCCCATGGGCCAACTCCAACACCAACTTCCTGTAAGGTTTGGGCACCACAAGCTGCTCAACGGTTTCTTCTGCCCTTTTTGCCACCCGATACAGTAGGTCCTTCTCTACGCTGAAGTATGGGTAAGTGCAGGTATTATCTGGGTTCACTAACTCGCCATCTATTTCCACTACGTTTTCCCGTGCCTTTATTAGGGCGGGGTCTTTTAACTGTTCTGTGGCAAAATTTTCCCTGTGAACCTCCAGATCAGAAAACTCCACAGACGGTAGGTTTTCGTCTGAGGAGGTGGGCTCCTCTCCAGTTTCTTGAGTCTCCCCTGCCAATACTGATAAGGGAAATTCTGGAGAGTCCTCACCACTCTCAGAGGAGTTCTGGCTATCACATTCCTGGTACATAGGGGCACCAGTGGGGGGCTCAGGATCATCCCACAGTTCCCAGAACTTCGGAAAATCTCTTCCCACAATGGCATCATGCGGTAATTGAGATACTAACCCCACTGGATGAGAGAGGGTACCTTTGGGGGTCTCGAAACACACTGTAGTCACTGGATACTCTCGGGTGTCCCCATGCACACAAATAACAGCTACCTTGCTATTCCCAGAGACCTCTGTTTTAACTAATTCAGCCTTTATCAGGGTCACAAGGCTACCTGAATCCAGTAATACCACAACATTTCTACCATTAATACACATTTTGCATAAATGTTTCTCAGTTCCCCGAATGGCAGTGCATGCGACTGTCGCACACAGCGACTGACGTCTGTCCGTCAGAAAGTCACATTGCATGGGTTCCTCCACAACCGGGCAATTTGCTGCAATATGTCCCGCTTGCCGGCAGCGGTAGCAAACAATCCTTTTGGCTGCCTCTTGAACCCCTGACTTCCCAGGCTGTTCTCGCCAAACTTTGGGTAGAGCTCCCACCCTCTCACTCTCTCCACCCTCACCCCTTGGAATCCTCTTATCCGCCCCTGGGGATGGTCTGGTCTTAGGGTGGAAAGTCCGAGAGTCTCTGGAAGAGGCCGTCATGTTCTCTGTAGCCAAGTATTTCTCTACACGATCCACAAGACCACTGGCCGTCTCTGGGTCTCCATGGCTTACCCACTTTTGGATGGCAGTAGGAAGAGCTCTCAAAAACCGATCCATTACAACACGTTCCACAATCTCTGGTGCGGACAAAGTCTCTGGCTGTAGCCACTTCCTGCTCAGGTGAATGAGATCATACATTTGAGACCTGGGGGGTTTTCCAAGCTGGAAAGTCCAGTTATGCACACGCTGAGCCCGGACAGCCAGGGTGACACCCAGCCTTGCCAATATTTCAGCTTTTAGCATCACATAGTCTTTTGCTTGGTCAGGCTCTAGGTCATAGTAAGCCTTCTGCGATTCACCAGTTAACAGAGGAGCCACCAGTCCAGCCCACTGCTCCTCAGGCCACTTTTCTCTTTCAGCAGTCCTTTCAAATGTGGTCAAAAATACCTCTGGATCATCCTCTCCAGTCATTTTTGTCAATAAACGACTCACCCCAAAGGACGCGGTATTAGTGGGACGGCTTTCCTCACTGGTCTGCGGACGTTGCTGCATTACTGCTTCCATTTGTTGTAGTCTCTGCTCTTGCTTCTGTAACAGGTCTATGAAGCGGGCCTCAGATTGCTGCTGGGCTTGTTGATGAGCTTGCTGCTGGGCTGCAAGGCTCCTTTGCAAACCTGCATTTGTCTGCTGTTGATTGGCATTTGCTAGAGCCAGCTGTTTCAGTATCTCCTCCATGCTGGCTTAAAAAAAACTGCCCGCGTTCTCCACCAACTGTGAGGGGGTTAACTCGGTAGCGGGTGTGTGTGACCCCCTGGTTGGGCTCCCCACACAAAAACAGGGCCAGCAGACGGAGGTTGTGGTTTTCAAAATCAAAAGGTGCGGTTTATTTCTCTATGTACAGTGACAAAAACACAGCAAAGCCAAAAAGAAACATAAACAAAATAAATCCTGGTCAGTTTGACCTCTGACTAAACATGCAGGTTTCCTAAACTAACAACTGGGATCAGCCTGGTGCTGTCCTAGTCCCTAAGTCCCTGGTTTAGTAAAAGTCCAAACAAATAGCCACACAGGCTTTGCCTCACCGCACAGGGGTTCACTCTCCCTAGACAGTCCACACAGGTCTGGTTCCAGGCATGAGCTAACATCTAATGAAGCTGGGAGTTTTTATAGAGGCCTTAAACGAACTGACAGGCTTCAGCTGGTCTCATCAACTCCCTGCCTGCACGACGCCCAGCCCTCTCCCTAGAGGTATGAGTCATCCATGAGCCTACTAGCCTCAGCTGGGCTTATACAACTCTCCACCCTAGTTGTATAAGTCAGCATAAAGCCTGAATCTGGGAGAAATATATCTACCCCCCTGGATGCAACCAGGTGACTTTACCTTCCTGCTGTCACATAAGTTTAACTAACACCAAGAGAAAAAAACGTGAGGGAGCTTCAGCTGATTGACAGCCTCAGCTCTGTTCCTGCATGCTGTGTGAAGGGGAGGGGTGGTTGTGTCCCTTCCCGCCAATCAGCTCTCAGAGCTCTGCAGAGTGTAACTTCAGCTCTCCGCCCCCTTTTTTTTCTGACTGCTCAGACAAGCTTTATAATCTCTGGACTGTTAACGGATGTAGAGACGAGAAGACTGCAGATAAACAGGTACAATTTATGTCGGAGGATTTTTTTTCATCTCTGTGTATCACCTGAGGCCAGTCACTTCACTGGGTATATGGAAGAGTTTCCAACCACTTTAAATTAGAATTGCAGGCTAAACATAACTAGTCTTAAAAAATAGCCGGTGTAAGAAAAATGTATATACCTACCTTTATTCAGCCCACTCCTATCCAGTCACGTGATCCCCTGTGGCAGTCAGCTGAGGCTTGAGAGGAGGGAAGAAAATGCTCAGCAATGGCTGGAAATTCCAGAGAGCCGTGATGTCAGCCATAGGCTCCTATGGCCCATTCTTTGTCGGCACTCCCTCCTCTCCCATGCAGCTGCTGCTGACTGACACAATGGGTGCTGGTGTTCTGTCGAGAAGTGCCCCCCCCCCATCGAATAGTGCCCAGGCCGTACTTTATAGCACAAGTGCTGATTTGCCGATCAGCTGGGCTGACGTAACCATGGCGCATGCGCACATCGTAGGAGGTATCTTTCGATGGGAGATACCATTTCACAGGCACAATTTAAACCTATACAAACAGCGGGGAAACCGTACCATAAGCACACTGTAAAGCCGCCCCGCAACTGCGAGGCACAATGTGAGAACTACGGTCTCCCCCCGCTGTTTGTATAGGTTTCAATTGTGCCCGTGAAATGATATCTCCCATCGAGAGATACCTCCTACGATGTGCGCTTGCAACTCAGCTGCAGTGCGGCTCCGTCCTGCGCATGCGCGGGCACTATTCGATAGGGGACACTTCTAGACAGAACACCGGATCAAGTGACCGGACCAGAGCGGCCTGAAAATAGGTAAGTTATATACATCTTTCTTACACCAGTAGATGGAATTGTGGGCTCCTTTTCACATTTTTATATTTATACTAATCTGCTTTGTTTAAAAAGGAAAAAAAAAAAAGCATTTTGTTTACAGAGTTCAGTAGCTCAAGTTGGCATTTAAAGACACAAGTAAAATGAGTCAGAGTAATGACTTTTTTGCCTCTTCCCTGACTTGTGAAGAAGATTCCAAGTAAAGATCTAAACAGGCAGATATAGTCCGAAAGTTAACAGCCCCCGTTGTGCTTTCTGTTTAGAAAACCCATATATGTTCTGTGAAACTTGTGGTATAGAGATGTACGTTGTATTCAATGTTTATTTGTAAAAGAGAGATTTTATTTAACTGATAGAAACTACAGCAAACTTTATTTAAAAAATAAAAATGACACTCACTATTATAGTTACCACATGCTCGTACACATACAGTAAGTTATGCACGCGTGTTTATTGTGAATGGGCTGAAAAAAAAGCTCCCCCCCCCCCCCCCATTTAAATAAACTGTAAATGAAAGTGCACATAAAATGGAATAAATAAATAAAATAAAATGCCACCATTCATTGTTCCTAGGACGGCAGGCTTCAACACAACGGGTCAGGATGAAGTCCCCAGTGTGATGGCAATAAGACCCGTCTGAGAAGCTGCATTTATATCTCCCAGGCTGAGCAATGGAAGAATATTCTCCATGTGCTCCACACACAGAGGGCTTTGCACATAGTTTTATGATTCATTACAGCGAGCAGGTCTTGTACTTTCAGTGCGGGCAATGATGACCTCATCGCTGAGGACCGAATGGGGGAGATTATGTATAACTGTAGTTCTCACCATTGTTCTCTATGGAACCTCCTAATGGTTTAATCGCATTCATCATTTTCCTGTCAGCACAGAGTGTTGGACATGTAACCGTATTAAAGAAGAACTCTGATGTGAATGAAAATGTGCCTAAAGACCACAACGAAGGGGCTGCTAGCATCTATAGAAAACGATCCTATATAATAGATCTTTATTTGAACACATTTCAGGAAGAGATAATAATATGTGCAAATTAGAAGCTTTTGAACAGATTTGGGGGTTGATTTACTAAAGGCAAATAGCAGTGGCGGCTAGTAAGTTTTTTTTTTTGGAGGGGCGGCAAACACCCCCCCCCCCCCCCCATGGGCGTAGCATAAGGGGTTGCAGGGGTCACAATCGCAACCCCGTCCCTAGCTCCAGGGGGCCCCGGCAGCCCCCCCTGTGAAATGATTATCATGTCAATATAGAAAAAAAGCACTCACATCGCCAACATCTGTAAATAATGTAGTAAAGAAAAGGAAAAAAATTTAAATAGGGATGTGGGCCCTACTCGGACTTTCAGCGGCACAGTAAACAATAGAGATGTATAAAAAAAATATATAAATGTTTAATAGAAAAAGAGAACCACATAAATGAAATTGAATACAAGGACGAAATAAGAATTAAAAATCATACATATGAGTACATATAACTGATGAGAACCCGAATGCATCAAGGCGTTTCGCCTTGGGGCTTCTTCAGGACGCAAATTCAGGAAAACAGTAGTTGTAGAAGCAAGAAAGGGATCTCACTCTTATAACTACGATTCTTGGTTAGCGTGTAGCCAACATCAACATCCAATAGAGGAAAGAAATGAGCCACGCAAAGAATGTGCAATGCTGGCAAAGTAAAAATGGGGAAACCAGCTGTAATTTCCGAGTAAACGGTACGTATGACTTCAAAAGTCACATATAGAGAAACTGGAAATAAGAAGAAAGTCTTCCTTTTCAGCCAAAAAATCCAAATAGAGGAAGTCACAGTGATAATTCAAAGTATCAGTAGGCTGGAATCCTTAACTCAAGAGGGATATATAATACAGATCCCCCGAATAGTAACTGTTATTAGACTGGGTAGGTTCAAAGTACTGGGGGCAGCCCGTCCTACTTTGAACCTTTTCTGTCGGAAAAATTGAGAACCTGCTCTCAATCTTTTGCTGGTCGGAAATTCTGACAGCAAAAGTCCGATGGAGCCTATACACGGTCGGAATTTCCGACCAAAAGCTCACATCGGACTTTTGCTGGCGGAATTTCCGATCATGTGTACGCGGCATAAGGTCCTCCAGTCCCTTTTATTAGTTTTGTTGCCCATCTCTGGACTCTCTCCAGTTCCAGTACATCCTTCCTGAGGACCGGTGCCCAGAACTGGACAGCATACTCCAGGTGCGGCCGGACTAGAGTCTTGTAGAGTGGGAGAACGATTGTTTTATCTCTGGAAATAATCCCCTTTTTAATGCATGCCAATATTCTGTTTACTTTGCTGGCAGCAGCTTGGCATTGCATGCCGTTGCTGAGCCTATCATCTACTAGGACCCCCAGGTAACTATGTATAAAATATCCATACCCGTAATTCTTCTTTAAGTATTCAAACTTGTCTATGTGCTTCTGGCTAAAACAGGTACAGGGAACCCGTAAAATGTAAGTTGATTATTTTTAGGTGTGGTCTTATGTTATGCTTTTATTATACATACTTATAGTGCTTGCTTAGCGCCATTCTACTTTAGGATGCACAAATCTACCAAGGCACAAAGGCCGGAGCTGGCTTTGCGTTCCCAGAGGTATTTGCTATTGTGCTCAGGAAACAGAACACTGATTTGTATTCCTATCATAATAGCCAGGGCACAATCTGCTCCTTATTCTGCACCTGAAAGAGGTGAGCTGGGGATCTGTCATCTCCGAGACCTGCTGTACCTCCCTGCGTCTCCACGTTATGAGGAGGGCATTGTTCCTACGCTGACAGGTCCTCCTAAACCATTTTCAGCACAGGCCTCGTTATCTCATCAAGGTCTCTGTCGTGTCCATTGTCTCTCTGGATTATTCTTTCTTTAGCCTACGGGCTCTGCAATTTGTCTCTGTTTTTCTAAAGGGACCTGAGGCTGTTTCATGAGAACTTTGGGTTTTGGAAGCCATGGGATTTTTGGCGGACATCTGGGAATGGAGCTGTCAAACAATGGCGACTCAAAATCATGGAAGGATCATTTGCTCTTCAATGCCCGCTACCCCATTGCCATTGATGACCGGTTATGAGGAGGTGACTGTTCTGCAAGTGAGGATGGATGTCGGCTGTGCAGAGCAGTGTATGACAGAATGTAGATCCATAACGCTCCATGCATGCTTTGCGCTGGTCAGCGCTACAACAAATTCTTGGGACACTCTACAATTGGTCTACCATCTAATGGCAGGGAGATTAGGCCAAACCTGATCTGACAAACCCAATGCAAAGTAAACTATTATGGTTTTTGATCAGTTTCATTTTAACCACCTGCCTACTGTGCACTTTTACCCCCTTACTGTCCAGGCCAATTTTTTTTTTAAATGACAATTGCACGGTCATGCAACACTGTACCCAAACTAAATTTTTATATTTTTTTCACGCCAACAGAGCTTTCTTTTGGTGGTATTTAATCATCAATGGGTTTTTATTTTTTGCTAAATCCACAAATAAAGACCGAAAAAAATTGAAAAAAACAAACAAAAAACTTTGTCATAGTTTGTTATAAAATTTTAAAAACAGGTAATTTTTCTCCTTCACTGATGTGCTCTGATGAGGTGGCATTGATGGGCACTGATAGGCTGCACTGATGGACACTGATTGGCAGCACTGGCGGGAAAACAATGGCAGCACTGATGGGCAAACATTGGAAGCACTGGTGGGCAAACTTTGGCAGCACTGGTTGGCACACATTGGCAGCATTGGTGGGCACTATTGGAACTGCACTGAAAATCAAGACACTGATAATTAGTGCCCTGATAAGTGGTGGCGAGTTCATAAGGGGCGCCGCCCCCCTAATCTCTATGCGCTGTCCCCTAATCTCCATGCGGGGTGCTTTATGCAAACGGTCGGAATTTCCGACAAGAAAAGTTTGATGTGAGCATTTGGTCGGAAATTCCGACCGTGTGTAGGCTCCATCGGACTTTTTCTGTCGGAATTTCCGACAACAAAAATTTGAGAGCTGAAATTTTCCGACAAGAAAAGTTCTTGTCGGAAATTCCGATCGCCTGTATGCAATTCCGACGTGCAAAAAAGACACGCATGCTCAGAATCAAGCAGAAGAGCCGAACTGTCTATTGAACTTCATTGATCTCGGCTTGTCGTACGTCTTGTACGTCACCGCGTTCTTGACGGTTGGAATTTTGTGTGACCGTGTGTATGCAACACAAGTTTGAGCCAACGTTCCGTCGGAAAAAAATCCACGGTTTTCTTTTCGGATTTTCCGATCGCGTGTATGTGGCATAAGGCCTCATGTACACTGCTGCTGGTAAACTGACGTTTAGGAGCAGTTGAGCATTTTTTTCAACTGCTCCTGAACCCTCCTCTATGTTATCTTATCAGTACATGTACACTGGTTCGTTTATAGTAGTTTCTAGGCAGTTGTGTTTAGAGGGTTTTTCTTGAACCCAAAAAAATGCATTCAGAAGCTGTGTTTAGAGGCAGTTGAAGCACCAATTGCGGCTAAACGAGGCAAATTGTGTTTAGCAGCGTTTCGTTGAGGCTGGGTTCACACTTGTGCGGTGCGAATTCCAGCAAAGAGATAAGAGAGCTGTTCAGCGGATCATCTGCGTTTTAGCTGCGTTTTAGCTGCGAATTTGGTGACCTGGGAGAGGGAGGGGGAGGGGAGGGGTAGGGGGGAAGCGTAGTAAGCTGGGAGAGAAATCCTGATGAGAACTGAACACATCTGTGAATCAGATGTGTGCCCATAGAAGATAATGGGCCTGAATTCGCACCTGAGCCGCACCGAAATGCCTAGAAAACGCACATGTTTTTTGTGCAAAGCGCAGTGCAAATGCATCGCACATATCTGAACCAGCCTCATTACAATCAATGTATTTTATAATGTTATGCGAATTGGATGCGGTGTAAGCCGCAACCAATTCGCATAGGTGTGAACGGGGCCTTAGAGACGTTTTTAATTTTAACAAAAAAAAAATTATTTTTTTCAAATGCTTCTAGACGCAAACGCTGCTAAACGCGGCTAAACGGACGTTTTTAGACACTGGTTTCTAGCTGCCAAGTTAAATCGTTCAGGAGAGGTTGAACAAAGTCCCGTGTACATGAAGCTTTAAGCCCTGTACACACGATCGGATTTCCTATGGTTTTTAAACCGATTGATTTTTCCATCGGAAAACTGAGGAAGCTGACTTCCATCAGTCTTGCCTACACACCATCAGTCAAAAAACCGACCGTTCCAAACGCGGTGACGTAAAACACTCCGATGAGCCGAGAAAAATGAAGTTCAATGCTTCTGAGCATGCGTCGACTTGATTCTGAGCATGCGTGGGTTTTTTATCCGATGGAGTTCCCCACAGACAATAGTAATTTGCTATTGGTTTTTTAACCATCAGTTAAATTTAAAACATGTTCTATTTTTAAACACCGATGGAAAAAAGACCGATGGGGCCCATACACGATCGGTTTGTCCTATGAAAACAGTCCATCGGACTGTTTTCATCGGTAAAACCTATAGTGTGTACATGGCTTTACTCGTAGGTTTCTATGAGTTTTATTTTTTTTGAAGCACATGATTAGAGCCTGAAGCTCTAATTGGCTTCAAAAAGGTTGGGCTCGGGGTGTAGAGCACTGCACCCCGAACCCACCCACTTGTGACATTACGAATCAATATTCACAATTGTCTTCCGGCTTCTTCCTCCCAGCCATTCAGGACATGAGGCGGATCCTAAGACCGGATTAGCCGGGAGGAGAAGCCGGGGGAAACCGCAACCTGGATCCTGGATGGGATAAGTGCGGACCTGACCTGGGGGGGTGGGTTTGTTTGCTGCCTCTCCCAAAAAATTGAGCACCAGCCGCCACTGACTCTGATTATCAGTGTACATGTCCCTTTTAGAGAGGCTGGTTATCGGCTCTCTTCTCCTCATGCTGTCAGAAGGGGGAGAGGTGTGCTGATAACCGGCTTCTATTTACATCTGTGATCAGCTATGATTGGACACTACTGATCACATGGTAAAGGGCTGCTTATTGGCTCTTTACCTAAAATTGTGATCAGCAGTGTCCTCCAGACACTGTATTAACAGAATGCACCGCCCTCCGTGCGCCTACCATTTATTGCTTTCTGTGTCCCTGTTAGGGAGATTCACCCTCTCTATTTGTCCTGTTTACCATGAACAGAGGTCCCCCCACCTGCTGTCACAATGGGGGATCAGGTTAGGTGCTTTATTAACATGTCTGACCCTGGATATGGGCGTAACATGTTACTAAAGGTGACCTTATCCTTAGCCGTTTCAGGCTTGGTGGCCCTCATCAGTATAATGCATGCAAACCATGGCTTCTATACAGCAGGGCTTAAGCCCTGTACACACGATCGGATTTCCTATGGATTCTAATCCGATGGATTTTTCCATCGGAAATCCGATGAAGCTGACTTCCATCAGTCTTGCCTACACACCATCAGTCAAAAATCCGACCGTCCCAAACGCTGTGATGTAAAACACTCCGACGAGCCGAGAAAAATTAAGTTCCTTGCTTCTGAGCATGTGTCGACTTGATTCTGAGCATGCGTGGGTTTTTTCTCCGATGGATTTCCACACAGACGATCGGGTTTTGCTATTGTTTTTTTTCCCATCGGATAAATTTAAAACATGTTCTATTTTTTCACACCGATGGAAAAAAGACCGATGGGGCCCATACACGATCGGTTCGTCCGATGAAAACAGTCCATCGGACTGTTTTCAGCGGTAAAACCGATCGTGTGTACACGGCTTTAGGGAGCAACGAGAAAGTGACCTGCTGAGTTATACTTTTTCATATATACCTGATGAGAAAGGAAAAAAAATAGTTCTAACAACAAAAACTGCAAATTAAAAAAAGGGCTCACTGAAAGCACCCAATAACTTAAAATAACCACAGAATAAAGCAATAAGGCCTTTCACACTGGGGCGTTTTTCATGCGGTTTAGCGCTAATAATAGCGCTGTTATACCGCATGAAAAAATCCTGCCCTTTAGCCTTCAATGTGAAAGCCCGAAGGCTTTCGCACTGAAGCGGTGCGCTAGCAGGACCGCTCCAAAAGTCCTGCTAGCCGCTTCTTTACAGCGGTAAAGGAGCGGTGTGTTCACCGCTCCTTTACCGCGGTCTCCCATTGAAATCAATGGGACAGCGCGGTAATACCGCCCGCAAACCGCGGCAAGAGCCGCGGTTTGCGGGCGGTATTAACCCTTTTTCGGCCGCTAGCGGGGGTTAAATTAACCCCCCTAGCGACCGCATACCGCGGTAATAACGACGGTATAGCAGCGCTGAAAATCGCGCTGCTATACCGCCACCGCTCCTGACCGCCCCAGTGTGAAAGGGGCCTAAGCCACGAACACAAATAACTTTCCAATCACTTATATGAATCATAAACGTGCAATAAATCATTTTTATTTCATCCCAGCACATGAGGCTGGACCGCGGCCATAGTTTCACGGATAATTTGCCTTTGTAATGTTTTCTGACACTGCTACAAGGTACGAGCTCTGTTTATTAGGGTTCATTTTAGGATATGGGAAGATAGGACAGAGGCAGCAATAGCATTTCTCCCATGACCCTTTGCTGAAATTAGGGAAAGCCAAACTCCAGAGCAATCCCTGAGGTACAGAGGCTGCAGAATGTTTGCTACGAACGCCTTCTCCTCGTCTTCCAGTAACTCCACTGCTGTGCGCTAAGAACTCAGTTGGTTTATGATGACCACAAGTATGTCTTTAACGATCATTTCACTATGAACAGGATTTTCCAAAACAAATATGGATTTCCCAACTGTTCCCCTAGTCTTCCCGTCAGTGGCTGGAGAGGTTCTTTGCACAAAGAAAGAGTTTGGACCCTCCACTTATGTTCATCATTGTTTGTGTCTGCCTTCTTGCCCTGGTGCCATCTGGACTGTCCCCAATAGTAACTCGTGTGTATGTGAGAGAGCACTAGAACGATAGAAGAGAGATGCGCTTTGATGCATATAGAATTAAGTGCGTCTTCCTCTAAGGGGGCCGATTGGTGATAAAGGTATAGTGTATGTGGAGTTTGTTCTGGGGTGGGTATTGAGGAGCACCTAGTACAAAGGTTTATATCTCTTATGCCGCGTACACACGATCGCAAAATCTGACAAGAAAACCGTGGATTTTTTTCCGACGGAATGTTGGCTCAAACTTGTGTTGCATACACACGGTCACACCAAACTTCGACCGTCAAGAACCCGGTGACATACGACGAGCCGAGATCAATGAAGTTCAATAGGCAGTTTGGCTCTTTTGCTTGATTCTGAGCATGCGTGTTTTTTTTTGCGCATCGTAATTGCATACAGACGATCGGAATTTCCGACAAGAACGCAATAAATGGTGGGCGCACGGAGGGCGGCGCGCTCTGTGATTACAGTGTCTGGAGGACACTGCTGATCACAATTTTAGGTAAAGAGCCAATAAGCAGCCCTTTACCACGTGATCAGTAGTGTCCAATCATAGCTGATCACAGATGTAAATAGAAGCCGGTTATCAGCACTCTTCTCCTCCTTCTGACAGCATGAGGAGAAGAGAGCTGATAACCAGCCTCTCTAAAAGGGACATGTACACTGATAATCAGAGTCAGTGGCGGCTGGTGCTCAATTTTTTGGGAGAGGCAGCAAACAAACCCCCCCAGGTCAGGTCCGCACTTATCCCATCCAGGTTGTGGTATCCCCCGACTTCTCCTCCTGGCTAATCCGGTCTTAGGATCCGCCTCATGTCCTGAATGGCTGGGAGGAAGAAGCCGGAGGACAATTGTAAATATTGATTCGTAATGTCACAAGTGGGTGGGTTCGGGGCGCAGTGCTCTACGCCCCGAGCCCAACCTTTTTGAAGCCAATTAGAGCTTCAGACTCTAATCACGTGCTTCAAAAAAAATTAAAAACTCATAGAAACCTACGAGTTATGCCACGTACACACGATCGGAAAATCCGAAAAGAAAACCGTGGATTTTTTTCCGACAGAATGTTGGCTCAAACTTGTGTTGCATACACGCGGTTACACAAAATTCCAAACATCAAGAACGCGGTGACGTACAAGACGTATGACAAGCCGAGATCAATGAAGTTCAGTAGGCAGTTCGGTTCTTCTGCTTGATTCTGAGTATGCGTGTTTTTTTGCGCGTCGGAATTGCATACAGACGATCGGAATTTTGGACAAGAACTTTTCTTGTCGGAAAATTTGAGAACCAGCTCTTAAATTTTTGTTGTCGGAAATTCCCACAGAAAAAGTCAGATGGAGCCTAAACGCGGTCGGAATTTCCGACCAAAAGCTCACATCAAACTTTTCTTGTCGGAAATTCCGACCGTGTTTACGCGGCATCAGAGACAGATTCTGAATAGAGCTGGAGACAGGGGCTGGAAAAGGCACTTGGCTGCTGGACACAGCCCAGATAAGCGGGATGCCAGAATTTTTCTAAAATCTCAGGAAAGTCACGCGGAATCCGGGATGGTTGGATAGTATGGCGTTCCCCTGACTTCCTGTCCCGAGAACACTATTGTGACCAACGAAAGAAGTGAAGGTACAGCAGAGGAATGTACAGCAATAAAATGCTGACAGGAGTTGTAGCCACCCCATATTCTACTTAAAAGCATGTTTTGATTTCTGTCTGTATCTTTGTTAGAGTTCTGCCCTCCACCTTCTATCCTGGTGTTACTAACACAGGAAGTGAGGGGGTTTCATTAAACCGTAATAACTGATAGAGGTTCTAATTCCTCCCCATTCCATCAAAAGCTAAGAAAAGAAGCTGAGGTAGGCCATGGATGATGCGATTTTCTTTCCTCACAGATGAAGAGGTGGGTAGATGATGCCACAATCTTCATCTCAGCCAATCAGAGGAATTCTTGTATTCATTTAGAAAATTTAAGTCTATAGGGATGTGAATCTTGTTTGAAGCCAATGAAATGCAGGTCAAATGCACCAGTCAGTAAATTCTAAATGGCAATGACACAAGCCCAAAGCTTATCCATAGAGGGGCTAATGTGTGTTGAAATGGCCACTTGTAGTCTTCATTGTGGGCTTGGGCGACAAAGTGAAACCACAGGAACACAACTAGGAGACAATTGTCACTCCATAACAGAATGTGCCTGAACAAGGACCGGTATGTCAGGACTGCCAGGTATTATTTTAATGAAAGCTGCAAATTAATTCAAAAATATCAAAAAACAACCCCCCCCAAATAAAAGCTGCAAATTAAAAACAAATAAAAAAACAAAACCATTTTAAAAATTACATTAACATGCCAAAGCTTTTATGGTTTTAGAGATTGGGTTTAGATATTTAGATATGCTTTACATTTAATACACAAGTGAAAATGTATTTAATGACGGCCCTCCAAATTAGTAAGGAGGTCTCTATGTGCACATGGCAGTCACCCAACCATTGCTCCTAATACGCACACCGTCATTTTATGTCAATATAGAAAATGACTAATGTAGCGCTACCCCCAGTTAAGAGAGCCGCTGGTTTGATTTTCGGGCCCTGCATACAGCACCGCCAACCCCCGGCAATCTTACTCGACCCACTCTGGCACAGTTAGTCTAGGGTTAAACTTATATCACATTCAGTACTATTGCAAAGGGGCAATCTCTTTTAGCAGTAAGACAACACACTGAGGCGAGAGATCAAATGCAACGGCTTTACTTTATACCAAAAGTATAGGCAGAACAGAACACATGCAACTTGCTTACAGAGCCCTGCAGCAATAGGTGTAGCACACAACAATGGCCCAGCGCGGTAACCCACCGCGCACAGATATTATGGTGTGCGCGCCCTGTGGCGCACTAAACAATATTCTATCTCCCCCCTAGTCAGGCCTGACATAGAATAAATCTCAGTCTTTTCACTCTATGATTTCTTCGCATGCAAACTTTCGGTGGTGCACTTGATGAGATAATATTTGTAATCCACAAGTAGGCAGTCTCAAGGAACACTAAACTGGAGACCCTTCAACTCTGTCCTGCTACGGGTCTCCTAATGGAACAACAAACAACGATAGGTGGGCCACGGCAGTCTATAGGCCTAAACACGGTACAGTCTATTGGTTTGAGCAAGTGCTCGCTCACCACTCCGGACGCGATCCCAGTCCGGGACTTTCACCTGCTGTGTCTCTGCACACAGCGTCCGCAACGATCGGGTCCCCGATCTAACTGATGTTCTCACTCGACAAGTCCGGTGCCACCCAGGCTCCACAGTGGGGTGGAAGGCTCTTTGGAAGTTGCGCAAGGCCCAGGCTTCAGGCCTTGCACTGCAGCAGATCCGCACAGGAAGAAACTCTTGCTTGCAGCGCGGTGTCCAAAGAGGCCGAGCTCCGCCTCGCCTCCTCCTTAAATAACCCCTCCCATGAGTCTCTGCGGTGGCTAACTGCACTCTGGGTGCTGAACGGGGTTCTGGGTAACATAGTCCCGGGGCCTTAAAGGAGACCCCGCTACACTAAGATATTACTAGTAAAGATATAAAATCCCAACAATATAAACCTCATGATATAACTGCGGGCAGTTCAGTGTTGTTACGCTTTCCCCAATTTTCAGGGTGAGGTGAACCATAATAAATAAATGTTGGGTTGACAAGCCTTGTCAGGGATAAGTTCAGCCTGTGACTGCTCTGTGCACATTCCTCTATATAAGCCAATATACTAGGGTGACCAGACGTTCCCGGTTCCCGGGGACAGTCCCCGGACTGAGTACACTGTCCCTGGACTAAGTCTGTCCCTGGTTTTGTCCCCGGATAGCAGGGGCAGACTGGACCAGGGGGCAGGATGGCAATCGCCCCCCGGGCCACTCTGATGTCCGGTAAACAGGCCGCAGGGGCAAGACACTTTATATGGCCGCTGCTACACTTGCAGCCTCATTAGTGTCTATCATTGCCACCTATCAGTGCCCATCATTGCCGCCTACAATTGTCCATTATTGCAGCCTCGTCAGTGCAGATGAGTGAATGAGAAAAATTACTTATTTACTAAATTTTATAACAGAAACAAAATAATTTGGTCTTTTTTGGTTTGTTCAGCAAAAAATTAAAACCCCAGTGCTAAATACCACCAAAAGAAAGCTCTATTTGTGTGAAAAAAAATGATAAAAATGTCATATGGGTATGTCTTGTTACCATGCAATCTTTTACTGTTCTGAATTGTTAATTTATGTTGTTATGGTTGACCCAAAATTCTTTGGTAAGAATAAAATACAAAATATGCATTGAAAAGTTTTTTCTCTATCTTAGTGTAGCGGGTATTTGAATTTAGGGGAGGCATCTGGGTGGTAGTGTAACCCAGATGCACTAATTGCTAGGGGATCCAAGACCTTTTTTTCTGGTTCTTGGAGGACTCTGGTGGTGTGAGGTTCCTTGCGGTCCACGGGTGGCGCTGTTGCCCTGGGCCGGGGCTGAACTCACACCGCAAGACTGTACCTTTTTGTCCTCCCCTGGACGGATTTCCTTCCCCTGACAGCTACACGTGGGGGCATCGTATCCGGGATGTGTATGGTGTCTGAATTTGAACTTTTCTGCCCGGAGGAGTTCCGAGTAGGTCGGCCATATTGGCCAACGCGCCACGAGGCAACCTATAGCTGCGTAGTTCGTGGGCGGGAAGAAGAGAAAGCCTGCGAACAAGTGCAGAGTGTGGGAGGAGTCTGGCCATGTGGACGTACGCACGTGGAGATTCCGGCGCGTGTGGGTCAGTGCGCAATGGAGCAGCGAAGAGAGAAGATGACTTCAAATACTCCATGGATTTCAGTTTCTTCAGGAATGGAGATGACTTATCTGGCTGCTCCGATCATGGATACGGGGATAAGACTAAGGCCCCGGGGGCGATTGGCTCTGTACACCTGCAGAGACATGGAGGCCCTCGGTGTGATCTGTCCCGGCTGTTCGGGACTGGTGGTCCAGCTGAAGCCATTCGGGCGATGTGAGGTCTGCAAGGAGTTTCTCTTTGAGGTGGAACCATCCACAGAAAAGCCTTGGGCTTTCCACCTCAACTACCTCACAGGGACTACCACTCCGGAAGGAGAGATCGATGCTGGTGCGTTTCCCGTGGGCACTGATCCGGGCGAAGTGACTGCCCAAGCGGAGATGAAAAGAGAAAAATCCGAGGATGCTGTCTTGGTCACCAGCAGCTCCCTGCTCCGACCACTGAAGAGGAAAGTCGGCCTAGTGATGGCCTCGTGTGGTCGTGGAAGAGCTTCGCCCCGCTGCTTGCCTGGCCTGGATGGATCCGGAGAGAAGAGTCCTGGACATCCCTATTCTTCTGAAGGCCCAGGTGAGCCAGGGGTTGGGACTGTCTGTGTGGTTAAAAGTGGCGGAAGCCCACAGTCGGTAGAGGCCGTCAAGGGGGATAGTTCCGTGACTCGGAATTATCTACCCGCTGAATGCTATGACACCTCTGACCTGGACTCATTGTCTGACAATGGCGATGATGGGGAGATAGACTAAATCTTCCATCAGAAGGGATGGGACAAGATGAAGCTACCCTCGTCCCGTGTCACAAGGGACCTGCCCATGTCTACTGGAGATAGTACACCCCGGGTGGAGGTCTCGGTGCCTAGGGAGGAATCTGGTCCCCTGTCCGAAGTTCCTCTTCTGGACTCAACATCCATTTCACCTGTTCCTGTTGCGGGAGTGCAACGCAAGTCACTGCGGGCTTTATAGGCCCAGATCTACCGAGGTGGTGAACGCACCTCGCCACCCAGAAGCGATTGTTCCGCCTGGAGAAGGAGACCGGGCCACCATGCCACCTTTGTCAAGGCTGCAGCGTCTCTTTGGCCAGAAGGTTGCCCAGGAGTATGGGTGGGAATACCCGTACCTGCCTCTAACTGCTTTATGAGGTGGAAGTTTTTCGCCAAAGATGGTATGATACTTTTGTGTGGGACAAACTTAAAGTACTGCAAGCACGGCGATACCTTTCTTGTTCACCAACGGTCACCAAGAAGTTCCAGGACTGTAAAGCTAAGTGGATGCTGGGAAGGCATATCCATGCGGACAGAGTGGTGATTTGCTGCAAGGAAGGAGGAAATGCTGAATATCATGTGGAGGCTTTGGACAGACATTTGAAGCCTGTGTTCCTACCGCATCCAAGGTTTTACCTTTAGGAGAAAGGAAAGACTCCTGTGTGTTCTTTTGCTGTTCATTGTTGAACTTTCCGGAGTGCCTTTACCAGAACACAGGGACTGTGCCCTAGTTTTTTTTTGCATTTGGGCAGTTCTACTCTTTGGAGAAAATGGGAGCTGTTCTTGTTTTGTTCTCCCTCCTTCTCCTTGCACTTCAGAGAAATCAGTGACTTTGGGGTTTTAGTCAGTGTAGAGTCACAGAGAAAAAAAGTTCATCTGGAAGTGATGAGTGTCTTGACCGCGGCATTGTCACCAGGTGGCAGAGTTGCGCAACGATTGTTTTTTTTTTTTTTTGACATTATGCAGCACTTATTGGAGCGAATGGGTTTCTTTTCGGATAGACCCATTCATTCCAAGCATACACACGTGTATTGTTATGATGTATGTTTTTTTATTTCCCTCTGCAGGAGATTCGTCTATCAAGGCTGCTGAGAATGGGTGGTCCTTAGATAGCCAGGGGGAGGGAAGAATGTAAATGTGTGAGATGTTTAAAGTGTTTTATTGAAAAGTTTTATAGTTGTACTGTTTTATGTTTTCCCTTTTCCCATTTAGGTCTTGGCACAATCCGGGGGTTAGATTGTGTAGTTTGTCTCTGGGTTGAACATATGTTGCCACTCTTTTGGAGACATGAGTTTGCACCAGACACTGGGGACCAGTGTCAAATCACCAGGGGGAGAGTGTAGCGGGTATTTGAATTTAGGGGAGGCATCTGGGTGGTAGTGTAACCCAGATGCACTAATTGCTAGGGGATCCGAGACCTTTTTTTCTGGTTCTTGGAGGACATTGGTGGTGTGAGGTTCCTTGCGGTCCATGGGTGGCGCTGTTGCCCTGGGCCGAACTCACACCGCAAGACTGTACCTTTTTGCCCTCCCCTGGAGCTGGTACAGCGGGGCGGGGAACCCCGCTGTGGCGCGAAGGGAGAGGGGATAAAGGGCGCGGACGCCCTTACCACGGGGTTCAGAGTTCAGAGTTGGAGGATGCGGCTGCACCCAGGCACCTTCAGCTTGGGTGCTTGCAGTCCGGAGTTCCGGGCTCAGGTGCCCTTGACCTGGCCGGAGCGAGAGATGGAGTCCATCTCAGGCACCTTTAGCCTGGGGTGAGGTACTATGGCGGAGGCCTGGGGCTCAGTACCTTCGACTGAGTTCCGCGAGGGTGGAGGAATCCGAGGGGGCCCTAACTCCTTGGGTGCCCGTGTCAGAGTTCGTGAGATCTGGTGTGCGGAACTTCTCTAAAGAGTCCGACGCAGCATTGCTGGTGACAGAGAGGCCTCCGGTTTCTTCCTTGGACGGATTTCCTTCCCCTGACAGGGGCCGTGCTAGCAAAGGTAATTCACATTCTACTCAATATAGTCAGTGGCAGTGACTACCCGCCACTGGTGATACCACAGTGGTTAGCAGGAGAGGGGAAGGGATTGTGCCTCGATCTATTCCCCATCACTACTCAGTAGAAGAAACTGTTTATTGTTTGGCAAGAAGAATAAAACTGTGTTGGACCTCTTCACTGTGTGGAACTCTGGTTACTAGGAGCAAAGGAGTCAGGGACGAAGTACTGGACTTGACTCTAGGACACCTACACAAAACCCAATCTTCTGGCCTTCACCTCTCGGCTATGAAGGACATGGGCCGTGGTGTGTCTCATCCCTCCCCCCGGTACTGACATCCCTAGACGAAGAAAGACAAGCCGAGCATGAGAAAGGGGGTGAGGGGTGAGGCCGCTACATTAGCTTCTTAACATTTGGTAGTCATATCCCCAAAAATTCTTAGAAGTATCTTTTTTTTTAATTTCATGGACAAAATGTGAGAAATAACGTATATATCATACAATCATTCCATAAACACATACCACATACACTGCAAATATCACTTGAGGAACATTTGCTTATAAAATAGTTTACCATTTGCCAATGAAAGAAAAATATAGCCCATAAAATCTGGTCACCTTACAATATACTGAAAGTGTGCATTTGGTTTTCATGGATGAGGTGGCTGTGTGTAATGTCATGCTGATAATGGGCCTGTATCATATGACTTGTATGTGTGATTTATGTGACACGTATGTGGAAGATGTGACACATGAAGCACCAGTTCCAAGGCTAGCTTGAGTTTCTGGTATTGACCCCCGGATGGTGTCCCTCCCCCCAGCCCCTGCAGTGACAGGATCGTGTTTCATGGATACAGGACAGGAGTGCGGAGATCCTGAGTGTGACCAATCAGGAATGAGCTAATGCCCTATACACAGGGGGTCTTTCATGAGTACTCAGGAGGAGGGGAAGGCCATGTCTCTACACTCAACTGCTGTCATGATGTATATATTTATATACACACACACACATACAGTCTATACAATATATATATATATACATACCGTACATACACAGTATACAGTAAATATATATATGTATACAGTATATATACACACACACACATATCCATATCCTTGCAATGTAATAGGTTGTGTATTTATCCAAAACTCACAGCAAGGAGAAAGCTTTTTACGATGCCAGTAGATATCGATGACAATTTGCTGATCTGGTGGTTTTTGGTTAAACTAAGAGGAAATCTAATGTTCCATGGATCCCTGGGGTTTCTCCATAAGTTGCTATCAATGAGCAATTTCTGCCTCTCAGATACTGTAAGTTCCTATTGACACCAAGCATTCCTCCCACTGACCACCAATGTAAGGAACATTCTTTCCACTGACCACCAATGTAAGGAACATTCCTCCCAGTGACCACCAATGTAAGGAGCATTCTTCCCACTGATCACCAATGTAAGGAACATTCTTTCCACTGACCACCAATGTAAGGAGCATTCTTCCCACTGATCACCAATGTAAGGAACATTCTTTCCACTGACCACCAATGTAAGGAGCATTCTTCCCACTGATCACCAATGTAAGGAACATTCTTTCCACTGACCACCAATGTAACAACAGATGAATATTGGGGCCATAATGCTATTGTACCATGGGCTGTGGATATAGTTATTATTATCAGGGGTTCGCTGAGATTAAGGGGCCCTCAGTGTTAAAAAGTTTAAGAAACGCTGGGCTAGACACAAATGGTCACATGGATGGTGGAAGGGTAATGCCAGCGGTTTTTAATTGGGGAACCATGCAGTACCACAACGCACAAGTGTAAATCCAGCCAAAATGGCCACTGATGAATTATTAATACCAGTAATACAAATAACACAACCTTGCTATTATTTAATGAACTATACATCCCTTTATGGTGCCCCCATACCTCTGTAGCGGCCTCCTCACTCCCCTCTTTCTCTCTTCTCGTCTCGTCTCTTCTAGGGGTATCTTAGAGGGGAGAGAGTGGGGACACCATGCCTGGCTTACCACCACCTGTGTCGGTGCGGTATAAGCAACGTTCTTGTATTACCTTCGGGTCAGTGCTGTGCACCTGGATCCTCCCTCCAAGAGTCACCGCAAACCATGTCTGTCAGGAAATGAGCCCCACACCATTAAAGTTCAACACTCCTTTATTCTTCTGCGAATGAACACAATCAGTTGAACTCCCTTGATAGGAACAGAACAGAAAAGGAGGTGTGGATGCGAATAGGCCCAGACACAATGAGTTCTCCACTTTCCTTCCTGAAAGTGGGCTACGGTCTCCGCACAAGGGGGAATTTCCTTCCAAGCGGTCTCCGACGAGAGGCTCACCTGTCACCGGCAATATGCTGCACCGGGTCTTCAAGTGAGGAGCTCCCCCCGGTCCATTACACCTTCCGGATTCGGGAACCCACTCCCGGGGTTCCCTAGGATCTCCTTCCCTCGCGGAACTCAGTGTTGGGCACTGAGCTCCGGACCTCCATCCAAGTACCTCACCCCAGGCTAAAGGTGCCTGGGATGGAACACGACCTCCGGTTGTCCTCTAGGCCTAGGCCACCCAGTGGACCGACACGAACCACCGTCCACAAGCTGAAGGTGCTTGGGACTCCGACCCCGTGACCAAGATGGCCGTCCCCCTTTATACCCTCTCCCAGCAAGCACGGTGGGTTCCCCGCCCCACCATACCGCTGCCAAGGGAGGACAAAAAGGAGGCACAACACACAGCAATGATTCAACCCCAGCCCAGGGCGACAGCGCCACCTGCTGGGCTGCAGGGAATTACACATCACCAATGTCTCTGTCAGGTTCAAATTTACACCCGGGAAAGTACATACCCGCTACACCTCTAAGGCCAATGTCACACTTATGAACCTGTTGCTGCCGACAATTTGCCAATGACAGGATTGCTAATAAGTGGCTTGAAAATATTTACCTGTATCCATAGGTCAGTCCTACACTGGCTGGATGAGTAAAATTTCACTCCTTCATTGTTGAAAACGTCACTCGCCAGCAAGAGAGCGATGCCTCGCTCGTCCAGCCAGCTAGGGAGTGACCTGTGCAAGCTGGTACTTCTCTGTCCTGCTGTGTTCCACATAGTGATCCGATAATAAAGAGTTGTCACCACAGACAGGATCACAAGTGTGAGGTCATGCCCACGTGCAGCAATTGCATTTATTTTCCTGTGTGGTCACTCTTGCATCATTAAAGTATAACTGAAGGCAAAACTTTTTTTTTTTAGTTTTGGATAGAGGGGAGAGGGATTAGAACACCTGTCAGGTTTTTATTGCAGTCTGCACCCCCCCCCCCCCCCTTATGGAGATTCACCGTCTCTCTTTGTCCTGTTTACCATTATCATTATAAGTGGAAGTAAAAGAAAATCCCAAATTTTGGGTTGTCCCCAGAAGGTGAAATCTTCCAATGGGGAAACTAGTTCTGGTGACCTGGGGGGCCCCCAAGGGATTCTCCTAATTTGTAAGAATTTTCTCTCACTTCCTGTTTGGCTATGGGACAGGAAGAGAAAGGAAATCTCTACAATGGGACACAGATGGCGAAGAAAAAAATCTGACAGGGGTTATAACCCTCCCTTACTTATCCAAAATTAAAATAAGTTTTGCCTATAGTTCTAGGGTTAGGGTTACTAACCACCCACCGCAGTTGTACTGCGGCAACTTGGCTCTCTTGCGCAAATACAGTACAATTACAGTACAGTTCAATACAGAAGGGACAGGAGCATGGGCGTCCGCTCCATAGGGCAAGGGGGGTCAATTGCCCCCCCCTGGAAGTCAGAGTGAAGACACACACTTGCCCCCTGTGTTGCAATGGCCGCCTCCGCGGCAGCCATGGACTTTTTTTTCTAAGTCTGCAGACTGCTGCTGGCCTGGGGGCTGGGGCTGCTCTCAGTCTTTTCCGACTATCCATCCCTCCCTCCTCACCCCCGGATGTAAAGCATCGGATTTGCTCTGCCTCTGCTTTACATGACCGTGACCCTGACCCAGCTGTTCCGTGATTGGCTGCTGCCTCAGCCCGCCTCTGCCTGTGTAAATGTGCCTATGCCGATCCGGCCGGCGCGGGCTCCTCCCACAGGTGAGTGGCATGCAGTGGCCGAGACAAGAGACTGAATACGCTGCCAGGGCCTGCCCTATCGATGAAGAACTACAGGTAACAGCAGTGCCTGTGCCACGACATCACTGTGTACATCTTTTTGTATTGCAATGTATTGCCCCCCCTGAAAAAAGTTTAGCGGACACCCATGGACAGGAGGGCATAGTTTGTAGACTGTATAACTTTTGCACAATCCAATCAAATGCTTATTGTGATTTATTTTTAACCAAAAACATGTAGCAGAATACATATTGGCCATATTTTTTGGGGGGGTTATTTATTATAGCAAAAAGTAAAAAATGGCAGTTTCAACTCTTAGCCAGCCTTTGCTAGATGTGGTAATACAGGTACGCTAATGCATCTTTTGTGGCGGTGTCTGAAACTTCAAAGATACTGTGCGGAGGTGATTGATACCCTAAATAGGCTATTGGATACCAGTATTCGGGTTGAACCACTCATATGTCTATTGGGATACTGCGATACGTCTATTTATACCTCCTCTATTGGTAACACTATAAGACGCGCACTTTTTGTTGCCCGTAGACAGATTGCTCTTAAGTGGACCTCTCCCCACCCGCCGACCGTATCTGAGTGGATTTTAGATCTCAATAGGATTATTCTTTTTGAAAAACATACATACTCCCTAAGGAATTCCATGAGTGAGTTTGATGCTACCTGGTCAAGATGGCTTCAATTCATGACCTAGGTATCATGTAAACTAATAGGTACTCATAGGTGTGCGCAGCCTGTTGTATTAGGGTGTGCATCTGAAAGCTCAAAAACACGGTAACGATCTCTCACTGTGTTCATTCAGAATGGGAAGGGGCCGGTAAATGACATTACCCCTTCCCCCACTCATCCTGAAATATCATCTATGTGTGCCCACTGCAGTAGCCAATGGGAGAGGAGGGAAGCCAGCCATGCTGTGGGAGGGGACACCGGGCAGCAGGAGGAATCTGCACTGCAGGGAGTGATTAGGGTGTGCCTGGGCACACCTGGCACACCCTGTGCGCACACCTATGTAGGTACTATATACTTTGTAATATTGGATGCTGTTTACTTTCTGTCCTTTTTTCTTTTTCTTCCATATATACTCCAAGAGCAGGGTGCGGGGTGGGGTGGTTTAGGGTCCCCCCCCTTTTTTTTTTTTTCTTGGGTTGTGTTTTGTTTAACCACCTAAGGACCGGCCCATGTAGATTTACGTTGGCAGAATGGCACGGACAGGCATATCAACGTAACTGTACGTCCCCTTTGAATGCCTGTCCGTGTGGTCGCGCGGGCCAGCACGCTCGTGACCCTGCCGCGATCCCCATGAGTCAGACCGCGGGTCCCGTTCGCTGACTTGATCGCCGCGGGGATGCCCGCGATCGTCTCACTGAGGTATAGAGCGGGGAGATGCTTGTGTAAACAAGCATCTCCCCGCTCTGCATAGTGACAATGACACTGATCTCGGCTCGGTGTACTCGGAGCGGAGATCAGTGTCATGTGACACACAGCCCATCCCCCCTACAGTAAGAAACACTATCCAGGGAACACTTAATCCCTACAGTGCCACCTAGTGGTTAACCCCATTCACTGCCAGTGTAATTTTCACAGTAATCAGTGCATTTTTATAGCACTGATCGCTGTGAAAATGACAATGATCCTTAAAATGTGTCAAAAATGTCCGATTTGTCCGCCATAATGTCGCAGTCATGAGAAAAATCACTGATCCCCGGCATTACTAGTAAAAAAAAAAAAAATTATAAAAATGCCATAAAACTATCCCCTATTTTGTAAACGCTATAACTTTTGCGCAAACCAATCAATAAACGCTTATTGCGATTTTTTTTACCAAAAATATGTAGAAGAATACGTATCGGCCTAAACTGAGGAAAAAAAAAGTTTTTTTTATATATTTTTGGGGGATATTTATTATAGCAAAAAGTAAAAAATATAGCATTTCTTTCAAAATGTTCGCTATTTTTGTTTATAGCGCAAAAAAAAAAAAAAAAACGAAGAGGTGATCAAATACCAACACCAAAAGAAAGCTCTATTTGTGGGAAAAAAAGGACGTCAATTTTGTTTGGGAGCCACGTCACACGACCGCGCAATTGTCAGTTAAAGCGACGCAGTGCCGAATCGCAAAAAGCGGCCTGGTCCTTTAGCTGCAAAATGGTCCGGGGCTGAAGTGGTTAATGTGATTTGGTTTGTATAATTTGTCCGTATTGTCTTAATGTTGTTGCATATAAAAATAAAAAAAGGATCCGATTTAAAAAAAAAAAAAGTAAAAAATGTTTTATTTTTTCTTCAAAATTGTCACTTTTTTTTGTTTATAGCGCCAAAAATAAAAACCGCAGAGGTGATCAAATACCACCAAAAGAAAGCTCTATTTGTGGAGAAAAAAACTACATACAATTTTTTTGGGGTACAACGTCGCACGACCGTGCAATTGTCAGTTAAAGTGACGCAGTACCGCATTGTAAAAAAATGGCCTGGTCATTAAGGGGGCAAATCCATCTGGTCCTTAAAGCGGAGCTCCGCCGAAAAAAAAATATTAAAAGCCAGCAGCTACAGCTACAGCAGCTGCTGACTTTTAATATTTGGACACTTACCTGTCCTGGAGTCCAGCGACATCCGCAGCACATGACGAGCGATCACTCGTCACTCTGCTGCCCCCACCGCCATCCTCAGTAAGGGAACCAGAAAGTGAAGCCTTGCGGCTTCATGCCCGGTTCCCTGCGGCGCATGCGCGAGTCGCGCTGCGCCGTTCTGACTGGCCCCCCTGTGTCCTGGGAGCCGAGTGTCTCCCAGAACACAACGGGGAATCTGCGGGAAGTGACGTGCCTCCCGCAGATTTCCCGCAGAGAGGACTCCCGGATGTTGGTGAGTTACCTGTCTTAGACAGGTATCTGCACCCCCCTCCCCCCTGAAAGGTGTAAATTGTGACACCGGAGGAGGGGAGGGTTCCGATCCGCAGAAGTTGAAATTTAGGGTGGAGCTCCACTTTAAGTGGTTAATGTCTTATTAAGGAAAAAAAGTGAGCTCTCATAATGAATGAAGGTGCATTGCCTGTTGGCATAATGCACAGGTGATAAATGAAAACAGCATTTTTGAAGGTGTCGGGCGAGCTGTTTTCTAGCGGTCTTCCATTGCATAGAAAAAATATAAAAAATTGGGGACTTCGCGTTTTCTTTTTAGTGACCGTCTTTTTTCCCCTTCTATAACAAAGCTTGATGATCTAGGTTAGAAAAGCCGTGTTGTCTTCTCAGTCTCATGCCCCATACACACGATCGTTTTTCATGCCGTTAAAAATGCCATTTTTAAAAATGGCCATTAAAAATGATCGTGTATATGCTCCAGAGCATTTTTAACGACGTGAAAAACGGCCATTAAAAATTTCGAACATGCTCTCTTTTTTCACGTCGTTTTTCATGTCGTTTTTTTTAACGACGTGAAAAACGATAGTGTGTATGCTTTAACGACGTGAAAAAAAACGCGCATACTCAGAATCAAGTATGAGACGGGAGCGCTCGTTCTGGTAAAACTAGCGTTCGTAATGGAGATAGCACATTCGTCACGCAGTAACGGACTGAAAAGCACAAGGCTGAAAAGCGCGAATCGTTGCTCAACAAACTTTACTAACATGAAGGGTGGCGCCATTCGAACGGAACTTCCCCTTTATAGTGCCGTCGTACGTGTTGTACGCCACTGCGCTTTGCTCAAGCGTTTTTTTTTAATGATCGTGTGTACGCAAGACAAGCTTGAGAGGAAACATGAAAAAAAATGACAAGAAAAACGTCGGTTTAAAAAATGGCATGAAAAATGATCGTGTGTATGGGGCATCAGTCTATACATAAAATATTCTCACATTCAGCCAAGTGCTAAATGTCAGTATATAAGTTGCTTGGAAACAACCACTTACGGGGAGGGCTGGGGGGGGGGTATAATGATTTTTTTTTTTTTGGAGATGACTGTATTGTGGAATGCAGCTTGGCTTCTGAGAAGAGCTGAAAGGATTTACTGAAGAACTGAAACAACTTTTTTTTCCCGTTCATTCATCTGCTTTGTCTATCCTTCATTGCAGTGGCTGTGAGCTCAGAAAACCGGCCTTTGGAAAGCGATCGTGTCCTGCTGGTTTCATTATTGGACTCTCCGAGTGGGGGCATTCACAGATTTTCTTTGGGAATTCTGTGGGCAAAGATCAAAGCCCCCTTTCCCACCTTTGCTCCCATGTATGCTACAGTATGTCAAGGCCGTTCCTGTGCGCCTGCTGTACAGGACACAGAGATTGGGTTCAGCGGCGTCCCGTGTAGCAGGAGGGCGCTCTCGGGTTTTTTTGCCAAGAAGGGTTCAGAACAGGATGAGCTTTGATGTGTCGTATAATAACCCACAATGGTGCTAAATGCAGAGTGTTTAACCACTTCCTTACTGGGCACTTAAACCCCCTTCGTACCCAGACCAATTTTCAGCTTTCAGCGCTGACGCACTTTGAATGACAATTGCGCGGTCATACAACGCTGTACCCAAATGATATTTTTATAATTTTTTTCCCACAAATAGAGCTTTCTTTTGGTGGTATTTGATCACCTCTGCGGTTTTTATTTTTTGCGCTATAAACAAAAAAAAGACAGAAAATTTTGAAAAAAAAATCAATATTTTTTTAACTTTTTGGTATAATAATATCCCAATTTTTTTTTTTTTTTTATATTTTTTTTCTCAGTTTAGGCTGATACGTATTCTTCTACATATTTTTGGTAAAAAAAAATGCAATAAGCGTATAGTGATTGGTTTGCGCAAAAGTTATAGCGCCTACAAAATAGGGGATAGAATTATGAAATTTTTATTATATATTTTTTTTTACTAGTAATGGCGGCGATCTGTGATTTTTGTCAGGCCTGCGATATTGCGGCGGACACATCGGACACTTTTGACACTATTTTGGGACCATTCATATTTATACAGCGAACAGTGCTATAAAAATGCACTGATTACTGTATAAATGTGACTGGCAGGGAAGGGGTTAACACTAGGGGGCGATCAAGGGGTTAAATATGTTCCCTATTAGTGTTTCTTACTGTGTGGGGGGAGGGGACTGACTGGGGGAGGTGACCGATCTGTGTCCCTATGTACAAGGGACACAGCATCGGTCTCCTCTCTCCCTGACAGGACGTGGATCTCTGTGTTTACACACAGGTATCCACGTCCTGCCTCTGTAAAAGCCGATCGCATGTACCTGGCGGACATCGCGGCCGCCAGGCATGCGCATCGGCATCACGTGATGCGGCGCGCACAGCTGTTCCCCGCCGCGCGCCCTCGAAGGCGCGCGGCGGGATGTAAACAGCAGGACGTCCTGGGGACGTCCACCCGGCACTTGAGAGCCGCGCTGCAGCCGTCTTTCGGCTATAGCGCGGGTCTCAAGTGGTTAATAAAGGATAACATTTTAGGGGCCCACAAGACAGGAGAACTAGAAGGCCTCATTCACATCTCGTGTAGAAGGAACGTTCGTTCCCATTTTTTAGCACGATTTATACGCGTTTCTGCGCGTAACGCATAGGGCAGCTTATTTACTTGAATGGGCTTCCCTATGTGCAATTTGTCATGCACAATAAGCTTGTGCACCTTTTTGGGTGACGAACTTCATGCATTTTTGACATGTGACAGTTGTGGCAAAATCAGAACACATTTGGGGTTCCAATAAAGCGGAGTTCCAGGCGTTTTTGTACCTGCTGACTTTTAATAAACACACATTGACTTGTCCCACAATCCAGCGATGCGGCCGCCCAAATCCTCGCTTCTCTCCCTCATCTCTCTGCAGCGCCGGCATCACTTATGTGGGCACCCAGCTGTGACGGCTTGCGGCTTCCCTGCGCGGATGCGCGAGTCGCGCTGCGTGTCCTGAATGGCCGGGCAATCTTCTGGGAACTGTAAAATGTCCCAGAAGATTGCAGGAAGGGAGGGGGAGAGGAGAACTGGAGCAGGGTTCTTGTCAAAACTAGGTACCTGCTCTCCCCCCCCCCCAAAAAAAATAATGACATGCCAAATGTGGCATGTCAGGGGGTCAGGAGGCCTTAAAGCAGAAGTTCCACTTTTGGGTGGAACTCCGCTTTAAAGAGGAACTTCAGCCTTTCCTCTCCATCCTAAAATTTTTACCCCTGCTTACCTGATACTGTGTTCTGCACAGTAAGGATACTCACCTAGCCAGTGGATCCAGCATTGACCTGCTGGGATCCTCCTCTCTGCAGCAGCTTCACCGGTTCAGCACTGCCATGTCACCTCCTGACAGCTGCCGGCTCTCCTGGGTGCAGGCGCCGCTAGGCCCTCCCCTTCTCCTCCTGAATGGGACTGTACGTCATACATCCCAGGAGGCACCGGGGAGAACACCTAGGCGAATGCGAGAAGGTGGGGGGCAGGCTAAGGCTTTTACACAGAAAAAAAAGTAAGTAAACAAAAACCCCCAATATCTGTGCTGCAGAGATGGAGAAGAGAAGAGTGTGAAGGTCCACTTTAAGAATGATGTCACCCAAATGTGCGTTGCATGTTTTGCTGCAATTTCATTGCGATTCTGCCACTTTCAAATTTTGCCCGCAATTCCCATTCGGTAGGTGTGAATGGGACCAAAGGGTTTTTCTGCCACTTTGTAAGCATGCAGCTGTGTGATTAGCATCCAATGGAAGCTGCAGCTGGCTCTGTACATGCTTAGGATTCAGTGAGTTTCTATGCTGAGCATTTCCTACTATCACATCTGAGCAGCCCATGTGACTATAGAGCAGGGGGTCTCAGACTAGCGGCCCTCCAGCTGTTGCGAAACTACAAGTCCCATCATGCCTCTGCCTGTGGGAGTCATGCTTGTAACTGTCAGCCTTGCAATGCCTCATGGGACTTGTAGTTTCACAAGAGCTGGAGGGCCGCCAGTTTGAGTCCCCTGCTATAGAGTCACACATGTGGGCGTATACACAGTGGTTAATGACAGCCCACTTCTTCCCTCCTCCTCTATGTCCACTAACCAACTAAACACAATGGGGGCGGGATATTACATGTAGATTAATGGATGCTTTACCTCCCTCTTATGCTAAGACAAAGGCTGGAGGGGTGTGACAGGAATCCACCCACCCCATGCTATTGGCACAAAATAAAAAATATTTGATTTCATGTCTTTTTTGCATGACAATTTAAAACAGTTTATTAATATTAATTATTTCTTTTTACTCTGTATTACAAAGGCTGTTTTGTTTTTTTAACATGTGACCAGCAGCAGAAGACTAGAATCTCCTCCTGCTTATGTTTCCCTGCAGACAGGCTGGGAAAGAGCTGGGTCATGTGACAGCTGTATATCAATCAGGAAAAAGGTACTTTAAAGATGTTTTTTTTTTAAATAGTTACAGTGCCATCATCCACATACAGAAATAGAAGGGACAATGTAAGAGCCCTTTCACACTGGGACGGTTTGCAGGCGCTATTGCGCTAAAAATAGCGCCTGCAAACCGACCTGAAACAGCGGCTGCTGTTTCTCCAGTGTGAAAGCCCGAGGGCTTTCACACTGGAACGGTGCGCTAGCAGGACCGCTCCAAAAGTCCTGCTAGCCGCATCTTTGTAGCGGTGAAGGAGCGGTGTGTTTACCGTTCCTCCACCGCTCCTGCCCATTGAAAGCAATGGGAAACCGCGGCTACACCACCGGCAATGCTCCTCTGCAGAGGCGCATTGCCGGCGGTATTAACCCTTTTTCGGCCGCTAGCGGGGGGGGGGTAAAACCGCACCGCTAGCAGCCGAATACCGCCGCAATTCCGACGGTAAAGCGCCGCTAAAAATAGCGGTGCTTTACCGCCACCCGCACCTCCCGCCCCAGTGTGAAAGGGGCCTAAATGAAACAGTGTGTGTTTAGTAAGAGCTGATAGGAAACTCATAAGCTGCAACCAAAACTTTTGGTTTTGGGTTTATTACCACTTTAATTTAAAATTTTGAGCAGGATCTTTTAGCATAGGACTGCAAATAAGATGAACCGATGGCATTCACATTAAAGAATTTTGGTTATAAAAATACACAACTTTCACTCAAGTCGCCAGACTGACAGATTTACTATATCAGCAACGCTTTCTTCTGATCAAAATTGCCAGGGCTAAACAGCTGCCACGTTCCAATCACTGCTCACTGCACCGCGCTAACTGACCGTCCCGCTTTCTCCATTACAGAAACAGAGTCCAATCCTTCCATCCATTAGTGCTAATCCAGAAACCTGACAAAGTGGATTGTGTTTCCAGGCGGATCGATGGAACTCCTAGAAAAGCTGTGTTGCTCATTTGATGCATGGAAAAAACATTTTAGGCTCTAATTTTTCAAGCCTCAATAACCTGGAGCTTTTTACTGCGAGTTGTTGGAGAATCGCGATTTTAATGTCAGGAAGAAGTTAAAAGTCTGTTTTAAAATTAATCTATTTCTCTAGCTTTGTTTTTAAGCAGAACTCCGATTTCGACCCTCCATGCGTGGGACAGGGAAGGCGTCTATCAATCTAGGTGGATATAATGACTTCAAGTGCAACGTGCTTTGTCCAGTTGTACTTACGGGTTAAAGAAGACCACAGCCAAAACAGGCCGAGAAGCATCTGTGGTTGCTATTGCCAATCTGCCTGCATTTATAGTCACAGCGGTATGAACGCACAGATAATGTCTACACCCCCACATACGCAGGTGCTAGATGGATTTAGCTATTGCCGACTCTGATTTATTTGGAAATCTAAATTGCAAATCATATGAATTGAGGTTTTCCTATTTAAAGTTGATCTGTTATTAAATGTTACACAGCAGACGAATCAAAACAGCATGTCAAATCAAGTTTCTATCTTGGGCTCATGCACACAGCCGATTAGGGCTATTCACCACCCAGATTAGTGTCTTTCTGCGGCAGGTACGACCATATGTTTCCGATCAGCCGCTGACAGGAATTCTATACAAGCCAATGGCAGTAGGTGGCTGTTCACATGTAATCGCTCATGGATCAATTACCTACAGTTAGCGATGGATATACAGACAGTGTGTTTGGGGACCCGCATGCATATGGCTGTCAAATTGGGAGCAGTAGCTGTATTAGTGCCACTGCTTTGTCCCAATTGACATGAATGGGACTTCCTGCACGGGAACACCTGTGCATCCCCATGCAGGCACACATTGGCCTTGCGCAGGTGTGCGCTGTAGTACGCCTGTGTGAACGAGCCCCTACATGCAACGTGTGTCCCACGCAACCGGGATGTCAATTCTCTGACAGCTTGGGTTTCACTAAGGCCCCTTTCACACTGGGGCGGGGGTGGCGTCGGCGGTAAAGCTATTTTTAACGGCGCTTAACAGACAATTTTGCAGCGTTATTCGCCCGCTAGGGGCCGAGAAAGGGTTAAAAAGCGCCTCTGCAGAGGCGCTTTGCCGATGGTATAGCCAGGGTGCCCCATTGATTTCAATGGGCAGGAGCGGTGGAGGAGCGGTATACACACTGCTCCAAAGATGCTGCTAGCAGGACTTTTTTTACCGTCCTGCTAGCGCACCGCTCCAGTGTGAAAGCCCTCGGGGCTTTCACACTGGAGACACAGCAGCGGCTGTTTCAGGTCGGTTTGCAGGCGCCATTTTTAGCGCAATAGCGCTTGCAAAACGACCCAGTGTGAAAGGGGTCTAAGAAGCAAGCGTCTCTCTGGTCCCGCTTCCCCACCTGCTCCTTTTGCTGAGCACAGTGGTTTCTCCCAATGTCTTGTATGTCACTGCAGGACATGACTCAGCGGGGAAAACTATAGCTTGAGACAGGGGAGCAGGTATTCGCCCATCCAAAAGAGGCCAAAAAGCAGTGACGCTTCAAGACATTGACTGACAGAAAGACAAGTATATTTTATTTATTTATTAGAGGTACCTAAATAGTAGACATGAGCACTGCCATTCGTCTTTTTTTTTTTGGGTCATTCGTTATGATCGTAATTTGTAAATTCGTAAATTAAAAAATCCGAAAATCAAAAAAAAGAAAATCTAAGAAATTTGAAAGAATAACAAACTAACTAACTAACTAATAATAACTAACTATTAAATTATAGGTATTGGACGTAACGAATACAAATTTATCAGAAGTTACAAATTATCCGAAATAAGGAATGCCGCATCTAAACAAATGGAACGGAACAGATTAGTAATAAATTATAATAATAATAATAAAAAGTTTTTATTATAATTGTTATTTCTTATTATTAATTCGTTACGTTCCATTCGTTTAGATACGGCTATTTCGGATAATTCATAACTTCAGATAAATTCGTTACATTCACCAACAGCCAAATTTGAAAGGAAATTCCAATACCTATAATTTAATAATTAGTAATAGTTAAGTTATTATTAGTTATTTATTATTTCACATTTTCGAAATTTTGGGTTTTCGAATTTACAATTTTTCTAATTTCCGAATATTCAGAAAAAATTTGTTAAACAGGTTTTCGTTAATTCAGATATATCCGAATTAACTAATTTGTCGACATTCGTTAAAAAACGAATTCAGAACGAAACGAATTGCACATGTCTATTAAATAGCGCCATCAATTCACGCAGCCCTTTAAATATATTTACATTCACTTTACATATCAGTCCCTGCTCTCAAATATAGTGCCTCTTCTTTTACGGGTCAGACTTTTTTTTTGTAAAGTTCACCTTAAAATTTTCCCCAAGCAATCGGTTGGGAGCTCTATGGACTGTGGTAGTGACCTAGACCTTCTACGAGAACTGACAAGAAAGGTCTATGAAAACTCCTACTGAATTTGGCAATACAGTATAAAAGAATAAAATAACAGATTGATTCTAGCTAAAACCTCAACCCAAACAGAAGTGAGGTATGGTATCTGTCATGTCGCTGGCTGTTGGAGATGTTGCTATATACTGTAGTATACGGAAGTTTACCGTTGCTCCTGGAGGAAAAATATATTCAGTATTATCAAACAACACCCTTCTTTCTGCTGTGAGAGAGCCGAGTCTCACTACGGATAACTCACACATTATGCAATTGAAAAAACAGTCACACCTTCAATATTTGCAGTCCAGTTTCATGGCTGCCAGCAGAACTTCCAGGGACATTTAGCATATCTAGATTTTTACAATCTTGAAGCAAACACTCAGGGGGTTGGATGAATCATTACAGCTTGGAAAAAACAGATACTGCGCACACCAAAAGCGATTTTTTTTAAATAAATAAATAATAAAAATTTAATATATACTATAAATATATCCATACATAATATATTTTCTCTAAAAAATATATGAAGCGGGGTGGTCAATTTAAGGGAAGTCTCTGAGTGGTAATTAGGCTCAGACACCTTGATTGTTAGTGGCTATGGACCATTTTTTTGTCCTCAGGGGATAATGCTGGTGATGAGTTCCCTGTGGCCTGCGGGTGGCGCTGCCATTCTGGACCGGGGTTGAACCACGAGCGTAGTGCTGTGCCTTTTGTGTCCCCTCTCGGCGGCCGTACAGTGGGGCACCTGCTGTACATGCCGGGAGAGGATATAAAAGGGGCAGACATCTCCTGATCGGGGTCCACCCCCAGGCACCTTCAGCCTGGGAGTGCGTGCGGTTCATCTCTGGGTGCCCTAGGCCCGGAGGCTGAGTTCCTGTTCCATCTCAGGCACCTTCAGCCTGGGGTGAGGTACTACCCTGCCGTCCTGATAGCCTGGGTATGAAGACCCAGGGGAAGCGGAGAAGGCCCGGGGCCCAGCACCTTCGGCTGGGGTCCACTAAGGATTGAGGAGTCCAGGGTGCCGCCTTGCGAGTGGACCCGCACTCTCAGAGAAGGGAGGATTCATTCCGAAGGACCGATGCGGAAGTCACGGTGAAGGAACGGTCTGTTGACTCTCTGGGGGGACATCTTCTCCTTGAAAGGGGCCATGTTCTAAGAAGGAAGAGACTAAGGTTACCAGGTCAGTGGCAGTGACCTTTTTCACCAGGTCAGTGGCAGTGACCTTATCCACCAGGTCAGTAGCAGTGGCCTAGTTCACCAGGTCAGTGGCAGTGACCTTATCCACCAGGTCTGTGGCAGTGGCCTAGTTCACCAGGTCAGTGGCAGTGGCCTAGTTCACCAGGTCAGTGGCAGTGACCTTATCCACCAGGTCTGTGGCAGTGGCCTAGTTCACCAGGTCAGTGGCAGTGACCTTATCCACCAGGTCTGTGGCAGTGGCCTAGTTCACCAGGTCAGTGGCAGTGGCCTAGTTCACCAGGTCAGTGGCAGTGACCTTATCCACCAGGTCTGTGGCAGTGGCCTAGTTCACCAGGTCAGTGGCAGTGGCCTAGTTTACCAGGTCAGTGGCAGTGACCTTATCCACCAGGTCAGTGGCAGTGGCCTAGTTCACCAGGTCAGTGGCAGTGACCTTATCCACCAGGTCTGTGGCAGTGACCTTATCTGCCAGGTCTGTGGCAGAGACCAACCTCACGGTCTGTGGCAGAGACCATGCGCCTAAAACTGTTTTGAGAAAACCGAACAGTCAAGAGTTTGAGCTACGTTTTTGCCTGGACCTCCACCACACCTTAAGCTGTCCTGTTTCCTTGCTCCAACCTTTCCTCTATTCAAGAGAATGTTTATTGCAAAGTGAGAATAAATATTGAGTTGGACTTTCAGATGGAGTGGACAATTACGTTACTGGGGAAGTCAAGGACTTGCCTCTACCCACAGTAGAGGTGAGAATCATTTTCAGGAGGACTTTGACTCTGGCTGCAGACAAGACCCAAAAATAACACCGCTCAACCTCTTTACACAGGAGGGTACGGGCTTGTGGTGCGGTGTGCCTTTCTTCCTCCTGCGGGGAGCCAAGTTAATGCAGGTAGGAGTGAGGTGTGTGCGCTACATATATATGTCATTTTTAATATGCAAGTATACATATCTCATACCTCATACCTGAGAGATGGAAGCTAGTAGAGACTACTACAGTGATCATTGCCATCTTCTGGGTCCAGTGCAAGCAGCTTCCACTCTGCCCACTGACCACAGGGGGTCGCATGCGAAGCATTGGAATAAAGGTGGCTTCTGCGCTACCACGTGGGTGAATCCAATGTGAAATATAAATAAATATGAATATATTAAATAAGTCGCTGCTAAATCTATATGTGTACAAGTGCACAAAAAAATAGTGAAAGGAAAAAAGGGGGGTGATCAGCGCAACAGTAAGTATGCAATTAAAAGCATACTTGGAGTTCAGCTTTAAAGCAGTAAAAAATAAAGCTTTTTCTTACTGAGAGTTAAAAATGTTCTCCATTCCATTCAAAACTAAATAAAATAAATAAAAATATTTGGTTGTAGTTCCCCTTTTAAATTGAGTTATGATAACTTTAAGGAGCTGGTGGAATGGGCATTTCCTAGAAAAAACTATATACAATGGATATAAAAAGTCTACACACCCCTGTTAGCAGCCCGACCGACTCACATCTTTTTATGGGGGGCAGAATGGCACCCCTGCGCGAAACCCCATACGGGCTTCCCTTTAAGAGCCGCCAGAGGGCGCGCGCGGCCAGCAGTCACGATCACCGCCGGCCACGCGCAATCGCGTGCACTAGAGCCAGCACACGAGAGTTAGAACACACTGAGGGAAACACACATTTAACCCCTTGATCGCCCCTAGTGTTAGCCCCTTCACTGCCAGTGACATTTACACAGTATTTAGTGCATATTTATAGCACCGATCGCTGTATAAATGTCAGTGGTCCCAAAAATGTGTCAAAAGTGTCCAATCTGTCCGTCGCAATGTCGCAGTACCGCTAAAAATCGCAGATCACCGCCATTACTAGTTAAAAATAAATAAAAAATAATCAAAATGCCATAAGTTTTTCCCGTAGTTTGTAGATGCTATAACTTTTGCTCAAACCAATAAATATATGCTTATTGTGATTTGTTTTACCAAAAATATGTATTAGAATACATAAACTGATAAAGAAATTTGTTTAAAAAAAAAAATGTGATATTTATTATAGCAAAAAGTAAAAAATATTATAATTTTTTTTCAAAATTGTCGCTCTTTTTTTGTTTATAGCGCAAAAAATTAAAACCGCAGAGGTGATCAAATACCACCAATTGAAAGCTCTATTTTTGGGGGAAAAAGGACGCAAATTTTGTTTGGGTACAACGTCGCAACGACCGCGCAATTGTCAGTTAAAGCGCCACAGTGCCGTATCGCAAAAGATGCCCTGGTCAGGAAAGGGGGTAAAATCTTCCAGGGCTGAAGTGGTTAAAATGTCAGGTTTCTGTGATGTAAAAAAATGAGACAAAGATCAATCATTTCAGAACTTTTTCCACATTTAATGTGACCTATAAACTGTACAACTCAATTGAAAAACAAACTGAAATCTTTTAGGGGGGGGGGGGGGGGGGAGTAAAAATAAAAACGAAAATAATGTGGTGTGTAGAATTAAGCAATCACATTCAAACTCATATTAAATAAGAGTCAGTTCATGCCTGCCATCTTTTAAAGTGCCTCTGATTAAACCCAAATAAAGTTCAGCTGTTCTAGAAGGTCTTTCCTGACATTTTCTTAGTCACATCCTACAGCAAAAGCCATGGTCCGCAGAGAGCTTCCAAAGCATCAGAAGGATCTCATTGATAAAAGGTATCAGTCAGGAGAAGAGTACAAAATAATTTCCAGGGGATTAGATATAAGGTATCAGTCAGGAGAAGAGTACAAAAGAATTTCCAAGGGATTAGATATACCATGGAACACAGTGAAGACAGTTATCATCAAGTGGAGAAAATATGGCACAACAGAGACATTACCAAGAACTGGACGTCTCTCCAAAATTGATGAAAAGAGGAGAAGAAAACTGTAAAGGGGGACTCTGATGGGGACGCCTGATGTAAAGGGGGACTCTGATGGGGACGCCTGATGTAAAGGGGGACTCTGATGGGGACGCCTGATGTAAAGGGGGACTCTGATGGGGATGCCTGATGTAAAGGAGGACACTGATGGGGACGCCTGATGTAAAGGGGGACTCTGATCTCTGATAGGGACCCCTGATGTAAAGGAGGACTTTGAAAGGGATACCTGATGTAAAAGGGGGACTCTGATGGGGACACCTAATATAAAGGGGGACTCTGATTGGGACACCTAATATAAAGGGGGACCTGATTTAAAGAAGGACTCTGATGGGGACGCCTGATGTAAAGGAGGACTTTGATAGGGACACCTGACCAACATAATAACAACGCCAAACACACCTCCAAGGCGACCACTGCCATGCTAAAGAAGCGGAGGGTAAAGGTGATGGACTGGCCAAGCATGTCTCTAGACCTAAACCCTATTGAGCTTCTGTGGGGCATCTACAGAAGGTGGAGGAGCTCAAGGTCTCTAACATCCACCAGCTCTGTGATGTCATCATGGAGGAGGGGAAGAGGACTCCAGTGGCAACCTGTGAAGCTCTGGTGACCTCCATGCCCAAGAGGGTTAAGGCAGTGCTGGTCAATATTGTTGGCCACACAACATATTGACCTTTTGGGCCCAATTTGGACATTTTCACTTAAGGGTGTATTCACTTTTGTTGCCAGCAGTTTAGACATTAATGGCTGTGTGTTGGGTTATTTTGTGGGGACAGCAAATACACTGTTATACAAGCTGTACACTCACTACTTTACATTGTAGCAAAGTGTCATTTCTTCAGTGTTGTCACATGAAAAGATAGAATAAAATATTTACAAAAATGTGAGGGGTGTACATACTTTTGTGAGATACTGTAATTGCATTGGTCCAACTTGGATACTCCAGTGGTCTCCACTAGCCTTTGGGTCTCCTGGCCTGATGCATTCTGAATACAGGAGGTCAGATGATCAGCACCAGCACCATTCTTTTTGTGAATGAATGCAAAATGTTCTCTGATTTGATTAAGGTGGAAAGGCAGGGCAGTGAGGTCACGTCCTCCACCTTGTCCAATCACAGAACGCTTTGCATCCATTTACAAAATGCACAGCATTCTCTGAATGGCACCTATGCTGAGCAGCCAACCTCCTGCGTTTAGTAGTAGACCAGCCGCTCGGCACAGGACCTGGAAGCAATTGTCACTGGAGCAGTGGTGTCTACTTCAGTGATTTCCAGCTTCCAGGGGGATCGGACAATTATGGTATACGTATAGTTATCTTAGTCCAAGCTGGTCCAATGTAACTCTTTATAAGATATTTATACCTGGAACTCTACTTTAGGTGAACCTGCTGCTTTGCCCTCTATGGACAAGGAATTTGACTGGTTTAATCTGAAAGTGAGAAAGCCTTGTGTCTAATCACTTAACTTTGTAAGCCGGGCAAAGTTTTCTCATATTGAAAATGTCATGTATTCCATATATTTACATTCATCTGCTACATACAGTAACTTTATGGCGCGCTTACCTGGAGCAGCTGGCTGGGAGACAGACTGTCTGAGTGCCAAATTCCTACAGGCAAAACATATAAAATAACAAAGCAATGTTATTAAGTGAATTACGTATTCTAGCAAATCCACTGGCACCAACGTGATCAGATTAACAGCTGTCAGTCCTGCTCTGCTCTCTGTCATACTTCTACATTGCTGTGATGAGATCATTCAACACTCTGCGGGAAGCATGGGCAGCGTATAGTGTGGCATTAGCACAGGATTGGCAGGGTTGTAGCTGGAGGAATCATTAGTTCAGGCTGATGGAGAGGTAAGCTAGGACCTGTAGTTCATCTACAACTGGAATGCTGCTGGGGCATGTGGGAATAAATAGAGAGGTAGCAGGTAAGGTAGTTCAGCAGAATAATCTTTTGTCTGCAAGAAACCATTTCCATGTTTGTAAAAACAGAGCATCAAAGACCAACTCCAACTTTCATTTAACTTTAAAGTATATGTAAACCCTCATCTTGTAAAACAATCCATTCCATTTAAAATAGAAATGAAAGGCAACACTATTTAGGTACACTTATAAAAAAAAAACATTATAAATACTGTATCTTTTTTTCCCTTTTTTAAGTGATCACACCCTGTTCTCAGCTGCACAAGGAGCTCAGGGAGGAGAAACAGCAGCACACTGAACTTTCCAGTGAAAGGCTGTGCAGGGGGGTGTCAGGACAAGTCTGATCAATGGAGGAGAGAAGGCTAAGTTCCCAGCACAGCCAAAAAAATTACCATGGTGTGCTCTCAGGCGTAGTGTGGTCAGTTTTTGATAGGAAAGCAGGAACATCAGGGATTTCACACAAAAGGAAGCAATACAAAAAGAAAAGGATACTTTTCACACAAATACATGGTACAGCAGACCCATATCAGGAATATCAAATTTTGGGTTTACATATTCTTTAAATATTTTGTTGAGCCAAGCTGGTCCTAGCAAACGACGTCCTTCACCAACAGATGTGCCCACTTAAAAAGTGTATGTAGCATCAGCTATATATACGTGTAGCGGGTATTTGAATTTAGGGGAGGCATCTGGGTGGTAGTGTAACCCAGATGCACTGATTGTTAGGGAATTTGGGACCATTTGTTGTTCATGGAGGACTCTGGTGGTGTGAGGTTCCCTTCGGCCTGTGGGTGGCGCTGTCGCACTGGGCCGGGGTTGAACCCTCACTGCAGTACTGTGCCCTTTTTGTCCTCTTCCGGCGGTTGTACGGCAGGGCAGGGAACCTGCTGTGACGCTGGGGAGAGGAGATAAGAGGGGGGCGGACGCCTGAACACGGGGTTCAGAGTCGGAGGTCAGAGTCGCGCCCAGGCAACTTCAGCCTTGGTGCCAGCGTTCCGGAGTTCCGGGCCCAGGTGCCCTTGACCTGGCCGAAGCGGGAGATGGTGTCCATTCCAGGCACCTTTAGCCTGGGGTGAGGTACTATTGAGGAGGCCTGGGGCCCAGTACCTTCGACTGGGTCCCGCAAGGGTGGAGGAATCCGAGGGGGCCCTAAAGTCTTGGGTGCCCGAGTCTGAGACGAGGAGACCAGTGATCAGAACTTCTCCGGATAGTCCGGTGCAGCATTCGCCGGTGACGGAGGGGCCTCTGGTAACTCTCTTGGACGGATATCTTCCCTCTGACAGTGGCTGCGCTTAGCGATGCTAATTCACTTTCTGTTCTACACGGTCGGTGGCAGCGGCTGTGCGTCATAACCGTTGGTGACACCACAATGGTTGGTTCTATCTAGGGATTGTGCCTCGACCTACTCCCCACCTATACTGAACTGTTCTTTGGGTCACAACCTGTCTGTGCTAAATGACGATTTATTGCTATTGGAGAATAAATACGAGTTGGACCTTTTCAGTGGTGTGGAACTCCAGTTACTGGGAGCAAAGGGGGTCATTTACAGAAAAGACTTGGCTCTGGGTTATGCACACGACCCGATGGTAAAATTGGTTCTGGCCTTCACCTCTACCCAAAAGAGGACATGGGCCGTGGTGTATCGCATCCCTCCTCCCATACTCCCCCCTAGACGAGACAACAAGTCGAGAAGCAGAAGGGGTGAGAGGGGTGAGGTCGCTACATACACATAGCTCCCAACTGTCCCTGTTTTCGAAAGACTGTCCCTGATTTGGAGCAATGTCCCTCTGTCCCTCATTCCTCCTCATTTGTCCCTCATTTTGGTCTGATCTATATACTTGTATATAAAATACACTTTTTATCTATCAAAAATCACAGGGAACAGTAGATCCCTGACATGTCACTAGGCAGAACAGTTCTGCCTTTGCCGACTGCAATCGCGGGCCGCTCGGGTACACCGAGTTCCCGGGACCCGCGGGCGCACGCACGAGGCACACGCGCCCACTGGGCTGCAAACAGGTACGCCCATTTGCCTGCCCATGCCATTATGTCGACCTACATCGCACATCACTTTTAGCCTGAAGGTTCCAGGACCTTTCACACCATAATGCACATAAAAACTCACCAAAATGCTTTAAAAAAAGGAATTGATGTGCATTTAATATTGCATTGCATAATGTCACATTTTTATGTCATCCATTTGAATGGACAGGACCCTGGAAGGGTCAAATTACTAACAACTATTTATTTTTTATACCTTTACTTTCAGTTACAAGGCACTAAGAAAACTGTTGTCCTCTATGTGCCTTTGCAGTGACCTGATGTGATGTGGTGCACACAAAAAACACAGGTGACTGCACATGGTGTGAATGAGCCCCAAGAGTGCAGGGCTGACAGCCATGATAATTTAGGATAGTTACATGACTACAAAGGTCCCATATGCCCCGAAACATGGTCCCCGGGAGCAACACAGAGAATGGTCCTTTAGCTTTATATTCCCCACTTGCTTACTGGGCACATAGACCCCCTTCCTGCCCAGGCTAAATTTCAGCTTTCAGCACTGTAACACTTTGAATGACAATTGCGCGGTCGTGCGACGTGGCCCCCAAACAAAATTGATGTTCTTTTTTCCCCACAAATAGAGCTTTCTTTTGGTGGTATTTGATCATCTCTGTGTTTTTTTTTTTTCGCTATAAACAAAAAAAGAGCGACAATTTTGAAAAAAAACACAATATTTTTTACTTTTTGCTATAATAAATATCCCAATTTTATTATTTTATTTTATTTTATTTTTCTCAGTTTAGGCCGATACGTATTCTTCTACATATTTTTGGTAAAAAAAAAAAAAAAAATCGCAACAAGAGTATAGTGATTGGTTTGCGCAAAAGTTATAGCGTCTACAAAATAGGGGATAGAATTATGACATTTTTTTATATATTTTTTTTTCTACTAGTAATGGCGGTTATCCGCGATTTTTGTCAGGACTACGATATTACGGCGGACACTTTTGACACATTTTTGGGACCATTCACATTCATACAGCGAACATTGCTATAAATATTCACTGATTACTGTATAAATGTGACTGGCAGGGAAGGGGTTAACACTAGGGGGCGATCAAGGGGTTAAATGTGTTCCCTGGGAGTGATTCTTACTGTGGGGGGAGGTGACCGATGGTTGTCCCTATGTACAAGGGACACACCATCGGTCTCCTCTCCCTGACAGGACATGGATCTGTGTGTTTACACACACAGATCCACAGTCCTGGCTCTGTAACTGCTGATTGCGGGTGCCTGGCGGACATCGCGGCTGCCAGGCACGCGCATGGGCACCTGAGTGACGCGGCGGGCGTGCACGCCCCCCCAGCGGCGCGAGGCCCGAGGCCGTCAATAGCAAAACTGACCTCTAATCAAAAAATTGTGTCTATAGATGTCAGATGGAAAGAGGCAGCTTTTTCCTATACAGTTACTGACCACTTATTTTTCCAATTATCGGTAGAAAAACAGTCATCTCTGTTTTAAAAAAAAAATGTTCTGTGTAAAAGGGTTGATTTCTAACTAAGAGTATTTTCTTCTGGGTGCCAAAGAGTGTGTGCCTACAGGCTCCAGTGTTGGAAAACAGGCCCTAGTACCAACTCCATGCTAACAACAAAATGGGGTAATGAGAAACAGGATGGCTTAGTAACCAGAAAAAAAAGGTCCAGGAAAAAAAAAATGGAACAGCCGCTTCTTGTCATAGGAAAGAATCATGGTACACTTATGCCGCGTACACACGATCGGACATTCCGACAACAAAACCGTGGATTTATTTTTTCCGACGGATGTTGGCTCAAACTTGTCTTGCATACACACGGTCACACAAATGTTGTCGGAAATTCCGATCGCCAGGACCGCGGTGACGTACAACACTACAACGAGCCGAGAAAATCTAAGTTCAGATGATTCCGAGCATGTGTCGAATTGATTCCGAGCATGCAAAGGATTTTTGTGCGTCGGAAGAGGATACACACGATTCGGAATTTCCGACAAGAACTTTTGTTGTCGGAAAAATTGAGAACCTGCTCTCAAACATTTGTTGTCGGAAATTCTGACAGAAAATGTCCGATGGAGCCTACACACGGTCGGAATATCCGACAACAAGCTCACATCGAACATTTGTTGTCGGAAATTCCGATCGTGTGTACATGGCATTAGCATGCCATTGGTTGCAGAAACGTGCTACTCCCTGACTGGTGGACCATTTCGCTATACATGGGGAATGTGGGATCATTTTCAAGTAGACTGTCATACAGAAAGACGGACACCTGGCAAATATGTGATGGACTAGCAGCTTTATTGTTCTACACAGTAGAGCAGCCTTTCTCAAGCCTTTCAATACAGAGGTACCCTTGAAATAATGTTATGGTCTCAGGGAACCCCTGCTAAAAATGACTATATCTACAACTTATGATACATTAGTGTGATGGTCAGTGGGAAGATTGCTCCTTACACTTGTGCTCATTGGGAAGAATAACCCTCTTATAGAAAGCTAAAAAGATCAATGGTGTCAGTGGGAACTTATCTGAGAGGCAGAAATTTCTCATTGCTCAAGGAACCCCTAGCAACCTCTGGAGGAACCCTGCAGTTCTATGGGACCCTGGTTCAGAAACACTGCAGTAGAGGCTTAATTTTTACCAAATGGTATAAGATTATGGGAAAGAATGCAGAGGAAGAAGCCATGATGGTTTAATACCTTCAGCTTCCTGCAGTACAGTCACATCTAAGAGGTGTGACAGCAGGAAGGTAAAGTCACCTGGTTGCATCCAGGGGGGTAGGTATATTTCTCCCAGATTCAGGCTTTATGCCGACTTATACAACTAGGGAGAGAGTTGATGAAGCCCAGCTGAGGCTAGTGGGCTCATGGATGATTCATACCTCTAGGGAGAGTGCTGGGCGTCGTGCAGGCAGGGAGTTGATGAGACCAGCTGAAGCTTGTCAGCTCGTTTAAGGCCTCTATAAAAACTCCCAGCTTCATTAGGTGTTTGCTCATGCCTGGACCCAGACCTGTGTGGACTGTCTAGGGAGAGTGAACCCCTGTGCGGTGAGACCAAGCCTGTGTGGCTATTTGTTTGGACATTTACTAAACCAGGGACTTAGGGACTAGGACAGCACCAGGCTGATCCCAGTTGTTAGTTTAGGAAACCTGCATGTTTAGTCAGAGGTCAAGCTGACCAGGATTTATTTTGTTTATGTTTCTTTTTGCTTTGCTGTGTTTTTGTCACTGTAAATAGAGAAATAAACCGCACCTTTTGATCTTGAAAACCACAACCTCCGTCTGCTGGGCCTGTTTTTGTGTGGGGAGCCCATCCAGGGGGTCACACACACCCGCTACCGAGCTAACCCCCTCACAGTTGGTGGAGAACCAGTGGCAGTTTTTTTTTTAAGCCAGCATGGAGGAGATACTGAAACAGCTGGCTCTAGCAAATGCCAATCAACAGCAGACAAATGCAGGTTTGCAAAAGAGCCTTGCAGCTCAACAACAGAGCTTCGCAGCCCAGCAACAAGCCCAGCAGCAATCTGAGGCCCGCTTCATAGACCTGTTGCAGAAGCAAGAGCAGAGACTACAACAACAGATGGAAGCAGTAATGCAGCAACGTCCGCAGACCAGTGAGGAAAGCCGTCCCACTAATACCGCGTCCTTTGGGGTGAGTCGTTTATTGACAAAAATGACTGGAGAGGATGATCCAGAGGTATTTTTGACCACATTTGAAAGGACTGCTGAAAGAGAAAAGTGGCCTGAGGAGCAGTGGGCTGGACTGGTGGCTCCTCTGTTAACTGGTGAATCGCAGAAAGCTTACTATGACCTAGAGCCTGACCAAGCAAAAGACTATGTGATGCTAAAAGCTGAAATATTGGCAAGGCTGGGTGTCACCCTGGCTGTCCGGGCTCAGCGTGTGCATAACTGGACTTTCCAGCTTGGAAAACCCCCCAGGTCTCAAATGTATGATCTCATTCACCAGAGCAGGAAGTGGCTACAGCCAGAGACTTTGTCCGCACCGGAGATTGTGGAACGTGTTGTGATGGATCGTTTCTTGAGAGCTCTTCCTACCGCCATTCAAAAGTGGGTAAGCCATGGAGACCCAGAAACGGCCGGTAAACTTGTGGATCGTGTAGAGAGATACTTGGCTGCAGAGAACCTGACGGCCTCTTCCAGAGACTCTCGGACTTTCCACCCTAAGACCAGACCATCCCCAGGGGCGGATAAGATGATTCCAAGGGGTGAGGGTGGAGAGAGTGAGAGGGTGGGAGCTCTGCCCAGGGTTTGGCGAGAACAGCCTGGGAAGTCGGGGGCTCAAGAGGCAGCCAAAAGGATTGTTTGCTACCGCTGCCGGCAAGCGGGACATATTGCAGCAAATTGCCCGGTTGTGGAGGAACCCATGCAATGTGACTTTCTGACGGACAGACGTCAGTCGCTGTGTGCGACAGTCGCATGCACTGCCATTCGGGGAACTGAGAAACATTTATGCAAAATGTGTATTAATGGTAGAAATGTTGTGGTATTAATGGATTCAGGTAGCCTTGTGACACTGATAAAGGCTGAATTAGTTAAAACAGAGGTCTCTGGGAATAGCAAGGTAGCTGTTATTTGTGTGCATGGGGACACCCGAGAGTATCCAGTGACTACAGTGTGTTTCAAGACCCCCAAAGGTACCCTCTCTCATCCAGTGGGGTTAGTATCTCAATTACCGCATGATGCCATTGTGGGAAGGGATTTTCCGAAGTTCTGGGAACTGTGGGATGATCCTGAGCCCCCCACTGGTGCCCCTATGTACCAGGAAGGTGATAGCCAGAACTCCTCTGAGAGTGGTGAGGACTCTCCAGAATTTCCCTTGTCAGTATTGGCAGGCGAGACTCAAGAAACTGGAGAGGAGCCCACCTCCTCAGACGAAAACCTACCGTCTGTGGAGTTTTCTGATCTTGAGGTTCACAGGGAAAATTTTGCCACAGAACAGTTAAAAGACCCCGCCCTAATAAAGGCACGGGAAAACGTAGTGGAAATAGATGGCGAGTTAGTGAACCCAGATAATACCTGCACTTACCCATACTTCAGCGTAGAGAAGGACCTACTGTATCGGGTGGCAAAAAGGGCAGAAGAAACCGTTGAGCAGCTTGTGGTGCCCAAACCTTACAGGAAGTTGGTGTTGGAGTTGGCCCATGGGCACATTCTTGGAGGTCATCTGGGGACAGAGAAAACCCGAGAGAGGGTATTACAGAGATTCTATTGGCCTGGGGTGATGAAGGACATAGAAAATTATTGTTCCTCCTGCCCTGTGTGTCAGAGGTCGGCCCCGATGCCACATTTCCGTAGCCCGCTGGTCCCTCTACCCATCATTGAGGTCCCGTTTGAGAGGATCGCAATGGATTTGGTAGGTCCTATAATCAAGTCCGCTAGGGGGCACCAGTACATATTAGTTATAATGGACTATGCCACCCGTTATCCAGAAGCGATCCCTCTCCGAAATACCTCGGCCAAAACCATAGCCAAAGAGCTATCTCTTGTTTTTAGCCGGGTGGGTATTTGTAAAGAACTGCTTACGGACCAAGGTACACCCTTTATGTCCCGGGTTATGAAAGAGCTGTGTAAATTGTTCAAAGTGACGCAATTGCGTACGTCTGTGTATCACCCCCAAACCGATGGGCTGGTTGAAAGATTCAACAAAACCCTAAAACAAATGTTGAAGAAAGTGGTGGATAGAGATGGAAAGGATTGGGACTGTCTACTTCCTTATTTGATGTTTGCTATTAGGGAGGTGCCCCAATCCTCTACGGGATTCTCCCCCTTTGAGTTACTGTATGGGAGACACCCAAGAGGGCTGTTGGATATTGCCAAGGAAACTTGGGAAAGTGAGAGTTCTCCCCACAGGAGTGTGATTGAGCATGTCGCCCTGATGCAAGATCGAATTGCACAGGTAATGCCCATCGTGAAGGAACATTTGGCCCAAGCGCAGTTGGCACAGCAGAGAGTGTACAACCGTGGAGCCAAGACCCGTACCTTTTCCCCGGGGGATAGGATATTGGTACTTGTCCCTACGGTTGAAAGTAAATTCCTTGCCAAATGGCAAGGCCCCTACGAGATAATGGAAAAAGTGAGCGAAGTGAATTACAAGGTCAGACAACCAGGAAGGCGAAAGCCCGAACAGATCTATCACGTTAATCTGTTGAAAGCCTGGAGGGATAGAGAGTCCCTAGTCGCAGAAACTTGGTCACCAGCTCAAACTGGTTGCGTGATTCCGGAGGTTGGAATAGCAGCCACCTTGTCACAACCCCAACAACAGGAGGTTAAGGAGTTTGTGCTTCGCAACAAGGAGGTGTTCTCTGAGCTGCCGGGACAAACATCTGGGGTAGAGCATGATATTATTACCCCGCCCGGTGAAAGGGTGAAGTTAAAACCCTATCGGATCCCAGAGGCCCGACGGGAGGCAATACGGGAGGAAGTACAGAAAATGCTGAACTTAGGGGTGATAGAGGAGTCCCAAAGTGATTGGTCTAGTCCCATTGTGTTGGTGCCTAAACCGGATGGGAGCTGGCGATTTTGTAACGATTTTCGTCAGTTGAACAAAGTTACAAAATTTGACACCTACCCCATGCCACGTATAGATGAGTTGATCGACCGGCTGGGAACAGCCCGATACATGACGACTCTTGACCTCACAAAAGGGTATTGGCAAATTCCCCTGGCCAAGTCGGCCAAAGAGAAAACCGCATTTGTAACCCCAGACGGGGCGTTCCAATATAAGAGAATGCCGTTCGGGTTACAGAATGCGCCGGCCACATTCCAGCGGAAAATGGACCAGATACTGAGGCCCCATCGGAAGTATGCTGCGGCTTACCTGGATGACGTAATTGTCCATAGCACAGATTGGGCCTCACATCTGCCAAAAGTGCAAGCAGTCCTAGACTCTATCCGGGAAGCGGGGTTTACGGCTAACCCCAAGAAGTGTACCATTGGGCAGGAGGAGGCCAAATATCTTGGGTACACCATTGGCAGGGGAGTAATAAAACCCCAACTCAACAAAGTCGAGGCCATCCAGAGTTGGCCACGTCCCAACAGCAAGAAGCAGGTACGAGCCTTTCTGGGAATCGCGGGTTATTATCGGCGCTTCATTCCCCACTTTGCTTCTAAGGCTGTGCCCCTAACCAACCTGACGAAAGGGAAAGGGTCGGTCATGATTAAATGGACCCCCGAGGCTGAGGCAGCATTCCAATTCTTGAAACAAGCCTTATGTAGCCAGCCAGTGTTGTACTCACCCGACTTCTCTAAAGACTTTGTCGTACAAAGTGATGCGTCAGATGTGGGGTTAGGAGCAGTATTGTCCCAGGTCTGGAACGGGGAAGAGCACCCAGTCATTTACCTCAGCAGGAAGTTGAAGTCCCATGAGGTAAATTACGCCACGGTTGAAAAGGAGTGTTTAGCGGTGAAGTGGGCTCTAGATTCCCTTCGGTACTATCTGCTAGGTAGGCACTTTGACATGGTTACGGATCACGCTCCGTTAAAGTGGATGGCTCAAAACAAGGAGACAAATAGAAGAGTAAATAGGTGGTTCCTGGCCCTACAGGAATTCAACTTCACAGTAAAGCATCGCCCTGGCGTTCAAATGGGGAATGTGGATGCTTTGTCTCGAGTACATGAATGCCTGATTGCTGGTGTTCCAACCCCAAGGTTAAAACAAGAGGGGGGGTATGTGACAGCAGGAAGGTAAAGTCACCTGGTTGCATCCAGGGGGGTAGGTATATTTCTCCCAGATTCAGGCTTTATGCCGACTTATACAACTAGGGAGAGAGTTGATGAAGCCCAGCTGAGGCTAGTGGGCTCATGGATGATTCATACCTCTAGGGAGAGTGCTGGGCGTCGTGCAGGCAGGGAGTTGATGAGACCAGCTGAAGCTTGTCAGCTCGTTTAAGGCCTCTATAAAAACTCCCAGCTTCATTAGGTGTTTGCTCATGCCTGGACCCAGACCTGTGTGGACTGTCTAGGGAGAGTGAACCCCTGTGCGGTGAGACCAAGCCTGTGTGGCTATTTGTTTGGACATTTACTAAACCAGGGACTTAGGGACTAGGACAGCACCAGGCTGATCCCAGTTGTTAGTTTAGGAAACCTGCATGTTTAGTCAGAGGTCAAGCTGACCAGGATTTATTTTGTTTATGTTTCTTTTTGCTTTGCTGTGTTTTTGTCACTGTAAATAGAGAAATAAACCGCACCTTTTGATCTTGAAAACCACAACCTCCGTCTGCTGGGCCTGTTTTTGTGTGGGGAGCCCATCCAGGGGGTCACACACACCCGCTACCGAGCTAACCCCCTCACAGAGGTCATACACAAGCAACCAAGGAAGACTCCACACACACATTACTACTGAATGCGGAGCTTGGACTTGTATAGTACTGCAAAGTAAAGCATCATAATTTGGACCAAATCATTCATCTGTGCTGCTTGACCAGAATAAATTATATAGGTTAACACGTGTCACATAGTCCGATGCTTTTCTTTTAAAACTACTCCTAGGTGTAAATTAGCATTCAATATTCACATGTATAGGCCCTAGATGCAAATTCTTGTAAAACTGCAAGAAATTCTGTGAAATAGCTGATTATATGAATTAGTGACATGAGTGAAGAAGCTAAATATGTGCTTTATACATGCTATGATCATGGCTACATGCAGTTTAGTGTAATAGTGATTGCCATAGAATTTCACACACAGAAGGAAAGTGGACTGTACTATGTAGACAAGCGTTATTCAGCCTCCAAACTCATCTCAAGCCAAACTTGAGCTCTTTTTATTACTCCAGTGAGCTGTGGGTTGGGTCATTCCTGCACCGCAGCCCCCCCCTCTTTGGGCTAGAGAAGTGGTCACTAAACTGTGGCCTTTTTCTTGCCTTTATCTGGCCCTTGAGGCACTAATTCATGCAAAAAACAGGGCATAATTCCTCCCAATGACACCAACGATGGGGCCCAATGACACCAACGATGAGGCAGGATTCCTCCCAATGACACCAATGTTGGGGCCCAATGACATCAATGATCGGGCAGAATTCCTCCCAATGGCACCAACGATGGGACCCAATGACATCAATGATCGGGCAGAATTCCTCCCAATGGCACCAACGATGGGACCCAATGACACCAATGATCGGGCAGAATACCTCCCAATGGCACAAATGATGGGACCCAATGACACCAATGATCGGGTAGAATACCTCCCAATGGCACCAATGATGGGACCCAATGACACCAATGATCGGGCAGAATTCCTCCCAATGGCATCAATGATGGGACCCAATGACACCAATGATCGGGCAGAATACCTCCGGATGGCACCAATGATGGGACCCAATGACACCAATGATCGGGCAGAATACCTCCCAATGGCACCAATGATGGGACCCAATGACACCAATGATCGGGCAGAATTCCTCCCAATGGCACCAATGACACCAATGATGGGGCCCAATGACACCAATGATCGGGCAGAATTTCTCCCAATGGCACCAACGATGGGGCCCAATGACACCAAAGGTCGGGGCAGAATTCCTCCCAATGGCACTAACGATGGGGCCCAATGACACCAATGATCAGGCAGAATTCCTCCTAATGGCACCAACGATAGGGCATTGTTTAATCCCACTGATGCCAGAAAATGATCTGCTCCCACTGGCCACAGTCTGGCTCTGCCCCCCCGTCTGAAGGACAGTAAACTATCCCTTTGTTTAAAAAGTTTGGAGACCCCTGGGCTAGAGTCAGAGTTTGGCTAGAGATCTATTCTGAGGACACCCAGGCTCATCTCTGTCAACCTTTCTTTTATTTGTAAGAGTACTGCAATGTTACTTTCTGTAAAATCAGCATTAGAATATTCAATGCTAAATGGTGGGCTTGCTTTAAACTGGGCCCATCCTCCACCATGAGGCTTGATATGTGGTAAGTTATTAAGCTTATCTTGAAAATTTACTGCGTAAGGACAGCAGCCAAGACCACCAGTTAAGAACAAATATTACACTTTGGCTGACGTATAGACGCCAATGATCTGTGCGAAGAGTCAGCCACACGTCTGCAAAGGCTGGAGTCTGTACAAGCTATCGGGAGGAGGCCATAATCTGATATTATGCTTCAAGGATGGCAGGATGTCAAAGCACAAGGCACAGATGAGAAATGCTTTCTCTGAATTGCGGTTTGATGTCTAGCTTTAAAAAAGAAACAGAGAAGAACATGGCTCAGGGCGCCAACTCTGCTTTAAAGAATAACTCTTCCCACAGTGATGAGACATGCCACCAACACGGTATAAACAGACTGAGGATCAAATCACCAGTCTGTATTGGCTTTTGAGGAATGCTTCATCTCCATTCCTATGTCATTTTAGAGGTAGTTAATGTGGTATTAAACCAAAAGCAAAAATGTAATATAATGCAGCTAACGAATTCTAATGTCCTGTACACACAAGCGGAAATTCCGTCAAGAAAAACGTGTTTTTTTTCCAACGGAATGTTGGCTCAAACTTGTGTTGCATACACACGGTCACACAAATCTTGTCTGAAATTCCGATGGTCAAGAACGCGGTGATGTACAAGACATACGACAAGCCGAGATCAATAAAGTTCCGACCAGTTCCGACCGTGTGTATGCAGCATTAGATGTGGCGGCTGTATTAATTTTCTTTTTTTCCACTTGGTGATCCAGCCAGTAATGAACTTCCTGCCTTAAATGAGAAGTCCAGCCTGAGCTTTTTAAGCTGGGCTTCTCCTCTGGGTCACAGGAGTGCAATTAGCTTTGCACTCCTGTGACCCGTTTTCAGCGGAGAGCGGTCTGAAGTCCGCTCTCCGCTGACGTCACTGCCATCAGTCGGGGCAGCAGGACTTCTCAAGTCTGGATCCGCCAGCTGCCCTAATTGATGGCAGTTTCAGCGAGCCGCTGAGATGCTGAGACAGCCTCTCCCTGCCCCTCCACGGCTCAGCGCTCCAATGAGCGTGGAGAAGCTGAGAGGAAAGAAGCTGACTGATAGTCAGCGGCTTTCCTCTCGGGGAGGAGTGAGAACCGAGCCAGCGGCGATGTTCGGTGGCTCGGTTCTCAGTGCACAGACGGCGGGGGACAGATGGAGTATCGGTCTGATGCTCCATCCACCGAGTTAAGTATGAATCCAAAATAAAAAAGAAACCCATACTTTTCCTTTAAGCCCCGTGCACGAATGTCGGCTGACATTGGCAGGTTAAAAAAAAAACGTCTGACAATTGGCCGTGTGGCCGGCTTCTGTCGGAAGAGCATGCTGGAAAACCAGCAGCCGGCCGTCTCCCGATCACCACTCTCAGCCAATGGCGGAGAGCAATGATCGGAGTGTTCTGGCAGAGTTTGCCGTCCCTATATCAGAACACAACAGCTCATTGGAGGAGATCGCTGTATTAACACTGGGTTGAGCGGAAAAAAAAAACAATAGTGTGTATCAGGCTTTAGGGTGTCTTCACTCCCTCTTTTGAGCCACTTCCTATCTACAAGCACTCCAGCCACTTCCTATCTACAAGCACTCCAGTAGCTACTGCTCATCATTTCATAATTTCTTGGGACGGTTTTCTGATGGTGACAACAGAGGACCATACCTGTGCAATGTGCGTAGGAACAGATGTTTGTAGTATGCATCCGTAGATCTCATGATATGGTGACAATGTAGGACCACAACTGGAACACAGGGGAAGACCGTTGTCACCCTATAACAGGAAGTTCCCAAACAAAGACCTTCATGGCAGGATTACCAGCTATTATTTAAATGATAGTTCTATATCTAAAAATATTTTTAGAAAAATTACTTTCAAAATTATGTTACACCTTATGTGAGATTTAAAGTGGAGTTCCACCCAGAAATGGAGCTTCCAGTTTTTTGGAATCCCCCCCCCCTCCGGTGTCACATTTGGCACCTTTCAGGGGGGAGGGGGGGCAGATACCTGTCTAATACAGGTATTTGCTCCCACTTCCTGGCATAGATCACCGCGGTGACCTATGCCACTTCCGGCGCCTACTCTGTCCTCCCCGCTGTCTTCTGGGAGACACACAGGTCCCAGAACACAGCGGGGACCAGTGAAGTAGGGAACCGGGAAGTGAAGCCGCAATGCTTCACTCCCTGATTCCCTTACCGAGTATGGCGGCGGGGGCAGCCGATCCTCGAGCGACAGATCGGCTTCGGCTGCCGACATCGCAGGTGCCCTGGACAGGTCCATTTATTAAAAGTCAGCAGCTGCTGTATTTGTAGCTGCTGGCTTTCAGGCTGGGTTCACACTTGTGCAGTGCGAATTCCAGCTCTCTTATCTCTGCAAAGAGATAAGAGAGCTGTTCAGCAGGTCATCTCCGTTTTAGCTGCGAATTTGGTGACCTGGGAGAGAAGAGGGGGAGGGGGGAAGTGTAGTGAGGAGAAGGAGAGAAATCCTGATGAGAACTGAACACATCTGCGAATCAGATGCATGCCCATAGAAGATAATGGTCCTGAATTCACACCCGAGCCGCACCGCAATGCCTAGAAAACGCACACGTTTTTTGGGCAATGCGCAGTGCGAATGCATCGCACATATGTGAACCAGCCTCATTAAAATCAATGTATTTTATAATGTTATGCGAATTGGATGCTGTGTAAAGAAAACTTTCTCTCATTGGTTTATCTATGCACCACCAAAATCCCCTTTGTTCTAATTCCCTTATGTGTGAACGGGGCCTTAATATTTTTATCTTTAGTGGGACCTCCGTTTTGGCTTTACATGTACCGTATATACTCGAGTATAAGCCAACCTGAATATAAGCAGAGGCACCTAATTTTACCACAAAAAACTGGGAAAACGTATTGACTCAAGTATAAGCCTAGGGTGTCCATCTGCATGCCTCACTTTGCCTCACTGGGTCTATGTGCATGCCTCACTGTGCCCATGCCTCACTGTGTCCATGCCTCACTTTGTCCATGCCTCACTGTGTCCATGCCTCACTGTGCCCATGCCTCACTGTGCCCATGTCTCACTGTGCCCATGACTAGACTGACGTTTAACATGGGAGTCTATAGAAGGGGTGCTCAGCTTTGAAAAATCGGTGCTCCCTGGCCGTAGGTCCCCCAGACAACAAACTTTGCACATGTGTAGAGAAGGAATGGGGCTATATGTGTGCCAAGTTCCGGGTCCAGGGGACCTACGCCTGGCCGGTACTGGGTCCCCAAATTAATGACTGTTTAACATGGGAGTCTATGGAAGGGATGCCCGGCTTTGAAAAATCTGTGCTCCCCAGTCGTAGGTCCCCTGGACAACAAACTTTGCACACGGCCGGCCGGTACCGGGTCCCCAAAGTCCGGGAGATCAGGCGCAAAAAGGTGACTCGAGTATAAGCCAAGGGGGGCATTTTCAGCGCAAAAATTGTGCTGAAAACCTCGGCTTATACTCTAGTATATACGGTACTTTAAATGTACCTGAAGGGAACCTCCTATTCAGTTGCATTTTCTGTAATAATTTAGAGATGGAACTCCAGGTAATTAGTGAAATACACAACGGAAATACATATATGGCAGCTGTTTTGCCTGCCAAACAATTTGTATGGCTGTTAATCCAGTCCTGAGATTTACCCCTCCAATAGTATAGCCCAGGGGTCTCCAAACTTTTTAAACAAAGGGCCAGTTTACTGTCCTTCAGACTTTAGGGGGGCCGGACTGTGGCCATTTGGGAGTAGAAAAGGTCCCAACGTCAGTGGGAAAAAATAATGCCCCATCGTTTGTTTCAGTGGGAGGAATTGTGCCCCATCGTTGGTGTCCCTGGAAGGAATAGTGCCCCATCATTGGTGTCATTTTACCCCATCCTTGCTGTCATTGGGAGAAATTGTGCCCCATCGTTGGTGTCATTAGGAGGAATAGTGCCTCTTCATTGGTGTCAGTGGGGGGAATTATGCCCCATTGTTGCTATCAGTGAATGAAATAGTGCCCCAATGGCTGGATAAAAGCGAGCAAATGGCCGCAGCTTGGAGACCACTGGTATAGCCTACTGCAGTTAAGCAATATAACATGGTCACCTCTACAACCCCAGCCTGTGATTGGACCATGACGTTGCTAGAATAGGAAGAATAAGCTCATGCTTCCACTCACTCTGCTCTCTTCTGCTGTCAGCATGTAGGCAGGTGCAGTCTGCTGTCTCCACTGCAGGTGGCACTCAACCGCAGCGGCAATGCAGAGGTAAAAGAAGTCATGGGGAACAGGGTTCCTCTATGGTTTCCTCAATCACTGGGGCAGCAATCCAATTGGATGCTGGCCACCCATGTGACTCTGGCAGCCATCTTAGATGTGGCAGAGTCTATTTAAGACTCTGGCCCCCTGGGTTTGGCGTGCTTGATGCAAGTGGGTAGATTAGGGAAAGGTGCTCCGTCTGTGAGGGACAGTACTAGTGATAGGGAAAGGTTCCTGACGAGGAGGGAAAGCATAGGGTCACATCTCTCTGGATTCCTCCCTGATTGGGCATGAGGCAGCCAGGCCGCATTCTGACCCCTCTCAACAGACGCTGTCGGTACGGCTAGAACTTATTTCTTCATGTTATTGGAACTGTGAGTAGGTCCAGCTGGGTAGCTTGGCCACTGGGTTTGTTGTAAACTGTTGCTGTATTATTTCAATACAAGTTTTCCACTGCACCTGACTGTGTGAATTATTGCTGCCGCACTATGCTCTACCCCATCTACAAACATGTTTAATGTCATCAGATGTCAGAGTCTGATTGGTCCCTAATGCTGCCTGCCACTCCTTCAAGCCCCATGCACACTATTCGATTTTCTGCATGTAGTGCAAGGGCCTGCCTGATTGCATAAAAAATTTAAACTTTTAAGCCTCGTACACACGGGTGGGAATCCCGTTGAAAAAAAAATGTCGGTTTTCTCTACGGGATTCCTGGCAAGCTTGTTTTGCCAAGCCCTGTGTACACACGCGCCATTCAAAAGAACCGCCATTCTTTTGAATGGCAAGAACGCGGTGACGTCATCGACTACGACGAGCCGGCGCTCGTCACATTCGTTGCCGTCGCCGCCATCTTGCTACACCCTACACTACCCTTGTTTGCTACCGTGCATGCGTCGAAGTCTCATCGAGCAAGTGCGGGTTTACCATGGACAGGTAAGCATACACACTCACGGTTTTCTCGTCGAGATTCGCGGCAGTTTTCCCGACGAGAAACCATACACATGACCGGTTTTCGCGGCAAAAAGCTCTCCCAGCAGTTTTCTTACTGGTTGTATGTACAGGGCTTAAGTCAGCTCTACTGAAAATTACATTACAAGAGGTTTCTACCAAGCCAAATTCAGGTACTTACACCCATTTTTTAACCCTTTCCTGCCGATCGTACGCATATATGTGGCCTCAGATTTCGGGGGTTATACCGGGATGATGCCCGCAGCTGCAGGTATCATCCCGGTACCGTTGTTTAGAGCCGGCGATTGGCTATCCAGGCATAACAACCGATGTGGCTAAAAGCCGCTCGGTTGTTATACCGGAGGAGCAGGAGGGGACATTCCCCCCCTCCTGCCGCCTCTCGCCGCTCTGACCGGGCCTCCCGTCCCACCGTGAGACCTGATCTACGATCCGCCGCCTCCAGTGCCTAGCCCCAGACTGGAACGAAGCCGTAAATGGCTTTGATTCAGTCTCTGCAATGTAAACACGGAAACTACGTCATGACGTCACTTCCGGGTTACTCGGCTGCCAATGGCGCTGGATTTAAAAAAATACACAGTATTTAGAATGGCCGTTTTCGGCGATCTGAATACTTTGAAGTGCAAAGGAGGGATTGGGGGTCTTTTAGACCTCCGATCTCTACATAAAGAGTACCTGTCACCACTTATTACTGTCACAAGGGATGTTTACATTCCTTGTGACAGCAATAAAAGTGATCAAATTTTTTTTTTTTTTTAAAAACACAATTTAATATTATAAAAATAAATAAAAGAGATAAGAAAATGTTTTTTTTTTTTTTAAAGCGCCCCCCTCCCCGCGAGCTCGCGCAGCAAAGAAAATGCATACGGAAGTCGCACCTGCATATGTATAACGGTGTTCAAATCACACATGTGAGGTATCACCGCGATCGTCAGAGCGAGAGCAATAATTTTAGCACTAGACCTCCTCTGTAACTCTAACTTGGTAACCGTAAAAAAAGTTTAAAGCGTCGGCTATGGAGATTTTTAGGTACCGTAGTTTGTCGCCATTCCACGAGTGCGTGCAATTATAAAGCATGACATGTTAGGTATCTATTTACTCAGCGTAACATCATCTTTCACATTATACAAAAAATTGGGCTAACTTTTCTTTTTCATTTTTTTTAAATTCATGAAAGTAAATTTTTCCCAAAAAGTTGCGTTTAAAACACCGCTGCACAAATACCGTGTGTCATAAAATATTGCAACAATCACCATTTTATTCTATAGATTCTCTGCTAAAATATATATCTATATAATGTTTGGGGGTTCTAAGTAATTTTCTAGCAAAAAATACGCATTTTAACTTGTAAACCCCAAATGTCAGAAATAGGCTAAAGCCCTGTACACACAGCCGTGTACACACGATCGGTTTTACCAATGAAAACAGTCCGATTGACTTTTTTCATCGGACAAACCGATCGTGTATGGGCCCCATCAGTCTTTTTTTCCATCAGTGTTAAAAAATAGAACATGTTTTAAATTTATCCGATGGAAAAAAAAACAAGAGCAAATTACTATCGTCTGTGTGGAACTCCATCGGATAAAAAACCCAAGGAAGCTCAGAATCAAGTCGACGCATGCTCAGAAGCATAGAACTTCATTTTTCTTGGCTCATCGGAGTGTTTTACGTCACGGCGTTTGGGACGATCGGTTTTTTGACTGATGGTGTGTAGGCAAGACTGATGGAAGTCAGCTTCATCTGATTTCCGATGGAAAATTCCATCGGTTTAAAATCCATAGGAAATCCGATCGTGTGTACAGGGCTTTAGTCATAAAAGGGATAAATTATAGAATACCTAACTTCACTCATTGGATATTTTGTTTTAAATATCTTCAATATTTACAATATTTAGAGTTCAGATTTAATTTGCACATTACCTATAAGTGTACGTGTCTGTACCTACACCACTAATCTAAAATGACCAAGTGGGAGGAAACTGAGACTGGGTAGCCTGCTGTGGACTATAGCTGCACGGAAAGTGGTAACATTAATAAGCCCAATATCTACCTCTCTTAGACCCCTAACATTCCTGTGTAAATAACCATAAAAATGATTATAAGTTAAGGCTGCATAACCTTTATCCCCTTGATAAAGACATCTACCATGACTTTCAATCTTTTCAAGATTTACAAAATACAGTGGGACTTGTGAATGAACAACTACAAAGGCCCTCGTGGATTTGGCGACACCTGAATTTCTTCTTAGGAAAGGAGAACTCTTTATTACAGACTACAAGTTATCGATTTACTTTGACCCCCATTGTCCTGGAGATGTCCAGATTACAGAAACCTTTCATACATTTCATCTTCTGTATGGCGATTCTTCCCGGTGTTTCCATCAGTTCCACCTACTTCTGTAATCCTCCTCTGAACATTCCTCTGATGTCAGATTATTACAGATCAAAGGCGACACGTCCCTCATCACAATCATCTGAACTTGGTGGAATGATTTTGTTTTCTACAGAGAACACAGGACACCCTGAGGGCTGGAAATTGAGATAATCCTTCAGGAGGTCCCTATTGATTTTGCTGAATTCTGGTTGTCATTTCAAGTTTGATGGGCCAAACTTTCTTCTCTCCTGAGTTTGAACATAATTGCTGAAGAACCATTTTTCCTATAGAGGATGTCGCAGGCTTTGCTACCTCTGCAGACACCTACAAGCTTCATCAGCCATGAATTCAGGGTCCAACCGCTAAACAACCTTTCATATAAAATATATTTTTACAGACATTTATGGTCCATGTGTCTATAGAAGAGGCTGATATACACTATATTACCAAAAGTATTGGGACGCCTGCCTTTACACACATGAACTTTATTGGCATCCCAGTCTTAGTCCGTAGGGTTCAATATTGAGTTGGCCCACCCTTTACAGCTATAACAGCTTCAACTCTTCTGGGAAGGCTGTCCACAAGGTTTAGGAGTGTGTCTATGGGAATGTTTGACCATTCTTCCAGAAGTGCATTTGTGAGATCAGGCATGTTGGGTGAGAAGGCCTGGATCACAGTCTCCGCTCTTTTTCATCCCAAAGGTGTTCTATCGGGTTGAGGTCAGGACTCTCTGGAGGCCAGTCAGGTTCCTCCACCCCAAACTCGCTTATCCAGTTCTTTATGGACCTTGTTTTGTGCACTGGTGCGCAGTCATGTTGGAACAGGAAGGGGCCGTCCCCAAACTGTTCCCACAAAGTTGGAAGCAGGAAATTGTCCAAAATGTCTTGGTATGCTGACGCCTTAAGAGTTGCCTTCACTGGAACCAAGGGGGCCAAGCCCAACCCCTGAAAAACAACCCCACAACATAATCCCCCCTCCACCAAATGATTTGGACCAGTGCACAAAGCAAGATCCATAAAGACATGGATTAACGAGTTTGAGATGGAGGAACTTGACTTGCACAGAGTCCTGACCTCAACCCAATAGAACACCTTTGGGATGCATTAGAGCGTAGACTGTGAGCCAGGTCTTCTCGTCCAACATCAGTGCCTGACCTCACAAATGCGCTTCTGGAAGAATAGTCAAACATTCCCATAGACACCCTCCTAAACCTTGTGGACAGTCTTCCCAGAAGAGTTGAAGCTGTTATAGCTGTAAAGGGCGGGGCCAAATCAATATTGAACCCTACGGACTAAGACTGGGATGCCATTAAGGTTCACAAGTGTGTAAAGGCAGGTGTCCTAGCACTTCTGATAATATAGTGTAGAAATGTGTTGGTGCCAGCTTATGTCAAGGTATAGCGACCAGTCAGAGAACTCCAACATGGTCCAATATGACATGATTGATTTTTTTGTTCCCCACGACTACTAATCAAAAAATGATTCTCTTATGGGCACCTTTAGAAATCTCAACATTTAACATTAAATGAGTTTTCTATGAAAAGGATCTGACTTAAAGTGGTTGTAAACCCTTATATATACCCAGTGAAGGGACTATCCTCGGGTGATACACATAGATGAAACAAATCCTCCTACATAAGTTGTACCTGTTTATCTGCAGTCTTCCCTTCTCTACATTTGTTCAAGGTGCTGAATTATAAAGTTTGTCTGAGAGTGCAGAAAAAAGGGGGTAGTGAGCTGAAGTTACACTCTGCAGAGCTCAGTGAGGAGAGCTCTAAGAGCAGGTTGGAGGGAAGGACCCCCCCCCCTTCACACAGCACACAGGAACAGAGCTGAGGCTGTTAATCTGCTGGAGCTCCCTCCCCTGCAGCTGCAGGAGAGCTTTAGCCCTCCTCTGGTCCTCCTCCAGACCCTTACTTTCTGCTTTCAAGCAATTCATCCAGCTTCTTCCCAGCAGCAGCATAAGGTAAGGGGGTACACTGTGATGTAAGGGAGAGTGGGGGACTCAACTTCTGATGGTGGGGTGGCTCTTGACATCTAATGTAAGGGGAGGGGATGCGCTGGACATCTAATCTTACAGATACAACCGGCCCTTTTGAGTAAGGTGACCAGATTTTTAAAATAAAATCCGGGGACATATTTTTTTTTACTAGTAATGGCGGCAATCAGTGACTCTCTGCCCATCGCCGCCGCCCGCCTCACAGCCTGTCAAGTCTTAGGTCCCTTTCACACTGGCACATTTTTCAGGCGGTTTAGCGCTAATAATAACGCTGTTATACCGCCTGAAAAAATCGTGCCCTGTATTCTTCAATGTGAAAGCCCGAAGGCTTTCACACTGAAGCGGTGCGCTAGCAGGACCGCTCCAAAAGTCCTGCTAGCCGCATCTTTACAGCGGTGAAGGAGCGGTGTGTTCACCGCTCCTTTACCGCGGCTGCCCATTGAAATCAATGGGACGCTGCGGTATTAACCCTTTTTCGGCCGCTAGCGGGGGTTAAATTCACCCCGCTAGCGGCCGCATACCGCGGTGATAACGACGGTATGGCGGCGCTGAAAATCGCGCCGCTATACCGCCACCGCACCTGCTCGCCCCAGTGTGAAAGGGGCCTTACTCTCCGGGCCCCGGGTACTACTAGGTGGGGAGCGGAGGAAGATCACTCCGCCATGGAAGGCAAGCAGAAGAACATGCGAGCGGAGCTGAATGGACATGCACCCGAAACTGAAGAAATATTCCCTCCGCTCCGACCGTCAAATGATCATCAGAAAGGGGCACAGATAATGGAAAAAATACACCCCCCTAAGCTAGTAGGAGCGGTGGAGCAGGGTGTGTGTAATTCAGATTTATTTTTTTAATTCTGCACTGACTGTCTTTGAAATTGCCCCATCCCCTGTTCAAATCCAATCCGGGGACAAAACGGGGGACAGACTTGGTCTGGGGACAGTGTCCTCAATCCGGGGACTGTCCCCTGAAACCGGGGAGGTCTGGTCACCCTACTTTTGAGGGCAATCATAATGCTGATGCCCACGATGAAATTTAGTTTGACACCCCTAATCTAGGGTGACCACCTGTCCCGGACTGCCCGGGACAGTCCCGAATTTTGTAGGTCTGTCCCGGCACATTCATTCCAGGACAATACAGTGTTCCGGAATGAAACTTGACACAGCCACCCCCCGGGCCAATCTGATGCCCCCAAAAAAGGCTGCCACATCACCGCTTTACTCACTGACAGTAATTGTCCTGGCCGGGAATGCCTGGAGGAGCACAATCCCGCCCCCTGCTTGTGATTGGAGAAATTATAAATCCCGCCTCTTGTGTCCAATCACTGTGCTGTGATTCGTTACAGCACAAGCTGATTTTTGGGACAGGAGGGTGTCCCTGAATGGTAGTTTGAAAATGTGGTCACCCTACCCTGATCTACATATATGACCACTATTGAAACACTGAGCTAAGGCACTAATGCTGCATTCACACCTCAGCAAAACGATTTTCCGGAGTGTTCAGGCGTTTTTATTTGAGCATTTTTGCGTACGCATACGAGCATTTTAGAAGCCTATTAAAGTGTGTATGAAGCCAAAAGTTTTGTTTTGAATTAGGTAGAGAAGAGTTAAAACCTCTATCATGTTTTCATTGCTGTGTGTGTCCCCGCTGTGTGGATTTATCCTCTCAATTCACTTTTTTTAATAGGAACAGAAACGAATGGCAAATCTGTTTTGAAGTTGTCACCTCAACAAGTGGTGAGGGAACCCCAATAAGAACAAGATCTGTTTTGTTGGCAACTGTCTAAAGTGGACATTCTTTTTAATATGGAGAGATTTCCTTTTACTTTCAATTGCATCCTTGGGACAGGAAGTGGAGTGAAAACTTGCCAGCGGGACACAGATAGAAAAACAATTAAGAGGTGTGAGGGGGTTAGCTCGGCAGCGGGTGTGTGTGACCCCCGGGATGGGCTCCCCAGACAAAAACAGGCCCAGCAAACGGAGGTTGTGGTTTTCAAAATCAAAAAGGTGCGGTTTATTTTCTATTTACAGTGACAAAACACAGCAAAGCAAAAGAAACATAACCAAAATAAATCCTGGTCAAGTTGACCTCTGACTAAACATACAGGTTTCCTAACTAACAACTGGGATCAGCCTAGTGCTGTCCTAGTCCCTAAGTCCCTGGTTTTAAATGTCCAAGCAAATAGCCACACAGGCTTTTTCTCACCGCACAGGGGTTCACTCTCCCTAGACAGTCCACACAGGTCTGGTTCCAGGCATGAGCTAACATCTAATGAAGCTGGGAGTTCTTATAGAGGCCTAAATGAGCTGACAAGCTTCAGCTGGTCTCATCAACTCCCTGTCTGCACGACGCCCAGCCCTCTCCCTAGAGGTATGAGTCATCCATGAGCCCACTAGCCTTATACAACTCTCCACCTAGTTGTATAAGTCGGCGTAAAGCCTGAATCTGGGCGAAATATATCTACCCCCCTGGATGCAACCAGGTGACTTTACCTTCCTGCTGTCACATACCCCCCCCTCTTGTTTTAACCTCGGGGTTGGAACACCAGCAATCAGGCATTCATGTACTCGAGACAAAGCATCCACATTCCCCATTTGAACGCCAGGGCGATGCTTTACTGTGAAGTTGAATTCCTGGAGGGCCAGGAACCACCTATTCACTCTTCTATTTGTTTCCTTGTTTTGAGCCATCCACTTTAACGGAGCGTGATCCGTAACCATGTCAAAGTGCCTACCTAGCAGGTAGTACCGAAGGGAATCTAGAGCCCACTTCACCGCTAAACACTCCTTTTCAACGGTGGCGTAATTTACCTCATGGGACGTCAACTTCCTGCTGAGGTAAATGACTGGGTGCTCTTCCCCGTTCCAGACCTGGGACAATACTGCTCCTAACCCCACATCTGACGCATCACTTTGTACGACAAAGTCTTTAGAGAAGTCGGGTGAGTACAACACTGGCTGGCTACATAAGGCTTGTTTCAAGAATTGGAATGCTGCCTCAGCCTCGGGGGTCCATTTAATCATGACCGACCCTTTCCCCTTCGTCAGGTTGGTTAGGGGCACAGCCTTAGAAGCAAAGTGGGGAATGAATCGCCGATAATACCCAGCGATTCCCAGAAAGGCTCGTACCTGCTTCTTGCTGTTGGGACGTGGCCAACTCTGGATGGCCTCGACTTTGTTGAGTTGGGGTTTTATTACTCCCCTCCCAATGGTGTACCCAAGATATTTGGCCTCCTCCTGCCCAATGGTACACTTCTTGGGGTTAGCCGTAAACCCCGCTTCCCGAACAGAGTCCAGGACTGCTTGCACTTTTGGCAGATGTGAGGCCCAATCTGTGCTATGGACAATTACGTCATCCAGGTAAGCCGCAGCATACTTCCGATGGGGCCTCAGCATCTGGTCCATTTTCCGCTGGAATGTGGCCGGCGCATTCTGTAACCCGAACGGCATTCTTTTATATTGGAACGCCCCGTCTGGGGTTTCAAATGCGGTTTTCTCTTTGGCCGACTTGGCCAGGGGGATTTGCCAATACCCTTTTGTGAGGTCAAGAGTCGTCATGTATCGGGCTGTTCCCAGCCGGTCGATCAACTCATCTATACGTGGCATGGGGTAGGTGTCAAATTTTGTAACTTTGTTCAACTGGCGAAAATCGTTACAAAATCGCCAGCTCCCATCCGGTTTAGGCACCAACACGATGGGACTAGACCAATCACTTTGGGACTCCTCTATCACCCCTAAGTTCAGCATTTTCTGTACTTCCTCCCGTATTGCCTCCCGTCGAGCCTCTGGGATCCGATAGGGTTTTAACTTCACCCTTTCACCGGGCGGGGTAATGATGTCATGCTCTACCCCAGATGTTTGTCCCGGCAGCTCAGAGAATACCTCCTTGTTGCGAAGCACAAACTCCTTAACCTCCTGTTGTTGGGGTTGTGACAAGGTGGCTGCTATTCCAACCTCAGGAATCACGCAACCAGTTTGAGCTGGTGACCAAGTGTCTGCGACTAGGGACTCTCTATCCCTCCAGGCTTTCAACAGATTAACGTGATAGATCTGTTCGGGCTTTCGCCTTCCTGGTTGTCTGACCTTGTAATTCACTTCGCTCACTTTTTCCATTATCTCGTAGGGGCCTTGCCATTTGGCAAGGAATTTACTTTCAACCGTAGGGACAAGTACCAATATCCTATCCCCCGGGGAAAAGGTACGGGTCTTGGCTCCACGGTTGTACACTCTCTGCTGTGCCAACTGCGCTTGGGCCAAATGTTCCTTCACGATGGGCATTACCTGTGCAATTCGATCTTGCATCAGGGCGACATGCTCAATCACACTCCTGTGGGGAGAACTCTCACTTTCCCAAGTTTCCTTGGCAATATCCAACAGCCCTCTTGGGTGTCTCCCATACAGTAACTCAAAGGGGGAGAATCCCGTAGAGGATTGGGGCACCTCCCTAATAGCAAACATCAAATAAGGAAGTAAACAGTCCCAATCCTTTCCATCTCTATCCACCACTTTCTTCAACATTTGTTTTAGGGTTTTGTTGAATCTTTCAACCAGCCCATCGGTTTGGGGGTGATACACAGACGTACGCAATTGCGTCACTTTGAACAATTTACACAGCTCTTTCATAACCCGGGACATAAAGGGTGTACCTTGGTCCGTAAGCAGTTCTTTACAAATACCCACCCGGCTAAAAACAAGAGATAGCTCTTTGGCTATGGTTTTGGCCGAGGTATTTCGGAGAGGGATCGCTTCTGGATAACGGGTGGCATAGTCCATTATAACTAATATGTACTGGTGCCCCCTAGCGGACTTGATTATAGGACCTACCAAATCCATGGCGATCCTCTCAAACGGGACCTCAATGATGGGTAGAGGGACCAGCGGGCTACGGAAATGTGGCATCGGGGCCAACCTCTGACACACAGGGCAGGAGGAACAATAATTTTCTACGTCCTTCATCACCCCCGGCCAATAGAATCTCTGTAATACCCTCTCTCGGGTTTTCTCTGTCCCCAGATGACCTCCAAGAATGTGCCCATGGGCCAACTCCAACACCAACTTCCTGTAAGGTTTGGGCACCACAAGCTGCTCAACGGTTTCTTCTGCCCTTTTTGCCACCCGATACAGTAGGTCCTTCTCTACGCTGAAGTATGGGTAAGTGCAGGTATTATCTGGGTTCACTAACTCGCCATCTATTTTCACTACGTTTTCCCGTGCCTTTATTAGGGCGGGGTCTTTCAACTGTTCTGTGGCAAAGTTTTCCCTGTGAACCTCAAGATCAGAAAACTCCACAGACGGTAGGTTTTCGTCTGAGGAGGTGGGCTCCTCTCCAGTTTCTTGAGTCTCCCCTGCCAATACTGATAAGGGAAATTCCGGAGAGTCCTCACCACTCTCAGGGGAGTTCTGGCTATCACATTCCTGGTACATAGGGGCACCAGTGAGGGGCTCAGGATCATCCCACAGTTCCCAGAACTTCGGAAAATCCCTTCCCACAATGGCGTCATGCGGTAACTGAGATACTAAGCCCACTGGATGAGAGAGGGTACCTTTGGGGGTCTCGAAACACACTGTAGTCACTGGATACTCTCGGGTGTCCCCATGCACACAAATAACAGCTACCTTGCTATTCCCAGAGACCTCTGTTTTAACTAACTCAGCCTTTATCAGGGTCACAAGGCTACCTGAATCCAGCAATACCACAACATTTCTACCATTAACACACATTTTGCATAAATGTTTCTCAGTTCCTCGAATGGCAGTGCATGCGACTGTCGCACACAGCGACTGACGTCTGCCCGTCAGAAAGTCACACTGCATGGGTTCCTCCACAACCGGGCAATTGGCTGCAATATGTCCCGCTTGCCGGCAGCGGTAGCAAACGATCCTTTTTGCCGCCTCTTGAGCCGCTGATTTCCCAGGCTGTTCTCGCCAAACTTGGGGTAGAGCTCCCACCCTCTCACTCTCTCCACCCTCACCCCTTGGAATCCTCTTATCCGCCCCTGGGGATGGTCTGGTCTTAGGGTGGAAAGTCCGAGTGTCTCTGGAAGAGGCCGTCAGGTTCTCTGTAGCCAAGTATTTCTCCACACGATCCACAAGACCATCGGCCGTCTCTGGGTCTCCATGGCTTACCCACTTTTGGATGGCAGTAGGAAGAGCTCTCAAAAACCGATCCATTACAACACGTTCCACAATCTTTGGTGCGGACAAAGTCTCTGGCTGTAGCCACTTTCTGCTCAGGTGAATGAGATCATACATTTGAGACCTGGGGGGTTTTCCAAGCTGGAAAGTCCAGTTATGCACACGCTGAGCCCGGACAGCCTGGGTGACACCCAGCCTTGCCAAAATTTCAGCTTTTAGCATCACATAGTCTTTTGCTTGGTTAGGCTCTAGGTCATAGTAAGCTTTCTGCGATTCACCAGTTAACAGAGGAGCCACCAGTCCAGCCCACTGCTCCTCAGGCCACTTTTCTCTTTCAGCGGTCCTTTCAAATGTGGTCAAAAATACCTCTGGATCATCCTCTCCAGTCATTTTTGTCAATAAACGACTCACCCCAAAGGACGCGGTATTAGTGGGACGGCTTTCCTCACTGGTCTGTGGACGTTGCTGCATTACTGCTTCCATTTGTTGTAGTCTCTGCTCTTGCTTCTGTAACAGGTCTATGAAGCGGGCCTCAGATTGCTGCTGGGCTTGTTGCTGAGCTTCCAGACTCTGTTGGTGAGCTTGCTGCTGGGCTGCAAGGCTCTGTTGATGAGCTTGCTGCTGGGCTGCAAGGCTCCTTTGCAAACCTGCATTTGTCTGCTGTTGATTGGCATTTGCTAGAGCCAGCTGTTTCAGTATCTCCTCCATGCTGGCTTAAAAAAAAACTGCCCGCATTCTCCACCAACTGTGAGGGGGTTAGCTCGGCAGCGGGTGTGTGTGACCCCCGGGATGGGCTCCCCAGACAAAAACAGGCCCAGCAAACGGAGGTTGTGGTTTTCAAAATCAAAAAGGTGCGGTTTATTTTCTATTTACAGTGACAAAACACAGCAAAGCAAAAGAAACATAACCAAAATAAATCCTGGTCAAGTTGACCTCTGACTAAACATACAGGTTTCCTAACTAACAACTGGGATCAGCCTAGTGCTGTCCTAGTCCCTAAGTCCCTGGTTTTAAATGTCCAAGCAAATAGCCACACAGGCTTTTTCTCACCGCACAGGGGTTCACTCTCCCTAGACAGTCCACACAGGTCTGGTTCCAGGCATGAGCTAACATCTAATGAAGCTGGGAGTTCTTATAGAGGCCTAAATGAGCTGACAAGCTTCAGCTGGTCTCATCAACTCCCTGTCTGCACGACGCCCAGCCCTCTCCCTAGAGGTATGAGTCATCCATGAGCCCACTAGCCTTATACAACTCTCCACCTAGTTGTATAAGTCGGCGTAAAGCCTGAATCTGGGCGAAATATATCTACCCCCCTGGATGCAACCAGGTGACTTTACCTTCCTGCTGTCACAGAGGTTTTAACCCTTCCCTACTCTACCCAAAAACCCCAAATAACACAAGATGTTAAAATTATTTATACAAGCAGAGGTTCCAACATTCAGATATATTTTACTACGTTTAAACATCTGCAGTGCCGCTCAGCACAACTGTTGTTTGATGTAACAAGCCAACTAAGGAGACTATTGAACAGGAAGTCAGCTGTGCGCAGAAAACTCCATCCCCCCAGTCACAGCAGTCCAGGCACACAGGGCTTGTAGTTCCACAACAGCTGGACTCCGGAGGCTGGCTTTCCTTCTTCTAGATCCTGCCAAGCTTGGCTGGCACGCACCGATGCCCCAGCTCTGGAGCCGCATATTCCTGGAAATTACTTTAGAATTGGCAGATGGGATTTGTGGTCACAAAATAAAACCACAGCAAGGTATTACTCCAGTGCAGTTGGACTGTTTCCTCCTTGAGGATTAAATTAAATTTATAACAGAATTCTTTTTATAAAAGACCTGTCGACACATACATCTCTGCTTCAATTAAAATATATCACTAGTAGTGGAACGAAGAAGGTTTGCAGGGAGTTCAACACCAGTGAGGTTTATGTAACCATACCCAATGACTACTATTAAGGAGGTCTGAAAGCCTTGCATAGGTGACAGATGACCCTAACACTGCAGTGCCCTCCAAATTGGCAATATCCAAGATGTCTAAAGTAAGGTGACCAGATTTTTAAAATGAAATCCGGGGACATTTTTTTCTTTTTACTAGTAATGGCGGCAATCAGTGACTCTCTGCCCGTCGCCGCCCGCCTCACAGCCTGTCAAGTCTTACTCTCCGGGCCCCGGCTACTACTGGGTGGGGAGCGGAGGAAGATCACTCCACCAGGGAAGGCAAGGAAATAAGCAGGCAGGCGGCTGGCCAAGACATGAGCCAAGGCAGAAGAACATGCGAGCGGAGCTAAATTGGCATGCGCCCGAAACTTAAGGAATATTTACTCCGCTCCGACCAGCACATGATCATCAGAAAGGGGCACAGATAATGGAAAAAAATACACCCCCCTAAGCTAGTAGGAGCGGCAGAGCAGGGGGGTGTGTAATTCAGATTTTTTTTTTTTTATTCTGCACTGACTGTCTTTGAAATTGCCCCAGCCCCTGTTCAAATCCAATCCGGGGACAAAACCGGGGACAGATTTGGTCCGGGGACAGTGTCCTCAATCCGGGGACTGTCCCCTGAAACTGGGGATGTCTGGTCACCCTAGTCTAAAGGGCATAGACCTTATGTGTATTCTGCAAATCAACAAAACTTTGCTTAGCTGATATTACGGACCATCAACTATATTAAGAGGATGATTTTTTTGCATTATTTTAAGGAATTATTGTGCAGAAAGAAGAGTATTTAGGACCTAAAAACCTGGAGGACTCCTTCTGGCCCTCATTGCGCAACCAAATATCACAACCAATTGACTGCTCTACTTGTAGCGGTCCCCTGTTGGTATGCTACTGTAGCGGGGTATTCCCCTTTAAGACAGAGAGAGAGGAAGTTTCAGGTGAGAGGTGAGTCGGGAGGAAGTAAAGAGACATTACTGGAAGTGAAAGCAGAGGAGAGAGAGAGATTACATCACCCATAACCCCATTCTTGTCATGTTCCACCGCAGAGACTGATGGGAGGGGTTATAAAAGGAGGAGGAGAGGCCGGGCTCGGCCTCTTTGGGACACGAGACTTGACAGACGGATCCTGCTGCGCGGATGTGTCGGAGCGCAGGGCCTGAAGCCTGGATCCTTGCTCCGACCAAAGAGCCTTCCACCCCCCTCTGCGAGCCTGGGTGGCATCTGACTTTGTGAGCTACAGCCTTGTCGGATCGGGGGGGGCCCGATCGTTGGAGAGATCAAGTGTGTGGGACACGGCCGGTGGAAGTTTCCCGGACTGGATCTGTAGTCCGGCGGGTGAGAGGGCATAAGCCCAGCTAAGATACTGTTACTGTATATAGGCCTATAGACTGCCGTGGCCTACAAGTTATTTTTATACCCCTATTGAAGAGCCTTGTCAGAACTGAGCCTGCGGCTTTATTTAACCAAGTTCTATACCCCTTGGATTACAAAGTTATACTCTGTTTAAAGTGCACCACCATTACAGACCTGCCGGTGAAGAAAGAAGGACTAAGTTAAATATTAGAACCAGGCCTGGTGGGGATTCTAGCGTGTTTGATTACTGCGCCATAGGGCACTTAGTTAATGATTGACCGCATGGCGCACCTGTAGCGTGTGTTACTACATAGTGTGTTAGAGTGGCAGGACGTTGCCCTTAGAAGTGATTATCTTGAACTGTGATTACTGTTACCCCCTTTATCCCTATTGAGAATATAAGTAAAACACTTTACCTATTACAATTTATTACTGTGTCCTTGCTTAGTTATTATATTGCATAGGATATATCATTGATTATTAGTACTAGCTGTGCCAGAAGGGGGTAGAGCCTATTGCCGGGGGTTGGCGGAGCTGTACTCAGGGCCCAAATCTAATTCTGCGGCCTCCTTAGTTGGAGGTATCGCTACACGTGGGGTTCTCGTCCGGGATCCTGATACAGCAGGTGAACGCCAGAAGTGCCGGCATGGACCCCATCAAAGTAGTCCAATGGTGCGAAGCAGAAGGGACACGCTCAGAAGCGAGTGTGGCCATTGAACTTCCAGGGAGTGACTGGAGAGAGAAACAAATTAAAGAGGTGGTACAAATATTGTCCCCAGATAGAAAGGCTTACGTGGTCGCAATGAGACCAGACTCAAGGCCAACTGCACCTATGCACTGATAGAGTGGGGACAGGATGTCCCTGAAAACTTCCACGGTGCCAGTATAAAATTGTCCGAAAAGACTGAGTTCCACCTGACACATCCTAGTCAGAAGCAGTTAGAACCCTTGGACAGGAAAGCAGGGGCTGCTGTTAAATCGCAGGCAGAGCAACAGCTGATTGATCTGAAACGACAGTACCGTGACATACAAGAGAGGTTTCAGGAGACTTCCAGTATGATAGCTGAACGCATTAAGGAGTTACGTGTCGCTCCTGAGGATCAGAAAGATGGTCAGATAAAGCCCAAACCTGGGAAGGTACCGAAGAAACGAGCTCAGGGTCGCCTGCAGGAAGTAACCATCCGGAAGGATTTCCGCATTGATGGCCAGATAGGAGAAAGAGGGCAGAAGGACAAACTGTCCTACACCAACCTCCTACACCAAATAGAGTTGGGGTTACAGAAAGGATATCAGGAATCTGAAATTAGAGAGGCTGTAATCCATGCCATCAACCCAGGTTCAAGTGTCAGGGGCATGTTAGAGAGGAAGGGTGGATTGACCCTGAACCAGCTAAAGAGGATACTGAAAAGCTACTATGAGGAGGAAGATGCTGCTGAGTTATTTCATCGACTGATAAATATGACCCAGGAGAGTGGAGAGACTCCTCAGAACTTCCTATTCCGGGCCATTGAGCTCAAGGACCGCCTGTTGTTTGCATCCAAGGATGAAGGAAATGGGGAGCATTTTGGAGTCGAGCTAGTCCAAAAGAAATTTCGGAGATCTGTGACTACGGGATTGAGGAGTGACTACATCAAGCTACAGCTGAAGCAGCATTTGGAAGATCCCTCAACTCCGGATGAGGTCCTCATTGAGAAAATGAATGAAGCAGATAAGATGGAGACTGAGAAGGACCAAAAACAGAGGAAACTTCAATCTCCTAGCACCACAAGTGCCAAAGTACAACAGATAGATGTCCCTTCAGACACCCGGGAGCTTAGTGTACTGACAGCAAGCACTGAACAGGGATCATGGTCTTCACCTATTCACCATTTCCCCACAAGTCAGACTGGACTGGAGGAGCTGTTACAGACCCAGAAAGAAATACTAGAGATGATGACGATGTTGATGACTCGTCTGGTGAAACCCCAGACAGAAGAGGTCTCACCACTCATGGCACCAAAGACCCCTACCACTAACCGCTCTATGAAACCAATACAGAGAGCCTGCTTCAAATGTGGGGGAAAAGGACATCTCAGGCGAGTATGCCCAAGCCTGGTAGTTGAGGAAAAGTCCAAACAGCTGGCGGGAAACTTCAGCGGGCCCCGGTGAAGGAGCCGACCGGGTGCCCATCATTTTCAGTGAGTTCCAAACTGAATGAGAAGCTAAGGAAGAGAAAAGACAAAACTCCTCAGAGGAACTATAGTATCCCTCAGCAGGGGTACACCCCAAAGAGAGAGGGCCAGACCCCTCAGAAGAGGCACAGCATTCCCCAAAGGGAATGCACACCTAAGAAAAACTATAATATCCCTCAGCAGGTCTGTACGCCCATTAAAAGGAGGGAAATCGATGCATACCAGGCCCAAGAAAGACTAAAGTCAAAAGGGAGATGGACGAGAGAGAGTCCGAAGGGAAAGGACCAGAAGAAGGCGACTCCTGCCAGGCCATATCCGGAGAAACTGGTAGGCCCATCTCCTGTAGTGCCCATTCAAGTGGAGGGAGTCTACACCAGAGCCATCTTGGATACTGGGGCACAAGTGACCCTACTATACCGGGATTTCTACGATAAGCACTTGAGTCATCTGCCCATCCAGAACATAGAGGAGCTGGAAATATGGGGAATTGGAACCCAGAGCTTCCCCTATGATGGCTATCTGCCCATCCGGATGACCTTTGACCCATCTGTGGCTGGGAAGGCCGAAGTGTTTGACACCCTGGCAGTTGTGTGCCCTCGGCCGCCAGGAGCCAACAAGAGCTCCCTTATAATAGGGACAAACACGGACCTGGTCCGAAGACTCCTGACCCCTTTAGTGGAAGAGAAGGGGCAAGCAGCCACCAAGATCCATCCCATGCTGAGGACGGCTTACCAAAGGCTGGTCCTAGAGCAGAAGACCCCGGTGGAGGGGATAGGGAAGGTGTGGAGACTTGGAAGAGGAGGGGTAGTGTTGCAGCCTGGCGAAGTATCCTGTCTCAGAGCCACTGTGAAGCTTACTTGGGAGCAGCCTGGACCCTTTGTCGTGCTGGAGTCCGACCCAAAAGGAGAGTCCTCAGGTCTGGAAGTGATACCAGAAGTGATTCCGCTGAAGGTTCTGAAGAAGGCCCATTGTAGAGTTCCAGTGAGTGTTAGAAACACTACCAGAGGCCCCATGGAAATCCCTGCCAGAATGCTGCTGGGCCAGGTGAGCCCTGCTGCCCCGGTTACCCTGTCAGAAGTAAAGGGGACGGGTGAAAGAGGAGATCTTTGGGAGAAGCTGTCCATGGAGAACTTGAATCTATCCAGGGTTTGGAAAGAGAGAGCCAAGGCCCAGTTGACTAGATGGGAGAAGATATTCTCCAGAGATGAGTTCGATGTGGGGTGTGCAAGGAGTGCCACCCATCGGATCCGCCTCCAGGAAGACAAGCCCTTCCGAGAGAGAGTCAGGCGGGTCCCCCTAGCAGATCTGGAGGATCTAAGGGAACAACTTGCAGAACTCAAGAGGACTGGTGTGATACGGGAGTCCAGGAGCCCCTATGCCTCTCCCATAGTGGTGGTCAGAAAGAAGAATGGGTCATTGAGGCTCTGTATAGACTACAGGACTCTCAACAGGAAAACCATCCCCGACCAATACACCACTCCGAGGATAGAGGATGCCCTACAGAGCTTGTCTGGAGCCAAATGGTTCAGCGTTATGGACCTCAAGAGCGGGTACTATCAGATCCCTATGCATCCAGAAGACAAGGAAAAGACAGCTTTCATAACCCCAGTGGGGTTCTTTGAATTCAATCGGATGCCCCAAGGTCTGTCTGGAGCCCCAGCTACTTTCCAACGTCTCATGGAGAAGACTGTAGGAGACATGAACCTTATTGAAGTCCTTGTATACCTGGACGATGTCATTGTCTTTGGGAGAACCTTGGAAGAACACGAAGAGAGGCTGGAAAAAGTGTTGAGAAGACTAAGTGAGGAAGGACTCAAGCTTTCGCCTGAGAAGTGTCGGTTCTACCAGTCTTCTGTGAACTATCTGGGGCACATAGTGTCTGAAGAGGGGGTGGCCACAGACCCTGAGAAATTGGAGGCAGTTACCTCCTGGCCACGACCCACCACAGTAACAGAACTCAGATCTTTCTTGGGGTTCTGCTCCTATTACAGGAGGTTTGTGGAAGGATTCGCCCGAATTGCTAGACCATTGAATGAACTACTCAAGACCGAGGGGGAAGAGGATGACTCAGGGCCCAGGAAGCCGGGAGAGTCAGTCAGAGATCAGTGGAACCAGAAGTGTGAAGAGGCCTTCCAGGCATTAAAGGAGAGCCTAACCACTGCCCCGGTCTTGGCCTACGCAGACCCAACCAAACCCTATGAACTGCACGTGGATGCTAGTCATGACGGTCTGGGAGGAGTACTTTACCAAGAACATGAAGGGCAACTGCGGCCTGTTGCCTACGTGAGTAGGAGCCTGAACCCCTCGGAGAAGAACTACCCCACGCACAAGCTGGAGTTCCTGGCCCTCAAGTGGGCGGTAGTAGACAAGCTCAAAGACTACCTGTATGGAGCGGAGTTCACTGTGAAGACTGACAACAACCCCCTGACCTACCTGTTCACCACGGCCAAGCTGGACGCCACTGGACACAGGTGGCTGGCCGCACTGTCTGGATTCAACTTCAGCCTTAAGTATAGACCAGGAGTGGGGAATCGAGACGCAGACGCTCTGTCCAGGAGATCTCATCTCCCCACCATTGAAATAGAAGATTGGACCCAAGTGGCACCGGACGGGGTGCGGGCCCTTTGTCAAGGAGCTGAATTCCAAGCTCGAGGAGGTTCCAGAGCAGAGGAAATAGGAGTTACCATAGTGGGAGTCCCCAAACACTACTGTGGAGTAGCTCAACTGGGAGAGGACAACCTGCCAAGACTGTCCAAGAAGGAGTTGAGGTGTGACCAATTGGAAGACCCCATGGGGAGATTGGTCCTGGAGGCCCTGGAGAATCAGGATCCAAACAGACTCATGCGTCAACCTTCAAAAGAAGCTCGCCTGCTGAGGAAGGAGTGGGATAGGTTGCAGCTACATCAGGGAGTGGTCTACCGAAGGGGCCCCTCTGATGACTCAGAAGATAAGTGGCAGCTGTTCCTCCCAGAGAAACATCGGGAGACTGTTCTGATTGCCCTGCATGACAATCATGGCCACCTAGGGGCTGAAAGGACCTTTCAACTTGTCAGAAGTCGGTTCTATTGGCCCTGCATGAGGGCAGAGGTAGAGGAGTACTGCCACTTATGTGCCCGATGCATCCAGAGGAAGACTTTGCCCCATCAAGCTGCCCCAATGGGCCATCTACAAAGTCAAGGCCCAATGGATCTGGTATGCATTGATTTTCTCTGCCTCGAACCCGACCTGAGTGGACTAGGAAATGTTCTGGTGATAACCGACCATTTCACCCGGTATGCCCAGGCTTTCCCGACCAAAGACCAGAAGGCCTCCACCGTAGCCAAGGTACTTATGGAGAAGTACTTTGTCCATTATGGGCTGCCACAGCGACTCCATTCAGATCAAGGGAGGGACTTCGAGAGTAAACTGATCCGGAAGCTACTGGATTCTTTGGGAATCAAAAAGACTCGAACTACACCTTACCATCCACAGGGAGATGCTCAGCCGGAAAGGTTCAACCGAACCTTGCTCAACATGTTGGGGACTCTGGAAAGTGAGAAAAAGCAACATTGGAGCAAACACATAGCAGCCATAGTACATGCTTACAACTGCACCATCAGTGATGCTACAGGCTACTCCCCATATCGACTCATGTTTGGGAGAGAGGCGAGACTACCTGTGGACCTGGCATTTGGCACCTCTCTGGACCATTCCTCAGTCACATCCCACAAAGGGTACGTGGACAGGCTCAGACAAAGCCTGAAAGTAGCTTATGAGCAAGCTCAAGCAGCTTCCGACCAAAGGGGGGCTAGAAATAAGAGAAACTTTGACTTGAAGGTCCGGGTGCAAGACCTACAGCCTGGGGATCGAGTGCTGTTACGCAACCTGGGGATCCCTGGGAAGCACAAACTTGCAGACAGATGGAGATCTGAACCTTATGTCATCTGTAGGAAGTTGCTGGGCCTACCTGTCTATAAGTTGAAACCAGGAGGAAAGGTAGGCCCACTGAAGATGTGGCATCGGAATCACCTGCTCCCACTTGCTGAGGCAGTTAGAATACCTCCTGCGGGAGACTCCCCTGAACGGGCCTCTATCCTGGATACTCCTAGGCCGAACACTCGGTCGCAGACCTCCCGGGCTGAAGAGGGAGAGGCCTCTCAACTTAGTGAAAATGAAGAAGGAGAACTTGATTGGCTGTGGCCTTCCCCAACTCCAGAAACTTCTAATATTGATCTTCCAGCCACTGAAGACACTCAAGATGGAACACTGAACCCAGAAGCCACAGAGTTCATCCCTTCTAGTCCTTCAGCAGAATACTGGGAAGATGCCCAGGATGGTTGTTCAGAGGAAGAGGTACCTGAGGCGCCAGAGCCAGACATCCCAAGAGAGCAAAGGGCTCGAAGAGTCATCCGGCCTCCTAAGAAGCTGACCTACCCACAAATGGGGAACAGTTCGGAAGACTCTGTAGTTACTGCTAGAAGGAATGCTGAGAATCCGAATCCTTCCACTGTCCATTTAGTGGAGGGCAACCCCAGCTCACTCTCTGGCACAGTTAGACAGGTCGCCCCCACTGAAGCGACCTGTAGACAGGACAGCTCCCCATCCTATGATGATTGGTGGGAGGCTCCTCTGTCAATCCTATGCAACCGCATTGAATCTAAAATGTTTTGTAGATCTAAAAATGTCTTTGGGGACCAAAGATTCGAAGTGGGGGGAGTGTGTAGCGGGGTATTCCCCTTTAAGACAGAGAGAGAGGAAGTTTCAGGTGAGAGGTGAGTCGGGAGGAAGTAAAGAGACATTACTGGAAGTGAAAGCAGAGGAGAGAGAGAGATTACATCACCCATAACCCCATTCTTGTCATGTTCCACCGCAGAGACTGATGGGAGGGGTTATAAAAGGAGGAGGAGAGGCCGGGCTCGGCCTCTTTGGGACACGAGACTTGACAGACGGATCCTGCTGCGCGGATGTGTCGGAGCGCAGGGCCTGAAGCCTGGGGCCTTGCTCCGACCAAAGAGCCTTCCACCCCCCTCTGCGAGCCTGGGTGGCATCTGACTTTGTGAGCTACAGCCTTGTCGGATCGGGGGGGGGCCCGATCGTTGGAGAGATCAAGTGTGTGGGACACGGCCGGTGGAAGTTTCCCGGACTGGATCTGTAGTCCGGCGGGTGAGAGGGCATAAGCCCAGCTAAGATACTGTTACTGTATATAGGCCTATAGACTGCCGTGGCCTACAAGTTATTTTTATACCCCTATTGAAGAGCCTTGTCAGAATTGAGCCTGCGGCTTTATTTAACCAAGTTCTATACCCCTTGGATTACAAAGTTATACTCTGTTTAAAGTGCACCACCATTACAGACCTGCCGGTGAAGAAAGAAGGACTAAGTTAAATATTAGAACCAGGCCTGGTGGGGATTCTAGCGTGTTTGATTACTGCGCCATAGGGCACTTAGTTAATGATTGACCGCATGGCGCACCTGTAGCGTGTGTTACTACATAGTGTGTTAGAGTGGCAGGACGCTGCCCTTAGAAGTGATTATCTTGAACTGTGATTACTGTTACCCCCTTTATCCCTATTGAGAATATAAGTAAAACACTTTACCTATTACAATTTATTACTGTGTCCTTGCTTAGTTATTAGGACACAGTAATAAATTATCCTATTGCATAGGATATATCATTGATTATTAGTACTAGCTGTGCCAGAAGGGGGTAGAGCCTATTGCCGGGGGTTGGCGGAGCTGTACTCAGGGCCCAAATCTAATTCTGCGGCCTCCTTAGTTGGAGGTATCGCTACACTACATTGCAGGGTGTAGCTCTGATTAATCACACATGTAGGAAATTACATAGTAATTTACTGTTAATGGCAGCTGTATATATATATATATGTAGCACACAGATCTTCTTGCCCCCCCGCTTACCTTCACCTGTGGGGGATAAGACACACCATACCACGAGCCTGTGTCCTCTGTGTTAGAGGTCAGGCGGTGTTCACTATTTTGGGTCCTGCAGCGAGTTACCTCTTTCCACTGCTTCTCGTCTCCCAGAGTGTAGGGACAAGTCTCTATTTCTCCCCAGGAAGGGGATTTAGGGGGGGATATTATATTTAAAGTTAATTATAGTTATGAAGGGGCTATTTATAATGGAGATGGGGTATTGCTTCCTGCTGTCCACAGGACATCTCACTTTTTCCCCCACATTGACTTTAAATTTGTGGTGTGGAGTCTGTGGTGTCCTTCCAAGTGTCCCCTCCACAATGCTGCAGATAGGAGGAGGAGAGCTCAGTAACACAACCTTTACAGATCATGTCACCGGGCTCTGCTCCTCTGTACTTCCAACGAAAATTCATTAAAATAGGGTTTTTTAAAAACATTTGTAAGGCCCCTTTCATGCGGGCCATCTGATTGGGTCCGCCTGTCTGTTTTTCAGGCGGACCCGATCAGACCCACCATTCTCTTCTATGGGTAGACGGATGTAAACTGACTTGTGTCTGTTTTTACACCTGGCCACCTCTGATCTGGAAATAAATATGGGTGGGGATTAGTTCCCTCCAGCTGGCTGGATTGGATCAGAGGGCGGTCGGGTGTACATCCGACTGCCAATAGAGCAGAGCGGGCTGTGTCCACTCTGCATAACCGAATCGGACACAGACCTGTCATCCGGCAGCAGGGTTGCTGTTATAAATCGCAAGGGTCCATACAGCCTACCTGACAGGGCCCCCCCACCCCTGGCGGAAGTGACTGAGGACATAGGTTTATCTGTCCCTTTTCTCTGCAGCCTCAGCTGCACAGATGAATGAATAGTAAGCACTCTGAGGCTTCTTGCTCATTCACAAACTGAAGCATAGTAAACAGTTTAATATGCTTAAGTGATGAATGGACACAGGAGCTATTGGTACTGACCACCCACTGTGTTCCTTCAGGAAAGGAAGGGGCCAATAAATTATATATTTACCAGCCCCTTCCCGCGCTCTCCTGAAACATCCAACTGTGTGCTGGCAGGAGAGGAAAGGAGGGAAGCTGGCAGTGCTGCGGGGGAAAGGGGCACACAGGGGGGCTCGGACAGCAGAATGAAGGGGTGCATGTGCTAGAACCAATCCTCTTGCAATGAAGCAGGAGATAGAAAGAGGAGGAGAAGCTGGCAGTGCTGCAGGGGGGAGACAGAAGAGGATTAGTGTCTGCAATAAGACAGTACAGCTGGCCCTCCTACTCAGCAGGTGCCTGGCCCCCCTTTTGCACTGATGGGGCCCGGGCCCAGTACAGGAGAGCTGGTTGTACTACCTTATCAGCAGCCCTGTCCGGCAGCATCCAGATCTGGCCCATGTGAAAGAGGCCTTAATGTTCATTTTTTTAAGCAGAGGCATGGCCACAGTAAGGCCATAACCCTGTCTTACAAATGGGCCACCAAGTGTATTATTTGACCCACGCCAGTACCTATCTAAAACTGAGATTTCCCTGTTTGGGTGGACTGACCAGTTAAGTGTAAAATGACTTCATCTTTGCCGGCACGTGTAGGGTCAGGCAAGAGTGGGCCGTGCATGTGAGCTGGTGTTTAAAAAATATTTCATTGACTTTATCTTAGGAAAATGTTTTCGTTACCTTTGCACCTTTTTTCTCTTTTAGCCAATCTCTTAAATTCCTGGGACGTTACTGGAAAGCTAATTATAGTTGAATACCCCAAATTGTTTTACAGAAAGCGGTTAGAAGTGGCATTTAATGTGGAAAGTATTATACAGCTGTGATATTTTAGGAGAGACCAGAGCCCCATAAAGCCTCCCTTCTCCAGCTGCTCGTTTAATTAAAACACGTACTGGCTGCTCCTCGCTCATTCTTTTGCAATGCGCTCAGGCGGACGGTAGAGGCAGGGTCACCGGGGACGGAAGATCAACCAGGGCTGATAGCGAGAGTTGCTGAACGTCGCCCGGGGGAACTGCGGAGAATGGAATCTGTAGCCGGTATGTGCTAATACCGGACATAGCGCATTCCCACAGTACAAGTGTCCTTGTCTGGCCGCACTCACTTTACAAGCGTCTATCGTCAGGAGCTCATGTTCAGATTTGCAACGACAAAAACAAAATAGGCAAACAATAAAAGAGCTAAAAGTGGACTGGGCTTGATTATTAAATATTCCGTTTTAAATCACTAAAATACATATCTGCCCCTTTATTGATCTTCTACTTTGTGTAAATCTGACTCTTCAGCTCGAGTCAGCAGTCAAAGGTCACCTGAAGTCTGACACTTGCTCAGTCAGTCAAAGGTCACCTGAAGTCTGACACTTGCTGCCTTGTCAATTGCCTGACTGTGGAGCCTCATTGTCTCCCAGCTTCTGTTTGCGAATAACAGCATGCAGTAACAGAGCCTATAGTGAAGAGGAAAGCATAGGCGTGCACAGGGGGGGTGTGTCATGTGTGCCTGGGCACACCCTAATCACTCTGTGTGGTGCAGATTCCCCCTACTGCCCAGGCATCCCCTCATGTTGCACCCCCCCCCCCCACCGCAGTGCTGCTGGCTTCCCTCCTCTCCCCTCAACTACTTTCAGGATGGAGAGCGGGCAAAGGGGCTAATCAATATGTAGGGAAGTAGCGTGTACACCGCTCCAAGGCTGTCTGCAAATTAAAGATCTCTTGATACTACTGTGGCAACAAGACTGGGTGCCTGCCGAGGTCCACAACCTGGAAACTCCATGCAACAAAGAGAAAAGGCGGCACATCCAGAGATGAAGAAAAATTTGTTGGTTTATTGTAGAGTCAATGGTTTAAAAAACAGGACACACGAGGGATCCTCACTGTTCAGCAGACGCATTTCACACAAAGTGCTTAATCAATGATTAAGCACTTTGTGTGAAACGTGTCTGTTGATCAGTGTGGATCCCTCGTGTGTCATGTTTTTTAAACCTTTGACTCTACAATGAACCAACACATTTTTCTTCATCTCTGGATGTGCCGCTTTTTCTCTTTCTAATCAATATGTAATTTACCGTCCCCTTCCTTTTCGAAACGAACACAGTGAACACACTCACTCACTGTGTTTATTTATTTCAGGTACTTATATAGCGCTGTCAATTTACGCAGCGCTTTACATATACATTGTACATTCACATCAGTCCCTACCCTCAAGGAGCTTACAGCCTAAGGTCCCTAACACACATTCATACATATACTAGGGGCAATTTTAGACAGGAGGAAACCCACGCAGGCACAGGGAGAACATGCAAACTCCAGGCAGATGGTGTCTTGGTCGAGATTCGAACCAGAAACCCTTTTTGCTGCTAGTTGAAAGTGCTAACCACTACACCACTGTGTTCAGTCATAAATGAAGCATAGTAAACTGTGTGACGTTAGCTTCAGTTTGTGAATGAACAGGAAGCCACTCAGCACAGAACACTTCCCATTCATCCGTAACAGAGGTTTGGTATATGCTGATGTGAATATAGGCACTGCGGGCCACGGTTCAGATCGAGGCTTGGTTACTTTGTTTACCATTTAAGGAGGTGATGCAGTGCGCCGCCAGTGCCCCTGGATGACGCCATCTCTGACGAAATGCGTAGGGAGGAGCGACGTGCTGACGTCACCTATACCCTCGTTTCCCGGAAGGACGGGTTTGTTTTGGTTGTGCGCCGGCCAGCACACCAAACTTAAGGCTTCTAACCAACTTTTATTCTGTAAGTGCATTACTTTACATTTAAAAAAACTTTTTAAGAGGTTTTATGCTATGTGTAGCTTTGTTGTTTTTGACATACCATCCATCTATCCATATGAGCGAGTGACGCCCCGGGACTAGGAGAACGGTATCAGCAGGAGAATGGCTTATACCCAGCCTGGGCCTAAGGCGCTGTTTGATCCCCTGTAACAGTGGATCAACTGGAGTTGGTAAGCAGCTAATCTCATTTTTGGTGGCGGCACTGTTCACATGAGGTGATCTATGGTGGATCTATCATCAGGGATTACTATGTATCACTGCTAGAATTACTGGTGGACTCACATATGGACTTTATGTTTTTATCTTTAATGAATTGACTCATCTTTATGCACTTTAGCGCGATTCTATTATTTTATATTATTGCTATACTGTAGTTTATGTAATACAGGAGAATCGCTGCTCATATTTGCTGGTTTGTTCTTCTGTTAGTCTGGTTTTTGGAGCGCAGTTTTTTCTTCCCTTCTGCACTTCCCATTCATTGACTGTCCAGTGCAGCTGAGGCTGCAGAGAAAGACATGCCTTTTTTGAGCTTTGGGGTGTACAGCCTAATACAATAGGCTGCGCACACCTATGGAGGAAAGTGCGCAATAATAATAATAATTTAAAGCTCCACTCCAGCCAAAACAGTTTATATTGTTTTGGATAGGAAGGAAAGTTAAGACTTGTTTATACTTGTGGTCAGTGGGTGGTAAAAACAGGCGATAAACAGTGTTTTAACCACCCTGCAAGCTGCAAAAGGCAGCCGGACGGGGGTTGTACACATGTTGTGATGCTGTGCTTCACGGCCGCAGCAAAAACTCTCCCCCTGCCACATTCACTGCCAAATGCACCCAAATTAAGTGCAAGAGGCCATCTGCAAATGCACTGCGGTTGGGCCCGTGGTAATACAGCATTTTAAACAAGCAGTGTGGAGGCAACATATCACCTCCTCACCGTCTGTCAAAGGCCTCTGAGTAGCAAAGGCTGCCGCTAGTGTAAACTTGGCCTTAGAGCCGTGGTGGTCAACATTCCTGATATCATCAAAGGGCACACGCGATATTCATTGAGTGTAATACTACAGAAAACAGTTCGAGACAAATATACAAATATACCCATATGCAAATATACAAAAGGAGATGGTCAGAGATTGGGGCATGCAACAAGAGATGGTCAGAGACTGTGAACAAGATATAGGAGTTGTTGGAGACTGGGGAAGTGCATGAGTGCATGGTCAGAGATGGTAAACATGATAAGGGAGTTGTTGGAGACCATGGAAGTGCGTCAGTGCATGGTCAGAGATGGTAAACATGATAAGGGAGTTGTTGGAGACCGGAGAAGTGCGTCAGTGCATGGTCAGAGATAGTAAACATAATAAGGGAGTTGTTGGAGACCGGGGAAGTGCGTCAGTGCATGGTCAGAGATGGTAAACATAATAAGGGAGTTGTTGGAGACCGGGGAAGTGTGTCAGTGCATGGCCAGAGATGGCAAACATGATAAGGGAGTTGTTGGAGACCAGGGAAGTGCATGAGTGCATGGTCAGAGATGGTAAACATGATAAGGGAGTTGTTGGAGACCAGGGAAGTGCGTCAGTGCATGGTCAGAGATGGTAAACATAATAAGGGAGTTGTTGGAGACCGGGGAAGTGCGTTAGTGCATGGTCAGAGATGGTAAACATGATAAGGGAGTTGTTGGAGACCGGGGAAGTGCGTCAGTGCATGGCCAGAGATGGCAAACATGATAAGGGAGTTGTTGGAGACCAGGGAAGTGCATTAGTGCATGGTCAGAGATGGTAAACATGATAAGGGAGTTGTTGGAGACCAGGGAAGGGCATTAGTGCATGGTCAGAGATGGTAAACATGATAAGGGAGTTGTTGGAGACCAGGGAAGTGCGTCAGTGCATGGTCAGAGATGGTAAACATAATAAGGGAGTTGTTGGAGACCGGGGAAGTGCGTCAGTGCATGGTCAGAGATGGTAAACATGATAAGGGAGTTGTTGGAGACCGGGGAAGTGCGTCAGTGCATGGCCAGAGATGGCAAACATGATAAGGGAGTTGTTGGAGACCAGGGAAGTGCATTAGTGCATGGTCAGAGATAGTAAACATGATAAGGGAGTTGTTGGAGACCAGGGAAGTGCGTCAGTGCATGGTCAGAGATGGTAAACATAATAAGGGAGTTGTTGGAGACCGGGGAAGTGCATCAGTGCATGGTCAGAGATGGTAAACATGATAAGGGAGTTGTTGGAGACCGGGGAAGTGCGTCAGTGCATGGCCAGAGATGGCAAACATGATAAGGGAGTTGTTGGAGACCAGGGAAGGGCATTAGTGCATGGTCAGAGATGGTAAACATGATAAGGGAGTTGTTGGAGACCAGGGAAGTGCATCAGTGCATGGTCAGAGATAATAAACATGATAAAGGAGTTGTTGGAGACCAGGGAAGTGCATTAGTGCATGGTCAGAGATGGTAAACATGATAAGGGAGTTGTTGGAGACCAGGGAAGGGCATTAGTGCATGGTCAGAGATGTTAAACATGATAAGGGAGTTGTTGGAGACCAGGGAAGTGCGTCAGTGCATGGTCAGAGATGGTAAACATAATAAGGGAGTTGTTGGAGACCGGGGAAGTGCGTCAGTGCATGGTCAGAGATGGTAAACATGATAAGGGAGTTGTTGGAAACCGGGTAAGTGCGTCAGTGCATGGCCAGAGATGGCAAACATGATAAGGGAGTTGTTGGAGACCAGGGAAGTGCATTAGTGCATGGTCAGAGATAGTAAACATGATAAGGGAGTTGTTGGAGACCAGGGAAGTGCGTCAGTGCATGGTCAGAGATGGTAAACATAATAAGGGAGTTGTTGGAGACCAGGGAAGGGCATTAGTGCATGGCCAGAGATGGCAAACATGATAAGGGAGTTGTTGGAGACCGGGGAAGTGCATTAGTGCATGGTCAGAGATAATAAACATGATAAGGGAGTTGTTGGAGACCAGGGAAGTGCATTAGTGCATGGTCAGAGATACTAAACATGACAAGGGAGTTGTTGGAGACCAGGGAAGGGCATCAGTGCATGGTCAGAGATGGTAAGCATGATAAGGGAGTTGTTGGAGACCAGGGAAGGGCATTAGTGCATGGTCAGAGATGGTAAACATGATAAGGGAGTTGTTGGAGACCGGGGAAGTGCGTCAGTGCATGGCCAGAGATGGCAAACATGATAAGGGAGTTGTTGGAGACCAGGGAAGTGCATTAGTGCATGGTCAGAGATAGTAAACATGATAAGGGAGTTGTTGGAGACCAGGGAAGTGCATTAGTGCATGGTCAGAGATGGTAAACATGATAAGGGAGTTGTTGGAGACCAGGGAAGTGCATTAGTGCATGGTCAGAGATGGTAAACATGATAAGGGAGTTGTTGGAGATCGGGGAAGTGCGTCAGTGCATGGTCAGAGATGGTAAACATAATAAGGGAGTTGTTGGAGACCGGAGAAGTGCGTCAGTGCATGGTCAGAGATGGTAAACATGATAAGGGAGTTGTTGGAGACCGGGGAAGTGCGTCAGCGCATGGTCAGAGATGGTAAACATGATAAGGGAGTTGTTGGAGACCGGGGAAGTGCGTCAGTGCATGGTCAGTGATGGTAAACATGATAAGGGAGTTGTTGGAGACCGGGGAAGTGCGTCAGTGCATGGTCAGAGATAATAAACATGATAAGGGAGTTGTTGGAGACCAGGGAAGTGCATTAGTGCATGGTCAGAGATACTAAACATGATAAGGGAGTTGTTGGAGACCAGGGAAGGGCATCAGTGCATGGTCAGAGATGGTAAGCATGATAAGGGAGTTGTTGGAGACCAGGGAAGGGCATTAGTGCATGGTCAGAGATGGTAAACATGATAAGGGAGTTGTTGGAGACCGGGGAAGTGCGTCAGTGCATGGCCAGAGATGGCAAACATGATAAGGGAGTTGTTGGAGACCAGGGAAGTGCATTAGTGCATGGTCAGAGATAGTAAACATGATAAGGGAGTTGTTAGAGACCAGGGAAGTGCATTAGTGCATGGTCAGAGATGGTAAACATGATAAGGGAGTTGTTGGAGACCAGGGAAGTGCATTAGTGCATGGTCAGAGATGGTAAACATGATAAGGGAGTTGTTGGAGATCGGGGAAGTGCGTCAGTGCATGGTCAGAGATGGTAAACATGATAAGGGAGTTGTTGGAGACTGGGGAAGTGCGTCAGTGCATGGTCAGAGATGGTAAACATGATAAGGGAGTTGTTGGAGACCGGGGAAGTGCGTCAGTGCATGGTCAGAGATGGTAAACATGATAAGGGAGTTTTTGAAGACCGGAGAAGTGCGTCAGTGCATGGCCAGAGATGGTAAACATGATAAGGGAGTTGTTGGAGACCGGGGAAGTGCGTCAGTGCATGGTCAGAGATGGTAAACATGATAAGGGAGTTGTTGGAGACCGGGGAAGTGCGTCAGTGCATGGCCAGAGATGGCAAACATGATAGGGGAGTTGTTGGAGACCAGGGAAGTGCATTAGTGCATGGTCAGAGATGGTAAACATGATTAGGGAGTTGTTGAAGACCGGAGTAGTGCGTCAGTGCATGGTCAGAGATAGTAAACATGATAAGGGAGTTGTTGGAGACCAGGGAAGTGCGTCAGTGCATGGTCAGAGATGGTAAACATGATAAGGGAGTTGTTGGAGACCAGAGAAGTGCATTAGTGCATGGTCAGAGATGGTAAACATGATAAGGGAGTTGTTGGAGACCGGGGAAGTGCGTCAGTGCATGGTCAGAGATGGCAAACATGATAAGGGAGTTGTTGGAGACCAGGGAAGTGCGTCAGTGCATGGTCAGAGATAGTAAACATGATAAGGGAGTTGTTGGAGACCAGGGAAGTGCGTCAGTGCATGGTCAGAGATGGTAAACATGATAAGGGAGTTGTTGGAGACCAGAGAAGTGCATTAGTGCATGGTCAGAGATGGTAAACATGATAAGGGAGTTGTTGGAGACCGGGGAAGTGCGTCAGTGCATGGCCAGAGATGGCAAACATGATAAGGGAGTTGTTGGAGACCAGGGAAGTGCATTAGTGCATGGTCAGGAGATAGTAAACATGATAAGGGAGTTGTTGGAGACCAGGGAAGTGCGTCAGTGCATGGTCAGAGATGGTAAACATGATAAGGGAGTTGTTGGAGACCAGGGAAGTGCATTAGTGCATGATCAGAGATGGTAAACATGATAAGGGAGTTGTTGGAGACCAGGGAAGTGTGTCAGTGCATGGTCAGAGATGGTAAACATGATAAGGGAGTTGTTGGAGACCAGGGAAGTGCATTAGTGCATGGTCAGGAGATAGTAAACATGATAAGGGAGTTGTTGGAGACCAGGGAAGTGCGTCAGTGCATGGTCAGAGATGGTAAACATGATAAGGAAGTTGTTGGAGATCGGGGAAGTGCATCAGTGCATGGTCAGAGATAGTAAACATGATAAGGGAGTTGTTGGAGATCGGGGAAGTGCGTCAGGGCATGGTCAGAGATGGTAAACATAATAAGGGAGTTGTTGGAGACCGGAGAAGTGCGTCAGTGCATGGCCAGAGATGGTAAACATGATAAGGGAGTTGTTGGAGACTTGGGAAGTGCGTCAGTGCACGGTCAGAGATGGTAAACATGATAAGGGAGTTGTTGGAGACCGGGGAAGTGCGTCAGTGCACGGTCAGAGATGGTAAACATGATAAGGGAGTTGTTGGAGACCGGGGAAGTGCGTCAGTGCACGGTCAGAGATGGTAAACATGATAAGGGAGTTGTTGGAGACCGGGGAAGTGCGTCAGTGCATGGTCAGAGATGGTAAACATAATAAGGGAGTTGTTGGAGACCGGGGAAGTGCGTCAGTGCATGGTCAGAGATGGTAAACATAATAAAGGGAGTTGTTGGAGACCGGAGAAGTGCGTCAGTGCATGGTCAGAGATGGTAAACATAATAAGGGAGTTGTTGGAGACTGGAGAAGTGCGTCAGTGCATGGTCAGAGATGGTAAACATAATAAAGGGAGTTGTTGGAGACCGGAGAAGTGCGTCAGTGCATGGTCAGAGATGGTAAACATAATAAGGGAGTTGTTGGAGACTGGAGAAGTGCGTCAGTGCATGGTCAGAGATGGTAAACATAATAAAGGGAGTTGTTGGAGACCGGAGAAGTGCGTCAGTGCATGGTCAGAGATGGTAAACATAATAAAGGGAGTTGTTGGAGACCGGAAAAGTGCGTCAGTGCATGATCAGAGATGGTAAACATAATAAGGGAGTTGTTGGAGACTGGAGAAGTGCGTCAGTGCATGATCAGAGATGGTAAAAATGATAAGGGAGTTGTTGGAGACCGGAGAAGTGCGTCAGTGCATGGTCAGAGATGGTAAACATAATAAGGGAGTTTTTGGAGACTGGAGAAGTGCGTCAGTGCATGATCAGAGATGGTAAAAATGATAAGGGAGTTGTTGGAGACCGGGGACATGCTTCAGGAGACTGGCGACACATTACATGAGACTGCTTGAGATCACTGTCATTACAGTCTCTTTATAAATCAATGCTAGCGAATGTGTGCTCCTTACAGCTTCCTCCATTACTTGTGCTACATTTGACATTTTAAAAGATCAGACAGAAAAAAAAACAAAATTCCCACTGACCGAAACTCAAGCAGTGTATGGCCCAGTCAGCACCACTCCGTTCAGTTGATCAGTCAATCGATTTTTGTCAAAGGAACCTATTGCTAGGGCAAGAATTTTTGTCTACATGGGTGAAGGTGCATCTTGCTGCTTTCCACGCCCCCCCCCACACACACACACAATGCAACCCCCCTACCCTATATGAGGGGGACGGGGTTATGCATTCCCCACTTCCCTTCTCTGGCTATGGGTAGCTGGCAGCTGAGGCTCTAACACCTCTATGTTGAGCCTGGTAGGAGAGAGGGTGCACAGTTAGGGAACAGAGGTCTGGTAATTAAAAACAAAACATGATAAGGGAGTTGTTGGAGACCGGGGAAGTGCGTCAGTGCATGGTCAGAGATGGTAAACATGATAAGGGAGTTGTTGGAGACCGGGGAAGTGCGTCAGTGCATGGTCAGAGATGGTAAACATGATAAGGGAGTTTTTGAAGACCGGAGAAGTGCGTCAGTGCATGGTCAGAGATGGTAAACATGATAAGGGAGTTGTTGGAGACCGGGGAAGTGCGTCAGTGCATGGTCAGAGATGGTAAACATGATAAGGGAGTTGTTGGAGACCGGGGAAGTGCGTCAGTGCATGGCCAGAGATGGCAAACATGATAAGGGAGTTGTTGGAGACCAGGGAAGTGCATTAGTGCATGGTCAGAGATGGTAAACATGATAAGGGAGTTGTTGGAGACCGGGGAAGTGCGTCAGTGCATGGCCAGAGATGGCAAACATGATAAGGGAGTTGTTGGAGACCAGGGAAGTGCATTAGTGCATGGTCAGAGATAGTAAACATGATAAGGGAGTTGTTGGAGACCAGGGAAGTGTGTCAGTGCATGGTCAGAGATGGTAAACATGATAAGGGAGTTGTTGGAGACCAAGGAAGTCTATTAGTGCATGGTCAGAGATGGTAAACATGATAAGGGAGTTGTTGGAGACCAGGGAAGTGCGTCAGTGCATGGTCAGAGATGGTAAACATGATAAGGGAGTTGTTGGAGACCAGGGAAGTGCATTAGTGCATGATCAGAGATGGTAAACATGATAAGGGAGTTGTTGGAGACCAGGGAAGTGTGTCAGTGCATGGTCAGAGATGGTAAACATGATAAGGGAGTTGTTGGAGACCGGGGAAGTGCATCAGTGCATGGTCAGAGATAGTAAACATGATAAGGGAGTTGTTGGAGACCAGGGAAGTGTGTCAGTGCATGGTCAGAGATGGTAAACATGATAAGGGAGTTGTTGGAGACCAGGGAAGTGCATTAGTGCATGGTCAGGAGATAGTAAACATGATAAGGGAGTTGTTGGAGACCAGGGAAGTGCGTCAGTGCATGGTCAGAGATGGTAAACATGATAAGGGAGTTGTTGGAGACCGGGGAAGTGCGTCAGTGCATGGCCAGAGATGGCAAACATGATAAGGGAGTTGTTGGAGACCAGGGAAATGCGTCAGTGCATGGTCAGAGATGGTAAACATGATAAGGGAGTTGTTGGAGACCAGGGAAGTGCATTAGTGCATGATCAGAGATGGTAAACATGATAAGGGAGTTGTTGGAGACCAGGGAAGTGTGTCAGTGCATGGTCAGAGATGGTAAACATGATAAGGGAGTTGTTGGAGACCAGGGAAGTGCATTAGTGCATGGTCAGGAGATAGTAAACATGATAAGGGAGTTGTTGGAGACCAGGGAAGTGCGTCAGTGCATGGTCAGAGATGGTAAACATGATAAGGGAGTTGTTGGAGACCAGGGAAGTGCATTAGTGCATGGTCAGAGATGGTAAACATGATAAGGGAGTTGTTGGAGACCGGGGAAGTGCATCAGTGCATGGTCAGAGATGGTAAACATGATAAGGGAGTTGTTGGAGATCGGGGAAGTGCGTCAGTGCATGGTCAGAGATGGTAAACATAATAAGGGAGTTGTTGGAGACCGGAGAAGTGCGTCAGTGCATGGTCAGAGATGGTAAACATAATAAAGGGAGTTGTTGGAGACCGGAGAAGTGCGTCAGTGCATGGTCAGAGATGGTAAACATAATAAAGGGAGTTGTTGGAGACCGGAAAAGTGCGTCAGTGCATGATCAGAGATGGTAAACATAATAAGGGAGTTGTTGGAGACTGGAGAAGTGCGTCAGTGCATGATCAGAGATGGTAAAAATGATAAGGGAGTTGTTGGAGACCGGAGAAGTGCGTCAGTGCATGGTCAGAGATGGTAAACATAATAAAGGGAGTTGTTGGAGACCGGAGAAGTGCGTCAGTGCATGGTCAGAGATGGTAAACATAATAAGGGAGTTTTTGGAGACCGGAGAAATGCGTCAGTGCATGGTCAGAGATGGTAAACATAATAAGGGAGTTTTTGGAGACTGGAGAAGTGCGTCAGTGCATGATCAGAGATGGTAAAAATGATAAGGGAGTTGTTGGAGACCGGAGAAGTGCGTCAGTGCATGGTCAGAGATGGTAAACATGATAATGGAGTTGTTGGAGACCGGAGAAGTGCGTCAGTGCATGGTCAGAGATGGTAAACATAATAAGGGAGTTGTTGGAGACCGGAGAAGTGCGTCAGTGCATGGTCAGAGATGGTAAACATGATAATGGAGTTGTTGGAGACCGGAGAAGTGCGTCAGTGCATGGTCAGAGATGGTAAAAATGATAAGGGAGTTGTTGGAGACCGGGGACATGCTTCAGGAGACTGGCGACACATTACATGAGACTGCTTGAGATCACTGTCATTACAGCCTCTTTATAAATCAATGCTAGCAAATGTGTGCTCCTTACAGCTTCCTCCATTACTTGTGCCACATTTGACATTTTAAAAGATCAGACAGAAAAAAAACAAAATTCCCACTGACCGAAACTCAAGCAGTGTATGGCCCAGTCAGCACCGCTCCGTTCAGTTGATCAGTCAAAGATTTTTGTCAAAGGAACCTATTGCCAGGGCAAAAATTTTTGTCTACATGGGTGAAGGTGCATCTTGCTGCTTTCGGCCCCCCCCCCCCACACACACAATGCAACCCCCCTATCCTATATGAGGGGGACGGGGTTATGCATTCCCCACTTCCCTTCTCTGGCTATGGGTAGCTGGCAGCTGAGGCTCTAACACCTCTATGTTGAGCCTGGTAGGAGAGAGGGTGCACAGTTAGGGAACAGAGGTCTGGTAATTAAAAAAAAAAAAACGGAATCCCAGCACGTGGCTGGGGATTACGATTTTCCCGCCTCCCCGATCCTGGCACCCTAAGGCAGCCACCTACACAGCCTTATGCTGGTGCCAGCCCTGCCTACCGTCTTATTGGGAAGATTTCCCTTAGCTTCCTCTCCCAAAGTCAAAACAGCAAGTAAAGGAAAATCTCCCCAAAACAAGAAGAACCCATCTTAGATGGTTTTGACTGGAACAGGTTGACATATTGAAAAATGTCCCCAAAGTGGAAACTTTCACAAAAAATCATGGATTTCTCATGTGACAATGGTCAATGGGACAAACAAAGGAGAGGAGCTCACTTTCGCAGGAACACAGACAGCAAGAATAAAACTGATCAGGGTTTGCTCATGCCATTTAAAGCTAATAACAAATATACACTTTATTTCCAAAAGTATTGGGACACCTGCCTTTACACGCACATGAGCTTTAATGGCATCCCAGTCTTAGTCCGTGGGGTTCAATATGGAGTTGGTCCACCCTTTGCTTTGTGCTCTGGTGCGCAGTCATGTTGGAACAGGAAGGGGTCATCCCCAAACTGTTCCCACAAAGTTGGGAGCATGAAATTGTCCAAAATGTCTTGTTGTGCTGACGCCTTAAGAGTTCCCTTCACTGGAACGAAGGGGCCAAACCCAACCCCTGAAAAACAACCCCACACCATAATCCCCCCTCCACCAAATGATTTGGACCAGTGCACAAAGCAAGGTCAATAAAGACATGGATGAGCGAGTTTGGGGTGGAGGAACTTGACTCGCCTGCAAACTGTAAAGGCAGGCGTCCCAATACTTTTGGTAATATAGTGTATATTGGCTTTAGATATACCCAGCAATACAATCAAATAGCAGAGAATGACTACTGTATATGTAATACTCACTATTCAGCCTTGTTCAATCGTTTGATTCCTGTGTCACTTCTGCAGCATTCACCCATTTGTCTGTAAAAATGGTTAAAAATTGATTTTTAATGGCATACATCAATCAAAGATGCAACAGTGGTCTCTAATGCCAAACAACTGTCATAGTATAAAATCAAGTCTCAGTCATAAATTTCATTGTGTGACTCACACAACAGATCATCAGTTAGTCACCAAGCTATCAGGGCACATGACTTATAATAAAAGAGAACCTGTTATGCCTTTCCTAGTATAACACTATAAGGTTGATTTACTAAAGACTGTGCACTCTTACTAGTGCAGTTGCTCCAGAGCTTAGTAAATGAGCAGAAGCTCTTATGACTCCCATCATCCAATCATGTGCAAGCAAAAATGCTGTTTTTTAACCACTTGCCGACCGCCGCACACACAGACGTCGACACAATGGCACGGGCAGGCAAATGGGCGGACTTGTACGTCCATTTAAATTTGCCGCCCAGCGGGCACGCGCCTCGTAGGTGTGCTCGCGGGTCCTGGGAACTTGATGTTCCCGGGCGGCCCGCGATTGCGGTCGGCAAAGGCAGAACAGGGGGATGCCTTTGTAAACAAGGCATTCCCCTGTTCTGCTTAGTGACATGTCACTGATCTACTATTCCCTGTGATCGGGAACAGTGATCAGTGACGTGTCACTGGTAGCTCCTCCCCCTAACAGTTAGAATCACTCCCTATGACACACTTAACCCCTTCAGCGCCACCTAGTGGTTAACCCCTTCACTGCCAGTGTCATTTTTATAGTAATCAATGCATTTTTATAGCACTGATTGCTGTAAAAATGACAACGATCTTAAAAATGGTGTCAAAAGTGTCCGATGTGTCCGCCATAATGTCGCAGTCACAATAAAAATCGCAGATCACCGCCATTACTAGTAAAAAAAAATAATTAATAATAAAAATGCCATAAAACTATCCCCTATTTTGTAGACGCTATAACTTTTATGCAAACCAATCAATAAACGCTTATTGCGATTTTTTTTACCAAAAATATGTAGAAGAATACTAAACTGATATTTATTATAGCAAAAAGTACAAAATATTTAATTTTTTTCAAAATTGTCGCTCTATTTTTGTTTTTTAGCGCAAAAAATAAAAAACGCAGAGGTAACCAAATACCACCAAAAGAAAGCTCTATTTGTGGGAAAAAAAGGACGTAAATTTTGTGTGGAAGCCACGTCGCATGACCGCGCAACTGTCAGTTAAAGCGACGCAGTGCCGAATAGCAAAAAGTGGCCTGGTCTTTGGCCAGCCAAATGGTCCGGGGCTTAAGTGGTTACATTTTCCTTGCAGGTGATTGGGTATTTTTTGTAAAGTGAAACATGACCTAATTTACTAAGCTCTGGCGTAACTGCACTTGCAGAGTGCAACTGCGCTTTGTAAAGTGCACAGTCTATTTGCCTTTAGTAAATCAACCCCTATGTGTACAAAAGCAGACTCCTGATAAATGCCCTTTTTATTATGAACCCAAATCCACTTCTGCGAGTCCACAGGTGCACTTCAATCAAGAAGTGACTCAAGGAGCGCAAAAGGCCCCAGACAAGTTTGTTTCTTAAAACGAGGTCTCCTCGGTTCCTCAATGTATATGGTAGACGTACAAATCTTCCAAACGTTTACATTCCCGCTCACACACGGCAGGTCTACATTGCCTTTTATAGGCTGAAACCTCACACGGTTATTGTAAACAGGCCTGGCTTAGGCTTGGCAGTGGGTACTATCTGACACCAGGGCCATTTAACCCTTCATCAGATAATCCAAACTTCAGGAGGGATCGCGCCACCAGCACATCTACAGGCAGGAATCCCATCAAACTGCTGTAGGCCATGGTGTAAAACACTGTTATACTACGAGGGAGGTCAGTGAAATATCCAAACTTTGTATAAATGATTACCAACTAGTTCCATTGTGGCTATACAGTTACAAGGGGGTTGATTTATTAAAAGGCAAATGGAGCTGTGCACTTTGCAAAGAAATATGCGCTAGCGCTTCATAAATGAGATGAAGCTTCACTTTGCAAAGAATACCCATTCCCATGCAAGGAAAAAAAAACAGCATTTTTGCTTGCACGTGATTGGATGATAGAAGTCAGCAGAGCTTCGCCACATTTTCTAAGCTTTGGAGCAACTGCACTTGCAGAGTGGAACTGGACTTGCAAAGTGCACAGTCTATTTGCCTTTAGTAATACCTGACAATGTGTCAGTTTTATCCAATGAGAATCGTTAAAGCTGCTTGAAAAAAAAAAATGTTCCCATCACCAGTGAGGGGTAAATCTACAATCATATCACTCACCATGGAATATGTGCCTGTAGTTCTCCATGGTACCAAGACAATTGGAGAGAAAGAAAACAAAAAAAAAGTCTCTACAGGTATAATGGAACAAGAAGGGTATTGATATTACTCACAAACTTGGTAATATTACTTCAATTTTTATTCAAAAAAGACCAGATTTAATAAAAATCAAAAGTATAATAAAAATAATAAATAAATAATAAAAATAATAAAAGTACAATACTAAAATAAATAAAAATAAAATGAAATAAATAAATAAATAAATAAAAAGAAATAAAAAGTATATCGATATTGACAAATGAAGATACATTCATACAGCCAATATTGGAGCCTGTATGTTACCTTGAAATGCTAATGAAATAGCTGACACAATGGCAATGTCATCTCTGAGGATCTTTAAGGGAAGCTTCAATAGAACAGAGATGGCTGATTATATGGCTCCATGTTACAGTATAAAAATTGACCAGGAGGTTGAAGATATTTGGAGTTGGAGGCTGAATGTTGTAAAGGGAGTGTCACAGACAGAGAGGTCTATATATCCTGAGAACAGGAACATTCAGGTGACTAAAAAAAGCATACCTGAGGGTAGATAGGCAGCAGAGGTTACTGAAGGTAAAGCATAGCAGGCCAGATGACTGAGCAAAGACAAAGACATAGGTGTCACAAAGGTGGGGTTACTAGATGACAGGGAATGTTTTCGAGTGCACTGGAGTCTCAGGGAGCATTGGGGGCGCTATATCAGACTGGATGTTCTAGACTGCACTAAAGTCTCAGAGCGCACAGGGGTGCACTGGGGTCACTAGATGTTCTGGGGTGTACTGGAGTCACTAAATGCACAGGAGGTCACTAGATGCTCTAGGGTGCACTGGAGCCATGAAATACACATGGGCTCACTGGGGTCACTAGATGGCACTGGATGCTCTAGGTAGGATGCACTGGAGCACTGACAGTCTCGCTCTCGGCTTGCCTTGCTCCCGTCAGACCCGCACACGAGGCTCCGGCCACTCGGCTCGGCCTTGCACCATGACATCACACGACACGCTTAGACTAGGGTTGCCACCTGTCCGGGATTCATCCAGACAGTCCAGGTTTTAAAACATGTGTCCGTGGTTCAGTCCACCTGAAACCTGGACACATTATTCAGACAGTAATGTGGCTCAGAACAGGGCCTGACAGGAGGGTGAGTGGGCACTATGTGCGCCACATTACTATTCTCTTTGGAGTGCCCAAAGGTGTCCCAGGTCTGTTACATTCCTATAGTGTCTGTTAAAAATAAAAAAAATTAGCTGTGAGCCGCTAAAGTGTTCGGGTTTGACTTGAATAAAAAGTGGCAACCCTAGCTCAGACATCGCCTCTGCCAGACCCGACCACCTGCTGGCACCAACCACACTGTAGCAAGCACTCAGATGGTCTCGACCAGCCCCTGGACGGGTACTGCGCATGCCGAGCCGAGCGTCACAGTCATATTTTTTACTGGCAACCTTTTTCTGTCACTGGCATGTACCGGCAGGAGAAAGTGCCCGTTTGTTCCTGGCTGCCAGTAAAAATACTGACATTTGGCAACACTGCTTGTCCCTCCCACAGTGAACAAATAGGCAGCAGACTGATGAGCTCATCTCTTTATCACTCTGTTCTCTCCTCCTATCGGCAATATAACAGATTGGCTCCCTGTGCTGCCTTTCACTCCCTCAATCTAATACTATTTAAAGTGGTTGTAAACCCACTTACACAACATGCACCTACAGGTAAGCCTAGATTAGGGCTTACCTGTAGGTGCATGAAATATCTCCTAAACCTACACGGTTAAGGAGATATTTGCTTTTAAATCCGGCACCGCTGACGTCACGCGCATGCGCACATGCGTGTGACGTCATCGCCGCTCCGGGGCCAATCACAGCGCCGGAGCGGCGATACATGGAAGGGACATCGAGGCAAGATGGCGGCGGCAGCGGAGGTGTCCGAGCACCACTGCGGGGGCTTCGATCTAAGGTAAGTAATTCATAATGAGCTAGTATGCTAGTCATACTAGCTCATTATGCCTTTGTCTTGCAGGTATTTATTTATAAAAAAAAATGTATTTTGGGGGTTTACAACCACTTTAAGATTCAGGAACTTTACACTGCTTTCATAAAAAAAAATGTTTAATGATGTATTAATACCATTTATATCTACCTGAAGTTCAGTTTAAAATGAATACTATATCTTATAAAGGGTAATATAATCCTCAGATTTGCAAATCTTAAATGCAATCCTGTAATGTGCTGTCTAACAATGTTATCATATGCATTTCAGCACCTTGTTTCAGCTGAGTGTGACATGCCTGGCCTGCACTAATCCCGACCATACAAATCAGCGGCTGTGTCCTTGAGTCCAGGCGCTGTATATACAGTTGTGTTTAAAGGTATTATCCCCCCTGACCTTCTGCTGCTCCATAGGACCGGGTATCCCAGCGGGGATTGACAATCATGTCATCAATGTGTCCAGACTGATTCCAGGTTGAGCTAGATACAACACTTCTCAATGTATACACAGGGCCAGATATATGTCTCAGGAGAGGCAGAGAATTCCCCCCCCCCCCCCACCCCAACACACACAAAAAAAAGACAGTTAAGCCCTGTACACACGATCGGATTTCCTATGGTTTTTAAACCGATGGATTTTTCCATCGGAAAACCGATGAAGCTGACTTCCATCAGTCTTGCCTACACACCATCAGTCAAAAAAACGACCGTTCCAAACCCGGTGACGTAAAACACTCCGATGAGCCGAGAAAAATTAAGTTCAATGCTTCTGAGCATGCGTCGACTTGATTCTGAGCATGCGTGGGTTTTTTAACCGATGGACTTGCCCATAGACGATCGGAATTTGCTATCGGTTTGTTATCCATCGGAAAAATGTAAAACATGTTCTATTTTTTGACACCGATGGAAAAAAGACCGATGGGGCCCACACACGATCGGTTTGTCCGATGAAAAAAATCCATCGGACTGTTTTCATCGGTAAAACTGATCGTGTGTATGCGGCTTAAGACTGACTTGTTTCTTCTTGATAAATTACCACAAGAATTTCAGTAAAAAACAAACTAAGGTGAATTTTACTGCAAACAGACGCAATAAACTACCCTTTTTTTTTGTACAATATGAAAGACGAGTAAAGAGATACCCAACATGTCAAACCTTAAATGTGTGCACGCCCATGAAATAGCGACAATCTTCAGTATCCTATATTTTCTATTGGCGACGCTTTAAAAGCCCCTATAGGTCATCAATTTAGTTTTTACGGAGGAGGTCTTGTGGTAGAATTATTGCTCTAAATCAATCAATTGTGGGGGTGGGAGGGGGGGCTCTAAATTTTCTTGGGGGAGGAATTTTATGTGCATAGGTGTAACTTTATTTGTTTGCAAAAAAAAAATTTTTTTTGCCTAACTTTTTTTTTCCATCACATATGTGATGACTTTAAGGTGACAGGTTTTCTTTAATGACCCTGGATGTCTCTCCCCTGTTCTCCACTGAATGTCATACAATGCAGATCGCACTGCATTACATTCTTTCCCGGCTAAGCTAGCCTGCAAATGTGACAGGGTGACCCGGAAGTGACATCACACACCTCGCTTTCCGGGTCACCAATAAGAAAGGGAGGAGAACAGACGTATGTCTGCTGTTGTCCCTCCCCTCCACCTGCCAGCACCCACTATGTTGGTCCCGGGCCCACAGATAAGGAAGCCGAGCCCGGGATACATGACTGGGGCATGTACAGGGAGAAAGGGGGGGTGCGGGTACCGAGGGTGTTTGGAAGCAATGTAAATTTTAGAGTCCTCAGATTGTGAACCCCCCCCCCCCCCCCGCTGTCAGGTCCGTAGTACGGACCTGGCAGCAAAAGAGTTAAAAGGAAAAAAAAAGAAAAAAAGCATACTGGCGCCCCCCCTAGGAAGGGTGCTTACAGGCACATGTCTACTGTGCCTAGTGGAAAATCCAGCCCTGTGTATACAGCTGAAAGTGTATGAAAGCTAAACAATGAATGTTTATTATTTGCTCTTTTTGTTCTGTTAAACATACAATTGGAAGCATTTTGTCATAATTGTTTAATATGAGCAAAAAAAATTGAAATTCATATGTTTTGATTTAACTGATTTAGTTACCGTATATCAGCCTTTCTCAACCTTTTTACCCCAGAGGAACACTTAAAATAATTTTCAGATCACGGGGAACCCCTGATAAAAACCCATTTACTGGGGGTCAGTGGGAACAATGCCCCTTACTTTGGTGGTCAGTGAGAAGAATGCCCTTTTTTACAGTGGTGGTAAGAATGGCCCCCTTTACAGAGAGCTAGAAAGATCATTGGTGTCATATCACTGGCTCCTCCAAGTGGAATTGGCTCAGAACTATGTAGGCACCATTAAACAGGAGGTAAACCAGCCACAGCTCAAGGAACCCCTAGCCACCTCTGGAGGAACCCTAGGGTTCCACAGAACCCTGGTTGAGAATGGCTGCCGTATATACTCGAGTGTAAGCCGACCCGAATATAAGCCGAGGCACCTAATTTTACCACAAAAAACTGGGAAAATGTATTGACTCGAGTATAAGCCTAGGGTGTCCATCTGCATACCTCACTGTGCCTCACTGTGCCCATGCCTCACCTCACTGTGTCCATGCCTCACTGTGCCCAATCTCCCTACCTGATCTCCGGCGCTGTGTGACTAGACTGACTTTTAACATGGGAGTCTATGGAAGGGGTGCCCGGCTTTGAAAAATCGGTGCTCCCAGGCCGTGGACAACAAACATTGCACACTTGTAGATGAAGAGTGGGGATACATGTGTGCCAAGTTTGGGGTCCAGGGGACCTAGGGCCGACCGGTACCAGGTCCCCAAAATCACAGAAGAAATTACCGTTTAACATTGGAGTCTATGGAAGGGGTGCCCGGATTTGAAAAATCGGTGCTCCCTGGCCGTAGGTCCCCTGGACAACAAACTTTGCACACTTGTAGAGGGAGAGTGGGGCTACACGTGTGCCAAGTTTGGGGTCCAGGAGATGGAAAGGATTGGGACTGTTTACTTCCTTATTTGATGTTTGCTATTAGGGAGGTGCCCCAATCCTCTACGGGATTCTCCCCCTTTGAGTTACTGTATGGGAGACACCCAAGAGGGCTGTTGGATATTGCCAAGGAAACTTGGGAAAGTGAGAGTTCTCCCCACAGGAGTGTGATTGAGCATGTCGCCCTGATGCAAGATCGAATTGCACAGGTAATACCCATCGTGAAGGAACATTTGGCCCAAGCGCAGTTGGCACAGCAGAGAGTGTACAACCGTGGAGCCAAGACCCGTACCTTTTCCCCGGGGGATAGGATATTGGTACTTGTCCCTACGGTTGAAAGTAAATTCCTTGCCAAATGGCAAGGCCCCTACGAGATAATGGAAAAAGTGAGCGAAGTGAATTACAAGGTCAGACAACCAGGAAGGCGAAAGCCCGAACAGATCTATCACGTTAATCTGTTGAAAGCCTGGAGGGATAGAGAGTCCCTAGTCGCAGACACTTGGTCACCAGCTCAAACTGGTTGCGTGATTCCTGAGGTTGGAATAGCAGCCACCTTGTCACAACCCCAACAACAGGAGGTTAAGGAGTTTGTGCTTCGCAACAAGGAGGTATTCTCTGAGCTGCCGGGACAAACATCTGGGGTAGAGCATGACATCATTACCCCGCCCGGTGAAAGGGTGAAGTTAAAACCCTATCGGATCCCAGAGGCTCGACGGGAGGCAATACGGGAGGAAGTACAGAAAATGCTGAACTTAGGGGTGATAGAGGAGTCCCAAAGTGATTGGTCTAGTCCCATCGTGTTGGTGCCTAAACCGGATGGGAGCTGGCGATTTTGTAACGATTTTCGTCAGTTGAACAAAGTTACAAAATTTGACACCTACCCCATGCCACGTATAGATGAGTTGATCGACCGGCTGGGAACAGCCCGATACATGACGACTCTTGACCTCACAAAAGGGTATTGGCAAATCCCCCTGGCCAAGTCGGCCAAAGAGAAAACCGCATTTGTAACCCCAGACGGGGCGTTCCAATATAAAAGAATGCCGTTCGGGTTACAGAATGCGCCGGCCACATTCCAGCGGAAAATGGACCAGATGCTGAGGCCCCATCGGAAGTATGCTGCGGCTTACCTGGATGACGTAATTGTCCATAGCACAGATTGGGCCTCACATCTGCCAAAAGTGCAAGCAGTCCTGGACTCTGTTCGGGAAGCGGGGTTTACGGCTAACCCCAAGAAGTGTACCATTGGGCAGGAGGAGGCCAAATATCTTGGGTACACCATTGGGAGGGGAGTAATAAAACCCCAACTCAACAAAGTCGAGGCCATCCAGAGTTGGCCACGTCCCAACAGCAAGAAGCAGGTACGAGCCTTTCTGGGAATCGCTGGGTATTATCGGCGATTCATTCCCCACTTTGCTTCTAAGGCTGTGCCCCTAACCAACCTGACGAAGGGGAAAGGGTCGGTCATGATTAAATGGACCCCCGAGGCTGAGGCAGCATTCCAATTCTTGAAACAAGCCTTATGTAGCCAGCCAGTGTTGTACTCACCCGACTTCTCTAAAGACTTTGTCGTACAAAGTGATGCGTCAGATGTGGGGTTAGGAGCAGTATTGTCCCAGGTCTGGAACGGGGAAGAGCACCCAGTCATTTACCTCAGCAGGAAGTTGAAGCCCCATGAGGTAAATTACGCCACCGTTGAAAAGGAGTGTTTAGCGGTGAAGTGGGCTCTAGATTCCCTTCGGTACTACCTGCTAGGTAGGCACTTTGACATGGTTACGGATCACGCTCCGTTAAAGTGGATGGCTCAAAACAAGGAAACAAATAGAAGAGTGAATAGGTGGTTCCTGGCCCTCCAGGAATTCAACTTCACAGTAAAGCATCGCCCTGGCGTTCAAATGGGGAATGTGGATGCTTTGTCTCGAGTACATGAATGCCTGATTGCTGGTGTTCCAACCCCGAGGTTAAAACAAGAGGGGGGGGTATGTGACAGCAGGAAGGTAAAGTCACCTGGTTGCATCCAGGGGGGTAGATATATTTCGCCCAGATTCAGGCTTTACGCCGACTTATACAACTAGGTGGAGAGTTGTATAAGGCTAGTAGGCTCATGGATGACTCATACCTCTAGGGAGAGTGTGGGGCGTCGTGCAGACAGAGATGAGGAGACCAGCTGAACCTTGTCAGCTCATTTAGGCCTCTATAAGAACTCCCAGCTTCATTAGATGTTAGCTCATGCCTGGAACCAGACCTGTGTGGACTGTCTAGGGAGAGTGAACCCCTGTGCGGTGAGGCAAAGCCTGTGTGGCTATTTGTTTGGACCTTTACTAAACCAGGGACTTAGGGACTAGGACAGCACTAGGCTGATCCCAGTTGTTAGTTAGGAAACCTGTATGTTTAGTCAGAGGTCAACTTGACCAGGATTTATTTTGGTTATGTTTCTTTTGCTTTGCTGTGTTTTGTCACTGTAAATAGAAAATAAACCGCACCTTTTTTGATTTTGAAAACCACAACCTCCGTTTGCTGGGCCTGTTTTGTGTGGGGAGCCCATCCCGGGGGTCACACACACCCGCTGCCGAGCTAACCCCCTCACACAAGTCAAATCCATATCACTAAGACCGGCCATAGTCAAGTCGAAAACCGAATGTTCCATCGAACGAAAAAACTAAAATGGTACATACGATTGTGCTATCATTTGTTTCGTTTTCTAAAAAAAAAAAACAGCATGTTGGATCAGGCAATTTTGATTGCGGCACAACATTTTTTTTCTCTTAAGATGCTTTTTTTTTTATCATGCTGGCAAAACTTTTTGAATTAGTACTGCGTGGATCTAAAAGAAGGTGACACACCCCGACAGCTTGTCCTGAAAAATTGTATGTTAGTGCAAATTACGGTATATTGTTATTGTGCTGTCTGCCCTGCCTGTAAACTGTCGGCGCTATATAAATCCTGCATAATAATATCACAGACAGTACTTCATTGTTTCTGTCGCAAGTGCACTAATATGGCTACAATCCCCTCACCCAAGATTGTGGCACGAAAATCTTGTGTTGCAGCTAGCATACTAATGTGAAAAATTAATGACCAAGAATTTTTCTGCTTAACCTCCCTGGCGGTATGATTCTGTCAGAAAGCGGTACAATTATTTTGCATGTAAATTTGGCATTTTATATTGTAGGCCTGCAATTCTTAGGAATAACTCACTTAAATCTGTCCAAACCAGAGTCTAGTAGACATCCCGGGTATGATAACGTTTGAAACGCAAAATCATTAATTATAATATAATAAATAACTATAAATAATTATAACAAATAATAATATAATAATAATAAAAATTATTTAATAATGTAATCAAATCAAAAACACTGAAATTTGCTCAGTTGCAGAATTGTCACTTTCATTAGATTTAGTGTTTGATGACGATTTCTCCACAAATCGCTATCGCTCAATTCTGCGAGTGATTCTAATTTATTATCGCTGTTTTCTAGCTGGTCTAAAACCACTTTTGACATAAAGGGACAATTTTTGGTTGCTATGGACAATCTCCAGTTTCCAGGCAGAAAAAAAACAGTATCTGACACACCGCATCTCCGATCATGGTATGGAGCCTCTGACGGTGGCCGCTTACCACGTGATCAGCTGTGACCAATCACAGCAGATCATCGCGTGAACCAGGAAGTGCCGGTAAACCGCTTTTCTCGGTTCGCGCTGACAGGGAAAGCCGATCGGCGGCTCTCCCTGTCAGAGGGGGGGGGGGTCTGTGCTGATAATCAGTACATTGATTATCAGTGCAGCCCCCATCAGAGGTGTCTATCAGCTGCCAATCACTGCCCATCAGCTGCCAGCCTGTGCCCCATAAAGAACGCCTGTCGGTGCCCATCAAAGTGCCAATCAGTGCCCATCAAAGTGCCAATCAGTGCCCCATCAGTAATGCCTGTCAGTGCCCTTCAGATGCCACTCAGTAATGCCTGTCCATAGCTCCACATCAGTGCTGCTTATCCAGCACCATCTATCAGTGCCCATTAGTGCCACCTATCAGTGCCCATCAGTGCCACCTATCAGTGCCACCTATTAGTGCCCATCAGTGCCGCCTATCAGTGCCCATCAGTTTGTTTGTTTTTCTGCCTTTTTTCGTTTGTTTAGCAAAAAATAAAAACCCCAGTGGTGATCAAATACCACCAAAAGAAATCTCTATTTGTGGGAAGAAAATTATAAAAATTTTGTTTGGGTACAATGTTGCATGACCGCGCAATTGTCATTCAAACTGCGACAGCGCTGAAAATTGTCCTGGGCAGGAAGAAGCGAAAGTGTCTGGTATTGAAGTGGTTAACCCTTTCTTCGGCCGCTAGTGGGGGTTAAAAGCACCCTGCTAGCGGCCGAAAAGTGCTGCTATAACAGCGGTGAAGCGCCGCTAGTTTTACTTTACCGCTAACGCCGACACCGCCCCAGTGGGAAAGTACCCTTAGCGTCATTTTAAAGCTTTTGACAGACGCATCATATATGTCACTTATTTTGATAATTACAACACTTTTAGTACCAAGTCTGGTTACTGTACATTTCGGCCATCTGTGCCAAAATAGTGTTGCTAAAGGCTGCAGAATGTTATTTAATCCATCCCAGTATCTGTATTTCGGGGGAAATACACAGATCTGTATCTCCGCTCTCACTGCTTCAGAACGCTCTGCAGATGCTCTCTTGTAAAATATTTAGCAGATGTGAGTGTCCAAAGCTCACAGATCCCACAGAACTTCTGCTTCCATTTGGAAATGTTCATTATGTGCCATTTTCTAAGCCATTTTGGCGACGATTCTTACGTGCGCTCCGTCTCATAACAGAAAACTGTGCTGGTATCATTTAAGGATAATTCCACCTAAAACCTTATATTCAATGATGGGTGGACTCCAGAGAATTTAAGTATACCGTGAGGCCTTTAATATCCATCTGAATGTGTATATCAAGGCAAAATAAAAAATATTTAATACATCTTTAGTATACATGCACATTTCTCCATGTTTATCCAGCACAATGCAATTACAGAAAAATAACTAATGCTGTGGTTCCATCACTCACCCTGATGGGCGAATATACCTAAATATATACCTAAATATGGTATACCTAAATGACGATTACAGAAAACAGAACTGTTGATGCTAGAGTTCTCCTAGTTTCCTCTTTGATGTGACAACATAGCTCTGAATTTACAGCATGTGGTGTCAGCCCTGCCTACTTAATTTCTCATGGATTATAAAGAACACAGACCCCTCCTTATCTCCTCCCCCCTCCTCATTTCCATAACCCCTCCTCCTTATCGCCTACGTTTTTTTTTACATGGTAGTATCCACCTGATACCTTTGCCACAATGACATTATTTTAAAGGAAAAGTCCAGCCTAATGCCGCATACACACGATCGGAAATTCCGACAAGAAAACCGTGGATTTTTTTCCGACGGAATGTGGGCTCAAATTTGTGTTGCATACAGACGGTCACACAAAATTCTGACCGCCAAGAACGCGGTGACGTACAACACTACAACGAGATGAGAAAAATTAAGTTCAATGATTCCGAGCATGCATCTAAATGATTCAGAGCATGCTTGATTTTTTTTGCGCGTCGGAATTGCATACAGACGATCGGAATTTCCGACAAGAACTTTTCTTGTCGTAAAAAGTGAGAAACCAGCTCTCAAATTTTTGCTGTCGGAAATTCCGACAGAAAAAGTCCGATGAAGCCTACACACGGTCGGAGTTTCCGACCAAAAGCTCACATCAAACTTTTCTTGTCGGAATTTCCGATCGTGTGTACGCGGCATAACACTAAAATCTCTACATCTATAGATATCCACGATCTAACACTAACCTATCTAACCCTGTAAAGAAGAAATCAGTAAACATACCTTATCTGAAGCCGATCCGGTCTGGTCCCACACTGAGCTGTCAGCGGCGGATTCGCTGTGGAGGGGTGTGCAGAGGACACATCCCACAACGAAAGCCCCATAGTATGTCTATGGGTGACGTCACTCCCCATTCATTTCACAGCCGCTGTCGGCTACCGAGGTAAGCCAATGAGGAGGGAGTTGCAGTAGTCGAGGCGAGAGATGACCAGGGAGTGGATTAGAAGCTTTGTGGTGACATTGGTTAGGAAGGGAAGTATCTTGGAGATGTTGTGGAGGTTGAGGCGGCAAGCTTTGGACAGCGATTGTATGTGGGACCGAAAGTATAGTTCAGAGTCCAGGATTACACCTAGGACCTTGGCATGGGGGGACGGGTTCATAGTTGAGCCGTTGATTTTGACAGAGAAATCAGGGGAAGTGGCACATGGGGAGAGGAAATATCACAAGCTCGGTTTTGGATAGGTTGAGTTTGAGGAATTGATGTGATATTCAGGCTGATCTATCTGCTAGTAAGTAGGTGATGTGTGAGGAGACAGATAGAGTAAATTGGAGAAGGGGGGGGTTGGAGAGGTAGATTTGGGTGCCGGCCGCATAGAGATGATATTGAAAGCCATTGGAGGCAATCAACTGACCCCTGGAGGAGGTGTAGATTGAGAAAAGGAGAGGTCCAGGAACAGAACCTTGAGGGACCCAGACGGAGAAAGGAAGAGGAGAGGAGGAAGTAGAGTTGTAAGTGACACTGAAGGAGAGGTGGGATAGGTAGGTAGAGAGTACAGTCACAGAGACCAAAGGGGTGGAGTTTTTTGAGGAGGAGGGGGTGGTCTACTGGATATTGTTTAGTCTTGCTAAAGCCACTGCCCTGCCCCTGTTTTTTTCCTGTCATTGGGGCTAGGGTGACCACGCGTCCCGGATTGCCCGGGACAGTCCCGCATTGCCCGGGACAGTCCCGCATTTTGCAGGCCTGTCCCGGGTACTTTTATGCCAGGACAATACAGTGTCCTGGAATGAAACCGACACAGCCATTACCCGGGCCGATCTGATGGCCCCAAAAAAGGCCACCACATCACCGCTTTACTCACCGACAGTACTTGTCCTGGCTGGGAATGCCTGGAGGAGCACAATCCCCGCCCTCTGCTTGTGATTGGAGAAATCATAAATCCTGACTATTGTGTCTAATCACTGTGCTGTGATTCGTTACAGCACAAGTTGATTTTTGGGAAGGGGGGTGTCCCTGAATGGTAGCTTGGAAATGTGGTCACCCTAATTGGGGCACCCCCATACAAAAAGAAAAAAAAAAGAATCAGTATGCATACCTTTTTTCTAGGTGCTGCACAGAGCAGTAACGTAAATGCAGCCCCCAGGGCCCTGACATCCTGGGCTCATAGAACGCGGGTTAGATAATGCTGGCTGTGATTCAACCCAGAATAGGGCCGTCACTGCGTTGCAAAGAGGTGAGTCTGCAGGAGACAGTGCCGATGGAAAATACAGGGTCAGTATAGGAGCGAGAGAAGCTTTTTTTATATGTAAGGCCAATCAATTGAAAAGAAAGAAATACACTGGAGTCCAGTGTTAAGCTACCTACAAACATTGGACATTGCAAGCAGGTCTGGTTGCCAAACAAGTGTTCTTAGGAACAATCCTTATACAAGTACGATAGTTCACATCAGGAAAATGTGCACGCTTGTGCCTATGGAGGAAGGAGGGGGAGTGCAACGGCGCTGGATGTCTTGGGGGGAAAACAACAACGATCAGCCAAGAAAGTCCACCCCAGCCAAGCGAACTTTCCCTAAGCAAACTGAGCCAAGGGGCAGATGGGAAGTCTACAGACATACACACGTTCCCCAGATCAACCGTGAGCATTCCCCAGTCCAACCAGTTAAGGCTAAAGTTCTTTTATGTCTGTTGGAAACTTTAGGTATCGTGCACACAGTCTTGTACACTTGGCTTGGGTAAGCTAGTCTAAAAAGTGTTAGATTTAAGAAGTGTTTACAAAGCATTTATGAAGCTTTGTGGGGCTTTCTTGAACTCCTTAAAGTGAATCTGTACTCATGTCAGCTGATATAAACCAGAACCAGAATGTTAGTGTAGGCGTGGGGGACTCAGTTATCTACTACATGCTGTTTTTTAAGGTTCCGTTAAGCTAAGGGGACCAGATTTTTAAAATGAAATCCGGGGACATATTTCTTTTTTTTACTAGTAAATCAGCGACTCTCTGCCCATCGCCACCGCCGCCCGCCTCACAGCCTGTCAAGTCTTACTCTCCGGGGCCCCGGCTACTACTGGGTGGGGAGTGGAGGAAGATCACTCCGCCAGGCAAGGCAAGGAGATAAGCAGGGAGGCAGCTGGCCAGGACTTGAGCCAAGGGAGAAGAACATGCAAGTGGAGCTGAATGGGCATGCACCCGAAACTGAAGAAATATTCCCTCCGCTCCGACCAGCACATGATCATCAGAAAAGGGCACAGATAATGGAAAAAAATACACCCCCCTAAGCTAGTAGGGGCGGCAGAGCGGGGGTGTGTAATTCAGAATTATTTTTTTCTTAATTCTGCAATGACTGTCTTTGAAACTGCCCCAGCGCCTGTTCAAATTCAATCCGGGGACAAAACTGGGGACAGACTTGGTCCAGGGACAGTGTCCTCAACCCAGGGACTGTCCCCGGAAACCGGGGATGTCTGTTCACCCTACCTTAAGCAGCACTCTAGAACAGGGGTCTCCAAACTTTCTAAACAAAGGGTCTGTTTCCAGTCCTTCAGATTTTAGTGAGAGTAAACAATGCCCTATCTTTGGTGTCAGTGGGAGGAATAGTGCCCCAATCTTTGGCGTAAATGGAAGGAATTCTGCCCCACCAACCAATGGTTAAAGTGGGAGGAATTATGTTTGTTGCTGGTGTCAGTGGATGAAAGAGTGTTCCAAGGACTGGATAAAAGCAAGCAAAAGGCTGCATTCAGCCCCGGACCACAGTTTGAAGACCACTGCCCTAGGAGATAGCTGAGCCAGAAACAGCACTCCCAATGCCAGTGTACAACATTGGGCATCAGCACAGACCCAATCTAAACTCAAGTCTGGGAACAGTGAATACAGATATTAGTGGAAGTACTTACTGTAGCAATAAATTAAGCCTTTTAAATAAGGCCTTTGCATATAATGTCTTGACTTGCCAATAAAAGGACATGCATTGAAATCTAAAAATCTCAGATTGCAATTTGCGTATCTATGAACAGATAGTGGAATAGACCAGGACTTGCAGAGTTGGTAAACAAACAACCAATACATTTGTAGCCTTAAAGTAGGGTTCCACCCAAAAATGGAACTTCCACTTTTCGGAATCCTCCCCCTCCCTCCGGTGTCACATTTGGCACCATTCAGGGGGAGGAGGGAGCATATACCTGTGTAATACAGGTATTTGCTCCCACTTCCTGGCATAGATCACCGCGGTGATCGCGGTGACCTACGCCACTTCCTGCACCTACACTGTCCTCCCCCGCTGTCTTCTGGGAAACACACGGGTCCCAGAAGACAGTAGGGACCAATGAGGACGCGCAGTGCGACTTGCGCATGCGCAGTAGGGAACCAGGAAGTGAAGCCGCATGGCTTCACTTTCTGATTCCCTCACCGAGGATAGCGGCGGGGGCAGCCAAGAGCCGAGCGACTGATCGGCTTCAGCTGCCGACATCACGGGCACCCTGGACAGGTAAGTGTCCATGTATTAAAAGTCAGCAGCTGCAGTATTTGTAGCTGCTGGCTTTTAATATTTTTTTTTAGGCGGACCTCCGCTTTAAGAAAGGAGGAGATCTATGGACCCCCAAAATGCATTGGATCTTTGTTGTCTTTTTTGTGGTCATTTACTGAACCAAATTATTGTTGGTCCATTTGTTAGGCGCTCTTGCGATTGTGCGGCTGTTGTATTCAGACAGATGCAGATCCTGAATACGTAAACGGTGACTGCCTCTGATTGGATGCAATCACTGTTCAACCAACAATTTTCCAATTAAATATTGGTCGCCAGCCACAGCTTGAATTTCGACCCATTCCTTCTGGCCAGCTTTACACCAACTCTCATGTGACTGTGCTAGTGCATGGTGATTGGCTTTCACATGGGGGGAAAAAATTGAATTTGGAAACACATACATGAGATTTTCTGTAGTTCAAGGGCCGAATGTGGCCCTTTGCTTGCCTTTGTCTGGCCCTTGCGGCCCTATTCCACCAACTGACACTAATGATGGTGCACCACTGCCACTATTGGCACTATAAATGGTGTACTATTTCTCTCATAAAAAAACAATGATGAGGCACTGATGCTGGTGCATTTTCTACACCTGCTAGCCAAAATCCGGCCCCCCTAAAGCCTGAAGGACAGTAAATTGGCCCTTTGCCTAAAAAGTTTGAAAGCCCCGATGTAGTTCTACTTAAAGTGGATGTAAACCCTCTATACATCCAGTGAAGTGAACAGCCTTAAGCCCCGTACACACGATCGGTTTGACTGATGAAAACCGTCCGATGGACGGTTTTCATCAGACCAACCGATCGTGTATGGTACCCATCGGTCTTTTTTCCATCGGTTGTAAAAAATAGAACTTGTTTTAAAAAATTTCCGATGGATAAAAAACCGATGGGAATTTCTGATCGTCTATGGGCAAGTCCATCGGTTAAAAAACCCACGCATGCTCAGAATCAAGTCGACGCATGCTCAGAAGCATTAAACTTCATTTTTCTCGGCTCATCGGAGTGTTTTACGTCACTGCGTTTGGAACGGTCGGTTTTTTGACTGATGGTGTGTGGCCAAGACTGATGAAAAACAGTTTCATCGGATTTCCGATGGACAAATCCATTGGACGAAAATCCATAGGTTATCCGATCGTGTGTACAGGGCTTTAGATGATACACAGGGATGAAACAAATCTCCCTACATAGGTTTTGCATGTATATCTGCTGTCTTCACATTTATATACTATTTAGAAAGTTCAGATCGTGTTAGGAGATGTTCTCTTCCTGGTTAATACAGAGTGTCATGTCTGGGCATACAGCCAAGAAAGCTAAAATTGCTGATTAGAGGAAAGGCACACACCCCCTCTCATCATAGGCAGAGACTCTCAGAGATGTTTTGTAACAGGGCCAGCTCCCTGCTAATCTATTTTAGCAACCTCCCCTGACAGAAATTTCAAGCTGCTTTTATCTGATGTGTCAGAGAATTTGCCAGAATTTATCAGGCTGATAACAAAGGAACGGTAGGGACTTAGCTCTTTGAAGAGAGATAACAAAATACTGCAGATATACTGTATGTTAGAGTGACCAGACATCCCCGGTTTCTGGGGACAGTCCCCGGATTGAGGACACTGTCCCTGGATCAAGTCTGTCCCCGGTTTTGTCCCCGAATTGGATTTGAATAGGGGCTGGGGCAATTTCAAAGACAGCCAGTGTAGAATAAAAAAAAAAAAAAAGAATTACACCCCCCCTACAAGCTTAGGGTGGTGTATTTTTTCCATTATCTGTGCCCCTTTCTGATGATCATGTGCTGGTCGGAGCGGAGGGAATATTTCTTCAGTTTCGGGTGCCCATTCAGCTCCGCTCGCATGTTCTTCTGCCTTGGCTCAAGTCCCGGCCATTGATTGGATTTACATTTTATTCGAGGTCTCACTCAACACAAGCTCTGAACACACCTCCACAACAGTAAACACCAGGCAGAGCTCGCTTTGTTGCTCATTTGTACACATTTTTTATTATTACCATTATCTGGCTTCCAGCAGATTGGTTTTATGTAAGAGCAGCGCCACCACCACACCCCTTATCTTTCTTCATATCTTTGCTCCACCTATCCAGGAGGTAGCAATAAGTAGAGGCAGCAGTTCTGACTACTGCGTTGTGTTTGAAGTCCTTTGCGCGGAGTCACCTTACCTTTCTTCAAATCCCAGCCAGCCGCCTGCCTGGTTATCTCCTTGCCTTTCCTGGCGGAGTGATTTTCCTCTGCTCCCCACCCAGTAGTAGCCGGGGACCCGGAGAGTAAAACTTGACAGGCTGTGAGGCGGGCGGCGGTGGACAGAGAGTCACTAAATGCCGCCATTACTAGTAAAAAAAAAAAAAAATGTCGCCGGATTTAATAAAAAAAAACTGGTCACCTTACTGTATGTGCCCAGCTCAAATTTCATGAATTGGGTTTACTTCCACTTTAAGGCCACATGCACACGGGACAATTAGCCCCGGTGCATGAGATCCTGGAGTTTTGGTGTGGGCATAAGGCACATGAGCGCTGACCTGCTTTATGCGGTAGACTGTTAAACTCTATGAGAGGCTGAAAGCTGCTGGGGCTGGAAAGGGCTGGACGGGTATGTTTAGGGCAGTATGCGCCCAGAGACAAATTCCCAGAACGGAAGGATTTGCCCCTGAGTGCATACCACCCAAAACAACCTCTCTGATGTGGAAAAACAAACCCAACAAATATCATTGCTATAGGCAACACAGACACTTTCCTTTCAGACAGATTTATCCAGGAATTCTTTTATTTCCTGTCCAGAACAAGGAAAATGGGACCGATTTCTATAGATGGAAAAGGAAGACGGGAACTTTTGGGAGGTCGAAGGGATTTCAGCTGATGTTCTCGAGAGGAATAATTATCAAGGCATGCAAATTTCCTTCATAAAGCCAGTGACCTAATCAGCGAATAGAGAGGAAAAACGCAGGAAATGATTGAAGCTAATCTCTCCCAGGCTTACCATAAATGCTTTGCAGTAGATTTTTTTCTGCCCAATTACCTCTGTGTACATTGTGTACTGGGGGATATCTCTGTGCATCTTTGGGAATATATTACAAGTGGAAGATTATCTTCTGGATTTACTATACAGGCAATGTTGCAAATGGATCAACGTTTCCAAAACAATGGGGTAAACAGAGGAAGGAGCTTAGTTCCTAAAATATGAACTGCTTGTGTTGCCCCATAGCCACCAACCAGATGGAGTCCTAAACAGGAACATGACAGCTTGGAAAGAGAGGTTCATTTACTAAAGGCAAATAGGCTGTTCATTTTGTAAGGAAATTTACACTCTGCAAGAGAATTCTCCGGTAGCTTAATAAACGTTAGTGATGAGCCGAACACCCCCGGGTTCGGTTCGCACCAGAACCCGCGAACGGACCGAAAGTTCGAACGAACATTAGAACCCTATTAAATACAATGGATGCGAACGTTCGAATTCTAAAGTGCTAATTATAAAAACTATTATGCATGTTATTGTCCTAAAAAGGGTTTGGGAACCCGGGTTCTGCACCAGGGGACATGTATCAATGCAAAAATAAGTTTTAAAAACGGTCGTTTTCCGGGAGCAGTCATTTTAATGATGCATAAAGTGAAAAAAAAAAAGTCAAATATTCCTTTAAATATCGTACCTGGGGGGTGTCTAAAGTATGCCTGTGAAGTGCCACGTGTTTCCCGTGTTTAGAACTGTCCCTGCACAAAATGACACTTCTAAAGGAAAAAAAAGCCATTTAAAACTGCTTGCGGCTTTAATGTAATGTCTGGTCCCGGTAATATGGATGAAAATCTTTAAGAAAAATGGCATAGCTACCCCATGACCCCCCCCCTACCCCAGCCCATTACCAGCCCCTTTGGGTCTTGTATGGATATTAAGGGGAACCCCGCACATAAAATAAAAAAGGCCCTATATACTCAGAACAGCCGTATACAGGCGGTGCATACAAGACAGGGACTGTAGGTTTGTTCTTATGTAGAATCTGTTTGTAATTTTGAACAGGTACATTGTTGAAGTGTAGCTCCAGACCAAAAATCTATTTTTAAACTTTTTGGAAAACATAGGTAAGGGTTATCACCCCTGTAACATTTGTTTTGCTGTCTGTGCCCCTGTTCAGAACATTTCACCTCACTTTCCGTCCTAATGACAACTGTTTTTGAAATGTGGTGTTTTTCTTGAAACAAGGATTGCTGATAAAGCATCAGTACAGAGGAGACACCTTTCTCCCATATTTATTCTTACAGGAGAGAATTTTCCTTCCTAGTGGTAGATTTCCTCTCACTTCCTGTTGTCTTCTTGCGTTTGCAAGTAGGAGTCGTTTGTAAGTTGGATGTTTGAAAGTAGGGACCTGCCGTATATACTCTGCAGAAATAGGCCCCTTAGTTGTTGGTGTTGGCACAACACTGTAAGCACTCACAGTTACTCTTGGTTGGTGCTGGAACGCCCTGCTGTCAACTATTATATCAGGAATTTTAATTACATATAATTGTTGAACAGTGGTAGTAAAAATTGGGCCTTTGATGGTGGTGCTGGTGCCACAACACTGTAAGCCCTGACAGTTACTCTTGGTGGGTGCAGCAATGGGCCCTGCTGTGAATTATTAGATCAAGAATTGTAATTACATGCCCCTGTTGAACAGGGGCTGAAAAATTGGGCCTTAGGCACTGGTGGCACAACACTGCAACCCTTCACAGATACTGTACTTGGAGCACAGCAATGAGCCCTGTTGCAAAGTATTGCTTCAAAAATTGTAATGACACGCCCCTGTTAAACAGGGGCTGAAAAATTGGGCCTTAGGCACTGGTGGCACAACACTGCAACTCCTCACAGATACTGTACTTGGAGCACAGCAATGAGCCCTGTTGCAAAGTATTGCTTCAAAAATTGTAATTACACGCCCCTGTTAAACAGGGGCTGAAAAATTGGGCGTTAGGCACTGGTGGCGGCACCCATAAACAAAAATGATCTTCCAAGCTATCATCATCAATCGTATCATTGAGGACTCGGAGGAGGAGGATAGCCAGTCAACATAACAGCACAGGCACTCAGCATCAGCATCAGTCTTGAAGGGATGTGACATTTTAAAATCAATTAGTCTGTTATATCAGCATCAGGTGTGTGGTAGCTGGTGGTGATCCAAGACTGGTTCATCTTGATGAAAGTCAGTCGATCAACCGAGTCGGTGGACAGGCGCACCCTGTGATCCGTGACAAATCCTCCAGCAGCACTGAATGTGCGTTCCGAAAGAACGCTGGATGCAGGACAGGCCAGTAGCTCAATTGCATACTGTGCAAGCTCTGGCCAGTGATCCATCCTCAAGACCCAGTAAGCCAGAGGATTTTCGGTGGGGAAGGTGTCCAAGTCTGACCTTGCCCCTAGATATTCCTGCACCATGTTTATCAGACGCTGGCGATGGTTGCTGGAACCGATCATACTTTGGGGCTGCGGACTAAAGAATTGTCTGAACGCATCGGTCAGACGGCCACCTTCCCCACCGCTCCTTCTTTGACTGGCCGAAGCCTCAGCAACTCGTTGTCCAGGACCAGGAGTTTGCAACCTCCCAGTCTCTGGGAACGCGTTGCACAGACCTTTCTGCAAGGCCTCCCGGAGTTGTCTCATCCTCTGCTCCCTCTGCGACGGTAACATAAGGTCCGCAACCTTACCCTTGTACCGTGGATCAAGGAGAGTGGCCAGCCAGTAATGGTCCCTCTCCTTGATCCGAAGAATACGAGGATCCTTCCGCAGACTTTGCAGGATCAGGGAGGCCATGCAGCGTAGGTTTGCTGAGGCATTCGCTCCGGAGTCCTCTGGGTCACTAAGGACGACATGATCCGCAGCCACCTCCTCCCAGCCACGTACAAGTCCACTGGTTTCTTGGGACTGTAAATCATCCCTAAAAGACTGCTGCTGATGATGCTGAGTGCCAGCCTCCACCTCCATGCTGACACAATCCTCCTCCTCCTCCTCCTCCTCCTCCTCTTCCTGTGCGATGGGTGGGACAGAAGGAACACTGTCTGGGTAAAGGGGGCCTTGAGAGGCAAGGAAGTCCTCCTCTTCCTGCCTCTGTTCTGCCTCAAGTGCCCTGTCCATTATTCCACGCAGCGTGTGCTCCAACAGGTGGACAAGAGGTACAGTGTCACTGATGCATGCACTGTCACTGCTCACCATCCTCGTGGCCTCCTCAAATGGTGCCAGGACAGTGCATGCATCCCTGATCATGCCCCACTGGCGTGGAGAAAAAAAACCAAGCTCCCCTGACCCTGTCCTGGTGCCGTAGTCGCACAGGTACTCATTGATGGCCCTCTGCTGCGTGTGCAGCCGCTGCAGCATGGCCAACGTTGAGTTCCACCTGGTGGGCATGTCACATATAAGGCGGTTCTTGGGCAGGTTCAACTCCTTTTGCAGCTCAGCCAGGCGAGCACTGGCATTATAAGATCTGCGGAAATGCACACAGACTTTCCTGGCCTGCCTCAGGACATCCTGTAAGCCCGGGTACCTGCCCAAGAAGCGCTGCACCACCAGGTTAAGGACGTGAGCCACACAGGGCACATGGGTCAGTTGTCCCTGTCGGAGGGCGGAGAGGAGGTTGGTGCCATTGTCGCAAACCACCATTCCTGGCTTAAGCTGGCGTGGCGTCAACCACCTCTCGGCCTGGCCCTGCAGAGCAGACAGGACCTCTGCCCCAGTGTGGCTTCTGTCCCCCAAACACACCAGCGCAAGCACGGCATGGCATCTTTTTGCCTGCGTACTTGCGTAGCCCCGTGAACGGCTACGGAGCACCGCTGGTTCATAGGACAAACCACAGGAAGAGGCCATGGAGGAAGAAGAAGAGGAGGGGGTGGAGGAGAGAGGTGTGTCACAACCAGTAGTAGCATTTTGGAGGCGTGGCGGTGGGACAACCTCCAACACTACTGCACCTTGTCCTGAATCCTTCCCAGCTGCCAAAAGAGTGACCCAATGGGCCGTGAAAGAAAGGTAACGTCCCTGTCCATGCCTGCTGGACCATGAGTCAGCGGTAATATGCACCTTACCGCTGACCGCCCTGTCCAGCGAGGCCAAGACATTGCCTTCCACATGCCGGTAGAGAGCCGGAATAGCCTTCCGTGAGAAAAAGTGGCGTTTGGGAACCTGCCACTGAGGAACCGCACATTGCACAAACTCACGGAAGGGGGCCGAGTCTACCAACTGAAAAGGCAGCAGTTGAAGCGCTAGCAATTTAGCCAAGCTAGCATTCAACCGCTGGGCATGTGGATGGCTGGGAGTGAACTTCTTTCGACGGTCCAGCAGCTGGGGCAGGGAAATTTGCCTGCTAGAATCGGACGTCGGTGTACTGCTAGCAGAGTGGGCGCAAGTACTTGGCTGTGACACACCTAATTCTACACCTTCATTCCTCTCAGTGCATGTTTCAGAGAGGACTGAAGTTATAGTGGGGTTGGAGATCCCAGCTGATGCGGTGCAAGGAGAGGTCCGCTTGGTTCTTTGGTGTGGGTCTTTGAGGTAGGCTTGCCAACGAGCTGCATGGCAGGTCAACATATGTCTGGTCAGGCATGTGGTACCCAAGCGGCTGATGTTTTGGCCACGCGATATACGCTTGAGACATATGTTGCAAACAGCAGCTGTGCGATCTGATGCACTAGCCTCAAAAAAGGCCCACACCAAAGAACTTTTTGAATGACGGGCAGAGGCAGCGCCCTGCACAGGCGGAGCTCTGCGGTGTGATTCCGTCGGTGTACTGCCCTTACGCTGGCCACCAAAGGGCATCCTGCCTCGTTGGAGATGTGCCTCCTCCTCATCCTCCTCCTCCTCCTCTCTCCTATTAGGCACCCACGTGGAGTCATTGACCTCATCATCCCCTCCCTCCTCATCACTGGAGCCAATCTGGCAGTATGCTGCAGCTGCTGGAACATGACTGCCAGATTGGTGTCCTTCTTGAGCATCCCCTCTGTCTGCTCTCACGCTACTGCCTTCCTCTAGCTGGGTTTCATCATCAGACCCTTCGAAACGCTGGGCATCCTCCTGGAGCATGTACCCAACACTGTGCTGAAACAGTTCGGGGGACTCCTCAGGAGGAGGACATGGTGGGTCTAGGGAAGGAGTGACTGATGATTTGTCTGACATTGATACCAGGGAAGACGACGCTTTGGCAGCTGCTTTTCCAGTACCCTGAGCCTGGGTGAGAGAGGATGAGGAGGAGGAGGAGGGCTTGGTCATCCACTCTACCAAGTCTTCGGCATGATGTGGCTCAACATGTCCAGCTGCCGAAAAGAAGGACAAGCGTGTCCCATGGCCATGTGCTGATGACAATGCACCGCGTCCACGACCAGCACTGTTGCCCCCAGACACAGAGCCTGCTTGCCCTCTTTTATTGCCTCCTGACTGTCTGCCTCTCCTTGTTTGCCTTCCAGACATTCTAATAGATGGCCTGCAGGGAGATGGGAAAAAAGCAATAAGGGCTACCTTCAGGTGTCCTTCTCTGTCCCTTGAAACAAGGACTTTCACAGTGAAAGAAACTGACACTGTCCCTACCTAGAGTTTTCTGTCCCTAGAATAAATGTTTTTTTTAATCACAATATAGCACAAGGACAATTCACTCAATGTCTCTCCAGGTCCCTGGAAACAAGGACTTGCAGAGTGAAAGAAACTGACACTGTCCCTACCTAGAGTTTTCTGTCCCTAGAATAAATGTTTTTTTTAAGCACAATATAGCACAAGGACAATTAACTCACTGTCCTTACAGGTCCCTGGAAACAAGGACTTGCAGAGTGAAAAAAAAAAAACACTCTCCCTACCTACAGTTTTCTGTCCCTAGAAAAAATGTTTTTTTTAAGCACAATATAGCACAAGGACAATTAACTCACTGTCCTTACAGGTCCCTGGAAACAAGGACTTGCAGAGTGAAAGAAAAAAAACACTCTCCCTACCTACAGTTTTCTGTCCCTAGAAAAAATGTTTTTTTTAATCACAATATAGCACAAGGAAAATTAACTCACTGTCCTTACAGGTCCCTGGAAACAAGGACTTGCAGAGTGAAAGAAACTGACACTGTCCCTACCTAGAGTTTTCTGTCCCTAGAATAAATGTTTTTTTTAAGCACAATATAGCACAAGGACAATTAACTCACTGTCCTTACAGGTCCCTGGAAACAAGGACTTGCAGAGTGAAAAAAAAAAAACACTCTCCCTACCTAGAGTTTTCTGTCCCTAGAAAAAATGTTTTTTTTAAGCACAATATAGCACAAGGACAATTAACTCACTGTCCTTACAGGTCCCTGGAAACAAGGACTTGCAGAGTGAAAGAAACTGACACTGTCCCTACCTAGAGTTTTCTGTCCCTAGAATAAATGTTTTTTTTAATCACAATATAGCACAAGGACAATTAACTCACTGTCCTTACAGGTCCCTGGAAACAAGGACTTGCAGAGTGAAAGAAACTGACACTGTCCCTACCTAGAGTTTTCTGTCCCTAGAATAAATGTTTTTTTTAAGCACAATATAGCACAAGGACAATTAACTCACTGTCCTTACAGGTCCCTGGAAACAAGGACTTGCAGAGTGAAAGAAAAAAAACACTCTCCCTACCTACAGTTTTCTGTCCCTAGAAAAAATGTTTTTTTTAATCACAATATAGCACAAGGAAAATTAACTCACTGTCCTTACAGGTCCCTGGAAACAAGGACTTGCAGAGTGAAAGAAAAAAAACACTCTCCCTACCTAGAGTTTTCTGTCCCTAGAATAAATGTTTTTTTTAATCACAATATAGCACAAGGAAAATTAACTCACTGTCCTTACAGGTCCCTGGAAACAAGGACTTGCAGAGTGAAAGAAACTGACACTGTCCCTACCTAGAGTTTTCTGTCCCTAGAATAAATGTTTTTTTTAAGCACAATATAGCACAAGGACAATTAACTCACTGTCCTTACAGGTCCCTGGAAACAAGGACTTGCAGAGTGAAAGAAAAAAAACACTCTCCCTACCTACAGTTTTCTGTCCCTAGAAAAAATGTTTTTTTTAATCACAATATAGCACAAGGAAAATTAACTCACTGTCCTTACAGGTCCCTGGAAACAAGGACTTGCAGAGTGAAAGAAACTGACACTGTCCCTACCTAGAGTTTTCTGTCCCTAGAATAAATGTTTTTTTTAATCACAATATAGCACAAGGAAAATTAACTCACTGTCCTTACAGGTCCCTGGAAACAAGGACTTGCAGAGTGAAAGAAACTGACACTGTCCCTACCTAGAGTTTTCTGTCCCTAGAATAAATGTTTTTTTTAATCACAATATAGCACAAGGAAAATTAACTCACTGTCCTTACAGGTCCCTGGAAACAAGGACTTGCAGAGTGAAAGAAACTGACACTGTCCCTACCTAGAGTTTTCTGTCCCTAGAATAAATGTTTTTTTTAATCACAATATAGCACAAGGAAAATTAACTCACTGTCCTTACAGGTCCCTGGAAACAAGGACTTGCAGAGTGAAAGAAACTGACACTGTCCCTACCTAGAGTTTTCTGTCCCTAGAATAAATGTTTTTTTTAAGCACAATATAGCACAAGGACAATTAACTCACTGTCCTTACAGGTCCCTGGAAACAAGGACTTGCAGAGTGAAAGAAAAAAAACACTCTCCCTACCTACAGTTTTCTGTCCCTAGAAAAAATGTTTTTTTTAATCACAATATAGCACAAGGAAAATTAACTCACTGTCCTTACAGGTCCCTGGAAACAAGGACTTGCAGAGTGAAAGAAACTGACACTGTCCCTACCTACAGTTTTCTGTCCCTAGAATAAATGTTTTTTTTAATCACAATATAGCACAAGGACAATTAACTCACTGTCCTTACAGGTCCCTGGAAACAAGGACTTGCAGAGTGAAAGAAAAAAAACACTCTCCCTACCTACAGTTTTCTGTCCCTAGAATAAATGTTTTTTTTAAGCACAATATAGCACAAGGACAATTAACTCACTGTCCTTACAGGTCCCTGGAAACAAGGACTTGCAGAGTGAAAGAAAAAAAACACTCTCCCTACCTACAGTTTTCTGTCCCTAGAAAAAATGTTTTTTTTAATCACAATATAGCACAAGGAAAATTAACTCACTGTCCTTACAGGTCCCTGGAAACAAGGACTTGCAGAGTGAAAGAAACTGACACTGTCCCTACCTAGAGTTTTCTGTCCCTAGAATAAATGTTTTTTTTAATCACAATATAGCACAAGGACAATTAACTCACTGTCCTTACAGGTCCCTGGAAACAAGGACTTGCAGAGTGAAAGAAACTGACACTGTCCCTACCTAGAGTTTTCTGTCCCTAGAATAAATGTTTTTTTTAAGCACAATATAGCACAAGGACAATTAACTCACTGTCCTTACAGGTCCCTGGAAACAAGGACTTGCAGAGTGAAAGAAAAAAAACACTCTCCCTACCTACAGTTTTCTGTCCCTAGAAAAAATGTTTTTTTTAATCACAATATAGCACAAGGAAAATTAACTCACTGTCCTTACAGGTCCCTGGAAACAAGGACTTGCAGAGTGAAAGAAACTGACACTGTCCCTACCTAGAGTTTTCTGTCCCTAGAATAAATGTTTTTTTTAATCACAATATAGCACAAGGACAATTAACTCACTGTCCTTACAGGTCCCTGGAAACAAGGACTTGCAGAGTGAAAGAAACTGACACTGTCCCTACCTAGAGTTTTCTGTCCCTAGAATAAATGTTTTTTTTAAGCACAATATAGCACAAGGACAATTAACTCACTGTCCTTACAGGTCCCTGGAAACAAGGACTTGCAGAGTGAAAGAAACTGACACTGTCCCTACCTAGAGTTTTCTGTCCCTAGAATAAATGTTTTTTTTAATCACAATATAGCACAAGGACAATTAACTCACTGTCCTTACAGGTCCCTGGAAACAAGGACTTGCAGAGTGAAAGAAACTGACACTGTCCCTACCTAGAGTTTTCTGTCCCTAGAATAAATGTTTTTTTTAAGCACAATATAGCACAAGGACAATTAACTCACTGTCCTTACAGGTCCCTGGAAACAAGGACTTGCAGAGTGAAAGAAAAAAAACACTCTCCCTACCTACAGTTTTCTGTCCCTAGAAAAAATGTTTTTTTTAATCACAATATAGCACAAGGAAAATTAACTCACTGTCCTTACAGGTCCCTGGAAACAAGGACTTGCAGAGTGAAAGAAAAAAAACACTCTCCCTACCTAGAGTTTTCTGTCCCTAGAATAAATGTTTTTTTTAATCACAATATAGCACAAGGAAAATTAACTCACTGTCCTTACAGGTCCCTGGAAACAAGGACTTGCAGAGTGAAAGAAACTGACACTGTCCCTACCTAGAGTTTTCTGTCCCTAGAATAAATGTTTTTTTTAAGCACAATATAGCACAAGGACAATTAACTCACTGTCCTTACAGGTCCCTGGAAACAAGGACTTGCAGAGTGAAAGAAAAAAAACACTCTCCCTACCTACAGTTTTCTGTCCCTAGAAAAAATGTTTTTTTTAATCACAATATAGCACAAGGAAAATTAACTCACTGTCCTTACAGGTCCCTGGAAACAAGGACTTGCAGAGTGAAAGAAACTGACACTGTCCCTACCTAGAGTTTTCTGTCCCTAGAATAAATGTTTTTTTTAATCACAATATAGCACAAGGAAAATTAACTCACTGTCCTTACAGGTCCCTGGAAACAAGGACTTGCAGAGTGAAAGAAACTGACACTGTCCCTACCTAGAGTTTTCTGTCCCTAGAATAAATGTTTTTTTTAATCACAATATAGCACAAGGAAAATTAACTCACTGTCCTTACAGGTCCCTGGAAACAAGGACTTGCAGAGTGAAAGAAACTGACACTGTCCCTACCTAGAGTTTTCTGTCCCTAGAATAAATGTTTTTTTTAATCACAATATAGCACAAGGAAAATTAACTCACTGTCCTTACAGGTCCCTGGAAACAAGGACTTGCAGAGTGAAAGAAACTGACACTGTCCCTACCTAGAGTTTTCTGTCCCTAGAATAAATGTTTTTTTTAAGCACAATATAGCACAAGGACAATTAACTCACTGTCCTTACAGGTCCCTGGAAACAAGGACTTGCAGAGTGAAAGAAAAAAAACACTCTCCCTACCTACAGTTTTCTGTCCCTAGAAAAAATGTTTTTTTTAATCACAATATAGCACAAGGAAAATTAACTCACTGTCCTTACAGGTCCCTGGAAACAAGGACTTGCAGAGTGAAAGAAACTGACACTGTCCCTACCTACAGTTTTCTGTCCCTAGAATAAATGTTTTTTTTAATCACAATATAGCACAAGGACAATTAACTCACTGTCCTTACAGGTCCCTGGAAACAAGGACTTGCAGAGTGAAAGAAAAAAAACACTCTCCCTACCTACAGTTTTCTGTCCCTAGAATAAATGTTTTTTTTAAGCACAATATAGCACAAGGACAATTAACTCACTGTCCTTACAGGTCCCTGGAAACAAGGACTTGCAGAGTGAAAGAAAAAAAACACTCTCCCTACCTACAGTTTTCTGTCCCTAGAAAAAATGTTTTTTTTAATCACAATATAGCACAAGGAAAATTAACTCACTGTCCTTACAGGTCCCTGGAAACAAGGACTTGCAGAGTGAAAGAAACTGACACTGTCCCTACCTAGAGTTTTCTGTCCCTAGAATAAATGTTTTTTTTAATCACAATATAGCACAAGGACAATTAACTCACTGTCCTTACAGGTCCCTGGAAACAAGGACTTGCAGAGTGAAAGAAACTGACACTGTCCCTACCTAGAGTTTTCTGTCCCTAGAATAAATGTTTTTTTTAAGCACAATATAGCACAAGGACAATTAACTCACTGTCCTTACAGGTCCCTGGAAACAAGGACTTGCAGAGTGAAAGAAAAAAAACACTCTCCCTACCTACAGTTTTCTGTCCCTAGAAAAAATGTTTTTTTTAATCACAATATAGCACAAGGAAAATTAACTCACTGTCCTTACAGGTCCCTGGAAACAAGGACTTGCAGAGTGAAAGAAACTGACACTGTCCCTACCTAGAGTTTTCTGTCCCTAGAATAAATGTTTTTTTTAATCACAATATAGCACAAGGACAATTAACTCACTGTCCTTACAGGTCCCTGGAAACAAGGACTTGCAGAGTGAAAGAAACTGACACTGTCCCTACCTAGAGTTTTCTGTCCCTAGAATAAATGTTTTTTTTAAGCACAATATAGCACAAGGACAATTAACTCACTGTCCTTACAGGTCCCTGGAAACAAGGACTTGCAGAGTGAAAGAAAAAAAACACTCTCCCTACCTACAGTTTTCTGTCCCTAGAAAAAATGTTTTTTTTAATCACAATATAGCACAAGGAAAATTAACTCACTGTCCTTACAGGTCCCTGGAAACAAGGACTTGCAGAGTGAAAGAAACTGACACTGTCCCTACCTAGAGTTTTCTGTCCCTAGAATAAATGTTTTTTTTAATCACAATATAGCACAAGGACAATTAACTCACTGTCCTTACAGGTCCCTGGAAACAAGGACTTGCAGAGTGAAAGAAACTGACACTGTCCCTACCTAGAGTTTTCTGTCCCTAGAATAAATGTTTTTTTTAAGCACAATATAGCACAAGGACAATTAACTCACTGTCCTTACAGGTCCCTGGAAACAAGGACTTGCAGAGTGAAAGAAACTGACACTGTCCCTACCTAGAGTTTTCTGTCCCTAGAATAAATGTTTTTTTTAAGCACACTATAGCAGAAGCACAAAACACACTGACACTCTCCCTACCTATCCTTCTCTTTCCCTAAACTAAAGGAATCCAGGTTAAGCAAGAAAGAAATAACAGTCACTGTCCCTGCCTATGCTACTCTATCCCTGCTCCGGAACACACTACACTAGGCCGCCGTGCTGGCGGCCTTTTATAGTGTGGGGCGTGTACTAAACACCCTCAGCAATAATTGGCCACAGGCATCCTGCCTGTGGCCAATCATTGCTCTCCTCGCTGCCGGCGCTGTGATTGGCCAAGCATGCGGGGTCACAGTGCATGCTTGGCCAATCACAGCGCCTGGATGACACTGCGATGGCGTAGTGCATTGTGGGCCGTTCGCGTCACTCGAATTTGGCGCGAACGGCCCAAATCGTTCGATCTTCGTCGAACGATCGAACAGCCAATGTTCGAGTCGAACGTATGTTCGACTCGAACACGAAGCTCATCCTTAATAAACGTGGTCAAAATTCACTTGGCAAAGATTACTCAATCACATGCAAAGAAAGAAAAAAAAGTATTTTTGCTTGCACACGATTAGATGATGGAAGTCAGCAGGGCTTCACCTCATTCATTAAATTCCCTTGCAAATTGTAAGTTTACTTGCAAAGTGAACAGCCTATTTGCCTTTGGTAAATCAGTCCTAATGAAGTAATGGAGTTGATTTACTAAAAGCAAATAGACTGTTCACTTTGCCCCAGAGGTCAGTGAATGAGGCAAAGTTCTGCTGACTTCTATCATCCAATCACGAGCAAGCAAAAATGCTGGGTTTTTTTTTGCACCTGATTGGGTATTCTTTGCAAAGTTAAATTTCACCACATTTACTTTGCCCTGGGGCAAATTCCTTTTGCAAAGTGAACAGCCTACAGTGGTACCTTGGATTATGAGCATAATTAGTTCCAGAAGAATACTTGTAATCCAAAGTACTCGTATATCAAAGCGAGTTTCCCCATAGGAAATAATGGAAACTCAGATAATCCGTTCCAGTGGCACTGTTAGTGTATGCAGTACCGCATGTAACCAGAGGTGGGGGTCCGGAGACATTCGGGAACACTCAGAGAGCCCCCGGAGCCGCTCGGATGCACTCGGTGAGGCTCGGTGACACTCGGGAACGGAGTGCTTCTGAGTGTTTCCAATCGGCTCTGAACGGCTCAGACTGTCACCAGCGCCCCCGCACCTCTGGCCAAACGAGGTACTGCACACCCCAGAGGCTTGAATCCTGCTTGACAACGATCGCAAACCAAGTCAGGATTTTTTATAAATAATAGCTCGTATTGCGAAACGCTCATAAACCACGTTACTCGCAATCTGAGGTATTACTGTATTTATGCAGTATTTATGCTCATACATCGGGGGGGCGCAGTTTGGCATGTTTTGCCCTGGGCTTTAGATGCCCTTGTCCCGGTACTGTCTGGCAGTGATCGATGGATCGACATCAGTACAACCAGTCTGCCTATAGGTGGATCAATTCTGCTGAACCATCTGAGATTGGATCCACCTATGGCCGTGAAAAGACTGACATGTTCCCTATTGACTCATATGCAATATGGGAACCTCAATGAAAGGTCGACATTATAGAGTCCATATTTTCAGTAGAAACATAACTATATAGACACACACACAGTTAAAGAGGCCATGTATAAACATATATGTGTATCCAGAATTAATACAATTAATGCAACTATATAACCTGACCCTTGAGGTCCAGAAATACCCCAGATTACTGAAATAAACAGACATAAGGAAATAAATTATAAACACATATTACAACCCGTAATCTTAACCCCTTTGAGCCAGCGCCTCCCAGCCCTTTAAGGGGTTCAGGCTGCCAGGAGGAGGGGGGGTGGTTTATGATCATGTGACTGCCGTGATCGGCTGTCACATGATTGGAAAGTTCCCGAATTGCAAGTAGCGTTCAGCCACTTTTCGTTAAGCGCCGGTAACTGTGCCAGGAGCGTGCAGGGCGCGTGCTGTCGGCAAAACTGCAGTCACACTAATTCACGCAAATATGTGGCCACTCAGCGCCAAGGCCCACCCCCTGAGAGGCCGCATATTTGCATGCAGCCGGTGCCAAGGCCCACCCCCTGAGAGGCCGCATATTTGCATGCAGCCGGCGCCAAGGCCCACCCCCTGAGAGGCTGCATATTTGCATGCAGCCAGCGCCATCGACCACCGCCTGAGAGGCCGCATATTTGCATGCAGCCGGCGCCAAGGACCACCGCCTGAGAGGCTGCATATTTGCATGCAGCCGGCGCCAAGACCCACCCCCTGAGAGGCTGCATATTTGCATGCAGCCGGCGCTAAGGCCCACCCCGAGAGGCCACATATTTGCATGCAGCCGGCGCCAAGGGGTTTTAAAAAAAAAGACTTTGCATTCCAAAATGGAAGCAGAATTATCAAAAAATAAGTCGTCTTTACGTCCAGGCCCAGAAGGTTCCCTATACATTGGAAACAGGTGAAGGCTATGTAATCAGAAAACAAGGGCTGTGTATGTAGGATGTATAGCCAGACATAACAAGCATTGACGCTCAGGGATAAGAAGAAATATTATGTAGGGCTGGAAGAGAACGGACTTGCATCTAATGGGTCCCAGATTACCCATGGCGGAAGCAAAATTCCGCTCTGCCCCGTCAGACGCATTGAGCTACAGTAAGTTCTTTTGCAGAGCAGAAAGGCTAACGCTTGTTTATTCTCAGTTCTACAACAGACTGTTAAAGAGAATAAACACAACTTTGTTTCCGTCTGACGTCTGAAAATACATGACGGAAAAATCGCACGGGCTTCCCAGGCTTCTAGCGCAGCGCCTGATCCAACATCTGGTCCTGGGTACGCGCTATCTTCCTAATACAATATGAATTTACTTTACAAGTGTTAAAAGAAACAAATAAAGCAATTTTGTGGTTAACAGCTGAGGGCACGAGGCCAAATTATCTATGAAATCATATATGAGGAGCTGGGGGAAGATCGTTTAAGGAGAATGAATCAGGGACACGAGCGATTTTAAGTGTGCAGCAGCCAGACTTATTGTGAACTTCACCCATGGGGGGCTCATAACGAGGCTGTGCAAAGTGCATTCGTGGTGAACTAAGCGCAGCAACCTAAAACAGCCAATCCGGTGTTACCTTTCACCAGCTTCCTGAGCGCTAATTGATTGCTAAGGGTTTCTTCATTTTCACCTTTCTCAATAAGACGCATACATTTTAAATTAGGGTGACCAGACATCCCCGGTTTCAGGGGACAGTCCCCGGATTGAGGACACTGTCCCCGGACCGAGTCTGTCCCCAGTTTTGTCCCCGGGGGCTGGGGCAGGGGCAATTTCAAAGACAGTCAGTGCAGAATAAAAAAATATTCTGAATTATACACCCCCGCTCTGCTGCTCTTACCAGCTTGGGGGGGGGGGGGTGTATTTTTTTCCATTATCTGTGCCCCTTTCTGATGATCATGTGCTGGGCGGAGAGGAGGGAATATTTCTTCAGTTTCGGGTGCCCATTCAGCTCCGCTCACATGTTCTTCTGCCTTGGCTCAAGTCCCGGCCAGTCGCCTGCCTGCTTATCTCCTTGCCTTCCCTGGTGGAGTGATCTTCTTCTGCACCCCACCCAATAGTAGCCGGGGGCCGGAGAGTTAAGCCGTGTACACACGATAGGTTTTACCGATTAAAACAGTCCGATGGACTTTTTTCATCGGACAAACTGATCGTGTGTGGGACCCATCGGTCTTTTTTCCATTGGTGTTTAAAAATAGAACATGTTTTAAATTTATCCGATGGTTAAAAAACCGATAGCATATTACTATCATCTGTGGGGAACTCCATCGGATAAAAAACCCATGCATGCTCAGAATCAAGTCGACGCATGCTCAGAAGCATTGAACTTAATTTTTCTTGGCTCGTCGGAGTGTTTTACGTCTCCGCATTTGCAACGGTCGGTTTTTTGACTGATGGTGTGTAGGCAAGACTGATCGTGTGTACAGGGCTTAAGACTTGACAGGCTGTGAGGCGGGCAGCAGCGGCGACGGGCAGAGAGTCACTGATTGCCGCCATTACTAGTAAAAAAAAAATATGTCCCCGGATTTCATTTTAAAAATCTCGTCACCTTATTTTAAATGATACGTTTATTAAAGCCTGTCATATGTGAAGCAGGGACAGTGTATGGTAGAGCTGATTGAAGCAATGTAGAAGTTACTTCTTAGGCAAGGGCTACATGGGCAATCAGGAATTCTTTCACACAAGCGTTGAATTTTAAAGCAGCCTTTAACAAGCATTAACACCCCTTTAGCAATTAACCACTTGACCTCCGGGAGATTTACCCCGCTTTCATGACCAGGCCATTTATTGCTATGCGGCACTGCGTTACGTTTGCGCGGTCGTGCAACGCTGTACATAAATACAATTTATATCATTCTTTTCCCACAAATAGAGCTTTCTTTTGGTGGAATTTGATCACCTCTGTATTTTTTATTTTTTGCTCTATAAACAAAAAAAAGACCAAAAATTTGGAAAAAAAAATAACAATATTTTTTACTTTCTGCTATAAAACATATCCAATACAAAAAAGTAGGGCTGTGGAAATTAACTATTAATTCCTCGATTAATCGATTAATTTTTTTGATCGATCAAAATTCTTTTGATCGGTACTCACCTCTCCGCCGGCTTCCGGGTCTTCAGGGAGTTCCGTCGGAGATCGGGTGACGTCACGGACACCGGCGGGGCTTGCCGTGTCCATCTGAAGGGCTCCTTTGCTGTGCCTTCATATCTGCATGCCGGCGGGACCTTACTATCTGCCACATGCAAGGGCTGTTAACACTTCCCTCTATCAACCTAGGATTCTACAGCCATCCACTGTGAGTTGTGATAGTTCCCTTCACGGGACATCTACATGCCGACGGACTGATGTTAACCCCTCCTCATCTGGATTCAGCAGTGGTATCGTTGTACACATTTTTATACCAGTATCATACTTAGCTACATGTTTTTATGACTGCTTTTGCTACCGTTTGGTATTACTTGCACCATTTTTACAGTTTATGGAGCTACATCGATTTTATCTCCAGTGCAATATTTATTTTGTTACCTACTTGAAGACTATAAAAGTTTTAATGCTATTCCCATCGAGCGCTGCCTTTGTGTGTTTTTTGTATCCTGCTCTCCATTTTTCCAGTGGTTGGAAGCTGTGCTGGGAATCGGCCTGCAAGGAGATCAACTAAAAAGTAGTTGGATCTGTATGTGCGTTATAATTAATCAAAATTAGTCGATTAATTGATTAAAAAAAAAATCGATTAATCGAACACGAAAATTTTAATCAGTAACAGCCCTACAAAAAATTGAAAAAAAATTATTTCTGTATTCTGCTACGTTTTTGCAAAAAAATAAATAAAAAATCCCAATAAGCGTATGTTGATTAGTTTGCTTTAAAAAGTTATAGCGTCTACAAACACTGGTATATATACTGAAATTTTTATTTATTTTTATACTAGTAATGGCGGCGATCAGCGACTTATGGCGGGGCTGCAATAATCAGGCGGCCAATCAGAGACTAATGTCGCGTACACGCGATCGGAATTTCCGACAACAAATGTTCGATGTGAGCTTTTTGTTGGATATTCCGACCATGTGTAGGCTCCATTGGACATTTGCTGTCAGAATTTCCGACAACAAATGTTTCAGAGCAGGTTCTCAATTCTTCCGACAACGAAAGTGTGTATCCATTTCCGACACACAAAAGTGCTGCGCATGCTCGGAATCAATTTGACGCATGCTCGGAATCATTGTACTTCCTTTTTTCTCGGCTCGTCGTAGTGTTGTACGCCACCGCGTTCTTGACCATCGGAATTTCCAAGCAACATTTGTGCGTCCGTGTGTATGCAAGACAAGTTTGAGCCAACACCTGTCAGAAAAAAAACACGGTTTTGTTGTCGGAAATTCCGATCGTGTGTACGCGGCATAAGGCCTCATGTACACTGCTGCTGGTAAACGGACGTTTAGGAGCAGTTGGGCGTTTTTTTTCAGACGTTTCTAGGCAGTTGAGCTTAGAAGCATTTTTTGGAACGCAAAAAAATGCGTTCAGGACGGATGTACAAAGGCATTTGAAACGCCAAATGCCTGTAACAGCTTGTAAACGCGGTAACTCACTTTTAGCCGCGTTTCATTTACAGGCGTTTTTCATTTTTGCCTATTTGAAAAAAAAAACTTCTAAAACGCAAACGCGGCTAAACGCGGCATGTAAACGAGTCAAAACTAAAGTTTTAAATGTTGGTTACTATCTGTCAAGTTAAATCGTTCAGGAGAGGTTGTAAAACGTTAGACATGTGCACTCGTTTTCGTCCGAATGCATTTTCGTCCAAATTTCAGGTATTTTCGTTATCGTTTTAACAAACGAAAACGAAAGCGCAGAATCCGAAAACTGAAAGATTCGACATAAACAAATGTTTTATTTTCATTTTCGTTACAACAACAGTTCGATATAGATAGGAGATTCGACATGAGGCTGACAATAACAATCTGTGTCTATCGAACCTGTGGTCGAATGTGCCTAACCTTAACTCTATTAGTCCAAGATTATTCTACATAGGAGAGAAAAGATTCGACATTATAGAGAGAAAAGATTCGACATAAGAGAGAAAAGATTCGACATAGGAGAGAAAGATTCGACATAGGAGAGAAAAGATTTGACATAGGAGAGAAAAGATTCGACATAGGAGAGAAAAGATTCAACATTATAGAGAGAAAAGATTCGACATTATAGAGAGAAAAGATTCGACATAAGAGAGAAAAGATTCGACATAGGAGAGAAAAGATTCAACATTATAGAGAGAAAAGATTCGACATTATAGAGAGAAAAGATTCGACATAAGAGAGAAAAGATTCGACATAGGAGAGAAAAGATTCGACATAGGAGAGAAAAGATTCGACATAGGAGAGAAAAGATTCGACATAGGAGAGAAAGATTCGACATAGGAGAGAAAAGATTCGACATAGGAGAGAAAAGATTCAACATTATAGAGAGAAAAGATTCGACATTATAGAGAGAAAAGATTCGACATAAGAGAGAAAAGATTCGACATAGGAGAGAAAAGATTCAACATTATAGAGAGAAAAGATTCGACATTATAGAGAGAAAAGATTCGACATTATAGAGAGAAAAGATTCGACATTATAGAGAGAAAAGATCGCTGCTAGAATTGGGTGGGGGAAGTAAAATAAAAATAATGATGATGATGAATGTTATTGGCTGATTGTAACCAAAGAGGAGGAGCAGTAAAATAGCTACCGCAGAACTAACTTGACAATTCAACATGAACGACGAAGATTCGACAAAGCATCGAAAAACATACAAACGTTGAATCTGTCATTGAAGGCTTATGGTGTCTGTCGAAAGTTCTAAGAAGATTCGACGGAGCAGATAAACAGTACGACGCCGCAATCGTACATTTCCGGTCAAATGCTCCGCCCATAGGCTATAGAAAAATTCTACTGTTGGTTGACTAGTAATAATAATTAAAAAATATAATTATTACTAGTCATACAACATTAGAATTCTACCATAGCTTGTGGGCGGAACATTCGACCGGAAATGTACGATTGCGGCGTCGTACAGTTTCGCTGCTCCGTCGAATCTTCTTTGAACATTCCACAGACACCATAAGCCTTCAATGACATATTTGACCTGAATTAATTCGGATTTTCAGACGAATGCAATTTCTAACGAAAAACTTAATAAAAACGAATTTCGGGAGTAACTAAATACATTTATTTTTCGGACGAAAACGAAATTCCGAAACAAAATATTTCAGTGTGCACATGTGTATAAAGCGTCCCGTGTACATGAAGCCTAACTGACACTTTTGACACTTTGTGGGAACTAGTGACACAAATACAGTGATCAGTGCTTAAAAATATGCACTGTCACTGTACTAATGACACTGGCTGGGAAGGGGTTAAACATCTAGGGCAATCAAAGGGTTAACTGTGTGCCTAACCAGTATTTTACTATACTGTGTGAGGTGCTTTTACTAAGGAATGGGATGGATTTTATTCCTTTTCCCCCTATAAGAACGGAGCTCTGCCTTATTTACATAGGAAGAGCTCCATTCTGTGTCTCTGCCCGACAATCGGCGGGTGCCGCCAGACATCCAGTGCCCGGCACCCGCAGATCGGCTTCTGCTGTGGGTAATCACAGCAGAAGCAGCCCCCTAGTGGTGCGCACGTGTCCCCTAGGCAGAAGTGCAGATTTACGTATATATACGTCATTGTGCACAGGAGAATTGCCCTGTAGCAGTAAATCTGCTATAGGGCGGTCCTTAAAGCAGGATTCCACCCGCGATTTTTTTTTTTTTTAAAGTCAGCAGCTACAAACAGTGTTTGTAGCTGCTGACTTTTAATAAGGACACTCACCTGTCCTACTCGCCCACGATGATGGCCCCCCCAATGCCGATCCCTCGATCGGTGCAGGTCCCGAGCCGCCATCCTCACTAAGGGAAACAGGCAGTTTCCTACTGCGCGAGTCTCGCGCCGATTTGTGAATGGGCGGCTGCTCTCTGGGATTACACACAGTTCCCAGAAGGCAGAGCGCCCCAATCACTAGAAGAGGATGCGGAAGGAGACCCACCGCGGATAAGGAAGAGGCAGATTAGGGACTTCCGCATAGCAACCGCTATTTCGTGTGAGTAAAAATGTTATTTATTTTTTCAATTTTTTTTATTTTTGCAGCATTTTTGTGTAATTTTTTTTTACAGGGTGGAACTCCACTTTAACTGGTTAATGTGCATTTCGGACAGCTTGCACCGGTATTCATGTCACGTCAGGCAACGCTCCTCACATTTTTTACAAGATTAAATAGGAAATGATCACTTTTGATGCTTTGCAGCAAAGTCTTAAATGTGCTGTAAACGTTATACCTACAGTGCGCTTGTGGCACGTTTCAATGTTAAAGCACCAACGCCTGCCGAACTTTGCAGACAGTATTCATTTCGCCTCGCTGCAACACAAGGCAATGCTATCACTGCAGTGTATACACCTCTATCCCCTCCCTATTTTAACATATTTTGAGTGCCGCTGGTAGGCAGTCGAGAAGCAGAAAATATCCAACCCAACTGCCTTTTTTTCAACGCCTGTGTGAAAGAGCCCAAAATCTTTTTGCTAACAACAAGACATGTAACTGCTTGTTGGCAGCAACCTCATTTCCAGCACATTGAAATCAATATAAGGCTAACAAGGTTAACCACTTCCTACCACACACTGTAGTTTTACTGCTACAGTGTGGGCCAGCTGTGCAGAATCACTTATATATACACGTGATTCTGCATTTCCGGGTAGGGGCATGCATAGGGTGACCACATTTCCAAACTACAATTCAGGGACACCCCCCTTCCCAAAAATCAGCTTGTGCTGTAACGAATCACAGCACAGTGATTAGACTCAAGAGGCGGGATTTATGATTTCTTCAATCACAAGCAGGGGGCGGGGATTGTGCTCCTCCAGGCATTCCCGGCCTGGTCAAGTATTGTCAGTGAGTAAAGCAGTGATGTGGCGGCCTTTTTTGGGGGCATCAGATTGGCCCGGGGGGGGGGGGGGGTGGCTGTGTCAATTTCATTCCGGGACACTGTATTGTCCTGGAATAAAGGTGCCCGGGACGGACCTGCAAAATGCGGGACTGTCTCAGGCAATCCGGGACATGTGGTCACCCTAGGCATGCACCCACCTGGCTGTGCTTTTACTGGCTCCAGCACATGCCGATCACCGGTTCCTGGCCAATGATTTATCGCCAAGAACCACCGATAGTCAGAGCAAGTGACAGGAAAGAGCTTTGTGTATGTAAACAACACAAAGCTCTCTTCTGACAGCGGCGATGTGCCGGTTTTTGTTTCCCTGCAAAGCAGGGAATAAAAACTGGCACATCCCTTAGGCCCCTTTCACACTTGTGCGACTTATCCTGCGGCTTGGGACTGCAAAGTCGCATGACAAGTCATACCCCATGATTTCCAATGAGTACCATTCATATCTGTGTGACATCAAGTAGTAATCCCTGTACTACTTTGGTCCGACTTTGATGCCGGTTGAGGTCCATAGACCTCAAGTTTACACAGGCATTCCCTGAAATCGTGGCAAAATGGTGTGACTTTCAAGTCGTGGCAGTGTGAAAGGGGCCTTAGTAAAAGCAGCTCACAGTACACATCATTAAGCACACATTTAACCCTTTGATTGCCCCAGATATTAACCCCTTCCCAGCCAGTGCCATTAGTACAGTGTCAGTGTATATTATTAGCACTGATCACTGTATTAGTGTCAGTGGAGATGTCAGTGGCAGTTAGCCAGTTCCCACTCAGTATCAGTTAGTGCCAGATTTCCCGCCGTCTCACTATAAGTCTTTGATCACCGCTATTAGTAGTATAAAAAAAATACAGTAAATATATAAAAATTCCAGTATATATCTCATAGTTTGTAGACACCATAACTTACACGCAAACCAATCAATATACACTTTTTGGGATTTTTTTTACCAAAGACATGTAGCAGAAAACATTATGAAGAAATGTGATTTACATTTTTTTTTATTGGATATGTTTTATAACAGAAAGTAAAAAAATATAGTTTTTGTTTTCAAAATGTATACTCTTTTTTTTTTTTAAAGCGCAAAAAATAAAAAACCCAGTGATGATCAAATACCAACAAAAAAAAGCTCTATTTGTGGGGAAAAAAATTATATAAATGTTGTTAGTGTATAGCATTGCATGACCGCACAATTACCAGTTAAAGTAGCCCAGTGCTAAATAGCAAAAAAAATGGTCTGGACACAAAGGGGGTAAAATCTTCCGGAGCTCAAGTGGTTAACTGTCAACAAGCTGTTAAATCTCCAGTAGCAGGGAAGTGTAGCCTTATGCCGCGTACACACATGATCGGAATTTCCGTGGATTTTTTTTTTCCCGACGGATGTTGGCTCAAACTTGTCTTGCATACACACGGTCACACAAATGTTGCTCGGAAATTCCGATTGCCAAGAACGCGGTGACGTAAAACACTACAACGAGCTGAGAAAAATGAAGTTCAATGATTCCGAGCATGCGTCAAATTGATTCTGAGCATGCGTAGGATTTCTGTGCGTCAAAATTTCCGACAAGAACTTTTGTTGGCAGAAAAATTGAGAACCTGCTCTTATTCATTTGTTGTCGGAAATTCCGACAGCAAATGTCCGATGGAGCCTACACACGGTCGGAATATCCGACCAAAAGCTCACATCGAACATTTGTTGTCGGAAATTTCGATCGTGTGTACGCGGCATTAGGCTGATGGCGAATGGGTGATTCTGCCACTAGTAATCCTGCTGCTGGTGATAGGTTGCAATCACCAATGGCAGGATCGCTAAGAGGTTGCTTGTTTGTCCCAATAGAATTGCTCCCTTGCTAGCTGAGGTAGTGGGATGTCACTCCCATGGATGATGATTGTGATTTGTTAGCATTCTGGGGAGAGATTTAGCTGACTCAGTTGCTGCTAGCGACAAAATCACCAGCATCAGAGTTGCTAAGAGGATGCCTGTCTGTCCTGATGGTACCCCCCCCCCCCCCCTGCCCTGTAGCAATTACAATGCTGGTGGTTTTCTCACTAGTGGCAGGTCAATCACCATCCATGGGAGTGGCATCTCACTGCCTCACTTAGCAAGAGAGCAATTCCGCCCATCTGACACCAGCCTTAGAGCCGGTTCACACAGGGGCGACTTGGGATCCGACTTCAAGTGGCCCCAAGTCGCGCGACATGAGAAAATCAATGGAAGTCAATGGAGCCGCCTTAATGTACACTACTGAAGTCGCTCCGACTTCAGAAAAGGTTCCTGTACTACTTCAATCCGACTTCTAGGCGACTTGTAGGCAACTTGTACCCATTGATTTCAATGGAAGTCGCCTCCAAAGTCGGATCAGTGTCTTAACTAAAGCAACTTTCCAGGAAGAGAAGATAGTTTTTTCAGGCAAACCCCTCCCCCCCACAGAGCTGATTACTCTTTGATTGGCCACTGGAAAAGTCCCCTGTCCTGGAGGCGACTTCAAGTCGGGCTGTGGTTCATGCTCAAGTCGTGTCCAAGTCGCCTCGTAAAGTCGCGCACAAAGTCGTGTTGCCCCTATGTGAACGGCTCTTAGGTCCATGTCAGACAGACGATTTTGTAGCAGTGATAACATACCGCTACAAATCTATAATGCTATCTATTAACAGCAATTTGTAGCAAGCAATTCAGTTTTGTCGCTAAGAAGCGATTTGTCGCTGCTTCAAGTTAAACTAAGCTAAGCCATAGAAGTGACTGCAGAGCGACTGTGGTCAGTGACATAAAACGTTGCTCAAACTCAATCATAAAGTGACTTAGTTCACCTGAGTTAACAATTCCATAAAAGGCAACTATGATTCCCTTAGAAAAAAAATAAAAAGAGGATTGTTGCAAATAAATCGCCCGTCTGATATGGTCCTAAAGCCCTGTACACACGATTGGATTTCCTATGGATTCTAATCCGATGGATTTTCCATCAGAAATCCGATGAAGTTGACTTCCATCAGTCTTGCCCACACACCATCAGTCAAAAATCCGACCGTCCTAAACGCGGTGACGTAAAACACTCCTACAAGCCGAGAAAAATTAAGTTCAATGCTTCTGAGCATGCTTCGACTTGATTCTGAGCATGCGTGGGTTTTTTATCCGATGGAGTTCCACACAGACGATCGGAATTTGCTATCGTTTTTTTTCCCATCGGATAAATTTAAAACATGTTCTATTTTTTCTCACCGATGGAAAAAAGACCGATGGGGCCCATACACGATTGGTTCGTCCGATGAGAAAAGTCCATCGGACTGTTTTCATCGGTAAAACCGATCGTGTGTACACGGCATAAGACCCCATACACACTATTAGATTTTCTGCAGATTTCTGTCTTCAGATTTACCAAAACCATATAATATGAGGTCAAACCTTAAGAGTTTCAGTTTGTATGCAATCAGGCAGACCCTTGCACTACATGGTTTTGGTAAATCTAAAGACAAATATCTGCAGAAAATCTAATAGTGTGTATGGGGTCCAAGGCTAACTTTTTAAAATTTCACCAGCAGTGGAAAACCAATGGTTTGGGCTCCTTTTTATTTAAATCTCAGATTTTACAGCAGAAAGCCGGGGAGAGTTTGATGCTGCGTCACTATAGGATGGTCAAGTGCATTGTTCAAAATGGCTTGCATCATTCCAGATAACAGCTTCAGCAGAAACATTTTGGGGTTGATCTACTAAAACTAGTTGCTCATAGGAAAAAAAAAGTACAATAGTTCACTAGTTGAAGCAAAGGGGTTGATTTACTAAAACTGAAGGGTGCAAAATCTGGTGCAGCTGTGCATGGTAGCCAATCAGCTTCCAATTATTTTTTTTTGTCAAAGCTTAATTGAACAAGCTGAAGGTAGTAAATCAACCCCTTTGCTTCAACTAGCGAACTATTGCACTTTTTTTTTTTTCCCTATGAGCAACCTGTGTTAAAGTGGTTGTAAACCCACTTTTGCAATTTGTCCCTACAGGTAAGCCTAGATTAAGGCTTACCTGTAGGTGCAAGAAATATCTCCTAAACCTACACGGTTTAGGAGATATTTGCTAAAAATGACATGCATCTGTGTCTACGGCGCATGCGCACCGTAGACAACGGCGCATTCATAGGGTTAATCCCATTCACAAATCCAGCTAAGTCCCAGCAATGCTTCGGCTTAGCCGGATTTGATGGCTCCCGCGCACATGCGCGGAGTCACGTCTTCGCCGCTCCGGCCAATCACAGCGCCGGAGAGGCGCTGTGATTGGCTGGAGCGGCGATACCCAGAAGTAACCTTCCGGCTATCGCTGCAGCGATGGCTGCGGCTGAAGAGGGAGACGAGGAAGGCTTTGGGGGCCCCGATCTAAGGTAAGTGATGCATAATGAGCTATTATGCTTGTCATATTAGCTCATTATGGCTTTCTCTTACAGGTGGTTTTAAAACAAAAAAATTTTTTTTAGGGGTTTACAACCACTTTAAGCTGGTCATACACCATACAATTTTCTTATTCAACTTTCTTTAGATTTACATTCAACTATGTAGTACAAGGGCCTGCCTGATTGCATACAAATTGAAAGTGTTTAGGTTTGACCTCCTATTATATGGTTTTGGTAAATCTAAAGGAAAGTTGTACAAGAAAATTGTATAATGTATGGCCGGCCTAAGTACTGGAACTCCCAGAATGCCCAGCTGGCACTTATCAGTACCCATGAACTAGAGCAGGGGTCTCCAAACTTTTCAAACAAAGGGCCAGTTTATTGTCCTTCTGACTTTAGCAGGGCTGGATTGTAGTCAGCTTGGGCAGAAAAATGTCCTGAGCCCAGCATCAGTGAGAATAAATAGGGCCTCAGGGTTCGTGGTCAGTAGGAGGAGGAGGAGTAGTGCCCCTATGAGTATGAGGAATAGTATACCATCATTGGTATCAGTGGAAGAAATAGTGCCTCCTTGTTGGTGTCAGTGGGAGGAATAGTACCCCAAGGGCCGGATAAAGGCTAGCAAAGGACCGCATCTGGCCCCCGGGCCAGAGTTTGGAGACCACTAAACTAGAGAACTGCTTCCCCAGCCTATTGTTACTTCATTGTCATTGGCTAATCTGTGAAAAGACTATTCTCTTGCTACTAATTGAATTAGCGGTATGCTGTGACAGGTCCTCTTGGCTTCTATTCTTTTCCATTTTTCAAGCTGTCAGTCGCCCCAGATCTCTGCCACCAACTTCAACCATTTTTAAATTCTTCCTTTTGGTATTATTAGAAATTCACACCAGCCTACATCCCATTCACACCAGTCAACATTTTATAAAAAAAAAAAAAAAGTTTAACGAACGAGGTTTAGGGGCTGATTTACTAAAACTGGAGAGTGCAGAATCTGGTGCAGCTCTACATAGAAACCAATCAGCTCTTTATTCTTTCCCTTTTACTATTACTCTGTCCTTTTTTTTCTATTTCCCTATTTTTTGTATTATCATATTTAAATGGTAATATGTTATACATAAATACTATATTTAGTTATTACTTACAATAATTATACATTTTTGAAGTTTTTATTGAATTCGTTGATTTCCAATTAGCTTTCTTTCCATAGTGACTATATATTAATTGAATATGCCTGGAACTAAGTGTATTAGCACATATTTACATATTAAATTTTTCAATTGTTTATATTAACTTAACATTTCATTTTCGAGTTGATTACCTGTTTATGTAAAATATCTAATCTTCAGATATGTATAATTCCATCCAATTTACTATTTTATACTTAACTAATATTACCATTTGTTGTAACTATTTATTACTAATTGTAACTGTCTTTATTATTCAATAAACAAAATTGACAAAGAAACCAATCAGCTTCCAGGTTTTATTGTCAAAGCTTAATTGAACAAGCTGAAGTTAGAAGCTGATTGGCTACCGTGCAGCTTTTTTTAGTAAATCAACCCCCATAGTGCAATAACCAGCAGCAACCAATCAGAGTTCGCCTTTCATATAACTGTATTACCCTGATGTAGGTCACTGCTCCTTGCTCAATGCAATTAAATAGGAACCTGTCCCATTTTTATTTACAATCTAAATTTCCTCAACCAGCCGACAATTCAAATTATTTTATTTTTTTTTAGGATTATAAATTTAAAAAAAAAATTTTTTTCTAAAGATGACTTTTTTACATTTTGTGTAAGTTTACAGATTGCAGCCATTTGCACGCTGTGCTCTTGAAGCTTTTTTTTTTTCAGTTTAAAAAAAAATGATATATATCGTTTCCCAGGTAATGTTTCCAATTCCCACAAAGCGACTAAAATATATTTTTTGGGTGAGGGATTGTAATTAAAAATCAGCGGCACTCACCTCGCAAGCCTCTGCAGTGTCTCCTGTCGCTGCTTCGCCCGTCTAACGCTCAGCTCAGCCTGTAGACACTTAACTCATCTCTTCCTTCTCAGCTAAGCCCCTCCGCTGTGGCTCTTTGCCCAGTGACTCTTACTCAGCGGCCAAAAAAACTTTCTCTGAAGGGGAGCGAGAGCCAGGATAGCTTTGAAAACGCAGAGAAGAAGAAACGGAGCGGAAGGGATGGTTCTTGTCTTGGTTTGTTCTGAAGAAAAAAAAAAAAAGGACGATTGCAAGAAAAATTTCACTTTTTTTTTTTATTTTGGAAATTGACAACACATGCCTGCTTCATGTCCTAGAGGCCTAGTAAACAGTCCATCCTCAGTGAGAGCATTGCCATGGCAACAAGCATGCAGAAAATATTCAAAGATAACAGGAACAGTGGTAAAAAAAACATGTGTTTTGGATGGAGGGAGCCCCTGCTGATAATTTTCCGAGGAGAAACGTTCGTTCTTTCGCCAGCGCCAAAATGTATACTTTTTTTTAGTTATTACACTCCCCCAGCAAAGTGAGAGAACACAACGGTGTAAAATATTTTGCTGATAAAATGAGGCCAAAGGAAAGTTCAATTTTTTTTTTGACTGCTGAGGCGCAATGAGCCCAGGTACCATTAACTGTAACATAGCTGTATATAAAACCTTCCCCCTTGCCCCCTCACCCTATTAAATAAACACGCTTACAACCATTAGGTTGGAAAGGGCAAGGCCACAGCTTTATTAAATCCAACATAACATATGAACATAATTTTTTTTAACAAGTGCCAGTCACAGTTGTACTGTGAGCTCCCAATTCCAAAGGGGGGGGGGGAGGGGCCTGTCCTTACCATAAGTGCTGGACAGGCCACCTACTTCCGATATCCATCAAGGGCATGGCCCATTACAGCCATTTTATGCTAACAAGGTCAAGAAAACCGCAGCAAGCTGTGACATACCACAGAAAAAAGAGGGCGGGAGGGTGGGCAGCTCTTCCCAGCACGTTTTCCGAAAGGACCCAGAATTCCCTGGGGCGATCCTTTACCCGAGCTCAGGCCCATCCCATCCCCCAAATTGACCAATCCTTGGGTGACCACCACCTTGTCCTGTACCTGGCCATGCCCCCATCAGTCAAGGCTTTCTTTCCCTAAGGGGCTCAAGAGGCCTTCATTATTATTATTCAAAACAATACCATTAAAAAGAATGGGACTGATTTAGGAAAGTGGAGGCAATGGAGAAGCAGTTGGATGGAAAACAGGTTCCAAAGAGCAAAGCAAACACAAAACGGGAGCATGCGCTTTCTTATAGCAACCAATATGGCTTCCCTTCCCGTTCACTACAGAAATAAAAACAAGGAAGATAATTGACCGATGTGGGATCCAATTTGTGCTCCATTATTTTTATGTTCTGCTTTTTCCTAAAGGATTAGTTCACCTTTACCGAAGGTGACCAGATTTTTAAAATTAAATCGTGGGGACATATTTTTTTTATTAGCAAATGGCACAGGGCTGGGTACAGGACTGCATAATACACAGAGGGCTGGGTACAGGACTGCATAATATACAGAGCGCTGGGCACAGGACTGCATAATACACAGAGCGCTGGGCACAGGACTGCATAATACACAGAGCGTTGGGCACAGGACTGCATAATACACAGAGCGTTGGGCACAGGACTACATAATATACAGAGCACTGGGCACAGGACTACATAATATACAGAGCGCTGGGCAGGGCTGTTTGAAGGAATTTGGGGGCCCCAAGCAAAATGGACATGGAGGCCCCCCCTCCCCCGCACTCACGCAAAGCCTACAGGAACCACAACATAGCGATGCAGTTTAAGCTCACCCACACTTTATATAAATAAAAAAGGTTTACAGGGCAAATACTGCTATTGCATATAATCCAACATACTAAAACACATACACACTCACATTAAGATGCTGTTTATGGACAGTGGGATGGACAGGGGGGCCGTGGGATGGACAGGGGGGCCGTGGGATGGACAGGGGGGACTCCGCACTGTAATGTCCACATCCCCCCCCCCTGTAATGTCCACATCTCCCCACATATCGCCTCGGCCGCTGCCGCCGGGTGTACCAAGATGGCCGCCGATCCGGAGCTAGGCCGAAGCTGTGGCCTTTCCTATGGCCGCAATCCGCGGATCGGCTCGGGGTTGAAATCCAGGACAGTAACAGGCTGACGGGCAGCAGGCAGGCACCCTAGGCTGGGGCCCCGGGCCAGCTCGGGGGCCCCAAGCAATTGCTTGTTTTGCCTGTCCTGTTCCGCCGGCCCTGGCGCTGGGTACAGGACTGCATAATACACAGAGCGCTGGGCACAGGACTGCATAATATACAGAGTGCTGGGCACAGGACTGCATAATACACAGAGCACTGGGTACAAGACTGCATAATACACAGAGCTCTGGGCACAGGACTACATAATACACAGAGCGCTGGGCACAGGACTGCATAATACACAGATCACTGGGTACAGGACTGCATAATACACAGAGCGCTGGGCACAGGACTGCATAATATACAGAGTGCTGGGCACAGGACTGCATAATACACAGAGCACTGGGTACAGGACTGCATAATATACAGAGCTCTGGGCACAGGACTACATAATACACAGAGCGCTGGGCACAGGACTGCATAATACACAGAGCGCTGGGCACAGGACTGCATAATACACAGAGCGCTGGGTACAGGACTGCATAATACACAGAGTGCTGGGTACAGGACTGCATAATACACAGAGCGCTGGGTACAGGACTGCATAATACACAGAGCGCTGGGTACAGGACTGCATAATACACAGAGCACTGGGTACAAGACTGCATAATACACAGAGCTCTGGGCACAGGACTACATAATACACAGAGCGCTGGGTACAGGACTGCATAATACACAGAGCACTGGGTGGGTACAGGACTGCATAATACACAGAGCGCTGGGCACAGGACTGCATAATATACAGAGTGCTGGGCACAGGACTGCATAATACACAGAGCACTGGGTACAGGACTGCATAATATACAGAGCTCTGGGCACAGGACTACATAATACACAGAGCGCTGGGCACAGGACTGCATAATACACAGAGCGCTGGGCACAGGACTGCATAATACACAGAGCGCTGGGTACAGGACTGCATAATACACAGAGCGCTGGGTACAGGACTGCATAATACACAGAGCGCTGGGTACAGGACTGCATAATACACAGAGCGCTGGGCACAGGACTGCATAATACACAGAGCGCTGGGTACAGGACTGCATAATACACAGAGCGCTGGGTACAGGACTGCATAATACACAGAGCGCTGGGTACAGGACTACATAATACACAGAGCGTTGGGCACAGGACAAAATAATACACAGAGCGCTGGGCTGGTTTTAGCAGACACCCTAGGGAATAAAATGGTGGTTGTTGCAACTTTTTATGTTACACGGTATTTGCGCAGCAATTTTTCAAACGCGTTTTTTGGGGGAAAAAATGGTTTCATTTTTTTGTATAATGTGAAAGATGAAGTTACGCCAAGTAAATAGACACCTAACTTGTCACGCTTTAAAATTGCGCACAATTCAGTACTTAAAAAACTCCATAGGCGACGCTTTACATTTATTTACAGGTTACATGTTTAGAGTTACAGAGGAGGTCTGGTGCTGGAATTATTGCTCTCGCTCTAACGTTCACGGCATATGAAACCTGTGTGTATCTGGCTCTGATACTAGCTAGTGCCTCACCAGCCACTGACCTCACCGCATGTCCCTATGGAGAAGCCTGGGTGCTCAGTTCTGCTGTACAGAGAATCTATCGGCATATGCACACACCCACAAATACTAGTAGTCAGGGAGAAGGAGGACTGTAAGTGGGTCAACTATATAATGACCAATTATCCAATAAAGGTGTCTAAGTGGCAAGTATTGATACCCCCACTGGAGGTAGAGGGGACAGTTGGGTTACCACTACCATGAAATAAAGCAAAAAAAAAAAAAAAAAGAGTCAGCTCCTAAATTTTACTTTCCCAATAAAAGTTTAAAATTGATTACAGATTGGGGTTTAACACACAGAGTGCAATTACAGAGAACAGAACTTGTATTAATGCAGAATCCAGTAATTCACAACAACCTGTCGGGAAGGCATCTGACCAGGAACACTCACAGCATATAACTGCAGTGTATGGCAGAGCAGGTCTCAGATGGGGATGTTTTCCAGGAAGGATGGTGTGTCCCTTTCCTTTCCCTACTCATCTGGAACCTCTGCCGCTAATCACTGTCCCTGTCAGATGGGTGACTTGTCCCTGCACTACCCACACATGAAATGCGTGCCAAACCCGGGAGCCAGGGCCCTAAATAGATTCTAAAATAAGAAATTGGTTGCACACTGGAACTCCTACTTATCTTGATGTCATCTTTATTGTCAACAGGGTCAGACAGATACAGGCAATAGTAGACGCGTTTCACAAGTGATAGCTTGGTGTTGAGCCGAGGTCTGCACCTGTGATCTACCTTGCACCTGATTCTGCCTGGAGTGGTGTGCTTCTTCTTTGTTCTCACCTAAATAAATTCTGCCTGACCCAAGATGGCCACCAGAGTGACATGGGACAGCAGCATCCAACCGGATAGGTGACCCAGGAAAACATAGAGGAATCATATTCCTCTTGAATTCCTCACCACCTGCAGTGGAGAAAGCAGGCTGGTTGGTAAGTTGAGATGGGAATTTTCTTTGGTTTTGTTTGACATGTGTCACCCTTCCATGTGCTCCTTGCTGTGAAGGCCAGTTATAGGTGGGGGCAGTGGCCATTTGTTTGTACTGTTGGAATACTGGTGAGGGGAGGCACTGGACACCTTTAAAGGGTTTTTTCCAGGGATTTTTTTTTTTTTAAAGCCAGCAGCTACACATACTGCAGCTGCTAGCTTTTAATAAATGGAGACTTACCTGTCCTGCAGTCCCTCGATGTCGGCACCGCAGCTGATGTTTCCCATCAGCTGTCGGGTGCTGCCGTCGCCATTGTGGGTAAGGGAACCCGGCAGTGTAGCCTTTCAGCCAGGGGAGGAGGAGGAGGGAGCCTCGCGGTGATGTCACGGCCGCGGCCGGACTCCAGGAAGTGGGAAAGGATACCTGTCTTTGACAGGTATCCTGTCCCCGCTCCGCCCCGAAAGGTGCCAATTGTGGCACCGGAGGGGGGGGGGAATCCGATGAGCGGAAGTTCCACTTTAGGGTGGAGCTCCGCTTTAAAGAGTGGTGTGCTCCCTCCAGGCTCACCTGCCCTCTATCTATCCATTATAATGCATGTGCTTCTACTATGGAGGCTCTCAAAAATGTTCGGACTGCAGATAATACCGGGGTGCCGTGAAGTGGCTCTGCAGCTTATGCATGTATTTGCAAATGTTTGCAAACTAAAGCCCTGTTTTTAACGTATACTGTTAGACAGGATAATTTGCTTGGTTAAAGGCTGCTTGGTAAGTTGAGCTGTGAACTCTCTTTGGTTTTGTTCGAGAAAGCAGACTGCACCTGCCTACAAGGGGGCAGCATATGTAATCCTGACCCGAAACTGCTACATGATGGCAAACGCATACCTCCCAACCCTCCCGGATTCTGCGGGTTTCTCCCGCAGGGACATCATCTTCCCGCGTACCCGTGCGGGACACTGTTTTCCCGCACAGTCCTCCAGCGCGGCATTTCATACTTCCGAGACCCCCCCCTCGTCACGTCACACTTCCGCGACCCGCGACGAAGAACCCCCCCCCGCTCAACAATTTGGATGAGATGGGGAAAAAAATTAAAGTCCCGCAGTGGACAATGTGAAAGTTGGGAGGTATGCAAATGGATGCGCCTGCAGTGTGTTCAACATTTGGTGCCATTCACACGGTCTCTACCCAAATGAACACAGCAAAGTTCACAAAACAGCCACATGAAGTTACTTCATTGTAAACGTGCTACATAGTAACCACATATTAAAAATACATACCCAGAATCCTACGGGGCAAGAGTCAGCAAAGCAGCTGCATTTTACATGAACATTCAGCATATTACTTCATGTCAATCTTAAACACAACTCTGTTTTACGTGACATGTCGTAGGCCACATAAGCCATTTGCTGAATTATAGCCATTAAGAGAAGACGTCAGGTGTTTTTATTCCATATAAGTTCACTGTTAATGGCTCTATGTTAACCATTTTATGGTACAGAACGCACTGAGAGCACCTGCTCTGTCCCCACCTGTCTGGCAGGTCCCCAAACTATGAACTGTCCTACATCAGTCTAGGGCCAAAAGGGAAAAAAATGCTTGCAGAAAGTTTCCAGCATTTGTAAAAGTTTTTACATTGAAGAAACACAGAATGACTCATTTTGTCCATGTGTTCGTTTGACTAGAAACAGGACAGGCTCACTAGATGTGCGCAGCCTATTGCATTAGGGTATGCACTTCAAATGCTCAAACACACATGCATTTGTGTATGTGTATATATATATATATATATATATATATATATATATATATATACACACACAGTGGGTACGGAAAGTATTCAGACCCCCTTAAATTTTTCACTCTTTGTTATATTGCAGCCATTTGCTAAAATCATTTAAGTAATTTTTTTTTCCTCATTAATGTACACACAGCCCCCCATAGTGTACACACAGCACCCCATAGTGACAGAAAAACACAGAATTGTTGACATTTTTGCCGATTTATTAAAAAAGAAAAACTGAAATATCACATGCTCCTAAGTATTCAGACCCTTTACTCAGTATTTAGTATTTGCTCCCTTTTGATGAGTCTTTTTGGGAAAGATACAAGTTTTTCACGCCTGGATTTGGGGATCCTCGGCCATTCCTCCTTGCAGATCCTCTCCAGTTCTGTCAGGTTGGATGGTAAACGTTGGTGGACGGCCATTTTTAGGTCTCTCCAGAGATGCTCAATTAGGTTTAGGTCAGGGCTCTGGCTGGGCCATTCAAGAACAGTCACAGAGTTGTTGTGAAGCCACTCCTTCGTTATTTTAGCTGTGTGCTTAGGGTCATTGTCTTGTTGGAAGGTAAACCTTCGGCCCAGTCTGAGGTCCTGAGCACTCTGGAGAAGGATTTCATCCAGGATATCCCTGTACTTGGCCGCATTCATCTTTCCCTCGATTGCAACCAGTTGTCCTGTCCCTGCAGCTGAAAAACACCCCCACAGCAAGATGCTGCCACCACCATGCTTCACTGTTGGGACTGTATTGGACAGGTGATGAGCAGTGCCTGGTTTTCTCCACACATACCGCTTAGAATTAAGGCCAAAAAGTTCTCGCTTGGTCTCATCAGACCAGAGAATCTTATTTCTCACCATCTTGGAGTCCTTCAGGTGTTTTTTTAGCAAACTCCATGCGGCTTTCATGTCTATGTGTCTTGCACTGAGGAGAGGCTTCTGTCGGACCACTCTGCCATAAAGCCCCGACTGGTGGAGGGCTGCAGTGATGGTTGACTTTCTACAACTTTCTCCCATCTTCTGACTGCATCTCTGGAGCTCAGCCACAGTGATCTTTGGGTTCTTCTTTACCTCTCTCACCAAGGCTCTTCTCCCCCGATAGCTCAGTTTGGCCGGACGGCCAGCTCTAGGAAGGGTTCTGGTCGCCCCAAACATCTTCCATTTAAGGATTATGGAGGCCACTGTAATCTTAGGAACCTTAAGTGCAGCAGAAATGTTTTTGTAACCTTGGCCAGATCTGTGCCTTGCCACAATTCTGTCTCTGAGCTCTTCAGGCAGTTCCTTTGACCTCATGATTCTCATTTGCTCTGACATGCACTGTGAGCTGTAAGGTCTTATATAGACAGGTGTGTGGCTTTCCTAATCAAGTCCAATCAGTATAATCAAACACAGCTGGACTCAAATGAAGATGTAGAACCATCTCAAGGATGATCAGAAGAAATGGACAGCACCTGAGTTAAATATATGAGTGTCACAGCAAAGGGTCTGATTACTTAGGACCATGTGATATTTCAGTTTTTCTTTTTTTAATTAATCTGCAAAAATGTCAACATTTCTGTGTTTTTCTGTCAATATGGGGTGCTGTGTGTACATTAATGAGGAAAAAAATGAAGTTAAATGATTTTAGCAAATGGTTGCAATATAACAAAGAGTGAAAAATTTAAGGGGGTCTGAATACTTTCCGTACCAACTGTATATATTTATATAGTTACATTTATTTATATTGACAGTGGGGAAAATAATTATTTGATCTCCTGCAGATTTTGTAAGCTTGCCCCCTTACAAAGAAATGAAGGGTCTGTAATTTTTATCATAGGTGTATTTTAATGAGACAGAATATCAACCAAAAATCCAGAAAAAGCACATGATACAAATGTTATAAATTAATTTGCAGTTCAGTGAGTAAAATAAATATTTGATATCCAAACGAAGCGTGACTCAGTACTTGGTAGAGAAATCCTTGTTGGCAAGCCCAGATAAGACGTTTCCTGTAGTTGGTTACCAGGTTTGCACACATCTCAGGGGGGATTTAGGTCCATTCTTCACAACAGATCTTTTCTAAACCCTTAAGGTTTCTTGTCTGCCGCTTGGAAACCCGGAGTTTCAGCTCCTTCCATAAATTTTCTATAGGATTAAGGTCTAGAGACTGGCTAGGCCACTCCAGGACCTTAATGTGCTTCTTCTTGAGACACTCCTTTGTTGCCTTGGCTGTATGTTTTGGGTCATTGTCAGGCTGGTAGACCCATTCACGATCTTCAGTGTTCTGGCTGAGAGAAGAAGGTTCTCATCCAAGATTTTACAACACATGGCCCCGTCCATTGGCCCCTCAATACGGAAAACCTTTGGCTTTAGCAGAGAAACAGCCCCAAAGCATAATATTTCCACCTCTGTGCTTGACTGTAGGGATGGTGTTCTTAGGGTCATAGTCAGCATTTTTCTTCCACCAAACAAGGCGAATTGAGAAAATGCCAAAGAGCTCAATTGTGGTCTCATCTGACCACAGCACTTTCTCCCAATCCTTCTCTGAATCCTTTGGATGTTCATTTGTAAACTTCAGACGGGCCTGTACATGTGCCTACTTGAAGAGGGGGACCTTGCGGGCGCTGCAGGATTTAAATCCATAGCAGCGTATTGTGCTACCAATGGTTCGTTTTGTGACTGTGGTCACAACTGCCTTGAGATCATTCACAAGCTCCTCACATGTAGTTCTGGGCTGATCCTTCACTTTTCTCATCATCATCCTCACCCCATGAGGCAAAAACTTGCATGAAGCTCCAGACTGAGGGCGATTGATGGTTATTTTGTATTTCTTCCATTTGCGAATGATCACTCCAACAGTTGTCTCTTTCTCACCAAGCTTCTTGCTGAAGGTCTTGTAGCCCATTCCAGCCTTGTGCAGGTCTACAATCTTGTTCCTGATGTCCTTTGACAGCTCTTTGGTCTTGCCCATGATGGTGAGGTTTGAATGGCAGAAAGAGATTCTGTGGACAGGTGTCTTTTATACACATAACGAGCTGTCATTAGGAGCACCTAAACTGACAGGACTAATCTTGGTACCACATGGGCACATACTGTAGCCAGTCTGTGGGAGCCAGAATTATTGTTGGTTGGTAGGGAATCAAATACTTATTTTACTCACTGAACCGCAACTCAATTTATAACATTTGTATCGTGTTTTTTTTTCTGGTTGTTTGGTTAATATTCTGTCTCTATCATTTAAAATACACCTATGATAACTATTATAGACTCTTCATTTCTTTGTAAGTGGGCAAACGTACAAAATCTGCAGGGGATCAAATAATTATTTTCCCCACTGTATATGGCAGTAAAGCAGTGGACGATGTCAGTAGAGCAGAGGTTGGTGTCAGTAGATCAGTGGAAGGTGTCAGTAGATCAGTGGAAGGTGTCAGTAGTTTATTTTTATAATTTTTTTTCTAACTTTTTTACAATAATTTATTATTATTATTTACATTTTTTTTTTTTTAGGAGTCCCATTGGTGGGCTTTGGTGAAATGTCAGGGGTCTAAACTTTTGAGTCTCACTTTTGAGACAGAGAAAGGGACTGAGGACATAGATTCCCCAGTCCGTTTCTCTGCAAAAGTCAAGGCCAAGCAACAGGGGGAATCTGCGCAGCACAGGGTGATTAGGGTGTGCTCAGGCACACCTGGCACACTTTGTACTCACACCCATGACAGGCTCACTAGTGAGCGCTGGACATTGTGTTATTAAAAGAAAAAAGAGCCGCAAATGTGTAAATGAGATGATATCGCATTTAGAACTACAGCAATCAGGTTATTTATGGGTGCCCCCCTTTCCCCCTGGAGTCCCCGAAGAAGCAGAAAGCAGTGCAAATTATGTGATGGTGTCAGCGTTGCTTTCTGTGCGAATAGACATAGAATGAAGGGCAATATGATGACACCCTTCGCGGGCCATTTATAGTTTATCCTCAGTCTTTCAGGCTGAATGACTCTCAGTGTTTTTCAACCCGTAAAAATCAGGTATCTTGTGCCAGAATAGAAGTATCGCAGGAGACAACTCATGATACCACAAAATGTGGTAATACATCCCCGAAAATAAGCCTGGGTCTTATATTAATTTTGGCAACAAAAGACACAGTAGGGCTTATTTTCGGGGTAGGTCTTACCATGTAATGTGCTGTCTTCTCTGCCCCTCTCTCTCCCTGCCTGACAGGAATCCCCAGTGTGAACAGAGTTAAAATGCTTGTAAAATCCTATAATTCACTCTATTACAGTATTATATAATGTACAATGTGTGTGTTTCTGTAATATAATTGTGCCAAATACCTTCGTTATGCCCCGTCGGAGCTCTCTTCCCCACAATTATATCACAGAAACACACACATTGTACATTATATAATACTGTAATAGAGTGGATTATAGGCTTTAACAAGCATTTTAAACTAGGGCTTATTTTCGGGGTAGGGCTTATATTGCAGCTCTCTGAAAATAGCGATAGGTCTTATTTTCGGGGTAGGTCTTATTTTCAGGGAAACACAGCAAATGGATTGCCATATTCTAATTCCGCATACACATGATCGGAATTTTCCGACAACAAAAAACTGAGAGCTGGTTCTCAATTTTTCCGACAACAAAAGTTGTGGCCGGAAATTCCAATCGTGTGGATCCAATTCCGACGCACACAAATCCTACGCATGCTCGGAATCAATTCAACGCATGCTCAGAGACATTGTATTTCATTTTTCTCAGCTCGACGTAGTGTTGTACGTCACCGCGTTCTTGACGTTCGGAATTTCCGAGCAACATTTGTGCGACCGTGTGTATGCAAGACAAGTTTGAGCCAACATTTGTCGGAAAAAAATCCACGGTTTTGTTGTCGAAATGTCCGATCGTCGGTACGCGGCATAACTCACTCCTAGATGCTAAGTAGGATGCACAGCCTTCACCCCAGTGACCAGGTTAATAAGCAGATATATATTATTGGCACAGTTATTTCCCAAACAAAGTTAACGATCGCTCCAGCCGTCATAATGTAAGCCAAAGTCTAGAGAATACTGACAGCCATTAGTGTGTGATCAAAGAGCTGGATACGCGGAATGGCATCACAGATCTGAGTATTTATTAACATCTGTTCATTAAATCCAGGTGCTGCTCCCCACCAAGTCACATCTGTGTGCTGATATGTTCAGCAGAGCTTGGCAGGGAACCCCGTACTGGCACTGAGTAAAAGACTCCACTTCACCATTAAACATAAAGATAAAAGGAGGTCAAGATTACCCATGTTTAGCCAACATCGCTCAGGTTATGTCCAGGGGGGTTCAGACCTTTCACACGCTGACTGAATAATCTCAGGTCTTCACTCTTCACACGGCTTTACTCTGGGCCTTAAAGTGGATGTAATCACCAAATTTAATTTTTAGTTTATTTTTTGCTGTCACAATGTAGAGTATAAGATTTCCTATCATTTGTGCCAGGTCTTGCCACAAAGAGTTAATCCAGCTCTGAGCAATCCTCTTTTATTGTTCAGTGAGATAAAACGGACAAACAGAGAAAAACCTTTGTCCGTTCCGCCCCCTTTGCTTTGAGTGACAGGTTATTTACATATCTCGTGCACTAGCTTTAGACAGGCATTGTTTTTTAATTCCCACCCCCACTCCTTTTCTGAAGTCATGTGGTTACTTTTCTGGATTTTGACTGGATGTTAGTGATCATAGCAGAAGGAATACACAGGAGAAAATACATGTTGACAAGGAGAGTGTAGAGGTGGGCGGGGAGTCTACTGACATCACGACTCCACCCACCGAGCTCCAGACAACAGATCCACCCACAGAATCTGCAGTTTTTCAGTTCTTATAACGGACAGAGGGGAGACATTTGACAGATAAGGATACATGCAGGAGGCATCTATATCCTTATAGATCAGCACTGTGGCAGTAGTTTAGAAAGGATGAGAGGTGGCTTTACATCCAATTTAAATAAGAAAGACTATAAAAGAAGAATTGATCACTTTTATATGGTACCCACTCCACGTATCAGAATCAGATGGGTTATTATGTTCAGTTCATTCATAATTGAGGCCTTTTATAACCCGGAGGAAGTATAAAGTGTCTGTGTCATCTACAACAACCAGTCCCTTGATGTCTTTTTTAGTACAGGCTGTAAATGTAGACACTGGATTGGTTGATTTTCCTATATGGCATCCACTGTTGTATTAGAAATAGTATGTATGTTTAATGTAGCATTGCACAACATAGCAAAGCCACTTTATTATTAAAAAAGACTAATGACATGTTCTGCCAGAAGGGTCTTCAAGTTAGTCAGAAATATTAAAGTGGATCTCTACTCAACACCTTTTTTCCTCTTTACTTTTGAGTGTCTCTCCTACTTGGTCTTCATTGCTGCAACAGTGTTTCTCCTACTTGTATTCCGATGGGGAAACTTCTAGGGACCCATTGACAACAGGATTATGGTGTCACTAACCTTCTAGTGAATGCCCTATAGCAGTGATTGCAAACCTTGGCACCCCAGATGTTTTGGAACTACATTTCCCATGATGCTCATGCACTCTGCAGTGTAGTTGAGCATCATGGGAAATGTAGTTCCAAAACATCTGGGGTGCCGAGGTTCGCCATCACTGCCCTATAGGAATTTATCCTAAGATGTGGTAGCTACTTTAGTTCAGTTTTTCAAGCCTTATTTTTACCTAATGATCCTGCCAGTACACACTTCTGTCCTAAGGTGACAATTACTCATTGTGCTGTATGTATGGAAGAGCAGTGTTGTCTCCCTAGAACAGGTCTACAGAACTACATCCCTCCTTTTATTCTCTATAACATAGAGCAGGGGTAGGCAACCTTTCAGAGGTTGAGATCTACCTGGACAACATGGAGATCCCCCTTGGAGGGGGCACCCTTTTTTTGAACCCCCCCCCAGAAAACTATTAAACCCCCAATAAAAAGATGCCATGAAGACATAGTGTGTCACAGTAGTTACCTTTGCCCCCTTCCCATCTTTCCCCCCACAGTAGTATCCTCTGCTCCCCAACATCACTTTACATGACCTCCCCCCCCCACAGTAGTGTCCCCCCCCCACAGTAGTGTCCTGTGCCCCCCCCCCAAGCAGTGTCCTCTGTCCTTTTCCCCTTCACATCACCCCCCCCCCCACACACACACACACAAACACTAACACACACACAAATGTGTAGGTAGCACTCTCCTACCTTACACAGGTGTACAGCAGAGCAAAGAATGTAAGGCAGGACAGTACTGGATGGAGGGCGGTAGCAGGAGCTGCTGGAGTTAACTTTTCACGTAAGACGCCAGTGACTGGTTGCTAGGACCGCTCGGCGCCCTAGCGACCAATCACCTGCTGGTTAAGCCAAAAGGTTAACTGAAGCAACTCCTGCTCCCATCCCCCATCCAGTACTGTGCTGCGTCTTGCTCTCCGCCCTGCAGTGAAGATGAGAGGGATGGAGGCTGAGGAGAAAGACCGGGAAAGCATCGGCTGCCAGCGGTCGATGGGTAGAACGTGATTTGACAGCTTACCGACCCCCGACATATAGAGAGGTATATTCCAAAGAGGTAATAGTCAGCAGAGGCAGAGAACACAGAAAGAATTCTGGGAGGGTAGGCTTTTTTTTTTTTTTTTAACTTATTGAGCAGATATAACAAAAAAAAAAATTCAATGACATACTACATTTATCACACAAAAGGATCCAAAAAAATTCATTGTGAGTTTACATTAATTTTAAGGAGGTCTAAACCAGGAAACACCGAAGCCCGAGGAGGGAAAGCCCTTCTTGGTGTTAGCTCCGATGGCCAGGGGCTAGGAGTACACGGCACGTTTGCAGATATAGCTGTTTTCCTACTGCAATGCAAGTATTAGGTTACTAGGCTATTATAGCTACTGGTTTCAATGGCTCTTTATTAAAACACTATCCTGATTTTTATTCAGACCAGAGTTTTGCTTCACTTTCAGCCAGTGAAAGTGTCAAGGAAATTCAATATACAGCCAGCAGCATAGCTAACTCCACTAAGTCCTGGTGCAAAATATGAAGCAGACCCCATGACATCTCCTCTTTATTAACATCTACCACACAGACACAACTGTCGCATACAATATAACAAAAATGTGAGCATGAAAGCTTCTGGTAGCTTATAAATACAATGAGATAATGCTTCTAGTGAGACAGCAAGACATGTTCTTAAATCAAGGTCGGAGTCGGGCCTCCCAGGGACCTGGCATCATTAGCAACAATTTAAAGCGGACCTACACTTAAAAGTCAAGTCAGAGTTACTTTAAAATGATATCTGTATGGCACAAGGGCAGTAGTGTATTTAGGTTTTGTGCTGCCCTAGGCCTGAATAAACTCGTGCACCCCCTAATTTAAATATGACCCATCCCTTTCTGTCAAGGCCACACCCCTTTCTGTTTAAGACCCGCCCTGCAATTTTCCAGTGGGGACACTAGTTCTGAGGGTGGGGGCAATGAATTACCTTAATTTGCATATATTTCCTCTCACTTCCTGTTTGGCTATGGGGCAGGAAGTGAAGGGAAATCTCTGCAATGGGACAGGGATGGTAAAAAATAAACTGACAGGGGCTATAACCCTCCCTTACTCTATCCAAAATGATAAAAAAAAAAAAGTGTTTCCTATAGTTCTGCTTTAAGCACAAATTTCTGATAATTTTATGGAGAGGACTAAGAAGATATAAAAATGCCAATGGTGCAGCAGAAAACATATAGCACAGTGAGGAAAGTTTGTGGTCCAGGATGATGGAACAATCAAAATTAGAAGCAGCGCCCCCCCCCCCCCCCCACAGTTGCGGAATGCCGGCCGCCCGCAACGGAAGCAGTGCGGCCGCTTTATGGGGGCGCTAGACTAATTTTCCTCTCAGCCCAGTCCACCCCATAAGACTGGCGCTAGGACGCATTAAGGTGAAAAAAACAGGAGGGTTTACAACCCCTTTTTTTTAATTCTTTATTTAACCTCCTTAGCGGTAATCCCGAGTCAGGCTCAGGGTGAGTTTTCAATGCTAAGAGCGGTAACCCCGAGCCAGACTCGGGCTGCATCGCAGTATCCAGGGGAAGTAACTTACCTTGTTCCCTGGATCCTGCGATGTCCTCTCGCAGTGTCAGCGAGCCGTGTCTCGCTCGATCCTCACTGCCGAGTGCCGAGCTCCGTTCCCTGCGACGTTGCGACGCACGGGGACGGAGTTCGGCGCCATATTCAAAAAAGTAAGCACATAGTATACATACAGTATACTGTAATCTTACAGATTACAGTACTGTATGTAATAATTACACACCCCCTTTGTCCCTAGTGGTCTGCCCAGTGTCCTGCATGCACTTTTATATAATAAAAACTTTTCTTTCTGCCTGGAAACTGAAGATTGTCCATAGCAACCAAAAAGTGTCCCTTTATGTCAAAAGTGGTTTTAGACCAGCTAAAAAACAGCGATAATAAATTACAATCGCTCGCAGAATTGAGCGATAGCGATTTGTGGGGAAATTCATCATCAAACAAAAAATCTAATGACAGCGACAATTCTGCAACTGAGCAAATTTCAGTGTTTTTGATTTGATTACATTATTGAATAATTTTTATTATAATTACATTACTATTTGTTATAATTATTTATAGTTATTTATTATATTATAATTTATTATTTTGTGTTTCAAACTTTATCATACCCGGGATGTCTACTAGACTCTTGTTTGGTCAGGTTTAAGTAAGTAATTACTAAGAATTGCAGGCCTACAATACATAACACCAAATTTCCATGCAAAATAATTGTACCGCTTTTGGTACATAATTCCAGACAGAATCATACCGCCAGGGAGGTTAAAGATGTGTCACAGGTACAATAAAAAGGCAACTTCTCAGAACAAGCAATCAATGCAGAGCTTTTTCAGTACTACCATTACTACGTACTATATTATGAAATATCAAAACAAATAATGGCAATAAGAAATACAAAACAGTCTTATCTTCATGTAGGAAACCCCTCAGGCAGGTCATACCAAAGGCAAGCCCGCCTGAGGGGGGGATTCTTCTAGATTGCTATGGAAATCTGTCACATCATAGAGGGAAGTCTAAAATGGGGTAGAGAATGCTGTCCTGCACACACCATATTTTCATCTACTTATTTGAAAAGAATTAGAAAAGAAACAGGAGAGAAAGAAAAGTGAAGAAGAAGTAAAAAAAAAAAAAAAAAAAAAAAAAAGGGGAGAAGGCACCAGTAGCGTCAGTCAGGCAGCAGAAACCTCTGATAAAGGGTCTTAATCAAGTATATTGGAGGAATTCATCCGAGAAGCGGAAAAGGTCCCAATGTATCCACCTGGACTTGTGTTCCTCAGATTTCTCCTGCAATGCCGCTGTCAGATCTTCCATCTGCCCTATGTCTTTCACTCTCGCGAACCACTGAGCTACCGTTGGTGCCGACTGTTGTTTCCACAAAGGCGGAATACAAGCCCGTGCAGCATTTAGGAGGTGTTTGAGAAGGGATTTGTGGTATCGTTTCCTTGACAATGGGGTGAGGTTAAGCAGGACCGCAGCTGGGTTATCTTGCAGTGAGATGTCTGTGAGCTTATGTATAAGCTTAAGCACTGGTTGCCAGAAAGTAGCAAGTGTAGGACACTCCCAGAAAATATGTAGAAGGGTACCCGAATGGAGGCCACAACGCCAGCAACTGTCTGTCTGCTAGTGATGAGCCGAACACCCCCGGGTTCGGTTCGCACCAGAACCCGCGAACGGACCGAAAGTTCGAACGAACATTAGAACCCTATTAAATACAATGGATGCGAACGTTCGAATTCTAAAGTGCTAATTATAACAACTATTATGCATGTTATTGTCCTAAAAAGGGTTTGGGAACCCGGGTTCTGCACCAGGGGACATGTATCAATGCAAAAAGAAGTTTTAAAAACGGTCGTTTTTCGGGAGCAGTCATTTTAATGATGCATAAAGTGAAAAAAAAAAAGTCAAATGTTCCTTTAAATATCGTACCTGGGGGGTGTCTAAAGTATGCCTGTGAAGTGCCACGTGTTTCCCGTGTTTAGAACTGTCCCTGCACAAAATGACACTTCTAAAGGAAAAAAAAGCCATTTAAAACTGCTTGCGGCTTTAATGTAATGTCTGGTCCCGGTAATATGGATGAAATTCTTTAAGAAAAATGGCATAGCTACCCCATGACCCCCCCCCTACCCCAGCCCATTACCAGCCCCTTTGGGTCTTGTATGGATATTAAGGGGAACCCCGCACATAAAATAAAAAAGGCCCTATATACTCTGAACAGCCCTATACAGGCGGTGCATACAAGACAGGGACTGTAGGTTTGTTCTTATGTAGAGTCTGTTTGTAATTTTGAACAGGTACATTGTTGAAGTGTAGCTCCAGACCAAAAATCTATTTTTAAACTTTTTGGAAAACATAGGTAAGGGTTATCACCCCTGTAACATTTGTTTTGCTGTCTGTGCCCCTGTTCAGAACATTTCACCTCACTTTCCGTCCCAATGACAACTGTTTTTGAAATGTGGTGTTTTTCTTGAAACAAGGATTGCTGATAAAGCATCAGTAGAGAGGAGACACCTTTCTCCCATATTTATTCTTACAGGAGAGAATTTTCCTTCCTAGTGGTAGATTTCCTCTCACTTCCTGTTGTCTTCTTGCGTTTGCAAGTAGGAGTCGTTTGTAAGTTGGATGTTTGAAAGTAGGGACCTGCCGTATATACTCTGCAGAAATAGGCCCCTTAGTTGTTGGTGTTGGCACAACACTGTAAGCACTCACAGTTACTCTTGGTTGGTGCTGGAACGCCCTGCTGTCAACTATTATATCAGGAATTTTAATTACATATAATTGTTGAACAGTGGTAGTAAAAATTGGGCCTTTGATGGTGGTGCTGGTGCCACAACACTGTAAGCCCTGACAGTTACTCTTGGTGGGTGCAGCAATGGGCCCTGCTGTGAATTATTAGATCAAGAATTGTAATTACATGCCCCTGTTGAACAGGGGCTGAAAAATTGGGCCTTAGGCACTGGTGGCACAACACTGCAACCCCTCACAGCAACTGTACTTGGAGCACAGCAATGAGCCCTGTTGCAAAGTATTGCTTCAAAAATTGTAATGACACGCCCCTGTTAAACAGGGGCTGAAAAATTGGGCCTTAGGCACTGGTGGCACAACACTGCAACTCCTCACAGATACTGTACTTGGAGCACACCAATGAGCCCTGTTGCAAAGTATTGCTTCAAAAATTGTAATGACACGCCCCTGTTAAACAGGGGCTGAAAAATTGGGCCTTAGGCACTGGTGGCACAACACTGCAACTCCTCACAGATACTGTACTTGGAGCACACCAATGAGCCCTGTTGCAAAGTATTGCTTCAAAAATTGTAATGACACGCCCCTGTTAAACAGGGGCTGAAAAATTGGGCCTTAGGCACTGGTGGCACAACACTGCAACTCCTCACAGATACTGTACTTGGAGCACAGCAATGAGCCCTGTTGCAAAGTATTGCTTCAAAAATTGTAATTACACGCCCCTGTTAAACAGGGGCTGAAAAATTGGGCGTTAGGCACTGGTGGCACAACACTGCAACTCCTCACAGATACTGTACTTGGAGCACAGCAATGAGCCCTGTTGCAAAGTATTGCTTCAAAAATTGTAATTACACGCCCCTGTTAAACAGGGGCTGAAAAATTGGGCGTTAGGCACTGGTGGCGGCACCCATAAACAAAAATGATCTTACAAGCTATCATCATCAATCGTATCATTGAGGACTCGGAGGAGGAGGATAGCCAGTCAACATAACAGCACAGGCACTCAGCATCAGCATCAGTCTTGAAGGGATGTGACATGTTAAAATCAATTAGTCTGTTATATCAGCATCAGGTGTGTGGTAGCTGGTGGTGATCCAAGACTGGTTCATCTTGATGAAAGTCAGTCGATCAACCGAGTCGGTGGACAGGCGCACCCTGTGATCCGTGACAAATCCTCCAGCAGCACTGAATGTGCGTTCCGAAAGAACGCTGGATGCAGGACAGGCCAGTAGCTCAATTGCATACTGTGCAAGCTCTGGCCAGTGATCCATCCTCAAGACCCAGTAAGCCAGAGGATTTTCGGTGGGGAAGGTGTCCAAGTCTGACCTTGCCCCTAGATATTCCTGCACCATGTTTATCAGACGCTGGCGATGGTTGCTGGAACCGATCATACTTTGGGGCTGCGGACTAAAGAATTGTCTGAACGCATCGGTCAGACGGCCACCTTCCCCACCGCTCCTTCTTTGACTGGCCGAAGCCTCAGCAACTCGTTGTCCAGGACCAGGAGTTTGCAACCTCCCAGTCTCTGGGAACGCGTTGCACAGACCTTTCTGCAAGGCCTCCCGGAGTTGTCTCATCCTCTGCTCCCTCTGCGACGGTAACATAAGGTCCGCAACCTTACCCTTGTACCGTGGATCAAGGAGAGTGGCCAGCCAGTAATGGTCCCTCTCCTTGATCCGAAGAATACGAGGATCCTTCCGCAGACTTTGCAGGATCAGGGAGGCCATGCAGCGTAGGTTTGCTGAGGCATTCGCTCCGGAGTCCTCTGGGTCACTAAGGACGACATGATCCGCAGCCACCTCCTCCCAGCCACGTACAAGTCCACTGGTTTCTTGGGACTGTAAATCATCCCTAAAAGACTGCTGCTGATGATGCTGAGTGCCAGCCTCCACCTCCATGCTGACACAATCCTCCTCCTCCTCCTCCTCCTCCTCCTCCTCCTCTTCCTGTGCGATGGGTGGGACAGAAGGAACACTGTCTGGGTAAAGGGGGCCTTGAGAGGCAAGGAAGTCCTCCTCTTCCTGCCTCTGTTCTGCCTCAAGTGCCCTGTCCATTATTCCACGCAGCGTGTGCTCCAACAGGTGGACAAGAGGTACAGTGTCACTGATGCATGCACTGTCACTGCTCACCATCCTCGTGGCCTCCTCAAATGGTGCCAGGACAGTGCATGCATCCCTGATCATGCCCCACTGGCGTGGAGAAAAAAAACCAAGCTCCCCTGACCCTGTCCTGGTGCCGTAGTCGCACAGGTACTCATTGATGGCCCTCTGCTGCGTGTGCAGCCGCTGCAGCATGGCCAACGTTGAGTTCCACCTGGTGGGCATGTCACATATAAGGCGGTTCTTGGGCAGGTTCAACTCCTTTTGCAGCTCAGCCAGGCGAGCACTGGCATTATAAGATCTGCGGAAATGCACACAGACTTTCCTGGCCTGCCTCAGGACATCCTGTAAGCCCGGGTACCTGCCCAAGAAGCGCTGCACCACCAGGTTAAGGACGTGAGCCACACAGGGCACATGGGTCAGTTGTCCCTGTCGGAGGGCGGAGAGGAGGTTGGTGCCATTGTCGCAAACCACCATTCCTGGCTTAAGCTGGCGTGGCGTCAACCACCTCTCGGCCTGGCCCTGCAGAGCAGACAGGACCTCTGCCCCAGTGTGGCTTCTGTCCCCCAAACACACCAGCGCAAGCACGGCATGGCATCTTTTTGCCTGCGTACTTGCGTAGCCCCGTGAACGGCTACGGAGCACCGCTGGTTCATAGGACAAACCACAGGAAGAGGCCATGGAGGAAGAAGAAGAGGAGGGGGTGGAGGAGAGAGGTGTGTCACAACCAGTAGTAGCATTTTGGAGGCGTGGCGGTGGGACAACCTCCAACACTACTGCACCTTGTCCTGAATCCTTCCCAGCTGCCAAAAGAGTGACCCAATGGGCCGTGAAAGAAAGGTAACGTCCCTGTCCATGCCTGCTGGACCATGAGTCAGCGGTAATATGCACCTTACCGCTGACCGCCCTGTCCAGCGAGGCCAAGACATTGCCTTCCACATGCCGGTAGAGAGCCGGAATAGCCTTCCGTGAGAAAAAGTGGCGTTTGGGAACCTGCCACTGAGGAACTGCACATTGCACAAACTCACGGAAGGGGGCCGAGTCTACCAACTGAAAAGGCAGCAGTTGAAGCGCTAGCAATTTAGCCAAGCTAGCATTCAACCGCTGGGCATGTGGATGGCTGGGAGTGAACTTCTTTCGACGGTCCAGCAGCTGGGGCAGGGAAATTTGCCTGCTAGAATCGGACGTCGGTGTACTGCTAGCAGAGTGGGCGCAAGTACTTGGCTGTGACACACCTAATTCTACACCTTCATTCCTCTCAGTGCATGTTTCAGAGAGGACTGAAGTTATAGTGGGGTTGGAGATCCCAGCTGATGCGGTGCAAGGAGAGGTCCGCTTTGTTCTTTGGTGTGGGTCTTTGAGGTAGGCTTGCCAACGAGCTGCATGGCAGGTCAACATATGTCTGGTCAGGCATGTGGTACCCAAGCGGCTGATGTTTTGGCCACGCGATATACGCTTGAGACATATGTTGCAAACAGCAGCTGTGCGATCTGATGCACTAGCCTCAAAAAAGGCCCACACCAAAGAACTTTTTGAATGACGGGCAGAGGCAGCGCCCTGCACAGGCGGAGCTCTGCGGTGTGATTCCGTCGGTGTACTGCCCTTACGCTGGCCACCAAAGGGCATCCTGCCTCGTTGGAGATGTGCCTCCTCCTCATCCTCCTCCTCCTCCTCTCTCCTATTAGGCACCCACGTGGAGTCAGTGACCTCATCATCCCCTCCCTCCTCATCACTGGAGCCAATCTGGCAGTATGCTGCAGCTGCTGGAACATGACTGCCAGATTGGTGTCCTTCTTGAGCATCCCCTCTGTCTGCTCTCACGCTACTGCCTTCCTCTAGCTGGGTTTCATCATCAGACCCTTCGAAACGCTGGGCATCCTCCTGGAGCATGTACCCAACACTGTGCTGAAACAGTTCGGGGGACTCCTCAGGAGGAGGACATGGTGGGTCTAGGGAAGGAGTGACTGATGATTTGTCTGACATTGATACCAGGGAAGACGACGCTTTGGCAGCTGCTTTTCCAGTACCCTGAGCCTGGGTGAGAGAGGATGAGGAGGAGGAGGAGGGCTTGGTCATCCACTCTACCAAGTCTTCGGCATGATGTGGCTCAACATGTCCAGCTGCCGAAAAGAAGGACAAGCGTGTCCCATGGCCATGTGCTGATGACAATGCACCGCGTCCACGACCAGCACTGTTGCCCCCAGACACAGAGCCTGCTTGCCCTCTTTTATTGCCTCCTGACTGTCTGCCTCTCCTTGTTTGCCTTCCAGACATTCTAATAGATGGCCTGCAGGGAGATGGGAAAAAAGCAATAAGGGCTACCTTCAGGTGTCCTTCTCTGTCCCTTGAAACAAGGACTTGCAGAGTGAAATAAACTGACACTCTCCCTACCTACAGTTTTCTGTCCCTAGAATAAATGTTTTTTTTAATCACAATATAGCACAAGGACAATTCAGTCACTGTCCTTCCAGGTCCCTGGAAACAAGGACTTGCAGAGTGAAATAAACTGACACTCTCCCTACCTACAGTTTTCTGTCCCTAGAATAAATGTTTTTTTTAAGCACAATATAGCACAAGGACAATTCACTCACTGTCCTTACAGGTCCCTGGAAACAAGGACTTGCAGAGTGAAAGAAAAAAAACACTCTCCCTACCTACAGTTTTCTGTCCCTAGAAAAAATGTTTTTTTTAATCACAATATAACACAAGGACAATTCACTCACTGTCCTTCCAGGTCCCTGGAAACAAGGACTTGCAGAGTGAAATAAACTGACACTCTCCCTACCTACAGTTTTCTGTCCCTAGAATAAATGTTTTTTTTAATCACAATATAGCACAAGGACAATTCAGTCACTGTCCTTCCAGGTCCCTGGAAACAAGGACTTGCAGAGTGAAATAAACTGACACTCTCCCTACCTACAGTTTTCTGTCCCTAGAATAAATGTTTTTTTTAAGCACAATATAGCACAAGGACAATTCACTCACTGTCCTTACAGGTCCCTGGAAACAAGGACTTGCAGAGTGAAAGAAAAAAAACACTCTCCCTACCTACAGTTTTCTGTCCCTAGAAAAATTTTTTTTTTTAATCACAATATAACACAAGGACAATTCACTCACTGTCCTTCCAGGTCCCTGGAAACAAGGACTTGCAGAGTGAAATAAACTGACACTCTCCCTACCTACAGTTTTCTGTCCCTAGAATAAATGTTTTTTTTAAGCACAATATAGCACAAGGACAATTCACTCACTGTCCTTACAGGTCCCTGGAAACAAGGACTTGCAGAGTGAAAGAAAAAAAACACTCTCCCTACCTACAGTTTTCTGTCCCTAGAAAAAATGTTTTTTTTAATCACAATATAACACAAGGACAATTCACTCACTGTCCTTCCAGGTCCCTGGAAACAAGGACTTGCAGAGTGAAATAAACTGACACTCTCCCTACCTACAGTTTTCTGTCCCTAGAATAAATGTTTTTTTTAATCACAATATAGCACAAGGACAATTCAGTCACTGTCCTTCCAGGTCCCTGGAAACAAGGACTTGCAGAGTGAAATAAACTGACACTCTCCCTACCTACAGTTTTCTGTCCCTAGAATAAATGTTTTTTTTAAGCACAATATAGCACAAGGACAATTCACTCACTGTCCTTACAGGTCCCTGGAAACAAGGACTTGCAGAGTGAAAGAAAAAAAACACTCTCCCTACCTACAGTTTTCTGTCCCTAGAAAAAATGTTTTTTTTAATCACAATATAACACAAGGACAATTCACTCACTGTCCTTCCAGGTCCCTGGAAACAAGGACTTGCAGAGTGAAATAAACTGACACTCTCCCTACCTACAGTTTTCTGTCCCTAGAATAAATGTTTTTTTTAATCACAATATAGCACAAGGACAATTCAGTCACTGTCCTTCCAGGTCCCTGGAAACAAGGACTTGCAGAGTGAAATAAACTGACACTCTCCCTACCTACAGTTTTCTGTCCCTAGAATAAATGTTTTTTTTAAGCACAATATAGCACAAGGACAATTCACTCACTGTCCTTACAGGTCCCTGGAAACAAGGACTTGCAGAGTGAAAGAAAAAAAACACTCTCCCTACCTACAGTTTTCTGTCCCTAGAAAAAATGTTTTTTTTAATCACAATATAACACAAGGACAATTCACTCACTGTCCTTCCAGGTCCCTGGAAACAAGGACTTGCAGAGTGAAATAAACTGACACTCTCCCTACCTACAGTTTTCTGTCCCTAGAATAAATGTTTTTTTTAATCACAATATAGCACAAGGACAATTCAGTCACTGTCCTTCCAGGTCCCTGGAAACAAGGACTTGCAGAGTGAAATAAACTGACACTCTCCCTACCTACAGTTTTCTGTCCCTAGAATAAATGTTTTTTTTAATCACAATATAGCACAAGGACAATTCAGTCACTGTCCTTCCAGGTCCCTGGAAACAAGGACTTGCAGAGTGAAATAAACTGACACTCTCCCTACCTACAGTTTTCTGTCCCTAGAATAAATGTTTTTTTTAATCACAATATAGCACAAGGACAATTCAGTCACTGTCCTTCCAGGTCCCTGGAAACAAGGACTTGCAGAGTGAAATAAACTGACACTCTCCCTACCTACAGTTTTCTGTCCCTAGAATAAATGTTTTTTTTAATCACAATATAGCACAAGGACAATTCAGTCACTGTCCTTCCAGGTCCCTGGAAACAAGGACTTGCAGAGTGAAATAAACTGACACTCTCCCTACCTACAGTTTTCTGTCCCTAGAATAAATGTTTTTTTTAATCACAATATAGCACAAGGACAATTCAGTCACTGTCCTTCCAGGTCCCTGGAAACAAGGACTTGCAGAGTGAAATAAACTGACACTCTCCCTACCTACAGTTTTCTGTCCCTAGAATAAATGTTTTTTTTAATCACAATATAGCACAAGGACAATTCAGTCACTGTCCTTCCAGGTCCCTGGAAACAAGGACTTGCAGAGTGAAATAAACTGACACTCTCCCTACCTACAGTTTTCTGTCCCTAGAATAAATGTTTTTTTTAATCACAATATAGCACAAGGACAATTCAGTCACTGTCCTTCCAGGTCCCTGGAAACAAGGACTTGCAGAGTGAAATAAACTGACACTCTCCCTACCTACAGTTTTCTGTCCCTAGAATAAATGTTTTTTTTAATCACAATATAGCACAAGGACAATTCAGTCACTGTCCTTCCAGGTCCCTGGAAACAAGGACTTGCAGAGTGAAATAAACTGACACTCTCCCTACCTACAGTTTTCTGTCCCTAGAATAAATGTTTTTTTTAATCACAATATAGCACAAGGACAATTCAGTCACTGTCCTTCCAGGTCCCTGGAAACAAGGACTTGCAGAGTGAAATAAACTGACACTCTCCCTACCTACAGTTTTCTGTCCCTAGAATAAATGTTTTTTTTAATCACAATATAGCACAAGGACAATTCAGTCACTGTCCTTCCAGGTCCCTGGAAACAAGGACTTGCAGAGTGAAATAAACTGACACTCTCCCTACCTACAGTTTTCTGTCCCTAGAATAAATGTTTTTTTTAATCACAATATAGCACAAGGACAATTCAGTCACTGTCCTTCCAGGTCCCTGGAAACAAGGACTTGCAGAGTGAAATAAACTGACACTCTCCCTACCTACAGTTTTCTGTCCCTAGAATAAATGTTTTTTTTAATCACAATATAGCACAAGGACAATTCACTCACTGTCCTTCCAGGTCCCTGGAAACAAGGACTTGCAGAGTGAAAGAAACTGACACTCTCCCTACCTACAGTTTTCTGTCCCTAGAATAAATGTTTTTTTAAGCACAATATAGCACAAGGACAATTCACTCACTGTCCTTCCAGGTCCCTGGAAACAAGGACTTGCAGAGTGAAAGAAACTGACACTGTCCCTACCTACAGTTTTCTGTCCCTAGAATAAATGTTTTTTTTAAGCACACTATAGCACAAGCACAAAACACACTGACACTCTCCCTACCTATCCTTCTCTTTCCCTAAACTAAAGGAATCCAGGTTAAGCAAGAAAGAAATAACAGTCACTGTCCCTGCCTATGCTGCTCTATCCCTGCTCCGGAACACACTACACTAGGCCGCCGTGCTGGCGGCCTTTTATAGTGTGGGGCGTGTACTAAACACCCTCAGCAATAATTGGCCACAGGCATCCTGCCTGTGGCCAATCATTGCTCTCCTCGCTGCCGGCGCTGTGATTGGCCAAGCATGCGGGGTCACAGTGCATGCTTGGCCAATCACAGCGCCTGGATGACACTGCGATGGCGTAGTGCATTGTGGGCCGTTCGCGTCACTCGAATTTGGCGCGAACGGCCCAAATCGTTCGATCTTCGTCGAACGATCGAACAGCCGATGTTCGAGTCGAACGTATGTTCGACTCGAACACGAAGCTCATCCCTACTGTCTGCAGAGGGAATATTTTTGCCAAAACTGAAGGGGTTCTGTACCAACGTGTCAGAATTTTGTACGTGGTTTCCTGGTACCTACTGCAAAGGGAGGACTTCTGAGCAAAAAAAAGTATTCTCTCCTTTTGAGGTTCGGTAAAGGTAACTTGTAGGTCTCTCTCCCATTTGGCTAGGAACGGGGGGTCTTCTGTGGAATGGAGATCTAACAAAGATTTGTATGAGGCCGATAAGGATCCCCGGATCGGGCCCTCTCCCAGACAGAGCTCCTCGAAAGAGTGGAGCCTACGCGTAAAGCGCCGGGCTAGGCAATGATCTAAAAAAGTGCGATAACTGCAAGGTCCTCCAGTGATCTAGTTTAAGAGGGGCCCGTCCAGAGAGCAATGTCTCCGGAGACATCCAACTGGACGGTCGCAATAGTTGCGAGGCCCTCAGAAGTCCCTTTGAGCTTTGCGATAAGAATGCTGGATCTGTGAGACCGGGCAAAAACCCAGGGTGCCCTACAATCGGCGTCATTGGGGAAGGGAAACTGCTTAGTGTAGAAAGTTGGAAAAACCTGTCCATTTCCGTTAAAGTGGGGCCAATCAACGGATGAGTAGTTAAGCGTGTAACGTGGGTTTTCCCCGCCCAGGGCAGCCCAGGGAGCGGAACCTGGGCTGCCTCTTGTTCCAGCGATACCCAAAGTTTCGAGGCACTGTGTCGGCACCAGTCAACAACCCTGGCCATATGTACTGCAGTATAGTATAGGGCCGGGTCCGGGAAACCCACTCCGCCCTTCAGCTTAGGTCGTAACAGTAACGATCTACTAAGGCGTGGGTGTTTACCTCTCCATATGAATTTGATAAATACCGACCGAACCGCATGAAAAAAGGTCTGAGGTATTCTCACCGGCAGTGCCTGCAATAAGTACAGCAATCTGGGCATCGCGTTCATCTTAAGTACGTTGCAACGGCCAAACCAAGAAATGGCTAAAGGGTCCCACTTTTTGAGGTCAGCGATTAGCGTTGACAAAAAAGGTTGGTAGTTGAGGGCGAGTATGTCATTCAGGTTTGCCGGGATTTTCGTTCCTAGGTACTGAATCGAGCGGGTAGCCCATTTGAATGGAAAATAGGGGCGTATGCTCGCTCTGGTAGCATCTGTTAAGGAGATATTTAATGCCTCCGATTTTTGTAAATTGACCTTAAACTTAGACAAACTACTATAGCGTTTCAACTCCTGTAGCAAGGAGGGTAAGGAGGTAAGAGGCTCAGAGATATAAAATAAGAGGTCGTCGGCATACGCCGCCACCTTGTGTTGGTAGTTGCCGGCTGTGATGCCTCGTATAGACGGGTTACCTCTAATATGTTGTAAGAAAGGTTCTAGAGAGAGAACGAATAGTAGTGGGGACAGGGGACAACCCTGTCTGGTGCCATTGGATATGGAGAAGGGACTGGAATCGTAGCCATTTACTCGTACTGTGGCGGTCGGGTTCTTATAAATGGCTGAAATCCATGACAGGATGGGGTCCGGTATTCCCACAAATTTGAGTGTCTGTTGAAGAAAGGTCCAGTCCATCCTGTCAAAGGCCTTCTCGGCATCTGTGGACAGGAGTAAGAGTGGAATATGGGAGCGTTTTGCTGTGTCTATGATGTTCAATGTCCGGATAGTGTTGTCCCTAGCCTCTCTATTTTGAATAGGGATGTCCCGATACCGATACTAGTATCGGTATCGGCACCGATACCGAGCATTTGCCTGAGTACTTGTACTCGGGCAAATGCTCCCGATGCTTCACCCGATACTTGTGATCAGCAGTGATCAGTGCGGTGGGGGAAGTTACCAGCACCGATCACCGCTGTATATATTTAAAAGTAGTTTCTCCGAGTCACCGCTGATTGCCCCCGTCCCAATCCGTGTCCTCCTCCGTGCCGCCGTCCCAATAGGTGTCCCCCTCCGTGCTGCCGTCCCAATCCGTGTCCTCCTCCGTGCCGCCGTCCCAATAGGTGTCCCCCTCCGTGCTGCCGTCCCAATCCGTGTCCTCCTCCGTGCCGCCGTCCCAATAGGTGTCCCCCTCCGTGCTGCCGTCCCAATCCGTGTCCTCCTCTGTGCCGCCGACCCAATAGGTGTCCCCCTCCGTGCCGCCGTCCCAATCCGTGTCCCCCTCCGTGCTGCCGTCCCAATCCGTGTCCCCCTCCGTGCTGCCATCCCCCTCTGTTCTCCTCCTCCACCCCTCTGTCAGGATGGAGAGCGGAGGTAGGAGCCGGTAAATCTGGCTCCTTACTGTTCGGAATGTACAGAGTCAGTGATCACTGACTCTGTCCATTCACATAACTGAAACATCGTAAACTGTGTTTACAATGTTTTAGTTTATGAATGAAGAGAAGCCGCGGTCTTCTCTCCATTCCTTTTCAGCGCAGCAGAGGCTGCTGAGAAAGGGACTGGGGAATCTGTCCCTAGTCCCTTTCTCTGTCTCAAAGGGGAGATGTCAGAGGTCTGTTAAGACCCCTGATATCTCACCAAAGCCCCCCAACAGGGCTGATAAAAAAATAAAAAATTTAATAAAAAAATAAATAATAAAGAAATGAATTGTAAAAAATAAATAAAATAAAATAGAAGAAAAAACACACTGACACTGTCCACCCCCCACCCCTTAAAAAAAGAAAACATTATAAAAAATCAATCAATAAATAAATAAAAAAAATTGTAAAAAAATAAATAAAAAATAATTGTAAAAAAAAAAATTTTTTTTTTTTTTAAAAGAGATTAAAAAAAAAGTATCGGTATTCGGTATCGGCGAGTACTTGGAAAAAAGTATCGGTACTTGTACTCGGTCTTAAAAAAGTGGTATCGGGACAACCCTAATTTTGAATAAAACCAACTTGATCTGGTGCAATTAAACGTTGCAACAAGACGTTCATCCTGGAAGCCAGGATTTTGGTGAATAGTTTCATGTCACAATTTAGAAGGGAAATAGGCCTATAGCTGGCACAGAGTAACGGGTCTTTACCCGGTTTAGGGATCACTGAAATTAATGCACGTTGCATGTCTGCAGGGAATCCGTGTCCGTCTAAGACTGCGTTGAAAGCCGTGATAAAGTGAGGTGCCAAGGAATCCTGGTACTGCTTATAGTAAAGGAGGGTAAATCCATCGGGGCCGGGAGCCTTACCAGACTGAGTGTCAGCTATTGCCGCTGCAAGTTCTTCTACTGTAATGGGCTTAGAAAGATCCCCACGCTCTTCCGTAGTCAGTGTAGGGAGATTGGCTTTCCTAAGATAGTCGCAGATGTCCGAGGGGCTCCGGGGTGACAAATCGGAGGGGGAAGGTTGGTCTAAGTTGTACAATTTAGAGTAAAAGTCTCGGAAGCTCTCCGCAAGTTCCGGGGAAGAGTGGACTTTAGACCCAGATGACGAAAGTAAAGCTGGTATATATGTCTGTGATCGCCTAGCACGTAAGGCATTGGCCAGTAAGTGGCCGCATTTATCTCCATATTCGTAAAAAGAGCGGCGGGCCTTCAACAGAACATGTTTCGCTTCGTATAGGGAATGTTCCCTTATGACTTCTCGGAGCCTAGTCAGCTCCGTTTACAACCCCTTTAATATTTGTGCCATTTGCAAAACTTTTGGCCAGGGCTGTATACAAAGACATTTTAAACAAGGTAACAGTTTTGGGAAGATCCTTTTCTGTTCCAGCATGACTGTACCCCTATGAACAAAGCCAGCTCTGTAAAGATTATGGTCTAACCAATTTAGTGTGGAGGAACAGAGCCCTGACCCCCTACTGAATTGAACACCAATTGCAAACAAAGTATTCTCATGCATGTTTAATGCAACACAAACAATTGTCATTTCCAGTTATTCACACTTAGAAACAGACCTATTTTAGATTGCAGTTGTATTAAACCATAAAGCATTCAGTTGTATTGATAACTTTTTTGAAAAACAAGTTGAAAAGTAATTTCTAGAGATGATTTTAGGCCACGTTCACATGGGCGAACCACCTTTCAGTTTTCCTTGCAGACTTGATTGGACCATCCATTGCCCTCTATGGAGCGGCAGGTGCCAACAGACATGTGTCCATTGACACCCATTGTCATCTGATCCAATCTGCTAAAACAGATAGATGGAGATTTGTTCCCCATCCATCTGGTAGATCGGATGGCAGTTGGGTGTAAAATGACAGGCAGTCCGTTTACATATAGGGGAGCGGGCTGTGTCTGTGTCCGCTCTGCATAAGTGGAGCGAACACGGACTAGCCATCCGCCTGCTCAGCGGGGATCAGTGAACATATCCTTGTGGAGTCCGCCCCATGTGAAAGGGGCCTTCAGTGATTTGGGGTAAATTAATTTTGACACAAAATTACAGTTTTTGCTGTTGTTAAAGTTTTGCCAAAGCAGAAACCCAAAATTTTGCTCCTTTGGTTGTTTTAAAAAACAGCTTTTTTTCTTTACGTATTTAGGGGATGTTTTGGGAGGGGGGTTTTTTGCAGTCATTTAGTTTATCTCATTAAGTGATATTTGTATTTCATTCCTTGTTTTTTTAAGGTACTTGATCGGAATTACTCTACTGTAGCTTTAATTTTTTTAGCTTTCATGGTCTATTTTTTTTTCTATTTTGCTATTTCAAGGCCATTACACTCTTAACTGCTTGCCGACCGCCGCACACAGATGTACGTTGGCAGAAGGGCTCGTCCAGGCAAATGGGCGTACCTGTACGTCCCTTTGAATTTGCTGCCGTGTGGGCGTGAAAAACGCCCACCGCAGGAGCGTGCCCGCGGGTCATGACAGGGATCTACTGCTCTCTGTCATCGGGAGCAGTGATCGCTGTCATGTCAGTGGTAGCCCAGCCCCCTCACAGTTAAAATCACTCCCTAGGACACACTTAAAGGGGTTGTAAAGGTTTGTTTTTCATTTTCTAAATAGGTTCCTTTAAGCTCGTGCATTGTTGGTTCACTTACCTTTTTCCTTCGATTTCCCTTCTAAATGTTTTTTTTTTCTTTGTCTGAATTTCTCACTTCCTGTTCCTCCTCAGTAAGCTATTCAGGAAGCTGTTCTGGCTGACTCAACACCACTCGGATGATGGTGTGGAGTTCAGTGAGGAGAAACAGGACGTGAGAAATTCAGACAAAGAAAAAAAACATTTAGAAGGGAAATCAAGAACCTTTACAACCCCTTTAACCCCTCAATCGCCCCCCTAGTGTTTAACCCCTTCGCTGCCAGTGTCATTTATACAGTAATCAGTGGCTATTTATAGCACTGATCGCTGTATAAATGACAATGGTCCCAAAATAGTGTAAAAAGTGTCCGATGTGTCCGCCACAATGTCGCAGTCCCGATAAAAATCGCAGATCGCCGCCATTACTAGTAAAAAAAAAATGTTGGAATAAAAATGCCATAAAACTATCCCCTATTTTGTAGACACTATAACTTTTGAGCAAAACAATCAATATACGCTTTTTTTTACCAAAAATATGTAGAAGAATACATATCGGCCTAAACTCAGGATTATATATATATATATATATATATATATATATATATATATGTGTGTATTGTTTTTTTTTTTTGGGTGGGGGGGGATATTTATTATAGCAAAAAGTAAAAAATATTGCTTTTTTTTTTCAAAATTGCCACAGAGGTAATCAAATACCACCAAAAGAAAGCTCTATTTGTGGGGAAAAAAAGGAAGTCAATTTTGTTTAGGTACAACGTCGCACGACCGCGCAATTGTCAGTTAAAGCGACGCAGTGCCGAATCGCAAAAAAATGCTCTGGTCAGGAAGGGGGTCAATTCTTCCAGGGCTGAAGTGGTTAAAATCCACCGTAATGTAATGTCACCTACCATTGCATTGATTCAGATGCATTTTGCCACATTGGCAAAACTTTGCCAACACATCCCAATTTTTTGCAAAATTTCAGGGGATTGAAAACTCTTGATTTCGGTCATCCCTAATCATTTGACTCCTGTTAAGTCGATAAAGGTCATTTTGTATTTGGAATGTTACAACTGTCCTTCACATTTGGGGAAATTCCTGTCAAACCGCACAAAAACTTGTGTATAGTGAACCTAAACTGCTGCAGATTGTAACAGCGTTTTGCCCGGAGAGGTGAGCGCAGAGTCTGCAGAGTCAGCTCTCCCTCTCTGTACACTTCTCCCACACAAGCCCAGCTCTGGATAATCTCCATGTTATCTCCTGGAATGCAGAAGGCCTGGCAGATTGGGCAAAGACTTTCCATTAACAACCAGAGACAGATAGAGAAAGAGTCTTAGATAAAATATTCTCTCATTCCAAATCATTCTTGAAGGAGCATTTAATAAATTATGGCAGCGCAGGGAATGTGCTATTATCTCATCTAAATTCCCCAATATGTGGAATAAGAAACCCACGCATAGCACTATAACAAAACATTTCATGCAAGGGCGATTCAGCCTACCTATGCATAGGCAATGTTTGGTACACGTTGCAAGCCCCAAATAATACACAGACATAAGCCCCGTACACACGGTCGGACTTTTTGCCAACAATCTTCAAAATTAGCAAGTTTTCAAAAAAATCTGACCGTGTGTACGCTCCATCAGACAAACTTTTTCGTTTTTCATCGGACGAAAGTTCGCTCTGCAAACGGACAAACTTTTCGGCAACAAAAGTCTGATGGTGCAAAGTCCGACCGTGTGTACAGAAATCCATCGGACTTTTGTCCGAAGTACAAATACGCATGCCCAGAACCAATATTAAAATCAACCAACAATAGCAGAAGTTGACCAAAGGGGTGGCGGTAAAGAGCAGAAAAGAGCAGAAAAAACACGTGATGTTGGGAAAGTTTTGGGAAAGTTTGCAGAAAAGTCCTGCTGTGTGTATGCTATGGGTGTTCCCGGCCAACTCCCTTCGGACAAAAATCCACAGAAAAGTTTGTTTGAAGTCCGACCGTGTGCAGGGCTGCTGTTAGAAATCATGGGGCCCCATACAGCCTACCTGGCAGGGCCCCCCTCAAATATATCAAAACAAAATTTTCACTTAAAATATACTAAAATCATTCTTAGCGGACACAAAGATAACAGAGAAGCTGTGTGAATTAGCCCTTTTTTAATTTGATTTTTACATTCTTGAACAAAAACATTTTTATTTTATTTTTTTAAATAATGTTTTGAAAAAAAAATATTTTACAATTTTTACTAATTATTTTTTTTACAATTTATTTTTTTCCAATAATTTTTATTACATTTTACAAGGGATTAAAACAATACAGGGTTACAAATTTTTATTATTTTTATGGGACAGGGAAACCGTCAGCTGTGTATGTGTCTCTCCCTGCAGCAGCTAATAGTCGGCGGGAGGGAGAGAAACCAGTTTCCAGCTGCTGCGGAGAGTCACATAGGGCATCCTGTAATTGCCCCTCCATCTGACCACACTGATTTCCTTTGCTGTTTGGGCTCCCCTGTGAGCCCGGGCCCCCTAAAGAAGGACTGGTGGTCCCCCCCTATCAGCAGCCCTGACCGTGTGTACGAGGCTTTAGGTAAAAGAGGACCTGTTGGTTGCCCGGCTGTCATTTTGATCCTCTGACTTGAACACGTCCGCCTGGCTGCATTGGGATCTTGGGTTCAAATTTAGGCCAGGACACCATCTGCATGCGTTAGGTCAGGGGTCGGCAACCTACGGCCCACGTGCCGCTCCCGTCCCGCCGCCGCTAAATATTCGGCTTGTCAGTGCACGTGATGAACTTACATGTACCCGGCCCACAGACGTTTTAACCACCTCGCACCCGCGCTATAGCTGAAATACGGCTAAAGCATGGGCCTGAATTGGCGGGAGGGCGTCCATGTATGTCCTCCTGGAAACACGGTCCCCGTGGGCACGCATCGGGGGAAATCTGTGATGGTCTTGCCCCTTGGACACAGCCAATCACAGATCGTGGTAAATGGCCAATCACAGTGCCCATTTACCACGTGATCGTCTTGTCCATTGAAAGATGATCTGAAATGTAAACATATCAGATCATCTCTCATTGACGGCTCTTCTTCCTCACACACAGACCGAGTGAGTGTGAGGATGGAGAGCTATATTGGAGCAGAGTGAATGTTTTGTCCTTCCAAAACAGTGCCCATCAGTGCCATCAGTGTCCACAGTGTCATTAGTGCCCACAGTGTCATCAGTGCCATCCGTGTTCACAGTGCCCACAATGTCATCAGTGCCCACAGTGTCACCAGTGCCATCAGTGTCCAATTTGCCATCAGTGCCCACAGTGCCATCAGTGCCCACAGTGTCATCAGTGTCATCGGTGCCCACAGTGCTATCAGTGTCCACAGTGTCATCAGTATCATCGGTGCTCACAGTGCCATCAGTGTCCACAATTTTATGTTAGGATTATTATTATCTTAATTTATTAGCATTTGAATGCGGCCCTCTATGCAGCCCTCTATGCATTCACATACATTGAATCCGGCCCTTAAGAAGAAAAAGGTTGCTGACCTCTGCATTAGGTTCTCCCTATGCTTGTGTGGGTTTCCTTCAGGCACTCTGGTTTCCTCCCACACTTGTATTGTAAACTCCTTGATAACAGTGACTGATGTGACTGTACAATATATATATATAAAGTGCTGAATAAAAGTGTATTGACGGCTGTAATAAATAATTACACATTTTGGTTTCACATACACTTTAGGTGGGAACATAGGTGTGCGCAGCCAATTGCATTAAGGTGTGCACCCCAAAGTTTAAACATACACGCCTTTCTCTGCAGCCTCAGCTGCACTGGACAGTGAATGAATGGGAAGAGCTCTGTGCTGAGTGGCTTCCCGTTCATTCAAAACTGAAGCATAGTAAACACATTTTTACTACGCTTCAGTTATGATTGAACACAGTGAGTGAGTGTGTTCACTGTGTTCATTTAGAAAGGGAAGGGGCTGGTAAATTACATTTATTTATTTATTAACTAGAGGTACTTATATAGCGACATCAATTTGCACAGCGCTTTACACAATATTGTACATTCACATCAGTCCCTGCCTTCAAGGAGCTTAAAATCTAAGGTTTACCTACAAGCGTGTCTATTGACTAGCCCCTTCCCCCACTCTCCATCCTGAAACATCCCCTGCGGTAGCCGCGGAGAGAGGAGAGGAGGGAAGCCAGCAGCACTGCAGGGGGGGGGGGGGGGGAAGGCGTAATACTGGGGCAAGCCTGGGCAGTAGGGGAAATCAGCACCTCTAAGATTGATTAGGGTGTACCCTGGCACACCCCCTGCATACGCCTATGGGTGGGAACCATGCTGTGTTAGTGTTAAGGTCTTCCGATCACTACTGTGACACACTGGGAAGGAGAGGTGGCTGGATGCAGCTTCTATTTTTTGTAATTCTTCTGCACATCTGTTAGGGCTCATTTATACTAGTGGTTGGGGGTCAGTAAAATCCTGCGGTTGAGCTGCACTCTTACTACCCCCTCATCTGCTATCTCCTTTAGCTGCAGAGGCAGCGGACAGATTGTACACATCCTGTGACCATGATGCTTTCGGCAGGCAAACATGACCCATCCAAGTAAGTGGGGCTAATCTGCATGCACTTCAGAACTGTGTGTAATGCACATGGTTGAGGTGCGCTAGTGCGGCAATCAAGGGATTAAAGAAGGCGGTGAGGAGGCGATACTATGCCTCCTCATCGCCTGTCAAATACTCTACGAAGCGCTATCCAAACAGGGATCGCTCTTCAGAGACTACAGCTCGTATAAAGGAGTCCTTAGAGAATTTTGCAGCTTGATTCTATGACCTGAATAAATAAAGTAATGTTTCTATTCAGAAATTTATGCTAACATGGTTTCTGGCATCACGCATGTATGCGGCATCACGGAAATGGGCCTTCTTTCAAAGCACCACATATATTCAATATCACGTTCCCAGCATAGAGACAGAGCTGTCACCGACAGCTTCAGGTCTCGTACTAATGATCGGGAGTCGGTAGGACCAACTCATCACGTGATCACTTTGGTAGCCTGTGATTGGCTATCACAGTGATCAATCAGTAAAACCCATTCTACTCAGTTTCTCCTTTTGAATGAAGAAAAAGATACATTGTATTGTTTTCTTCTAGTTAGAGGGAGAAAAATATGAAAGAAAAAAAAATCAGTATGTAAAGAAAAAAACAATAACATAAAGATAACATAGATAGATCAAGGCTTAAAGGGGTTGTAAAGGCAAAAGTTGTTTCACCTTAATGCATTCTATGCATAAAGGTGAAAAAACATCTCTGGATTAGCGCCCCCCCGAGCCCCCCGTTTCCTTACCTGACCCCTCGGAGGTCCCGCGCCGTGAACGCGCAGGCATCTCGGCCGGCTTCTCGGCTCATTCATTGGTTGATTGAAAGCAGCGCAGCCATTGGCTCGCGCTGCTGTCAATCACAACCAATGACGCGGCGCGCCGGGGGGCGGGGCTGAGTGATACAGTGAGCAGCTATAGCCGCCGGCTGTATCACGGGAGCGCGCCCGCAAGAACTCACCACCATGCGAAAGAGCTCGCATGAAGGTGGTTAGTTCTTGCGGGGAGGAGCCGAGACAGCCGCCGAGGGACCCCAGAAGACCAGGATCAGGGCCACTCTGTGCAAAACGAGCTGCACAGTGGAGGTAAGTATAACATGTTTGTTATTTAAAAATTTTTTTTATCTTTAGTGATCCTTTAATCTAGGATAGTGTCAGGATTAGAGTTGACCTTTGACCCTGACCTTGACCCTAACCTAGATCAAGCCTTGATCTAGCTATGTTATCTTTATGTAATCTTATTTTAAAATGTCGCTAGTCAAAGGTCAAGGTTAATTTCTTTTAGGTACTATTAAAATAAACTTTTTTGTTTTGTGTCAGAGAGTAAGATAAAAAAAATGGACATCATTGTTTCTTGGCCCTGCAATGGGTACAAACATAAAAAATTTAAACATATATGGTATTTTTTTTGGTGGTGGGTTGGATAATGACATGCTAATGCCAAATGAAAAAAATAGACACTGCTCAAAAAAATGTAAGGAACACTTTGAAAACACATTTCAATGGGAAAAAATTTCAAGCTGGATATCTATACGGATATGGACTGGGTAATATGTTAGGAAGGAAAGGATGCCACATTGTTTGATGGACATGAAAATTATCAACCTACAGAGGGCTGAATTCAAAGACACCCTGAAAATCAAAGTGAAAAAATGATGCAGCAGGTTAGTCCATTTTGCTGAAATTTCATTACAACAACTCAAAATGTTCCTCAGTAGTTTGTAGAAACAAAGATAAAAGTCACCAGTGATGCACCTCCATCCCTATACACATATACAGAAAAAGACTTTAAATGATGTGGTCACAGTTTGCCACTAAGTAACAAAAGTAGTAGCAGTATAAATGTTTATTAAAATTGATGTACATACATGAATAATATAGCATAATAGCTCAGCCAATGGATTTGCACATAATAAAGAGAATAATTAAAATTCATACAAACGTTATACAACGCAGTATATACAAATGTACGCATCAGAAAACCTGACGCGTGTTCCGCGAGATCATTGCTCGCTCATCAGGGGTGGATGCGGATGGGATGTATCTAAACAGACAAAAAGATGTGTCACAGTGGTAAATGTAAAGCCCCGTACACACGGTCAGCCTTTTGGCCAACAAACTTCATTTTGAGCAAGTTTGACAAAAAAATCAGACCGTGTGTACGCTCCATCGGACAAACTTTTTTTGTTTTCATCGGACAAAAGTTCGGTCTGCAAACGGACAAACTTTTGGCCAACAAAAGTCCGATGGAGCAAAGTCCGACCATGTGTACAGAAAACCATCGGACTTTTGTCCGATGGACAAAACAAATAATGTTAAAATCAACCAACAATAGCAGAAGTTGACCAAAGGGTGGCGGTAAAGAGCAGAAAAACCACGTGATGTTGGAAAAAGTTTTGGGAAAGTTTGCAGAAAAGTCCTGTGGTGTGTATGGTATGGGTGTTCCCGACCAACTCCGTTCGGACAAAAATCCACGGAAAAGTCAGATGGAAGTCCGACCGTGTGTACGAGGCTTAAGAACAATGGCAGAATGGGCCAGAGCAAAACGGCCCAATACTTACCAATGAACGAAACCAGAGTTTTAATCGCTGAACCCCAAAATGGACGGCAGCAGCCAGAGTATGACACGGGAGCTGAGGGGTAGAAGACAGACACGGATACCCCCAGGGGGGACGCCAGGCGGCAGACATGGCATGGATGAAGGTGAATGGTCCTAATTGTCTCAGTATGTGACTTGATAGATATCAGCTGTAAACATGTCTCAATGATTTGCCATTACTAGTAAGATAAACGTTAAGTTATATAGTATAATAATATTTTTGTATGAGAGCATGTATGCTCTAACATAAGTATGTATATCAAGTCTTACTGAATAAGCAAAGTAGACAAAAGTTGTACAATTATTTGTATAGAAACATATGTGGACTAACCTGATCCAATAATGGAACAGGCATAGAGACCATGGGTAAGAAAGTAAATCCTATGTTTGTCTGGGAAATCCACGCCTATACAGGGGGTCCCCCGGGTTACGAACCCGTTAGGGACTTTCCTCCTGTTTGTAAATCGGAAATGTTCATAAGTCGTCCGCGCATGCACAGACCGGCAATTACGGACATTTCTGATGTTTTCCGATGTTCCGTCGAATGGCGTTCTGCGCATGCGCGGCAAATTACGGACATTTCCGACATTTCCCGAGGCATGTGCAGAACAGCAGACGGTCCGCCCAAAATGGCAGAGGGTCCCCGCAGCGCCCGGTTCGTAAGTAGGAGAAGTTCATAACTCGGGCGTTCGTAAGTCGGGGACCCCCTGTAGTGTGAAAAAAGGAAAAAAGTTGTGTAAAAAGCCACTTTAAATGAAACAAAAAAGTGCAGGGAATGCAGATGAAGCACCAGGTGAGTGCTAGGGTGAGGAAAGGGTATTTACCTTGATGTACAAGCAGCTGAACAGCAGTGGAAATCTCTGTGGTGTGCATCGTGATGGTGAGTGAAGGAAGTGATCTCAGCCATGTCTCACCCCTGACTTAAATCCTTAAAGGGGTCCGGTCTGCCCCGCCCCCAACGCCATGCGAGGATGGATTGGTGTGCCGACGCCGGGGTGTCAGCTGGCAATGGGAGTACGCATACGCAGTGGACTCCCATCCATCCAAGATGACAAACTGCACTGCGAGGCGGGAACTGCCAACACATCCCTGAGGCCAGGAGGGCAATCAGGTGAGGATCAAAGAAGATGACCCCCAATTCTACTCCACCCTAATGGCGTCTGTCACTTAAATACCCTCTCCCAGCATGCACAGTGGGTTCACCACGCCCCCTGGGCTGCTGCTAGGAAAGAGGTACCCAATACGTCCAGCCTGTTGCCTTTCCAACCCTGACCAGCGGTGACAGCGACACCCACTGGTGGGGGGAAAATCATGCAACCAACTGTACTGAAACAGCGCCACAATTTAAATAACAATCTCTCTGGGCCAAACTAATGCCCAGACAACTAAATTTCGACATATACCGCCCACTCATTGGGAGCAGGGCGCTACATTTAAATTAAACTTTTTGGGCCCCCCCAGTTTAGCTTTATATGGTATAGACCCATTTATAAAGGCCGGTGGTTACTGTGTACTCATGGTGCAGATCAGATCATCTCAAGTAACTCTTGGCACGTGCATATTTATTACCAGAACTCCCTAACAGTGTGTAAAATTTTCCCAAACTTCATAAAAAATTAATCCTCCTACGGACTGTCTGCAAGTCACTGCATGGAGACGTTCACATTGTCAGGTCACACTAACAAGCCAATACATCGCTAATATTCCATCTGGCCCCTGGGGACAGTGACATCATTCCCTATGACGATGTGTTTCTGGATGTGATAGATGACGTCCACCCACTAGCTGTCCAGAGAAAGCATGGATCTGTTTTCCAGACTTTTCTGGGCTGGGGGGGGGGGGGGGGTGGGTGTTGGGGGTGACAGGTCTGTTTTCAGTTGAGGTGTCACAGCACTGTAAATTTGCATATGTCTTGGCTTACAAAGGATCATGTGACTAGGCATTGCACTCACGTTTTCTGCAGCAGGATCTCGTCCCTTCTAAAATAGAGAAATAATATATTAGAGGAATAAATAGCTTCTATAAACAATCATTTTCATGTTTGTTTTTTTTTGGGGGGGAATCACAAAAACCTTCTGCTGATGGACCATCACTGCTCTCGCTCCTGCTTTCTTTATCCTATGGTCCTTTGTTACTGGAGACATGTTGCTGGAAGGTGTGAACGCAGAGTGGATCTTTCATTATTTTGCCAATCTTTAAGGGCCCATTCGCACTACAATGCATATAAAATTGCACCTGCAGTCAATTGTGCTTCTGTGCGTTTTTTGCACGTTTCCACGAGTTTTATGCGCATGTCTGTGCCTTTCTATTCACAGATCTATTTATTTTTTTTCAAATCCATGTTTCCGCTGACCTACAATCTGTAAAATAATTAAAGGTAATATACCGCTCCAAGTAGCAATCCAGGGAATTCACCTCCCCTGCACTGGGTGGGTGCTGGCTCTGTATGCAAGATACAAGCAAATGAAAAATGATCCGGATAGCCCCACTCCAAGTGATGTCTTTATTGAAAATAAAGTAGTACAAACAGCATACAGATGAAAGGCTGACGCGTTTCACACCTCTTTACCGGTGCTTAGTCATATGACTAAGCACCGGTAAAGAGGTGTGAAATGCATCAGCATTTTATCTGTGACTTCGTATGCTGTTTGTACTGACTAAGCACTGGTAAAGAGGTGTGAAATGCATCAGCATTTTATCTGTGACTTTGTATGCTGTTTGTACTGACTAAGCACTGGTAAAGAGGTGTGAAAGGCGCCAGTCTTTCATCTGTGACTTCGTATGCTGTTTGTACTGACTAAGCACCGGTAAAGAGGTGTGAAACACGTCAGCCTTTCATCTGTGACTCTGTATGCTATTTGTACTGACTAAGCACTGGTAAAGAGGTATGAAACGCGTCAGCCTTTCATCTGTGACTTAGTATGCTGTTTGTACTGACTAAGCACCGGTAAAGAGATGTTAAACATGTCAGCCTTTCATCTGTGACTCTGTATGCTGTTTGTACTGACTAAGCACTGGTAAAGAGGTATGAAACGCCTCAGCCTTTCATCTGTGACTTCTGTGAGGGGGTTAGCTCGGCAGCGGGTGTGTGTGACCCCCGGGATGGGCTCCCCACACAAAACAGGCCCAGCAAACGGAGGTTGTGGTTTTCAAAATCAAAAAGGTGCGGTTTATTTTCTATTTACAGTGACAAAACACAGCAAAGCAAAAGAAACATAACCAAAATAAATCCTGGTCAAGTTGACCTCTGACTAAACATACAGGTTTCCTAACTAACAACTGGGATCAGCCTAGTGCTGTCCTAGTCCCTAAGTCCCTGGTTTTAAATGTCCAAGCAAATAGCCACACAGGCTTTGTCTCACCGCACAGGGGTTCACTCTCCCTAGACAGTCCACACAGGTCTGGTTCCAGGCATGAGCTAACATCTAATGAAGCTGGGAGTTCTTATAGAGGCCTAAATGAGCTGACAAGCTTCAGCTGGTCTCATCAACTCCCTGTCTGCACGACGCCCAGCCCTCTCCCTAGAGGTATGAGTCATCCATGAGCCCACTAGCCTTATACAACTCTCCACCTAGTTGTATAAGTCGGCGTAAAGCCTGAATCTGGGCGAAATATATCTACCCCCCTGGATGCAACCAGGTGACTTTACCTTCCTGCTGTCACATACCCCCCCCTCTTGTTTTAACCTCGGGGTTGGAACACCAGCAATCAGGCATTCATGTACTCGAGACAAAGCATCCACATTCCCCATTTGAACGCCAGGGCGATGCTTTACTGTGAAGTTGAATTCCTGGAGGGCCAGGAACCACCTATTCACTCTTCTATTTGTTTCCTTGTTTTGAGCCATCCACTTTAACGGAGCGTGATCCGTAACCATGTCAAAGTGCCTACCTAGCAGGTAGTACCGAAGGGAATCTAGAGCCCACTTCACCGCTAAACACTCCTTTTCAACGGTGGCGTAATTTACCTCATGGGACTTCAACTTCCTGCTGAGGTAAATGACTGGGTGCTCTTCCCCGTTCCAGACCTGGGACAATACTGCTCCTAACCCCACATCTGACGCATCACTTTGTACGACAAAGTCTTTAGAGAAGTCGGGTGAGTACAACACTGGCTGGCTACATAAGGCTTGTTTCAAGAATTGGAATGCTGCCTCAGCCTCGGGGGTCCATTTAATCATGACCGACCCTTTCCCCTTCGTCAGGTTGGTTAGGGGCACAGCCTTAGAAGCAAAGTGGGGAATGAATCGCCGATAATACCCAGCGATTCCCAGAAAGGCTCGTACCTGCTTCTTGCTGTTGGGACGTGGCCAACTCTGGATGGCCTCGACTTTGTTGAGTTGGGGTTTTATTACTCCCCTCCCAATGGTGTACCCAAGATATTTGGCCTCCTCCTGCCCAATGGTACACTTCTTGGGGTTAGCCGTAAACCCCGCTTCCCGAACAGAGTCCAGGACTGCTTGCACTTTTGGCAGATGTGAGGCCCAATCTGTGCTATGGACAATTACGTCATCCAGGTAAGCCGCAGCATACTTCCGATGGGGCCTCAGCATCTGGTCCATTTTCCGCTGGAATGTGGCCGGCGCATTCTGTAACCCGAACGGCATTCTTTTATATTGGAACGCCCCGTCTGGGGTTACAAATGCGGTTTTCTCTTTGGCCGACTTGGCCAGGGGGATTTGCCAATACCCTTTTGTGAGGTCAAGAGTCGTCATGTATCGGGCTGTTCCCAGCCGGTCGATCAACTCATCTATACGTGGCATGGGGTAGGTGTCAAATTTTGTAACTTTGTTCAACTGACGAAAATCGTTACAAAATCGCCAGCTCCCATCCGGTTTAGGCACCAACACGATGGGACTAGACCAATCACTTTGGAACTCCTCTATCACCCCTAAGTTCAGCATTTTCTGTACTTCCTCCCGTATTGCCTCCCGTCGAGCCTCTGGGATCCGATAGGGTTTTAACTTCACCCTTTCACCGGGCGGGGTAATGATGTCATGCTCTACCCCAGATGTTTGTCCCGGCAGCTCAGAGAATACCTCCTTGTTGCGAAGCACAAACTCCTTAACCTCCTGTTGTTGGGGTTGTGACAAGGTGGCTGCTATTCCAACCTCAGGAATCACGCAACCAGTTTGAGCTGGTGACCAAGTGTCTGCGACTAGGGACTCTCTATCCCTCCAGGCTTTCAACAGATTAACGTGATAGATCTGTTCGGGCTTTCGCCTTCCTGGTTGTCTGACCTTGTAATTCACTTCGCTCACTTTTTCCATTATCTCGTAGGGGCCTTGCCATTTGGCAAGGAATTTACTTTCAACCGTAGGGACAAGTACCAATATCCTATCCCCCGGGGAAAAGGTACGGGTCTTGGCTCCACGGTTGTACACTCTCTGCTGTGCCAACTGCGCTTGGGCCAAATGTTCCTTCACGATGGGCATTACCTGTGCAATTCGATCTTGCATCAGGGCGACATGCTCAATCACACTCCTGTGGGGAGAACTCTCACTTTCCCAAGTTTCCTTGGCAATATCCAACAGCCCTCTTGGGTGTCTCCCATACAGTAACTCAAAGGGGGAGAATCCCGTAGAGGATTGGGGCACCTCCCTAATAGCAAACATCAAATAAGGAAGTAAACAGTCCCAATCCTTTCCATCTCTATCCACCACTTTCTTCAACATTTGTTTTAGGGTTTTGTTGAATCTTTCAACCAGCCCATCGGTTTGGGGGTGATACACAGACGTACGCAATTGCGTCACTTTGAACAATTTACACAGCTCTTTCATAACCCGGGACATAAAGGGTGTACCTTGGTCCGTAAGCAGTTCTTTACAAATACCCACCCGGCTAAAAACAAGAGATAGCTCTTTGGCTATGGTTTTGGCCGAGGTATTTCGGAGAGGGATCGCTTCTGGATAACGGGTGGCATAGTCCATTATAACTAATATGTACTGGTGCCCCCTAGCGGACTTGATTATAGGACCTACCAAATCCATGGCGATCCTCTCAAACGGGACCTCAATGATGGGTAGAGGGACCAGCGGGCTACGGAAATGTGGCATCGGGGCCAACCTCTGACACACAGGGCAGGAGGAACAATAATTTTCTACGTCCTTCATCACCCCCGGCCAATAGAATCTCTGTAATACCCTCTCTCGGGTTTTCTCTGTCCCCAGATGACCTCCAAGAATGTGCCCATGGGCCAACTCCAACACCAACTTCCTGTAAGGTTTGGGCACCACAAGCTGCTCAACGGTTTCTTCTGCCCTTTTTGCCACCCGATACAGTAGGTCCTTCTCTACGCTGAAGTATGGGTAAGTGCAGGTATTATCTGGGTTCACTAACTCGCCATCTATTTTCACTACGTTTTCCCGTGCCTTTATTAGGGCGGGGTCTTTCAACTGTTCTGTGGCAAAGTTTTCCCTGTGAACCTCAAGATCAGAAAACTCCACAGACGGTAGGTTTTCGTCTGAGGAGGTGGGCTCCTCTCCAGTTTCTTGAGTCTCCCCTGCCAATACTGATAAGGGAAATTCCGGAGAGTCCTCACCACTCTCAGGGGAGTTCTGGCTATCACATTCCTGGTACATAGGGGCACCAGTGAGGGGCTCAGGAACATCCCACAGTTCCCAGAACTTCGGAAAATCCCTTCCCACAATGGCGTCATGCGGTAACTGAGATAATAAGCCCACTGGATGAGAGAGGGTACCTTTGGGGGTCTCGAAACACACTGTAGTCACTGGATACTCTCGGGTGTCCCCATGCACACAAATAACAGCTACCTTGCTATTCCCAGAGACCTCTGTTTTAACTAACTCAGCCTTTATCAGGGTCACAAGGCTACCTGAATCCAGCAATACCACAACATTTCTACCATTAACACACATTTTGCATAAATGTTTCTCAGTTCCTCGAATGGCAGTGCATGCGACTGTCGCACACAGCGACTGACGTCTGCCCGTCAGAAAGTCACACTGCATGGGTTCCTCCACAACCGGGCAATTGGCTGCAATATGTCCCGCTTGCCGGCAGCGGTAGCAAACGATCCTTCTTGCCGCCTCTTGAGCCGCTGATTTCCCAGGCTGTTCTCGCCAAACTTGGGGTAGAGCTCCCACCCTCTCACTCTCTCCACCCTCACCCCTTGGAATCCTCTTATCCGCCCCTGGGGATGGTCTGGTCTTAGGGTGGAAAGTCCGAGTGTCTCTGGAAGAGGCCGTCAGGTTCTCTGTAGCCAAGTATTTCTCCACACGATCCACAAGACCATCGGCCGTCTCTGGGTCTCCATGGCTTACCCACTTTTGGATGGCAGTAGGAAGAGCTCTCAAAAACCGATCCATTACAACACGTTCCACAATCTTTGGTGCGGACAAAGTCTCTGGCTGTAGCCACTTTCTGCTCAGGTGAATGAGATCATACATTTGAGACCTGGGGGGTTTTCCAAGCTGGAAAGTCCAGTTATGCACACGCTGAGCCCGGACAGCCTGGGTGACACCCAGCCTTGCCAAAATTTCAGCTTTTAGCATCACATAGTCTTTTGCTTGGTTAGGCTCTAGGTCATAGTAAGCTTTCTGCGATTCACCAGTTAACAGAGGAGCCACCAGTCCAGCCCACTGCTCCTCAGGCCACTTTTCTCTTTCAGCGGTCCTTTCAAATGTGGTCAAAAATACCTCTGGATCATCCTCTCCAGTCATTTTTGTCAATAAACGACTCACCCCAAAGGACGCGGTATTAGTGGGACGGCTTTCCTCACTGGTCTGCGGACGTTGCTGCATTACTGCTTCCATTTGTTGTAGTCTCTGCTCTTGCTTCTGTAACAGGTCTATGAAGCGGGCCTCAGATTGCTGCTGGGCTTGTTGCTGAGCTTCCAGACTCTGTTGGTGAGCTTGCTGCTGGGCTGCAAGGCTCTGTTGATGAGCTTGCTGCTGGGCTGCAAGGCTCCTTTGCAAACCTGCATTTGTCTGCTGTTGATTGGCATTTGCTAGAGCCAGCTGTTTCAGTATCTCCTCCATGCTGGCTTAAAAAAAAACTGCCACTGGTTCTCCACCAACTGTGAGGGGGTTAGCTCGGCAGCGGGTGTGTGTGACCCCCGGGATGGGCTCCCCACACAAAACAGGCCCAGCAAACGGAGGTTGTGGTTTTCAAAATCAAAAAGGTGCGGTTTATTTTCTATTTACAGTGACAAAACACAGCAAAGCAAAAGAAACATAACCAAAATAAATCCTGGTCAAGTTGACCTCTGACTAAACATACAGGTTTCCTAACTAACAACTGGGATCAGCCTAGTGCTGTCCTAGTCCCTAAGTCCCTGGTTTTAAATGTCCAAGCAAATAGCCACACAGGCTTTGTCTCACCGCACAGGGGTTCACTCTCCCTAGACAGTCCACACAGGTCTGGTTCCAGGCATGAGCTAACATCTAATGAATCTGGGAGTTCTTATAGAGGCCTAAATGAGCTGACAAGCTTCAGCTGGTCTCATCAACTCCCTGTCTGCACGACGCCCAGCCCTCTCCCTAGAGGTATGAGTCATCCATGAGCCCACTAGCCTTATACAACTCTCCACCTAGTTGTATAAGTCGGCGTAAAGCCTGAATCTGGGCGAAATATATCTACCCCCCTGGATGCAACCAGGTGACTTTACCTTCCTGCTGTCACACTTCGTATTCTGTTTGTACTGACTAAGCACCCATAAAGAGGTGTGAAACACATCAGCCTTTAATCTGTGACTTTGTATGCTGTTTGTACTGACTAAGCAACGGCAAAGAGGTGTGAAACGCATTAACCTAAGCACCGGTAAAGAGGCGTGAAACACGTCAGCCTTTCATCTGTGACTCCGTTTGCTGTTTATACTGACTAAGCATGGTAAAGAGGTGTGAAACGCGTCAGTATTTCATCTGTGACTCCCGTATGCTGTTTGTACTACTTTTCTTTTAAAAAAGACATCACTTGGAGTTCGGCTATCCGAATCTTTTTTCATTTGCTTTCCTCTGACCTAATTGTTATGGGTGAGAAGTGCATTACGGAGCAGTGTCTTTGTGTGCATTTACACACATTTCTGTGCGTTGTGTTCATTACCGGAACAATTTCATCTACCCCCCAGGGCAGGGATGTGGAACTGCACCCCCTCCCCGCTGTTAATGCATGCCATAGAATGGGTTTACTGCCCTGTGCACATTTTCTGCCCCGTTTGTTCCGCTGTGCCCAGGGCAGCTGACCCTCCTGCCCACCCCTTGTTCCGGCCCTGGTTGCATTGCAATACTATGCAAACATGTTGCATAAAATCGCACAGCTGTGGAAAGCAGAGAAACACAGCGTTCTGGTACGAACATGACACAGAAAACGATTGTTTTCATGAAGAAAAATACAGATAACTACACATAAAGGGTAGCTCCACCTTTGAAGAAATAAAATGTATCGAATAAAAGCAAAAAAAAGATATCCAACTACTACACAAGTCATGTTGTAATTTAATGTTAACTGCTTGCCGACCAGCCGCCGTCATTATATGACGGCAGGTCGGGTAATTCCTGCAAATCGCTGTAGCTGTATGTCGTTCCCTCTAACAGCTATAGCAGGCGCGCACACCCGCTGCACGGGGGGGAAGCAGATGCGTGTGGCCGGAGGCCGCAATGTTCACCGTCTACCCACGATCGTTCCACAGAGAGCCAGAACGGGGATCTGTCAGTGTAAACAAACAGATCCCAGTTCTGACAGGGAAGTACAGAGTGATCGTCTGTTCCTAGTAATTAGGACCAGCGATCTCTCTGTACTCCCAGTAAGTCTCCTCCCCCCACAGTTGGAAACACCTCCCAGGGAACACATTTAACCCCTTGATCGCCCCTAGTGTTAACCCCTTCCTTGCCAGTGTTATTTATACAGTAATCAATGCATTTTTATCGCACTGATCAATGTAATAATATCACTGGTCCCAAAAAACTGTCAAAAGTGTCCGATCTGTCTGCCGCAATCCCGATAAAAATCGCTGATCGCCGCCATTACTAGTAAAAAAAATTAAAAAAATAAAAATGCCATAAATCTGTCCCCTATTTTGTATATACTGTAACTTTTGCGCAAACCAATCAATAAACGCTTATTGCTATTTTTTTTACCAAAAATATGTAGAAGAATACGTATTGTCTAAAACTGATGAATACATTTGTTTGTTTGCTTTTTTTGGGGATATTTATTATAGCAAAAACTAAAAAATAATTATTTTTTTGTACTCACCGTAAAATCCTTTTCTCTGACGTCCATGGACTGACACAGCATCTTCAATGTTGTGCTCATAGGAGAAGACAAGGCAGAATGTTAGATGTTTTAACATACATTACATTACCAGAGCTGAACAGCCCCACCTACCTGCAGCCAGCCGCCTCAGTTCGTATTAAAGCAGTACAAACTCAACAAAGGAGGGATGGGTGCTGTGTCAGTCCATGGACGTCAGAGAAAAGGATTTTACGGTGAGTACAAAAAAATCCTATTTTCTCTTACCGTCCATGGACTGACACAGCATCTTCAATCTTGACAAAGTGGGACGTCCCAAAGCAGTGTCAAAGAACGAGGGGTGGGAACAGTATCAAGGAAAAAAACAAACTTCACCCCATGACCAGGTCGCCGCCTTGCACACTTGTGCAACAGACGCTTGATGTCGGAAAGCCCAGGAAGCACCAATTGCCCTGGTAGAATGCGCCGTAACCGGAAAGGGAGGCGCCTGCCCCTTAAGGGCATAGGCCTGTATGACGGTCTGCCTGATCCTCCGAAAATGGTGGCAGACGACACCGCTTGGCCCTGTTTTGGACCAGACACAGACACAAACAGCGAGTCAGACTTCCGAAACGAAGCCGTAGCAGACAGGTACACCCGTAAAGCACGTACCACGTCTAACGTGTGAAGCGCAAACTCTCTGGAAAGCGATGGACGAGGACATAAAGACGGAAGTACAATGTCCTCATTAAGGTGGAAGGCCGAGACCACCTTCGGGAGAAAAGAAGGCTGCGGGCGTAGCACCGCCTTATCCTTATGGAGGACCAAGTATGGCGGTTTGCAAGACAAGGCTGCCAATTCAGAAACCTTTCGACAGAAGTAATGGCTACTAGAAAAGCCACCTTCTGAGATAAAGTTAAGAGAGGAATCTCTCTGACGTTTTCAAAAGGAGGTTCCTGAAGAACCGAGAGCACCAAATTCAAATCCCAAGGAGGAAGAGGTGGTTTAATAGAGGGGAGCACATGTCGGACCCCCTGTATGAAGGTACTAATCAAAGAATGGCCCGCTAGCGGCCGCTGAAAGAAAATAGCCAAAGCCGAAATCTGACCCTTAATGGTGCTTAAAGTGGTTGTAAACCCACTTTTGCAACTTGCACCTACAGGTAAGCCTACATTAAGGCTTACCTGTAGGTGCAAGAAATATCTCCTAAACCTACACGGTTTAGGAGATATTTGCTAAAAATTACATGCACTGATGTCTACGGCGCATGCGCGCCGTAGACAACGGCGCATTCATAGGGTTAATCCCATTCACAAATCCGGCTTAGCCCGATTTGTTGGCTCCCGCGCTCATGCGCGGAGTCACGTCTTCGCCGCTCCGGCCAATCACAGCGCCGGAGCGGCGCTGTGATTGGCTGGAGCGGCGATACCCGGAAGTAACCTTCCCGGCTATCGACGCAGCGATGGCTGCGGCTGGAGAGGGAGACGAGGGATGATCTAAGGTAAGTGATGCATAATGAGCTAGTATGCTAGTCATACTAGCTCATTATGCCTTTGTCTTGCAGGTTAGTTTAAAAAATATTTTTTTTAAAGTGGTTTACAACCACTTTAAGGCAAGCTTTTGGGTCACAGCACGCTGTAAAAACAGCAAGATCCTGGGAACGGAATACGTCTGTGGACGCCAATCCAGCTCCTCGCACATAGCGATGTAGGGCCTCCAGGTACGGTGGTATATCTTCCTGGAAGAAGATTTCCGCGCCCTCAGCATGGTCGAGATGACCGAATCCGAGAGACTCTGGTCTCTCAGCACCTGGCTTTCAATAGCCATGCCGTTAAAGCCAGCGACTGTAAAGCAGGATGAAGTATGGGACCTTGAGACAGAAGGTCCTCCCGCACAGGCAGTCACCATGGAACGTCCGCCACTAGGCGCACAAGATCGGCGTACCAAGGACGCCGAGGCCAATCAGGAGCGATGAGGATTACCGGAAATGCCCTCGGCCTCCACCCTGCAAAGTAGTCGAGGAAGCAACTTCAGTGGAGGATAGGCATAAATCAGCCGATACCGACCCCACAGGGCCACCAACGCGTCTGACGCGTCCGCCCAGGGATCCCTGGACCTGGCCACGAATCTCAACACCTTGTGATTGAGTCGAGAGGCCAATAGGTCCACATCCGGCGTGCCCCACCTTCGGCAAAGGAGGTGAAACACCTCCGGATGCAAGGACCATTCCCCCTGGTCCAACATCTGGTGGCTCAGATAGTCCACCTGACAGTTGTCTACTCCTGGAATGTAAACGGCCGGCAGAGCCGGCACGCTTCTTTCCGCCCACCTTAGGATGTGAGCGACCTCGGACGCCGCAGCTGAGCTCCGAGTTCCCCCCTGATTGTTGACATAAGCCACCGCCGTGGCGTTGTCCGATTGTATCCTGACCGAGCGTCCCTGCAGTCTCGTTGACCACGAGGAGAGGCACAGTCTGATTGGCCGGAGTTCCAGGACATTGATCGGCAGACGGGACTCGTCCAGAGTCCAGAGCCCTTGTTCAAAAAAGAATAAAATATTTCTTCAAGAGACTGGCTCCGAAGAGAGCCACGTCCTCTCCTCTGCTAGGCAGAAAAAAACTGAGGCTGCTGGCTGCAGGTAGGAGGGTTATTTCCGAAGAGACCGCCCCCTGGGCGGGGCTGTTCAGCTCTGGTAATGGAATGTATGTTAAAACATCCAACATGTCAGTCCATGGACGGTAAGAGAAATATAATTTTTTTCAAAATTGTCGCTTTATTTTTGTTTAAAGCGCAAAAAATAAAAAACGCAGAGGTGATCAAATACCACCAACAGAAAGCTCTATTTGTGGGGAAAAAAAGGACGTCAATGTTTGGGTATCACGTTGTACAACCGCGCAATTGTCAGTTAAAGCGACTCAGTGCCGAATCGCAAAAAATGGCCTGGTCATTAAGGGGGAAAATCTTCAGAGGCTGAAGTGGTTAATAAAAAAATTCTCTTTCCTTTTCAATCTGCAGCTGTTGAAATTTTTTGTATAAATTCAACACAATATGGCCACCTGGAGTACAGAACGCCCCCAGAAATGTCACCTCTTGCTTGTGTGATTAAGGCCTCGTACACACGGCCGAGATTCTCGTCGAAAAAAACATGTCGTTTTTTTCAACGAGATTCTTGGACAAGAAACTTGTCCCGGCCGAGTGTACACACGCTCGTTTCAAAGAACCCGCGGTTCTTTGAATGGAGCGTACGCGGTGACGTCATCGACTACGACGAGCATGCGCTCGTCACATTCGATGCCGTCGCCGCCATCTTGGTATACCCTACGTATGCCTAGGAAGCTACCGCGCATGCGTCAAATTCATTTCGAACATGCGCGGGCTTCCGGGAGGACAGGTAAGTGTACACACACTCACTTTTCTCGTCGAGAAACATGCCGACGAGAATCTCGACGAGAAAATAGAGAGCAGGTTCTCTATTTTCTCGTCGAGGTTTCTTGTCGGTTTTCTCGACGAGAAACCATACACACGAACGAATTTCTCGGCAAGACATCTCTGCCAGCAAGTTTATTGCTGGTTCTTGCCGAGAAACTCGGTCGTGTGTACGAGGCCTAACTCACAAATTTTCCCACTAAGATACAAGTTACATTTTAGGCACCCTCTGCAATAGGAATTTCAGTTTTGGTGAGATACTCCGCAAGGGTTAAATACTGCTAAAGGGATGCAGACACTGCAGTTTTCTTCCATCAGGACACTGAGAGCAGCAAGTGATTATAATGAACCAGACCCTCCCATTCAGAAACAGTCTGCAAAAGATCTGAAGCTTCCTCTTCAGAGCAACAAAAGGAAGGAATCTGTTATAAAATGTATTAAAATCCTTGCAATGTACAGTTATCAACCAGAGGTCACTGTTTTTTTCTTTACAAAAGTGGAGTTACGCTTTAAAGGGGTTGTAAAGGTTTGTTTTTTATTTTCTAAATACTTTCCTTTAAGCTAGTGCATTGTTGGTTCACTTACCTTTTCCTTTGATTTACCTTCTAAATGTTTTTTTTCTTTGTCTGAATTTCTCACTTCCTGTTTCTCCTCAGTAAACTTCACACCATCATCCGAGTGGTGTGGAGTCACCCAGAACAGCTTACTGAACAGCTTACTGAGGAGGAACAGGAAGTGTGAAATTCAGACAAAGAAAACAAAGAAAACAAATATTTAGAAGGGAAATCGAAGGAAAAGGTAAGTGAACCAACAATGCACTAGCTTAAAGGAACCTATTTAGAAAATAAAAAACAAACCTTTACAACCCCTTTAAATTGGGCCCTTTAATTGAAAGATTTACCAGTTATTGCAGTTATTAAAGATGAAACTTACTTTTTAAACTTATGTTCTGTAGGAAACTGAATTTGACTTAGGACCCTTTCACACTACCGCAACTTCAAAGTCGCGCGATTTTGCCGTGATTTCGCGGCCGCGATTTTGACGCAATGCCTGTGTAAACTTGAGGTCTATGGACCTCAACTCGTATGAAAGCCGGACCAAAGTAGTACAGGGACTACTTTGAAGTCGGCACGACTTGAAGTCGCACATATATGATTGGTTATCTTTGGAAATCATGGGGAACGACTTGTCGTGCGACTTTGCAGTTCCAAGTCGCACAAGTGTGAAAGGGGGATTAGTAGCAGTCTCCTTTAGTTCCCTGTACAGCAAAAGCACAGACTGGAAAAGGGAGGCGCAGCACTAGGAGCCAACCAGATGTGCTGCAAGCAATTGTGCAGACAAGGAACGTGCTGACCGGAGGGGAGAGCAGGGTGATCTGTGGAGCGAACTGCTGCTGCTCCTTCCCTGTCTAATACGAAGCTAGAGGCAGGGAGGTGACCTTTTTTATTATTTAACTGAAGCAGAGAAAAAGTTATAGTCATTGGACTGACTATGGTACCTGGGCCAATCAGAGCACCCTGTACCATGTGATTAGCTGTAGCCAATCAACAGTAAGCAAGCTGTCATAAGTGGAAAGCCATTTGTATTGTAATTGTACTGTCTGCCCTCACGTTATAAAGCACTGCGCACACTGGTGACACTATATACAGTACATCCTGTGTAATAATAATAATAATATTAATTTGTGAGTTAACTATTACATATAAAAACAATCATTACTTTTATAAGCAATAACAGTGTAAGGCCCCTTTCACACGGAGGTCCGTTCAGGTCCGCCTGTCAGTTTTTTAGGCGGACCTGAAACGGATCCTCCATGTACCCCTATGGAGGCACGGATGTCAGCGGAGACATGTCCGCTGACATCCGCTCCGCTCCGCTCCGCCAAAGTGTGACGGAGGAAAACCCTATTTTTCCTTCCGTCGGCGGAGCGGATCGGATGACAACGGACTCTACGGTCCGTCGTCATCCGATTCCCCATAGGGGAGAGCGGCGCTCTGACAGGGCGGTCCCTGCACAGTGTGCGGGGACCGCCCAGTCATCCGTCGGCTCAGCGGGGATCAACGGAGCGATCCCCGCTGAGCAAGCGGAGCTTCACGGGGCGGATCTGCACGGATCCGTCCCGTGTGAAAGAGCCCTAAAAGAAAAAAAATCCCTGATCACCCCCCCCCTGATGAAAGTATGTAAATAAACAGAATAAAAAAAAAAAAACATTTAAAGAAAATAATAATAAACATTTATTTATTTTTTTACTTACTGTCATCAGTCAATATCTCTGATCACCGCCACACCAGTCATATGATGACTCTGTACTGCACTGGTAACAGTATGTAAAAAAAACAAAATTGTGAAAAAAAAATACAATTTTATTTAATTTCCTTATTTTCCCAAAATTGAGACAAAAAATTACAACTTAAAAAAAATACTTTTACTAAATATCTTGGACTGTCTACTTTCCAAAAAGGGGTAATTTGGGGGCTATTTGTACTGTCCGGGTATATTAGGTCCTCAAGAAATGAGATCCTCACTTTCTGTTTTTGTTTCTAAGCTCTGTCACCTAGAAAACTATTACGGGGTTGCAGAAAAATAAATAAAAAGCCTTCCAGTATTTTTAACCTTTCCCCGCTATACTAAATAAATAATATTACTGCCTATTATAAAGCCAAGTTAATCTAGAAAAATCTTGGCGATAAAGGACAATGTCCCATATCTTTTTCACCCAATACCCAAACGCCCAAATTATTGCAGGGAAAACCACCAATCCAGCAAAATGCGTGTTATTATTGGAATAAGCATTTCTCTCTGTTGACTGTTCAACCTCTGGGCCTTCGTTTTCAAACACTTCAGTTTCTCTTGTAAGAAAACTGCAGAAAATATATTTTTTCTCTCTTTTCACAATCTCAGTTCTAGGAATTTTCAAGTCTGAGGATAAAAAAAAAAAACAGTACATTTTCAGACTATATTACTAATGAAACGAGACTTACCAACAGGATCTGCTTATAGGATTTACAGGAAATAAAGAGATGGTTGAGGAAAGGAAAGGATTGGCCAACATGACTTTACATTGCTGTTCAATTATCAGTCTTCCCAATACAATGGGAGGATAGCAAAGAATTACACTATATTGCCAAAAGTATTGGGACGCCTGCCTTTACACGCACATAAACTGTAATGGCATCCCAGTCTCAATATTGAGTTGGCCCACCCTTTGCACCTATAACAGCTTCAACTCTTTTAGGAAGGCTGTCCACAAGGTTTAGGAGTGTGTCTATGACCCCTTTCACACTGAGGCGCTATAACGCTAAAAATAGCACCTGCAAAGCGCCCTGAAAGAGCCGCTGCTGTCTCTCCAATGTGAAAGCCCCGAGGGCTGTCACACTGGAGTGGTGCACTAGCAGGATGGTAAAAAAAGTCCTGCTAGCAGCATCTTTGCAGCGCATTAGGAGCGGTGAATACACCGCTCCTAAAGCGCCCCTGCCCATTGAAATCAATAGGCAGCGCAGCCAAACCGCTGCCGCAGCGGCGCTTTGCGGGTGGTTTTAACCCTTTCTCGGCCGCTAGCGGGGGTTAAAAGCGCCCCGCTAGCGGCCGAACAGCGCCGCAAAATTGACGGTAAAGCTAAAAATATTGGCGTTTTACCGCCAACGCACCCCCTGCCCAGTGTGAAAGGGGCCTATGGGAGTGTTTGACCATTCTTCCAGAAGCGCATTTGTGAGGTCAGGCACTGATGTTGGACGAGAAGGCCTGGCTCGCAGTCTCCTCTCTAATTCATCCCAAAGGTGTTTGTGACGGACCTGGCCGGGACAGGGGCTTTTGGAGGGGACTGAATGCAAGCCTCTTGCCCTGCGACCATGGGCCCTGGCATTTGGGGGAACGGTGCTCTTTGTGATCTGTATGCCTGGGGACCCTTGTCGGGGTGTTACTTCGGATTCAGGTCCATGTCCCCCCAAGACACACAGACTCTGGGGACCCTGTATATGCCATATTAGAGTGACTAATTCATACTGTTGGGATTTTCACACATTCCCTCTAAGGATATGCGAATGCAATCACCTCCAGCCATCTGTCTGTCCTCTGTGCTATTTTGACCCTGCTAAATGTGTGATGTTTACACTTAGGATAATGTATATTGTATAGCAGGTGAGACAGGTAGGAGCCGGGATGTCTACCCTGAACGGTCATATCTATGAGTCACCTTGGCTGGCTAAAGGATTTAGTTAATTAGCTCATGTTAATTATGTTTTTGGTTACCCCCTCTTACTGTATATAAGACTTGATTTTTGGTTCTAATAAAGTCTCTCTTGGTTGAACTTACATACAGACATACCCCGCTTTAAGTACACTCACTTTACATACACTCACGAGTAAGGACATACCCACGAGTGTATGTAAAGTGCCTCACAAGTACTGTACAGACATTTTGCAGCCACAGTAGAAGGAGCTAAAGCTCCGAGAGCATAGCCCGCCCTGTTCCAGTGTAACCCCTGACACCCCCACTATAGCCCTTGAGACCTCAACTACAGCTCCTGACACCCCCACTATAGCCTCTGACCCCACTACACCCTGGAAGTGAAAAAAGGTATTGTTTCACTTTAAGTACATTTTCGTTTTACATACATGCTCTGGTCCCATTGTGTACTTAAAAGTGGGGTATGCCTGTACAGCCTGCCTGGTGTTTGTTCTGACCGACCATAAATGGATTCGAATGGCACATAGCGGTAGTTTGAATCCTGGAGCACCGGATGATCCAATAGAGCAGAGGAGTGTCGGGAGAGTGGAGCCGAGCGAGCAAAGGGGCTCGTTACATTGGTTGGCAGCGGTGGGATTTGCTCTCCAGTTACTGGGACACTCCAAACCACCACAGTGAAGGACCAGCTATGCAGCCTGCAGGAAAGTCACGCTGAAAGACCTACTTGAGAGCCGAGATGGACCAGAAGAAGGGTGATGCAGGACCCCGGTCAGTTGAAGATTTGTTTCAGCAACGAGTGCGGCAGCGGTTGGCATTATATGGGGCTAACCCATCAGAGACCGCCATACAGGAAGCCATTAAAGACATCCAGCTGCAGGATGCCCGACAAAAGAGAGAACTAGAGCGGCAACATGAGTGGAGAATGGCGGTAATACGGCAATCGGAGACAACGCCTAAAGAACCAGCCGCCATGGAAGAGGAATTCGGAAGGAGGTTGCGAGAGATGCAGGGAGGAGAAGCAGGCCATCTCCCCCCCCCAACAGTTACCCAGAGCAGATGGTGTGGAGTCCCCAGCAGAAGTGCTGGCAACAGGGCAGAGTGGTACCCACCTCTGCCCAGCACCGGAAACCACTGTGGAGTTTCAGGGAGCTGGGGCAGTTGGCCCCTCTCCCCAGCAACAAGCTGAGGTGGTAAAGCTTTTACCCCCAGCTGAATCACTGGCAGCAGGGCAGAATGCTACTGGCCGCTGCACACAACTGCCACTTGAGCGGATATCGGTGGATGGGACTGCGGTCCCCACTCACAGCAACCCAGCAGAAGAGCTGGCAACAGAGCCGAGCGCCACGGGCCTCAGCTCCCAACTAACAGAAGCGGGAGTTCCTGTGGTATTGGATGGGACTTCAGTCCTCACTGACACAACCCCAGAAAATGGTGCGACACTGAGACAGGAGGATGTGAGCCTTGCTTTGCAAGCACTGGGAGATTTTCACCTACCACAAGTGGATGGGACTTCAGTCTCCACTTGTATACCCCAGGGAGGCCGGGCAGTCGACCCAGATCCCCAACAGCATGACGGACTGAGCCCAGTCACCCTGTCTTCTCTCCAGCAGCAGAAAGGACTCCAGGGAGAAGGGCCAGTCCAGGCCTCTCCCCAGCGGCGGGTGTGTTCTCTGAGAGAGGCAGAGGTTGGCTGGGTAAGTGATTCTCTGTTTGGAGAAATTTGTTTGGGGTACTGTGTGGATACCGGCATTGGGGGAATAGAACTATGGACTAACTTCGGAGTCAACCCGTTTGGGGTCTCCTCCTATGTTAGTTTCCTGCCGAAAGGGGAGATGTGTGACGGACCTGGCCGGGACAGGGGCTTTTGGAGGGGACTGAATGCAAGCCTCTTGCCCTGCGACCATGGGCCCTGGCATTTGGGGGAACGGTGCTCTTTGTGAGCTGTATGCCTGGGGACCCTTGTCGGGGTGTTACTTCGGATTCAGGTCCATGTCCCCCCAAGACACACAGACTCTGGGGACCCTGTATATGCCATATTAGAGTGACTAATTCATACTGTTGGGATTTTCACACATTCCCTCTAAGGATATGCGAATGCAATCACCTCCAGCCATCTGTCTGTCCTCTGTGCTATTTTGACCCTGCTAAATGTGTGATGTTTACACTTAGGATAATGTATATTGTATAGCAGGTGAGACAGGTAGGAGCCGGGATGTCTACCCTGAACGGTCATATCTATGAGTCACCTTGGCTGGCTAAAGGATTTAGTTAATTAGCTCATGTTAATTATGTTTTTGGTTACCCCCTCTGTTACTGTATATAAGACTTGATTTTTGGTTTTAATAAAGTCTCTCTTGGTTGAACTTACATACAGCCTGCCTGGTGTTTGTTCTGACCGACCATAAATGGATTCGAATGGCACATAGCGGTAGTTTGAATTCTGGAGCACCGGATGATCCAATAGAGCAGAGGAGTGTCGGGAGAGTGGAGCCGAGCGAGCAAAGGGGCTCGTTACAGTGTTCTATTGGGTTGAGGTCAGGATTCTGTGCAGGGTAGTCATATTCCTCCACCCCAAACTCGCTCATCCATGTCTTTTAATGGACCTTGCTTTGTGCACTGGTGCGCAGTCATGTTGGAACAGGAAGGGGCCATCCCCAAACTGTTCCCACATAGTTGGGTGGCTGGCCCAATTTTTTGCAATATAGTGTGGATGAGCAAGTTTGGGGTGGATGAACTTGATTGGCCTGTTTGAGTCCTGACCTTAACCCGATAGAACACCTTTGGGATGACTAAGGCCCCTTTCACACTGGGGCGGGGAGGTGCGCTGGCGGTATAGCGGTGCTATTTTTAACCCCTGCTAGCGGCCGAGAAAGGGTTAAAACCGCCCGCAATGCGCTGCTGAAGCAGCGCATCGCGGGCGGTATAGCCGCACTGTCCCATTGATTTCAATGGGCAGCAGCGGTAAAGGAGCGGTAAACACACCACTCCTTCACCGCTCCAAAGATGTGGCTAGCAGGACTTTTGGAGCGGTCCTGCTAGCGCACCGCTTCAGTGTGAAAGCCTTCGGGCTTTCACATTGAAGACTGCAGGGCAGGATTTTTTCAGGCGTTTTTCAGGCGCTTTTTTTAGCGCCAAAATGCCTGAAAAACGCCCCAGTGTGAAAGGGGCCTTAGAGTGGAGACTGTGAACCAGGCCTTCTCGTCCAACATCAGTGTCTGACCTCACATATGTGCTTCTGGAAGAATGGTCAAACATTCCCATAGACACTCCTAAACCTTGTGGACAGCCTTCCCAGAAGAATTGAAGCTGTTATAGCTGTAAAGGGCGGGCCATCTCAATATTGAACCCTACGGACTAAGACTGGGGTGCCATTAAAGTTCCTGTGTGTGTACATGCAGGCGTCCCAATACTTTGGGCAATATAGTGTAATTAAATTTTTTAAAAATAAGTAAATATGAAGAAAGGTTTGTGAAAAATTGAGAGGAATCAATCTTTGTGGTTTAAACATTGTTCTTACAACTCCTCTGATTTAGCCGTTTAAAAACAGTTCTACTAAAACGTCACAGCAATCAGCCTGAATATGCTTTTGGCTGCCGCTTAAGTTTCTAATTCTGCGACCCAAATAAGGAAAGTGCAGGTATAAAGACCTTTCCTATGCTGAAGTAAATTGTATCGGCGTTAGAATTCTTCTGGGACTATTCTAGGACAGATTTATGGAAACTTTACCAACAAGTACATCTTGCGCCATTTGGCGGGCTACCACAAGACAGATTTTTTTAATCAGAATCTACTACGCTCTTTAGAATTTTCACAGACCGTCTTAAGCGCGTCAAGATAATTTCACAACACTATTTAAAAGAGGAAAATGGGAATGTTTTAACATACTTACCGTATATACTCGAGTATAAGCCGAGGTTTTCAGCACATTTTTTTGTGCTGAAAATGCCCCCCTCGGCTTATACTCGAGTCACCTTTTTGCGCCTGATCTCCCGGATTTGGGGACCCGGTACCGGCCAGCCATAGGTCCCCTGGACCCCAATCTTGGCACCAGACATGGGAGTAAGTCACACATGTGCAAGTCACAAGCCTTAACCTTCAAGTCTCAAGCAAGTCCCAAGTTACTGTGACGAAAAGCAAGCAAGTCAAGTCGAGTCATTTATTTTGGTCAAGTCACAAATCAAGTCAAAATACTGATCTACCCCATACTGTATAAAAATAATAGGAGGGATAACAATAAATAATATTGGTTATGTGCCCATGCCTCACTGTGCCCGTGTCTCACTGTGCCCAATGCCTCACTGTGCCCGTGTCTCACTGGGCCCATGCTTCACTGTGCCCGTCAGCCGTGTACCTGATCGGCGGCATCCCGGCGGCCATTCCAGTATTCAAAAGCTGTGCCGCCTCCTCGTCTGTGATAGGCGGAACACTCAATTTCCCAGCATTCAGTGTTCCGCCTATCACGGACATCCGCTCATCCTCATAACACAGACGAGGATAAGAGGATGTCCGTGATAGGCTGAACACTGCCTGCTGTGAAATTGAGTGTTCCGCCTATCACAGACGAGGAGGCGCGGCTTTTGAACACTGCAATGGCCGCCGTCTGTCTGCATGGCACGCTGATCAGGTAGGCAGACGGCGGCTTGCGGTTAGTGTTAGTGGTGCCAAGTCATTGCAAGTCATATAGCCCAAGTCAAAGTCAAGTCGCAAGTCATTAGTGACAAGTCAAAGTCAAGTCGAGTCATTTATTGAATTCTGTCAAGCAAGTCGCAAGTCCTTTAACAGGTGACTCAAGTCTGACTTAAGTCAAGTCATGTGACTCAAGTCTCCCACCTCTGCTTGGCACACATGTAGCCCCACTCTTCTTCTACAAGTGTGCAAAGTTTGTTGTCCGGGGGACCTACAGCCAGGGAGCACCGATTTTTCAAACCCGGGCACCCCTTCCGTAGACTCCCATGTTAAACTATAATTTCTCCGGTGATTTTGGGGACCCGGTACCAGCCAGTCCTAGGTCCCCTAGACCCAAAACTTGGCACACATGTAGCCCCATTTCTCCTCTATAAGTGTGTAAAGTTTGTGGTCTGGGGAAGCACAGATTTTTCAAAGCTGGGCACCCCTTCCATAGACTCCCATGTTAAACGTCAGTCTAGTCATGGACACAGTGAGGCATGGGCACAGTGAGGCATGGACACAGTAAGGCATGCACATGGACACAGTGAGGCACAGTGAGGCATGCAGATCGACACCCTAGGCTTATACTCGAGTCAATACGTTTTCCCAGTTTTTTGTGGTAAAATTAGGTGCCTCGGCTTATATTTGGGTTGGCTTATACTCGAGTATATACGGTACCTAGGTAGATGTAGCATCAGCACTAAGGTTGAAAACCGAGCGATCAAACACATCTGACTGCTCGGGTCTCAGGGCTCTCTGCTCTACCCCCTTCTGCTCACTGGAGCGCAGGGCTGTGGAGGGGGCGGGAACGGCCAGCTTAGGCTCCAAACGGCTCGCTGAGAGGCGGAGATGGGTGCTGTTCCAGACATGTAGGCAGATCGCGAACTTTCCAGAGCCTGGACTGGCTCTGTGACATCAGCCGACAGAGGGCTTACCGCTGTCTGCTGAAGACGGGTCACAGGAGTGCAGAAGAACAATCAGCACTCCTGTGATTCACATGAGAAGTACAGCCGAACAAGCTTCGGCTGTACTTCTCCTTTAACTATGAAGCTTTCACTTAAAGCGGAGTTCCACCCAAAAGTGGAACTTTCACTTTAAGGACTCCTTCCCTCCTGACATGCCACATTTGGCATGTAATTTTTTTTTGGGGGGGGGAGTGTGTGTTCTCTTTTTAGTGGGACTTCCTGTCCCACTTCCTCCTTCCTTTTTTCGGCCACCTAGACAACTCCTCCTCTCGCCCTAGGCAGCCCCTCCCTGCCAGCGATCTTCTGGGACACAACTCATGTCCCAGAAGATCGGCTGGCCAATAGGAGAGCGCAGAGTGACTCGCGCATGCGCAGTGCACGCCCGGCTGTGAAGCCGTAAGCTGTCCTGGCCGGGTGCCCATAGTTACAATGATGGCGCCAAGGAGAGGAGGGGGAGAGGAGCGAGCCTCCGGGGTGGCCGCATCGCTGGACCGTGGGGCAGGTAAGTGTCAGTTTATTAAAATTCGGCAGCTATGCTTTTTGTAGCTGCTGACTTTTAATAAACGAAAACACGGGTGGAACTCCGCTTTAAGTTACCCCTAGTGATCCTGCCAGGAAGCTCATTGATCAGGCACTTCCTGGTATAGGGTGACACCGCTGTGTCCCTATCTCCCAATTTTCTATCTGTGTCGTCAATATGTCACATGGGCTTCGGATTGGAGACTAGAAGAGGCCATTGTAACACACATTATGCAAGAGTGCTACACTGTTGTCATTATCAAGAAGTAATGACGTGCAACAACACCGGTGCAAGCACAAGACAGGAAGGGGCTGAAAAAAATGGAGGAGATCAGCAGCACTGAGACGCAACAAAGGATGCAAAACATGAAAAAAAATTTATTAAAAAAAAAATCTGCACAAAATATGGCAAATCTTAGTGATTTCGCTTTAGCATAATTATTAAATATTGTCCATTTCGGGCTTACATCTACTTTAACTTTTTAAGTATAAAACTCTATATGGGAATTGCTTTATGGTGTTAGGTGCAAAGAAGGTCACTGTCAACAGGTGGGTAACTTCATTTTAGCAAATGATCAAGTTATCAAAATGGCAGTGAATGTAATTAAATCGTTACTAAATCCCAAAACAAAAATTAAATATATTGCATTTTACCTATCCTTTGATGTGGCAGCTGCATTTGTTTTTGTTTTTTAAACCCCTTCACCCTGACGGTACGCATATATGCAGCCTCATTGGACTGGGCTTTTTTCCATGGGGCCCCATATATGCGTTTCTGTCTTTGTGCTGGGAGCGCGGGGTCTCAGCGGGAGCCCCGGGTCCCGTACTAACTATCGCTACCCGCAACTCCTGGTTCTGGGTCACCTGATCACGGTAATAGCCTCTGATTGGCTATCACAGTGATCAGTCCCTGTGTTTCTCTCTCTATGAATGGAAAGGAGAGACACATTGTATATCTCTCTCCTTGCAGGAAAAAAATAAATAATTATAATAATAAAAAAAATAAAAAAAATAGCTAGATCAAGGTTTGATCTAGGTCAGTGCCAGGGTTAGTGTTTGGGTCAAGTAAGGGTCAAAGGTCAGGGTCAAAGATCAGGGTCAGTATATTTTGGGCAGGATTAAAAAAAAAAAAAAAAATTTTTTAAATTAATATCGGTGTGTTTTAGGTAGAATAAAAAAAGCAAAATGTGCACTATTGTTTCTGGGCTGTACTTTGGGTACAAACAACAACTAACATACACATATGTGGTATCGCTGCGATCGTCCAGAGCAGAAGAATTTATTTTATTTTATTTATCTTTGGTGGTAGGTTATACTAGGAACAAGAAATATTCAGCTAAATTTAAAAAAAATAATATATATATTTTACTATTTTGGGCCAGTTTTCCTTTGATAATTAAAAACAAAATTCATGAGATATCCATTACCATTTACCACCAAATGAAAGCTCAATTTGTCCTGAAAAAAGCAAGGTATACTCCACCTGGATGCACAAAGTAGTTGTGATGATATGTATAGTTTTACTAACAAATGTCAAAGTCGCAAAATTGTGCTGAGGCATTAACATTTGTTTTACCCCTAGGCATGAAGGGGTTACGTTTTTTGAATTCTTCCTTCATTTCAATCAGTGGCCAATAATATACTTCCTCCCTAGGAGAAAAGAAGACACCATTGCATTATCAATCTGGGGAGAGGGTAGTGTAAAGCCCCATACACACGGTCTGACTTTTGGCCAACAATCTTCATTTTGAGCAAGTTGGACCAACAATCCGACCGTGTGTACGCTCCATCGGACAAACTTTTTTTTGCATTTTTCTTGTTTTCATCGGACAAAAGTTGAGTCTGCAAACGGACAAACTTTTGCCCAACAAAAGTCCGATGGAGCAAAGTCCGACCGTGTGTACAGAAAACCATCGGACTTTTGTCCGATGGACAAAACAACTAATGTTAAAATCAACCAACAATAGCAGAAGTTGACCAAAGGGTGGCGGTAAAGAGCAGAAAAGAGCTGAAAAACCACGTGATGTTGCAAAAAGTTTTGGGAAAGTTTGCAGAAAAGTCCTGTGGTGTGTATGCTATGGGTGTTCCCGACCAACTCCGTTCGGACAAAAAACCAGGGAAAAGTCTGATGGAAGTCCGACCGTGTGTACGAGGCTTTAGATGTACTAGCAGACTAAAGCCGGCCATCAATGGATCAAATCTTGGCCGGTTCGCTCCATCTATGGGCAAGCTGGTTGTACCAAAGTTGATCCATTGATTGACTTGGCTATAACCAGCCTGTTGGATTTTTAACATGATGGCTATAGCCGCTAGGAGTAATCGTGTTCTGCTGGCCTGGAAGGCTCCTCGTAGGCAGAACACAATAACACTGCAGGTGGGATTCCCCCATCAACACTGACTGTGTTGATAGGGGAACCAAATGGTAAATGGTTTGTCTCATCTCCCTTACTGAAACTTTTGCTAGACAGCCTGGTCTGTAAAAGGAAGTTGAAAAATAACAGACTAAAGTTGGCCATAGATGGATCAAAATTTGGCTGATTCAGCAGAGAAATGAATTCAGCCACCACAACCTAAGCCTAGTACACACAGGCCGAATGTCAGGCAGCATTTACGCATGTGTGTTTGAGCTTTGGGGTGCACATCCTAATGTAATAGGCTGCACACACCTATTGTACAGTGTTTATATTGCTTTGTGCTTTACATGCAATACAACTTGTAGTGTCCCTTGAAGACCAACAGTTTGCCATCTTTTCGACATCTCATTATGTGGAATATTTAAAATAATAATAACATTAATAACATGTTCATACCTCCCAACTTTGTAAAGTCCCTTCGGGGGACATTCTGATGTCCCCTCTCCCCTGCCAACCAGAGTTGTTGAGCGGGGGGGGGGGGGGTGCGGGACATTGGCAAAAAAAAACAAAAACGGGAATTGCCACAGAAGTTGTTGAGCGGGGGGGGGGATGGGGTTGCCGCCGCCGGTACATTTAAAAAAAGAAAAAAAGGACTTGCAAAAAAAAAAAGCGGGGGGGGGTGTTTGGGGCGCGGCGGGGGGCCGCCGATCGGGGGGGGGCATACTAGTGCGCCGATCGTGGGGGGGGGGCTTTTACCTGCTGCTGCTCCTCTTCTTCTCTTCATGTTTCCTGCTGTGCGGGAAACATGATAGTCTCGCGGGAGTGCGGGAAGGGGGAGCCTCTGCGGGTAAAACCCGCACAATCCGTGCCAGTTGGGAGGTATGCATGTTAACAAAATGCAGAGTAGAAAACAAAGTTTATTCTGTCAGTAGACACCTGTCTACTTTGCCTTAAGCATAAAATTAAGATTTGTTTAACTAGGTTTACCTATATAAGCATATACTTCTATGTACCGAAGTCTCTCTCACATGGGATGTTATGAATGGAAACTTTCTCTTCAGGAAATGATCCACGCTCAGTACAATAAACAGAAAAGCAAATAAAATTGGAGTTTATCTAGTCTGAACACTTAGATGAAACCTCATTCTGACTTGAGAAGTCTTTAAAAAGCATTAAAATGGTTCATTTAGATGGGGTTCTGATGGGACTGGGAACGGTGATAAAACACAGGCAGTAAAAATCAGGGAGGAAATGGGACATTACTCTTCAACCAGAAAAGAAAATATTTTATTAAACCTCTGGAAATGTGTTTAATGGGGTGCTGGAGTCCTTTCTGGAGGAGAATACAAAAATTCTCCAGCACTCGAGCCAGCTAGTCAGCACAAAAAGACTAATTAAACGGTTTCAACATTTAGATTAAAAACAGACGTTTTTGTTGCATGGATTTGCAAATACCTAGGAAGCTTCACTGTCAGGTCAACGCACTTCTGCAAAGTTTAGTCCCTGACTCTGAACTATCCGAGCTTCCACCCTGGGGCGTATATACTCACCGGACACTTTATTAGGTACACCTTGCTAGTATCGGGTTGGGCCCCCTTTTCTCTTCAGAACTGCCCCAATTCTTCATGGCATAGATTCAACAAGGTGTTGGAAACATTCCCCAGAGATTTTGGTCCATAGTGACATAATAACATCATCCAGTTGCTGCAGATTTGTTGGCTGCACATCTATGATGCGAATCTCCCGTTCCCACAGGTGCTCTATTGGATTGAGATCTGGTGACTGTGGAGGCCATTGGAGTACAGTGAACTCATTGTCATGTTCAAGAAACCAGTGGTGAGATGATTTGAGCTTTGTGACATGGGGCATTATCCTGCTGGAAGGAGCCATCAGAAGATGGGGACACTGTAGTCATAAAGGCATGGACATGGTCAGCAACAATACTTAGGTAGGCCGCTTGGGTCAAAAAATAAGAAGAAAGAGATGGTAGATAATTTGCTCAGACTTGGAATCCAAGCCAGCTGGTCCACACAGTCAAAAGACAGCTGGCTTATCAAAGGTAATAAGGCATATATTATCACACTAAGCAGTCAGCTCAAAAGAGGCAAATAGAAACACAGAAGTTTCAGCTGCTCACATGTTGCCCATCATGGTGCATGGCACAGACCTAAGCGGCTGACTCATACTGTTTGTATCCCTCCTATGGCTCAATGATATCCCCTTATGTGATTCTTTTGGTGTGTGTTTATCCATATACTGATTCATCATATGCTTCTGAGCACCCTGGAGATACTTTATGCTATACTTCACAAGTCTCCTGAAGAAGCCAGTGTTTGGTGAAACATGTTTAACTGAAGTCACAGCACTTACGCTATGGCCACATGGATGTTCTGTGATGGTTTTTATGAATGTATGTTTTTTTAATTAATATACTACAATAAAAATTAAAATGTTATGAATATTTTGTTATATTTATTATGGCACCTTAAACATCCCATTTTTGCACATACATATTTTAGATTTAATTGGTGGGATATGGTGCTCTGACCCTCGGACATATGGCTGACTACCATAGTACTGTGTTACTTTGCCATGCATGGGTAAAGGAAAAGTCTTCTAAACACACTACTAGCAAACTTTGCAATTAAAAAAAAAAAAAGGGATTCTTGGGATTATGTTTTATTCAAAACAGCAATACTTTGCCAATGCTCACAATTTATAGGTAGTGGAAAGATGCTGAAAAATACAAGTTAATGCACCTTTTTGGCAGTTAGAGGAATGAGGGCAGCAAAAAATACTAATATATTCTTATTCTTCTATATCATGGCTGGTGATATAGACTGGCAGTTTCCTACTGCTGTCAATCACCCTTGTCTCACTGGTGCCAGGTCTGCAGGGAAAGGTGAATATGAGAAACATCTGCCAAGTTTAATTCCATCTTGGTTACGGTAAACAAGTAGATGCAAGCAGCTGTTTCTTATCAGGGACCAATTCGTAAGGTTCTAGCGCCGCAGGCTGAGAATGTGCGCAGAAACAGTAATCTTCTGTCTGCATCGGTGAGAAAAATATTCCAGATATGTATTTCTGAGTGACTACAAGGACTCCACGAAATAAATGAACCCCACTTTCCTGCGGCGTGACAAAATGAAGAGAACTAACCCCAAGTGGGTTTATTGTACTCCGTTTCTCTAGAAATGGTATGTGTACTGTATGCATATATCTACTTCGGACAATTCCAAGGGGGACTTCTGCTTATTTAACCAGTGATCCTGTACTCCATCTTAAAGTAAAAGCCCTGTCTTAGAGAAGACACCATAAGTTGTCTGCTATTTACCTTTATTACCCAGAAAAGCCTCTTCTATGCCATTCTCTGTTTTATGTTTCCTTAGTTTTGGGGCCTGACATTCTCTGATATCATGGCTTCACCAACTCTGTTGTTCCACTGTCCAATGGAAGTGGCCTTACTGACCACTGAAACAGTCTTATGCCGCGTACACACGATCGGAATTTTCGACAACAAATGTTCGATGTGAGCTTTTGGTCGGATATTCCGACCGTGTGTAGGCTCCATCGGACATTTGCTGTCGGAATTTCCGGCAACAAATGATTGAGAGCTGATTCTCAATTTTTACGACAACAAAAGTTCTTGTCGGAAATTCCGACCATGTGTATCCAATTCTGACGCACAAAAATCCTACGCATGCTCGGAATCAATTCGACGCATGTTCGGAATCATTGAACTTAATTTTTCTCGGCTCGTTGTAGTGTTGTACATCACCGTGTTCTTGACGTTCGGAATTTCTGAGCAACATTTGTGTGACCGTGTGTATACAAGACAAGTTTGAGCGAACATCCGTCGGAAAAAATTCCATGGTTTTCTTGTCGGAATGTCCGATTGTGTGTACGCGGCATTATAGGAGAATGGATTGACATTTGGCCGGCATTCAAAGGGCTGCAATACTTGCCTTTGTTGGAGAAAACACTGCTTCTGGCTCTCTCCTATCTTGGTAATGTGACCAATGGCCTAGGAACTTTTTCTTTGAGTTCTGCATTCAATCTGAATTCTGGTTCTGCCTTTGTTTGTATTCCACCTGTGTATGTAGTTGCTTGTCTGTTCACACTTAAGTTAAAGCAGACCTAGACTCTGATCTTTTAAATCAGACACTCTCAACCAGAGTTTCATGGAACCCTAGGGTTCCCCAAGAGGTTGCTAGGGGTTCCCTGAGCTGGAGTTGATTTATGGGGCCTGCATAGTTCCAGGATCAATGACACTTGGCAGAGCCAGATGCAAAGAACTGAATTATCTTTTTTTTCATATAATCTTTTATTTTCATTTTAGAACATTTTGACTTTCCAGGTGGCTACATCAAAAAAAATAAAAAATAAAAATAAAGGAAGAAACAATGTTGCTTTTACAGAAACAATGAGTAATTGGTATATAGTTCAGAAGTGTAACACAAATCCCCTTTTTTGTCTGTGTAGCAAGTAATAAAACAGATCTGAAATCATGGTGTTTTCAATTTCTACTGCTTTTCGCATAAATATACCCCACACACCCTTAAGGTGTCAACACTGGAACTAGAGCAACCAAATAGAGGACAATGGAATGGGGATGGGTGGGGAGGTAGGGGATCAGGGACACTGGAACTAGAGTAACCAAATAGAGGGCAATGGAATGGGGATGGGTGGGGAGGTAGGGGATCAGGGACACTGGAACTCGAGTAACCAAATAGAGGACAATGGAATGGGGGTGGGTGGGGAGGTAGGGGATCAGGGACACTGGAACTAGAGTAACCAAAAAGAGGGCAATCGGATGGGGATGGGTGGGGAGGTAGGGGATCAGGCACACTGGAACTAAAGTAACCAAATAGAGGGTCATGGAATGGGGATGGGTGGGGAGGTAGGGGATCAGGGACACTGGAACTAGAGTAACCAAATAGAGGACAATGGAATGGGGATGGGTGGGGAGGTAGAGGATCAGGGGCACTGGAACTAGAGTAAACAAATAGAGGGCAATGGAATGGGGATGGGTGGGGGGGTAATGGATCAGGGACACTGTAACTATAGTAACCAAATAGAGGGCAATGGAATGGGGATGGTGGGGAGGTAGGGGATCAGGGACACTGTAACTAGAGTAACCAAATAGAGGCCAATGGAATGGGGATGGTGGGGAGGTAGGGGATCAGGGACACTGGAACTAGAGTAACCAAATAGAGGGCAATGGAATGGGGATGGGTGGGGAGGCAGGGGAATAGGGTTCAGAGGTGTGTGGCTAAACACTGTTTTGGTCACAGATGCAATTGGAGTGTCCCGTAGCACAGAGATCAGGAATGACTGAGTAGATGTGAAGTGCATCCAGGCCACCCAAATATTATAGAATCTATCAAATTTACCTTGGCCGAGGTTTATACATTTTCAGCCTCCATGATGAAGTTGACTTTTGCAATCCAATTGACGACTGAGGGTATTAGGTACCATTTCCAATAGAGGGATCAAACCTTTAGTGTTTTACAGGCCTTAACAAAGGATGGAATGGTATGCAGTAAACAGAGCCCAGGGTCACCTTGCAGCTGATCAGTGGTAATCTCCAATCAGCTTCTGGGTCTCAGTCCAGAACGGTCTGACTTTAGGACATTCCCTCCACACATGGAGGTGGGAGCCTTGTAAGCTGCAACCTCTTCAGCACTTATCCAATACTGAAGGTTATATTAAAGCTAGCGTCTATATCGTTATAGTTGGTTTCTTGCATTTTAGAGCAGATGGTGGACCAATTATCTTTTTAAGCACCTTTAAGGGGGACATTGTTCCCATTAGCCACCAATGTAAGGGGCATTTTTCCCACTGATCACCAATGAATTTGATTCAGCAAGGCTTCCCTGGAAATTATTTCAAGGGTTCCTCTGGGATAAAAAAGGTTGCGAAAGGTTGCTTTAAATAGAGAGACAAGCCAGTGAATGATGTATGATTAACAGTAGGCATTCTGCAGCTGCTCTTATGCCTTTATTATTCATTCCATCATGCTGAGTAGCTGTGGGTCAGCCGCCGTATAAGTGGACATACAAGCTGTTATGCTAACATCAATGTAGGTAATCAGAGGCAGAAGTGGGCAGGATATGCTTATCAAGCTCCTGCCCAGGCACCGTCACACATGTAAAGTGTTCTGCCTCATCAAATCTTATATTCCAAGGGTTCATTTTTTTTTTTTTAAACTGTGCTAATGAATCCCCTTTGAAAGCCAAACTTGGAATTTAAATTATGGGTCCACTTTCATATTTTAATAAAGCTCAGTTTTAATAACTTTTCACAGGGGACCCCATATGTGTAGCCAAATTCCACACAAGTGACTTAAAGACCAAATATGCCCTAAATTTCACGTTGAAAAGAAATAAAACATGTTAACAAGCTATGTCAGTGAGGTAATTTGGGTGCGTTTTATAAAATCAGAAAAAGAAAAAAAATCTTTATAAATTTAATGTGCAACTAAGCTAAGAATTCCAAAAGCAATTTACTAGAATTATAATAAGAAAATAATATTGATTAAAGTGTTCGCAGAGTATAAATGTTACTAATAAACTGACCCTTTTTAATATAAAACACAAAACAAACCACAATTTCTATGAAATATGATGCCATTTTTAAAATATTTTAATTTCAGATATCTCCACAAGGAGAAAATTTGTTATCTTAAAAACTGTCATTTCATTTAGAAATTAGGCAGATTCTTTGGCACACAATACATTTTGGATGGGATAGCAGAAGGATCTTTTGCTCTTCTGCACTTTCTACAGCTTTGCAATCACTTCTCAAAGAGAAATTTGCTGGCTAGAAACTTCCAGATTAAAAGGTAACCTTTGAGGATTGGGCTACACAGATGATATTTTTCCGCCCAGTTGCGCAATTTAAATCTCATGAGATCAATCTCTTTGCTTGTGTCACATTATATACACTATGTTGTCAAAAGTATTGGGACACACGCACTTGAACTTTTAACCACTTAAAGGGGTTGTAAAGGTTCGTTTTTTATTTTCTAAATAGGTTCCTTTAAGCTAGTGCATTGTTAGTTCACTTACCTTTTCCTTTGATTTACCTTCTAAATGTTTTTTTTCTTTGTCTGAATTTCTCACTTCCTGTTTCTCCTCACTAAACTTCACACCATCATCCGAGTGGTGTGGAGTCAGCCAGAACAGCTTACTGAACAGCTTACTGAGGAGAAACAGGAAGTAAGAAATTCAGACAAAGAAAACAAAGAAAAAAAATATTTAGAAGGGAAATCTAAGGAAAAGGTAAGTGAACCAACAATGCACGAGCTTAAAGGAACCTATTTAGAAAATAAAAAATGAACCAACCCCTCGGAAGAATTGGCTGCTCAATGACCAGGCCATTTTTTGGCGATACAGCGCTGCTTCGGTTTAACTGACAATTGTGCAGTCATACGATGTTGTACCCAAACAAAATGGATGTCCTTTTTTTCCCACAAATAGAGCTTTCTTTTGGTGGTATTTGATCACCTCTGCAGTTTTTATTTTTTGTGCTATAAACAAAAATAGAGCGACAATTTTGAAAAAATAAACACAATATTTTGTAATAGCCCCATTTTTTTTTTTTAAAGCAATTTTTTTTCCTCAGTTTAGGCCGATATGTATTTTTCTACATATTTTTGGTAATAAAAATTGCAAAAAGCGTATATTGATTGGTTTGCCCAAAAGTTATTGCGTCTAAAAGTTAGGGTATAGATTTATAGAATTTTTATTATTATAATTTTTTTTTACTAGTAATGGCGGCGATCTGCGATTTTTATCGGGACTGCGACATTATGGCGGACATATCGGACACTTTTGACAAATTTTTGGGACCATTGGCATTTATACAGCGATTAGTGCTATAAAAATGCACTGATTACTGTGTAAATGTGACTGGCAGGGAAGGGCTTAGCACTAGGGGACGATCAAGGGGTTAATTGTGTTCCCTAATGTGTGTTCTAAGTTCTAACTGTAGGTGGGATGGGATTCACTATAGGAGATGACAGATTGTTGTTTCCTAGCTCGTAGGAACTCACGATCTGCATCTCCTCTCAGAATTGAGCAGGGATGTGTGTGTTTACACACACACATCCTTGTTCTGCCTCTTGTGCCCGCGATCGCTCGTGGCCGGCAGTCATAGCGACCGCCAGTCACTAGCATCGGCACCCCCGCTGTGCAGCTATCCCGCTTAAAGGGACTGACGTACAGCTAAGACGGTCCGCGGGAACGAGCCGACCTGCCACAGTAAAATGACGGCGGCTGGTCGGCAAGCGGTTAATGGCATCCCTGTCTTAGTCCGTAGGGTTCAATATTGAGTTGGCCTACCCTGTGCAGCTATAACAGCTTCAAGTCTTCTGGGAAGACTGTCCACAAGGTTTAGGAGTGTGTCTATGGGAATGTTTGACCATTCTTCCAGAAGCGCATTTGTGAGGCCAGGCACTGATGTTGGACGAGAAGGCCTGGCTCGCAGTCTCCGCTCTAATTCATCCCAAAGGTGTTCAATCAGGTTGAGCTCAGGACTCTGTGCAGGCCAGTCAAGTTCCTCCACCCCAAACTTGCTCATCCATATCAATGGCTAAGAGTGCTGACTGGAGTGTTCTGGCAGGGGGCCACCCACCTGGCTGAAAACAGTAGCACAGCAAAGGAAATTTCTGTAGCACAGTGGCTCCGACCAGAACTGTCAGTTTTTTTTTTTATTTAACCCAAAACTAGTGGTGTGTACTAGGCTTCAGGTTTCATTGAAAGAGGGCGTATGAATATGTGCCCCCTGTGACTGCCTATTGTCTATTAGGAGCAGTGGCTGCATGGACACAGCTACTGCTCCCCATGTGCCATCTGTGTGATTGCAGGTGTAGGTGCAAGGCCCCAACCATACCCTGTGCATCCCTGTGCAGGTAAACACAACAGTCACACAAGGCAAGAATGCATATGCTACATTTCAAGAGACCAGTATTAAAAAGAAAAACTAGATAGTTAGTTCGGCGCATTACTCCAATTAGCCCATATTTAAAGCGGTGCTCCAGTCAGTTTTTTTTTTAATCATAAGCACCTCTGTTATTGTCGCATCTTCTGTAATTCAAACTGGCATATGCTGTATATGTCGTCATTTTAGTTCTTTGTAAATCTAATGTACTCACTGCAACCTGAGTATCATGTAAGCTCCCATCTTGCAGTGTGAACAAAGCACGGTGTACTCAGTGTATTGCAGGTTGCCATAGCAATAATGGCGTCGGAGGGAGTTCCCACCCCATTGTTATGGCAACCTGTCAATCAATTTTCCCATTGACTCCTGGGATTGATGACACTTATATCCCAGGAGCCAATGGGCAGGAGGACATGACGTACCTCGCCACGGCGAGGTAGGACGAATGTGGAGGTCTTCATTACCCTACAGTTAGTAGACCTTAAGAAAAAAAAAAATCCTAACATTAATGGCATAGCGAACAGCAACAATGGGGGCAAAAGTTAAAAAATAGTGTGGAACTCCGCTTTGATTAAATTTTTAGGACAGCTCTAAAATAAGTGAGTATAATGTAGGACCGCATTGATAGCTGCCCTCCACATTGTGGGTGGGGAGAGCAATTTCCATTGTAGGAGCATTTCATGTCTGGTATAGAAGGTCGTGTAGTAAACAATAGGCAAGTGGGTGTTCCAGGGTGGCCTACTGGTATTACTGGTATTAATATAGCTTACAAGATACACCAAAATCTGAAACACCATAAATGTTATTATGCAAAAAGTTAAAGAGACAAAAAGAGCTGCTGGTTTAATTTTGGGCCTGCACGCTACCTCAGTATTCGTTGTCTAGGGGAAGAAAGTCTGTAGAGACTCCAATGTCCACACAAGATGTAAAACCTTAAACAGTTAGATTTTATTTTCCTTTTTGCATAAACATATAGAAAGGTGAAGGGAAGGGGTAGGTTCAGGCACACGGTGCAGACCACTGGGGAGAACTCCTCAAATATACAGTCATTCACCACTCTCCCTGAAGTGGGTATTGCTCACCCGGTTAGGCCCCTCTCACCTGGCCTAGCAGCCGGTATGATGCACAAACTATAATCAGGACCAGTCTCTGCCACAGACTGGTGGAGCACAGAATTGGATAATCCGGGATCCTCTGCCACAGAACTTAACACCGAACTTCCAGCCAAACAGTTAAGAGCCTTTAAGCCGACCCGGCAGACTGTAAGGTAACTTTTAGTTGTGGTGAAACCTCCAATAGAATTACCAGGTCCTCCTCAAGACACCAGCCTTCCGCTTGGTCTTTTCCAGGACAGGTCCTCCCCTGGTTTCCTCCATTGAGTGGCTTCCTCCCTCAGGACGGACAGCACAGGATCACCTTCAAAGGGTAGGCCCCAGTCAGCATAACTGGGCCTACTTGGCAGAGTTGCAGCCTCGGACCAACATGGCTCCGAGACTGAAAACGCACAATATACCCCTTGCGCCAGGAGGGCCACGGGGGAAAGTAAAACGGACCCTCTAAGATGGCGTCTGTCCCTTAAGTATCCTTTCCCAGCATGCTCAGCGGGTAGACCACGCCCACTGAACTGTTCCCGGGGGAAGGTACCCAATACACTTTGGCCTGTAAGTCTTCCACATTGGCCTGGGGTGGTAAAGCCACCTACAGGCAAACAGTGGGAAGTCTGCCCAACACATAGCCGGAACAGAGGCTAATTTAACATTCATTATGTACATCTGAGCCTAACTATTGGCTCAGATACCCTCTAAATTGAACATACAGTAGCTCCCAGTCATTGGGAGCAGGGCGCTACACACGTAACAAATCTATTGGTTGGCCATCACTTGCGATGGCAATATGGCAATCTGAAGAAGCAGCATTCAGCCGTGAAACATGTTATTGAACAATTATACTTGACAGTTACTGATTTTCTGTAGTGTATAACTTCACCAATGGACTAATCTTTGTTACATGGTTTTTTTTATGTCTTTTTAACCTAAAATTTATGGAGTTTTAGATTTTGGTGTATCTTGTAAGCTATACTGTATTAATACCAGTGGGCCACCCTGGAACACCCACATTTTTGGGTCGATGACCTCCCGGGACCTTTATGACTCCCATTGTATGTCTAGGCAGCCCCACTACTTACCTAATTTTGCAATGTAGAAAACAAACAGTTTAAGTAGTGATTAGCTGCAATTTCTATTCGTTTTTCCAATTAGGAGAATATGCGTGTCAAATGCAGCATTCCACCCCCCCCCCCCCAGCCTCCTGGGTTCACTTCACTTTTTTTAAGGAATTAAAAATATGTATGTTCATAGCATTCCACTGCAGTTCTCCAAGTTCTAGAAAAGTCTTTCATTTTGTAATTTTTACGAGCAGCCTTCATCTCCAGGGCGGTGGAAATGAGAAGGCCACATAAATACCTGCATGAAGGTGTGAGCAGGCCGACCTCTGGCCTGACCCTTCTTGTCTGTATCACCTTGTACAAAGGTATAAAGATACGTCCTGAATTCCCCAGATTACCCAACATGCCGCTCTTCACAGGGCTGATCTCTGACCCTGCTCATTATATCTGACAGCACCTGAAGGGGCGATATCTCTAAGAGTATCACAGCCAGTAATATGATAGGCCTGGGGGACATGGCGTTTATTGTACACAGAAAGAAATGTTTCTGACTGCTTCCTTCTCGCTTAAGGCCACACGTAGACTCCTACCCCCTGGGTACAAAGTCTGAACAAGGCAATGAAAAACATAAGAGCCTTTCTTTGCTCCATCACATAATCGGATCTTTTTTTATTTCTTTAAAAGTACCATATCCAGAAAAAGATAACACTCATTTCTAAAAGTAGATGTGAACCCTAAGGCTGGAAATACAATTTTCTTGCACAATTTATACAATTTTCTTGCACAATTCTCCTTTAGATTTACCAAATCCATATAATATGAGGTCTAACCTTTCAATTTGTATGCAATCAAGCATGTCCTTGCACTACATAGTTGAAGGTAAATCTAAAGGAAATTGAATAAGAAACTTGTATAATGTATGGCCAGCTTACTGAATTATATTTAGCTTGTGTCTGTTTATCATAAATAACAAGCCAAATTCAGATACTTACACTGCCTGCATCTAAAACAAATACATAATGTATACAAAACATAATCATGGCACATAGGGGTTGATTTAATAAAGATAGAGAGGCTGTGTATTTTGCCTTTGCATGGGAATTTGCCCCATAGCTTAGAGAACGAGGTGAAACCCTGCAGACTTCCATTGAATCATGTGCAAGCAAATATGCTGCTTTTTTTCCTTGCACACGCATAGCTCCCACTTTCCCTGATTTTGAGGCATTGTCCCTCATTTGGCCCCAAGTCCCTCTGTCCCCCTTTCCTCCTCATTTGTGCCTCATTTTGGTCTTTTCTGATCTACCGTATATAGTTGTATATAAAATGCACTATTTATCTATCAAAAAGTTTCTTGCAGTGCTAAACCTTTCATCCAATTTCTAAATTGCTGCATTTGTAAGTTTCAAAAACCAATATAAAAAAATAGTAGTGGTAAAAGAAAAGAACTTGTGGGTTTAACCAATCATTTGTTGTATAATTCTTCTTTAAGGGGGACGTGGCAAGGGGTGTGTCCTATGCCTACATACTTTTGCTAATACAGTGCCTTGAAAAAGTATTCATACCTCTTGACATTTTACACATTTTGTTATGTTACAACCAAAAACTTAAATTTTTACAAATACAAGTGAAACTCGAAAAATTTGAATATTGTGCAAAAGGTAATTTATTTCACCAATGCAACCTAAAAGGTGAAACTAAAATATGAGATAGACTCATTACATGCAAAGCAAGATAGTTCAAGCCGTGATTTGTCATAATTGTGATGATTGCTTACAGAAAATTAGAATATTGTAAAAAGGTGCAATATTCTAGGCTCAAAGTGTCCCAGTCTAATCAGCTAATTAAGCCATAACACCTGCAAAGGGTTCCTGAGCCTTGAAATGGTCTCTCAGTCTGGTTCAGTAGGAATCACAATAATGGGAAAGACTGCTGACCTGACAGTTGTGCAGAAAACCATCATTGACACCCTCCATAAGGAGGGAAAGCCTCAAAAGGTAACTGCAAAAGATGTTGGATGTTCCCAAAGTGCTGTATCAAAGCACATTAATAGAAAGTTATGTGGAAGGGAAAAGTGTGGAAGAAAAAGGTGCACAAGCAGCAGGGATGACCGCAGCCTGGAGAGGATTGTCAGGAAAAGGCCATTCAAAAGTGTTGGGAACTTTTACAAGGGGTGGACTGAGGCTGGAGTCAGAGCATCAAGAGCCACCACACACAGACGGATCCTGGACATGGGCTTCAAATGTCGTATTCCTCTTGTCAAGCCTCCTGAACAACAAACGTCAGAAGCGTCTTACCTGGGCTAAAGAAAAACAGACCTGATCTGTTGCTCAGTGGTCCAAAGTCCTCTTTTCTGATGAGAGAAAATTTTGCATCTCATTTGGAAACTAAGGAGCTGGAGTATGGAGGAAGAATGGAGAGGCACACACTGCAAGATGCTTGAAGTCCAGTGTGAAGTTTCCACAGTCTGTGTTGGTTTTGGGGGCCATGACATCTGCTGGTGTTGGTCCACTGTGCTTTATTAAGTCCGGGGTCACCACAGCCGTCTACCAGGAGATTTTGGAGCACTTCATGCTTCCTTCCACAGACGAGCTCGATGGGGATGCTGACTTCATTTTCCAGCAGGTCTTGGCACCTGCCCACACTGCCAAAAGCACCAAAACCTGGTTCATGACCGTGGGATTACTGTGCTTGATTGGCCAGCAAACTCGTCTTACCTGAATCCCATAGAGAATCTAAGGGGCATTGCAAAGAGAAAGATGAGAGACATGAGACCCAACAATTCAGAAGAGCTGAAGGCCGCTATTGCAGCACCCTGGTCTTCCATAACACCTCAGAAGTGCCACAGGCTGATCGCTTCCATTCCACGCCGCATTGAGGCAGTAATTGCTGCAAAAGGGGCCCAAACCAAGTACTGAGTACATATGCATGCTTATACTTTTCAGAGGCCCGATTTTGCTCTATGTACAATCCTTGTTTTATTGATTGCATGTAATATTCTAATTTTCTGAGATTGTGGATTTGGGGTTTTCATGAGCTGTAAGCCATAATCATCACAATTATGACAAATCACGACTTGAACTATCTTGCTTTGCATTAGTGAAATAAATGAACTTTTGCACAATTTTAAAAAATTTCGAGTTTCACCTGTAAATATGTGAAAATTGTGGCATGCATTTGTATTCAGCCCCCCTCAGTCAATATTTGTAGAACCACCTTTGGCTGCAATTACAGCTGCAAGTCTTTTTGGGGATGTCTCTACCAGCTTTGCACATCTAGAGAGTGAAATTTTTGCCAATTTTTCTTTGCAAAATAGCTCAAGCTCTGTCAGATTGGATGGAGAGCATCTGTGAACAGCAATTTTCAAGTCTTGCCACAGATTCTCTATTGGATTTAGGTCTGGACTTTGACTGGACCATTCTAACACATGTATATGCTTTGATCTAAACCATTCCATTGTAGCTCTGGTTGTATGTTTAGGGTCATGGTCCTGCTGGAAGGTGAAGCCCCGGTCTCAAGTCTTTTGCAGACTCTAATGCCTTGTACACATGATCGGTTTTCCCGGCGGTAAAAAGTCCGCCGGGAAAACCGAGAACCTGCTCGGTAGCTTTTTCCCCCTACACACGGCTGGGTTTCCCGACAGGAAAACTGCCATGAGAGCTTTGGTCGGGAATCCCGGCCGTGTGCATACTCCATCGGCACTGCCTCCCTCTTTACTCGCCATTTCCCATTGACCCCAACTATTACCAACATATTTTTACTGTCCTTATTTCCACAACAGATACAACTACCATGCATCAGCCCCTGAGGAAGCGAGTGGAATCTTGCAAAACGCGTAGGGAATAATGATGCGTTTTTGTATATCTGCATGCGTTGAGGACCTTACTCTCCCCAACAAGCTCTTATAATGATTTTTATACAACAATATTTGTTCAAGTAACCTTGTCTATGTGCATGTATCCACTGGCTCAGCTATCATTTGTCATCATATTGTTCAAGGATGTATTATATTTGCTATGTATTCACAATTATCTGTACTTATAATGTTTTACATTGGCTACCATGCCGGGTGACGCACAATCATTGTTGACTCCATTTTGTTTCTACAGCATCTGTTACTAATAAATTGTTTTTATTATGCACCTGTGTGAGCATGTGCCTAACTCTCTCACCTCACTCAAAGTCCCAGGGTGACATGCATTTTTTGCTTTTCTGTCCATTGGCACTGCCTCGCAGTGCTTACCATTGGAAAACTCCTGAGAAAAAAACATGTTCTCCTTTTTCCTGCCGGGATTCCCGGCGGTTTTCCTGCCGGGAAAACTGCAATTTAGCATACACATGGCCGTTTTTCCTGGTGAAAAACTGTCATGTCAAACCGGTCGTGTGTACGAGGCATGAGAGGTTTTCTTCTAAGATTGCCCTGTATTTGGCTCCATCCATCCCCCCATCAATTCTGACCAGCTTCCCTTTCCCTGCTGAAGAAAAGTATCCCACAACATGATGCTGCCACCACCATGTTTCACAGTGGGGATGGTGTGTTCAGGGTGATGTGCAGTGTTAGTTTTTTTGCCACACATAGCGTTTTGCTTTTAGACCAAAACGCTCAATTTTGGTCTCATCTGACCAGAGCACCTTCTTCCACATGTTTGCTGTGTCCCCCACATGGCTTCTCACAAACTGCAAACAAGACTTCTTATGGCTTTCTTTCACCAATTCTTTTTTGCCACTCTTTCATAAAGGCCAGATTTGTGGTGTGCACGACTTACAGTTGTCCTGTGGACAGAATCTCCCACCTCAGCTGTGGAGCTCCTCCAGATTTACCATGGGCCTTTTTGCTGCTTCTCTGATTAATTCTTTCCTTCCTGGCCTTTCAGTTTAGGTGGACGGCCATGTCTTAGTAAGTTTGCAGTTGTGCCATACTCTTTTCCATTTTTGTATGGTGGGTTGAACAGAGCTCTGTGAGATGTTCAAAGTTTGGGATATTTTTTCATAACCTAACACTGCTTTAAACTTCACCACAACATGATGCTGTTTGTTCACTAAGGTTCTCTAACAAACCTCTGAGGGCTTACAGCTTATACAGATTAAATTAGACATAGGTGGGCTCTATTTACTATTTAATTAGGTGACCTCTGAAGGCAATTGGTTCCACTAGATTTTCCAGCGATTGGTTCCACTAGAAAAAAGGGCACCCGTACAACTGTGCAAGACTGAAAGTGGTTGTAAAGGCTGAAGGTTTTTTACCTTCATGTATTCAATACATGAAGGTGAAAAAACCTTCTATGTCTAGCCCACCACACATCCCCACTAATACTCACCTCTCGTCGACCCCGACCTTGACCCTAACACTGACCCTGGCAAACCTTACCTTAATCTTTAAATCGTTTTTTTTTAAAAGGAACACTTTGCAAGGAGAGGAAGATACAACGTATTAACGCCTTCTCTCTCTTGCACCATGCGGCTAGGTTCCTGGGGTCTCCGTACCGCAAGTTCGGTCCTGATTGATTGCGTTTAGGGTACCGACCACAGGAGGGAGCCAGGATGCCGACCCCCTTGCTAACGGAGGACCTGTCACCTACGCCAAGTACCACCCCTTACTGTCTGACTGCCATAGGTGTGCACAGCCTATTGCATTAGGGTGTGCACCCCAAAGCTCAAACACACATTACCGATAACTCACAATGTTCATTCAGAAAGGGAAGAGGTTGGTAAATTACATATTTACTGGCCCCTTCCCTCACTCATCCTAAAACATCTCTGCAGCAACAGCCAACGGGAGAGCAGAGGAGGAAAGTTGGAGTCGCGGTGGGAGGGGAGGGCAGTAGGGGGAATCTGTGCTGCACAGGATGATTAGGGTGTGCCTGGGCACACCCGGCACACCCTGTGCGCACGCCTATGCTGACTGCTATTACATTGCCATCACTCCATGGTTACCCATAGCAACTACACTCTTCCCGGCAGTTTCTCTGCTGAGTTTGGGGTGGCCTGTCTTTCCTATCTCTTCACCCCACGTGTGCTCGACTACAGGCCCTGTTCTTCTGATACACCATGTACCTTCATGCACCCTTTTTGAATGACTTCAGATCAGGCTCAGAACAGTTGAAAGTGGGGAGGGGGAGAGAAGCACAACAACCATAGTGTAGCTTGTAAAGTGTAATTTTATTATAAAATATAAAAAAGCACTTACAAAAATAAAAATGGGGTTTTGCATGACAGTCAGGTAGCCTCTGGGACAGAGATGAGACACGCAACCAAAATGCCTTGCTTTGGCCACTGGCAAGAGAGCGGAGATGGAATGGAAGCAGGAAACCACTGTCACTAGAAAGCCAAAACCATGGCTGGAACACAGGGCCCAGGGTATGAAGCCACCTTATGTAGTAGGAAAATGCTGGAACCGGAACGCGTTTCAAAGCAACCGTGCTTCTTCTTCAGTTATTCATGTAATATGTGGCATGTACACATACATTACAGCCAATAGAGTTTACAGTCTTTTTTTTATATTTTTAAGTTGCACTTCTGTTTTGTCAAAAAAACACTATTCTTGTTTGTTTACGAAACTTGGCTTTATCTATAAAGATGTTATATATCACCACCGCTAAATATGTGTCTGTAGTGCATTTTTAAACCTTCATACCATAAATAATTACATGTTATTAGGTTTTTACTCCAAGAGTATACAATGAGTTTGGAAATTCTAGAGAAATGCTCAAATAATTCATCACAATTTAACTAAACCTATTCGTTTTTAGTTGACTAAAATGTACAAGAGATTTTAGTCGACTAAAATATGACTAATACTAAAACAATTCAGATGACTAAAGTACAATATTAACCCAAATTTTAAAGAAAACACCCGGACCAACCGCTTGATTCGTTACAGACAGTAGAATATAATAGAACTGTCCCTGCTATGAGACCTTTCACTTGGACAATACATCCATGTATAAAGTGCAGTCCCCGTGACTAGAACCAATATATGCAAAAAAGGGAGGGGGGGGGGTCATTCTCCCAAGTAAGTCTCATTCACGGGACTCTACTGTCTATCTAATCAGCTTTATTAGAAAAAAACACACATAATACAAAGAAATATTTTGTCAAGATTTATTTCGTATTATGTGTGTTTTTTAGAATAAAGCTGCTTTGACCGTAGTGTCCCATGAATGAGGCTTACCGTATTTATCGGCGTATAACACACACTTTTTTCCCCTTAAAATCAGGGGAAAATCGTGGGTGCGTGTTATACGCCGATACCCACATATCCCCGGCGGTCTCCGCTGACTGTGAGCGGAGCCGAGATACACATAGCCGAGTGTACTCGGCTATACTCGGCTTTTCTCGGCTCCGCTCACAGTCACACCCAGTCCCGCCATTGGACCTGTGTTATGTCCATCATAGGTCGGGACTCGGCGTGACTGTGAGCGGAGCCGAGAAAAGCCGAGTATAGCCGAGTACACTGCATACTCTCAGTCCCTGCATTCTTGGCGGCGTTCGCCCCGCTCCGCCCAGTCTCGGCGCCAATTTTAAATTCCGGCAAGGTGACACTGGGGCAAGGCTGCACGGCTGCACTGTGACAAGGCTGAAATGGACTCTGTGGCAAGGCTGAAATGTACTCTGTGGCAAGGCTGCACTGTGACAAGGCTGCAATGGACACTGATAAGGCTGCATTTAAATGTAAGTTATTTTTCCTTAAACTTCCCTCCTAAAAGTTTTTTTCCATAAAATTCCCTCCTAAACTTGGGGTGCGTGTTATACGCCAGCGCGTGTTATACGCGAATAAATACGGTACTTAGGAGGACTCCCACCACCCTTTTTTGCAGATGACTAAAGTACGACTAAAACTAAAATGGCATTTTAGTCAAAAGACTATAACTATAACTAAATCGAAACTTGAAGTCAAATTTAACACTGGTGCGGGCAGTTCGCAAGTGGCTACATTTTCACAAGTAGGCTCTTTGTTCTTTTCCCATGCAGTAACCCCCCATGCCCGGCCTTCCCCATATTTATATGTACCACAGGGTTGAGGGCAGAACCCAAAAAAGCCTAGGGAAAATGCAGAACCGGCATTAAAGTGGTTTTAAAGCCTAAACATTTTTTACCTTGATGCATTACTTGCATTAAGGTAAAAAATGTTTAGGCATCGAATTTGGCCCCTTACCTCCCCCTGATACTTACCTGAGTCCTTATTCGATCCAGTGCTGTGCACATCTGCAGCTCTTCTCTCTCCTCACTTCCAGGTCTCACTAGCTTTGCCAGGGCAAGGGGAGCCATTGGCTTCCGCTGCTGTCAATCAAAGCCAGCGTTGAGGGAGTGGGGGGTGGGCCAAGTCCCGCTGTCTGTGTCAGTAGTGTCTATTGACACAGACAGTGTGGCTTGGGAACGAGCATGCATGAGTGCCCCCATGGAAGCAGCTTCCCATGGGGGCACTGGACAAAGTGGAGGAGCCAGGAGCGCCGGCAGGGGACCCAAGAAGAAGAGGTTCGGGGTCACTTTGTGCAATTACTTTGCACAGAGAAGGTAAGTATAGAGATGTTTGTTATTTATTTATTTTTCTTTACAAGCGCTTTAACCCTTTCCCCACCCAGGCAGCCCAGTCACTAACTATAACAACAACACACCATTATTACGCACCTACCTACATGCTTTGACTTTAAAAAACAGCCTAGCCCGTACCTCAATTTCATTGGGTCAACTGGCTAAGCTTCATGTTTAATAATTGCAGGATGCATTCACGCTACCTATAGATGTCTGTTGATACTTTTATTATTTTCCATCCCTCTCCCATTCTGTATTTGTTTTACTCTACCACCCCCTCTTGTATTTGTGTTTCATATTTTTGTATTGAAACTTTTAAAAAAAAATAATAAAAATTGTCAATTATAAAAAATAAAAAAAAACAGCCTAGCATTGCATTTAACTTCTTTCAGCAATTGATAGGGTTCCAATCCATTCCTACTCTATCCAAAATTATCAAACGTTTTTGTTATACATACACTTTAACCACTCCCATAATTTACAAATACCTTTCTATTCGCCTCCTTGCAGCTCCATTCACCTGTAAGAGAAAAGAGAATAATCTGACTTGGACATAAAAAAAAAAAAGGGCTAATAACTTCCCACCTCCCACATGACAGCAGTAGTAACCAGAGACTGGTTCCTTAGGCGCCAAGCGCTGTCACATGGGAGGGTGGGGACGGAGTCACATGCTCCTTCATACCCAAAAGTACACATAAGAAGAATGTGTTTGTGTAAGGATTATAGCATATTTAAAAAAAAATATGTTGATAAAAACTATCATGGAACATATAAAATCAAAAGTACCATCCTGCTGGTTATCCTGCCGTGATCTTAGAATTTCTAATCCTTTAAAAATAAAAGAACAGAAGGAATTGGAAAGAGCAAAAAGGCCAAACCAGGACAGTAATACCTCTCCCAAAACAAGAATTCAGATGCTGTGTACTGGCAAATATCAATGCTCACACTTCACCCTGTGAACCACTACCAATGCCAACTGGAGTAAAGTGAAATATTACTGATCTTTCCTGGTTTAGCGGTATAACTAGGAAAGCATATGCAGTAGCATGTTTCTAATGGTCAAATAAAAGTCAACAACACATAAGGAGGTATGAAAAAGCTAGCCATAGACATCAGAGTATGGTCAGTTGTATAAGCATGACTAATGTCGCGTACACACGACCGTTTTTCCTGTCATGCAAAAAAACAACGTTTTTCTCGACGTGATTCATCGTGATTCCTCTCAAGCCTGCCTTGCATACACAGGTTCATGAAAAAAAGTGCTCGAGCAAAGCGCGGTGACGTACAACACGTACGACAACACGTACGACGGCACTATAAAGGGGAAGTTCCATTCGAATGGCGCCACCCTTTGGGCTGCTTTTGCTGATCTTGTGTTAGTAAAGTTTGGTGAGAAACGATTCGCGCTTTTCATCCTCGTGCTTTTCAGTCTGTTACAGTGTGACGAATGTGCTATCTCCATTACAAAAGCTAGTTTTACCAGAACGAGCGCTCCCGTCTCATACTTGATTCTGGGCATGCACACGAGCGGTTTTTGCAACGAGAAAAAGAACGACGGGAAAAACGACGAGAAAAAATAGAGCAGGTTCTAATTTTTTTGCGGGCAGTTTTCTCTTCGAGAAAACTGCTATGGAGCATATACACGACCGGTTTCCACGACCAATCTAAAAAATGGCAGTTTTCTCGTCATGAAAAACGGTGGTGTGTACGCGGCATAAGGTATTAAATATGGCTTGTTAACTATGGCACCCAAAAATTGGAGTTAAATTGGCATAGCAGCCTTCTTATTAACCAAAATATAAATAACAAATAGTTAACAGATCAAGAAAAAAATTAAATTAATAAAAAGAAATAAAAATAGAAAAGATAGAAAATAATAACCTGCAAGACAAAGGCATAATGAGCCAGTATGCATAGCATACTAGCTCATTATGAATTACTTACCTTCGAAGTCCCCGCAGCGGTCCCCATACCCCGCTCTGGCCATTGCTCCCGGAGTTACTTTCGGGTATTGCGGGATCCGGCGCTTTGATTGGCTGGAGCCGCGATGACATCACTCCCGCACATGCGCCGCCGGTAACGGCACACTCACTGAAGTGCGCATGTGCCGATGTTGTCGACACATGCAGATACAGGGGATATCTCCTAAACCGTGTTTAGGAGATATCTGGGTAACCAGGTTTAAGAGATATCTGGGGTATTATTATTATTATACAGGATTTATATAGCGCCAACAGTTTACACAGCGCTTTACAATATAAAAGGGAGACAATACAGTTATAATATAATAAAATACAAGAGGATTAAGAGGGCCCTGCTCAGAAGAGTTTACAATCTAATAGAGTGGGGCAGGTGGTAGAAAAGGTTGTAGCTGTGGGGAATGAGCTGATGGAAGTGGTAAAAGGTTAGTTGGAGAGGTGATAGGCTTCCCTGAAGAGATGAGTTTTCAGGGATCGCCTGAAGGTAGCAAGAGTAGGGGATAGCTGGGCAGGTTAAGGTAGCGAGTTCCAGAGGATGGGAGAGGCTCTGGGTAGCTACAGGTAAGCCTTATTATGGGCTTACCTGTAGCAAAAGGTGGATTGTAAGGGTTTACAACCACTTTAAAGAAAGCAGCCACAAGGTCCTAATAGGCATAAAAACCAAGACAGTACCTGCTCGTCATTTCCCAGGCCTCCAACCGTAAAACCACAGACTCAGAGACAACTCGCAGGTACACATACACCAACTGGGAGTCGTACCTCAGACGGGTCCCTACACCATACCTTTTTTGTGCCCATATGACCCTAAAAGTACCTTGCACCCCACCAATCGCCACATCTAGCTCTACAGAACACCCAATTCCTCAACCCGAAAAACCCACCAAATGCAGGACAGGAGAGTGGGAAGTTGTTCCACGCTTGCTGCTGACTAAAGACCCTCCCCATCCAGTCTCCTAACCACTTCCACCAAAGCTCCCCCTAGCCCAGACATGGCCCAATCAGCCAACTCTAAGCCTATCCTGCAACAGCCCAACTGTATCTCCCTGTATACAAGCCCCTTTTAACCCCTGTCATGCCGGCCCTCCGTCTAGTGCCTTTTGGTTCTACTCCGAGCCTCTCTTGACTTCCATGTTACCGTGTCTTGGCTTTGGAAGCAGGCACGTTCCTGTTTAGGATAGGAAGGAAGGAGAAAACAGTAATAGCACAGACATTTTTAAGGGTAGAAAGAACAGCAATTTCACAAGGTTCACTAACTTGTCCTATCTAAAATCTTTGAACCATGGCTGTGGGTATCTTACAACTTCAACAGGTATGCTTCATCGGTTATCCTCACGGTTGGAACCAGTAGGCTGGAATTAGTATTTTTCAACTGGTCACCACTTTCCAAGATAACCCTGGTTTCATCTCTGCAAAACACACAAGTCACATTGGGGTTGATTTACTAAAACTGGAGAGTGCAAAATCTGGCGCAGCTCTTCATAAAAACCAGCTTCCAGGTTTTTTTTGTCAAAGTTTAATTGAACAAGCTGAAGTTAGAAGCTGATTGGCTACAATGCACAGCTACATCAAGTTTTGCACTCTCCAGTTTTTAGTAAATCAGCCCCGTTCACACGAGGTGTTTTAATCCGTGCCTCGGGCAGGGCCATGTTTAGCGGCACAGGGATGCACAGGTGTTACATGTCTTCCTGTGCTGGCAGTCTCATAGCTTTTAATTGGGACGCAGTGGCTGCATGGACACAGCCACTTTTCCTCATGTGACACTCATTCCATATGCATAAACAGGACCATATCTTCCCCCCACTGGCCAATCAAGAGGCTGAAAACCCAGGACTAGAAGGCAGAGATGAGTTTAGTCCACTTTAATTTGTTCAATGGACTAGTATAGTTAGATAGACTTTATGTAGCTTACTAACAACTTAAAGTCGAACTCCGGGCAACACTATTCAAACAGTTACATGACTAAGGTACCTCAAATGCAATCCTGACCCTTGAACGCTAACTGCTACCCAACCCCCATAATTACCCCAACTTAAAATTACAAGAAAAACCATTGACACCAATGTTGGAGTCTCGGCCCCTTTATTAAAACAATAACAAAAAACATAACAAAACCTTCCTTAAAACAGGAAGCCAAAAATAATAAACAATCACCATAAAATAAAGGTTGCCGATCCTTGGAGGCCCCACTTATGAATTATACATTTTGTATCTGCGCAAGTACTTACACGGTCCCTAGCCGCACCACACCGGCTCTTGGACGAACCACGTTCAGCAGATACCACACTTTTGCTTACTAGTTAATCCACCATAACTGGCATTCCACCGGGGACTCCATACCTTAGATGGGTCCCTAATATGATAAGCACACAGTTTGTTTAACACTGCCTCCAAAGACCCCAACCGTAATAGAATGAAACAACAGACATAAGACGAACCACTCCGATGTAGGGCGGGTGGGCGGGAACGTTCTTTCCCCATGTTTCTTCACCGGGTGCCTGGGGTTCTTTTCTCCCCTCCCAAAACTCCCCACGAAGCCCCTCCCAAAGTGACTGTCCGCAAAAATCCCCTAAAAGGCCCCTTAACTGCAAAATTGTTAACCCTGTCACCTCCAGATTCCCCCGAGTCCCATATTATGTTAGTCCTACGCTCATTTTTATTTTATTTTATTTTTTGCTTCTGGCTGTACTGTGTGTTTTCCTTTTAGGATAACTATATAAATAAAAGCTGACCATTGTAAGCACCCCTTTCAGTGTTAAATGTAAGTTTTAGATGGTTTGACCATTTAACACCACCCACTCTAGGGCGCAGGGTCGCCACCCCCCTTAATCCATATGCCCGGGCCCCTAATGTACATGCAGGGCACTGGACACATGGATTCCAACTGTTTTTTTTTTAAGCACATGATTAGAGCTTAAGGCTCCAATTGGTTTAAAAAAATTGTGGGCTCAGGTAGTGCAGAGCACTTCGCCCTGAGCCCACCCAGTCGTGTGACAATAGCGAATTAATATTTGCTATTGTCTTCCTGATCCTCCTCAGGACACACTTGTTCAGCTGGGAGAAGCAATGGCCCGGCTCTTACTTCCTCCTGCCTTCTAGGTTAAAGTCAGTCTCCCACTGGGGGTGGCAGTGGATCGCCGCTGCGTTCTCGTAAATCTAACACCGGGGGGGTGGGGGCGTGGGTGTTACGTGGCGTAAATCAGTTTCCCTGGGGGTTACGCGGCGTTAGTCCCCCCCCCCCGAAATATTTAGCACTACCCGCCACTACTAGGGTGGTTATATTGCTCCTCCATAGATACAGTAAAGTAGCCATTCATACAAATACAATAGTAAGTAGGGCTTTTTGGGTACCACAGGAATTATTGTATAATACAACCACGAACATACCTATTTGTGGGCAATACATCTGGCTTCAGGATGTGGTCCTGGCACAACTAGATTTGGGATGCCTCCATGAGTAAAGGATAGGAGCAGATTGACATCTCTCTGAGTCTGTTATACCTCATCACTAAGATAAATAATCAGTGTTTAAATGAGAATAAGTGTCAGGAAAGGTGCTTTAGGAACCCTTTGGTAGAGATGCGGGTGCGCACACCTGTACTCTGACTCTGCCTGAACGCCACCTGTACCAACCCCTGGCTTGTCTATGGATTACGCTTCTGCATGCTCCTCCTGCTCATCTGCCTTGCTGTTACCGATCCTGTCCTGATTCCTGACTTCTCTTCTGCCTGCTGTCTGCATCTGACCTGCCTGCTGGTTGCTGACCTGGACTGCCTGACTCTGCTTACGGTTCTTCTTCCTGCACCCGACCTGTGCCTGACTCGTGCTCTAATCCATCTGACAGTAAGCATTTAGCCAGTCATCTGTCAGCAGAAGCACTCGTGCCACTCAGTTACCTTACCAGGGCTCCTGAGCCAGAGTTGTAAGAAAGGCCTACCTCTGCTCCATCACCAGGTACATTACAATAAGTCACCCCCTTTTGTGAGATGTCCCTGTGGGTTCTCTAAACCTTGCTCCTATCGCCTCCTCACCCCCTGTGAATGAGTGGACGCTTATTGTCAGGGACATGCTGGCCATAGCGCAGAGGATGTTTAAAGGCAGAGGCCATTGCGCATGCATGAGCACAATTCAAATATACTCTTCCTGGCAGGCACACGCCTGCCCATTAGCATTGGCGCCCAAATGACATATATAAGGATGGCAGATGCACTAGGGCCTTGCTGTCTGATCTGCAGCTTTCCCCTGTATCCTGTTCCCGCACCTGCCTTTTATCTGATTGTGACCCAGATTCCTGACTTCTCTGATTCTCTCTACTTCTGACCCCGGCTTGCTTGACCTTGATTGTCCTTTATCTGCTTGATTCTCTGTTGCCAAACGTCTGCCTGAACTTTGACCATTTTTTCCAGACGTCTCTGATGTACCTGATCTTCTGTGTATAACCTGGCTTGTCTGACTCTGCACCAGTCTCCTCCACTTGCTACAGCCTCTACGTACTTGCATCCGCAGTACCTCGGCACCTGCAACCTACCTGCATCTACAGCACCCCAGCATCCACAACGTGCCTGCATCCACAGCTATACCCAGCATATCCACTACCGCTGCTGGCTGCTTCACCTACTCACCTGCTACAGAGAACATCGCAGACCTACCTCACCCTGCTCTCGTGAACCACTGTTGCAACCTCAGTGGTCCCTGAACCGGGGCTGTACAAGAGGCCTTCTTCTGCTCGTCAGGCTCTACCTGAAGGTACGTGACACCCATACAATAACATAATATTGTTTTTAAATTTACTAAATATTATTCCAGATCTAGTGTTAATCTTCTCCTGATGAAGTGAATGTCGTTCATGAAACGCATTGAGAAAAAAGCTTTGGTACTTGGAAATATTCGGAGCACACTATGGGGTTAATTTACTAAAACTGGAGAGTGCAAAATCTGGTTCAACTGTGCAAGGTAGCCAATCAGCTTCTAACTTCAGCTTAGGCTTTGATAAAAATAAAAAAAATGGACGCTGATTGGTTACTATGGAGAGCTGCACCTGATTTTGCACTCTCCAGTATTAGTAAATCCAACCCCAAAAAGGATGGTATAAAATGATAACTGTCAAATAATAGGATTTTTATAACAGCTTACCTGTAAAATCCTTTTCTTGGAGTACATCACGGGACACAGAGCGACATAGTCATTACTAATGGGTTATATAGATACCGTCAGGTGCTGGCACTGGCAACTTCCAAAACCGGAAGTACCCTCCCCTATATAAGCCCCTCCCATCCGGGAGCACCTCAGTTTTGTAGCAAAGCAATAAGTGTCCCCAAAGAGGGGCGGGAGCTCTGTGTCCCGTGATGTACTCCAAGAAAAGGATTTTACAGGTAAGCTGTTATAAAAATCCTATTTTCTTTCTCGTACATCACGGGACACAGAGCGACATAGTCATTACTAATGGGATGTCCTAAAGCAATGCCAAATGAGGGGGGGGGATACACCATATATAAGCTGAGCGCTATCAGACATGAGGATCTTTTGCGGCCTGCAACACACTGCGCCCAAAGGCGACATCCTCCTGACTTCTAACGTCCACCTGGTAGAACCTAGTAAACGTGTGAACTGAAGACCATGTTGCGGCCTTACAGATTTGAGCCAGGGAGGCCTGGTGATGCACTGCCCATGAAGTTCCAACTGCTCTCGTAGAGTGCGCTCTAACTTTGAACGGAGGCGGTCTCCTTCTCAAGCCATAAGCTTGCATAATGACCTGTCGAATCCACTTGGCTAAAGTAGATTTTGACGCTGCCTGACCCTTTCTGGGGCCTTCCGGCAGAATAAACAAAGTATCCGTTCTGCGAATCTGAGCAGTGGCTTTTAGATAAGCTTTAACTGCTCTTACTACATCCAAAGAATGCAATAACTTTTCCTCTACCGAAGTAGGTTTGGGGAAAAAAGAAGGAAGAACCACATCTTGGTTCAAATGAAACCTCGATACCACCTTAGGAAGAAAGGCTGGATGAGGACGTAACACTACTCTGTCCTTATGGATAACCAGATATGGCTTCTTACAGGACATAGCTGCTAATTCCGATACTCTTTTAGCCGAACAAATGGCTACTAGAAAAATCAATTTCCTGGTGAGAAGCACCAAGGAAATATGCTGTAATGGTTCAAATGGTTGTTTCTGTAGAACCGACAGAACCAAGTTTAGATCCCATGGACATATGGGAATATTAACCGGAGGACTAATACGCATCACTCCTTGTATAAAGGCTTTGACTAGTGAATGCGAAGCCAAGGGCCTTTGAAAAAATATTGACAAGGCCGAAATCTGACCCTTGATAGTACTCAAGGCAAGCTTCCTATCTACAGCCCACTGTAGGAAGTCCAGAATCCTACCTATTACGTACTTATGTGGATGCCATTTCTTGGCCTCACACCACGCGATGTACGCCTTCCAGATTCTATAGTAGATCTGCCTGGATACCGGCTTCCTGGCATTGATCATGGTAGATACCACAGCATTAGAGAGCCCTCTCTTTTTTAGAATGTGGGCTTCAATAGCCAGGCCGTCAAACCTAGGGCTGGTAAGGAAGGGTGGTATATCGGTCCTTGCGAAAGCAGGTCCGGACGACGTGGGAGAGTCCAAGGACTCCCCACTAAAATTTTACAATCTCCGCGTACCACGCTCTTCGGGGCCACGCTGGAGCCACCGGAATCACTGGTTTCTTTTCTACCCTGATTCTGCGGAGTAATCGAGGTAACCATTGTGGCGGTGGGAATGCATATATCAGCTTGAACTGATCCCAAGGGAACACTAGGGCATCCGAGCTGCACGCTAGGGGATCCCTTGTCCGAGAGACAAACCTGTCCCCCTTTGCGTTGAATCTGGATGCTAGAAGATCTACATCCGATGTTCCCCACCGCTGACATATTGTCCAGAAAACCTCGGGGTGAAGGGACCCTTCCTCTGGGCCTAATTGCTGGCGACTTAGAAAGTCCGCCTTCCAATTCTCCACTCCTGGAATGAATACCGCAGATATGGCTGGGACATATTTTTCTGCCCATTTCAGGATGTAATTTACTTCCCTCTGGGCTGCACGACTCCTGGTGCCCCCCTGATGATTGATATATGCCACTGCTGTGGCATTGTCTGATTGAATTCTGACAGGGGACCCTTGGAGTTTGGATGTCCATGCTACTAGGGCATACCGGGCTGCTCGTATCTCTAAGAGATTGATGGGCAGGGCCTTTTCTGCATCCGACCATCTGCCCTGGAGAGACTATTGCTCCAGTACTGCTCCCCAGCCTATAAGGCTGGCATCTGTAGTGACCACCTTCCAAGAAATCGGACTGAAGGATTTCCTTTTTTCCAGATTCTGGGGAACCAACCACCAACGGAGGCTCTTGCGAACGGAAGGGGACAAGGACATTGTAGTCTAGGGCCTGAACTTTTTTGTTCCAGGCTGACAGTATGGCCCCTTGCAAATTCCTTGAATGGAATTGACCGTAGGGTACTGCTTCGAATGATGCCACCATTTTTCCCAGCAGCCTCATATACAGGCGTATGGACGGCTGTCTTTTTTGTACCCACTAAGTGGATCAAATCTTTCAAAGACAACACCTTTCCTCGAGGCAAGAATATTTTTCTCTGGCCTGAATCCAACCTTAGCCCCAAGTATTCCAGACTTTTGACTGGTTTTTAGGGCTGACTTGTCTCGGTTGATAATCCAACCGTGAGATTCCAGATACTTGATTGTCTTGTGAACGACCACGTCTAGTTTTTTCACTGAGTGGTCTATCAGCAACAAGTCATCCAGATATGCCATTATCATTACACCTTGTGTTCTTAGATTGGCCAATAAAGGGCCAGAATTTTTGTAAACACTCGTGGTGCTGTGGCCAAACCGAAGGGTAAGGCTCTGAACTGAAAATGGCGCCCTTCTACTGCAAAGCGTAGAAATTTTTGGTGGACTGGAAAGATGGGAATGTGCAAATAAGCATCTTTGATGTCGATCGCGGCTAACCAATCCTCCCCTTGTAGGGCAGTGGCCACCGATCGGATCGACTCCATCGGAAAGTCCTGATATACAGGAATTTGTATAGCCCTTTTAGAATTAATATGGGCCTCCCGTCCGCGTTTGCTTCGGGACTGTAAAGAGGTTTGAGTAAAACCCGAACCCTCATTCTTCCAGGGGAACCTCCATAATTACTCCTTGGAGCAATAGTTGTTCTAGTGCCAACAGGAGGGACTCTCTCTTCCGGGGATCCCTTGGCACGTTTGACCTTAAAAATGGGAAGGAGGAGAGTCTTTTAACTCCAAACTGTATCCCAAACCTACTGCGGAGAGCACCTATCTGTCTTGATCGTGTCCCGCCAGGTCTCTTGCGAACAACTGGAGTCCTTCCCCCACCCGACTGAGTGGGGGCTTCAATGAATTTAACTTTGGGGGAGGTTTTGTACCTCCCCTGACCCAGGGTTTCTCATTACCCTGCTACTGTCCCTGTTTTTTACCCCCGGGATTTGACCGAGGAGGCCGTCGGAACTGTTACACAGCCGATGCCCCAGGGACTGGAGAAGCAGGCCTCTTAAAGAGGGACCTCTAACTCTGTTTTTAACCGGCAAGAGCGTATTTTTACCGCTGGAAATTTTCTGGATATATTTGTCCAGGTTTTCCCTGAATAAGCGTTCACCATGAAATGGGACGCTAACCAGCCATTCTTTACAGGGAGCTTCAGCAGACCAGTTTTTGAGCCATAGGAGCCTACGCATATGTACTATAGACAGCGTAAGGCGGGAGGCCTGATGGACTGAATCCTTTATGGCGTCAACCGCAAAGCCTAAGGCTCTAGGTAGATCAGCTAGGGCAAAGACTGCTGATCTGTCAAGTCCCTCAAGACCTGTTTCAACTGATCCTTCACTGCTTAGCAGACCCCAATAGCTGCTACTGCTGGTTGTATCACCAAGCAGATTTTCATAAGGACTCCAATCTTTTATCTATTGGGTTCTTGAACATTTGGACATTTCCGTGATTTATACATACAAGAGATGGCTGCATCCACTGTAGGGACCGTCCATTTTTTTTTAATTTTTTTATGAACTTATCCTCCATGGGATAGACCACCGGAAATCTCTTGGGGGAATAAATATTTTCTCAGGACGTTCCCAATCCTGGTAAATGAGCCCTTTCAGTAAAGGGTGAAGTGGAAAAGAACAAACAGTCTGGGGGCTTCTAGCGACCCCAACGAGGATACAGTAGTGGTTGATGGTTCCGCAAGGTGCATTTTTAAATGCTGATCGGACCATGTTAGTCAGAGACTGAACCCATAATCTTTCAGCTTGAGATGCTGAGAAAAGGTTCCCCCACTGTTGATTCCTCTATAACAGAATCAACCTCATCCTGATCCCCTTCAGGCAGGTCGATCCCTGTATGGGACTGTTGCTCTGCTAACAGGCACTCTGAAGGAGGAGACGGAGATCGGGCGTGCTTTCCCTGACAGGGAGGCAGCGATAAATGTTGACAATCTCTCTCTAATCCTCCCAGAGCTGAGGAAAAAACCTCCTCTGTTACATACACAGGAGCAGGTGAACTGAGGACAGCCACAGTACCAAGTACCCCTGCGGGGTCTCTACGGTCACTTACCTCTGAACTTCAGGGGAGACTGGTGCAGCAGAAGTATGCCCAAGATCCTCCGAGCCCGATGAGACCCCCTTCGCTTCCTGGAAGATTCAGTTCCGGAGCTTCTGGACGGCATATTCCTAAGCCTAAAGCTGAGGTATTCCAGCCGTAATACACCACTTTTACTGAGAATAGTCTAGCACAATTGCTGCTATATCACAGTTGGTGTCTACTAATGTGCCTTTCTAGGGGATGCCTGTATCAACCGCTTGCTGTATGCCCTTTTTTTTTAAATGTTGCCAGCTCTGTCTCTGTACTTCATAGCCAGCTCACCACACAAAACTGTGGTTTTTACATGCTGGGACGCCCGCACATGCGCAGAAGCGCTGCGGCGCACACAGAGCGTCATACCCAGGCTCCGCCCCCTTTCCTGGCTCACCTCTATATATAGAGGCGCGTGCACGCGCACACGCGCGGCCACGTGCGCCTTCGGCGCTAATTTTGAAAAATGGAGACTAGGGACAAGAGCCAGGGCCCCTCTTTGCCGCAGGCCGGGGGATGGACGAGCATTGCAACATGGCAGAGGAAGCAGTTTCCCATAAGAGAACTCACCATCTGCCTGGACTTGCTCTGCTGAGAAGCAACTAGTCCACATGACAAGAAAACATTCCACAGCGGCCTCTAGTGGACAAACACAGGTACCGCAGTCTAATATCTTAAATATATATAAAAAAAAAATTTTTTTTTTTTTTTTTCCTTGCCCACCATTAAAAATTATTACATTTTTTTAGTAGTTACAGGCATGCACAGAATTTTGCGGGAATACCATTAGGTAACAGACAGAAAGACAAATTAGGCTTGGGGGTCCCCCAATAGAACCAAGTTCCTGGGGGCCCCCACTTACCTGTTCCCCGCCGCAGGACTTTGTTTGGTCCACAAAAGCCCAAACTTCACCTATCACGGCAGGCATTGTAATCAAACCTTCAGGGACCGGGTTCCCAAGGATTCCACTCCCCTGGACCTGTATAGCACCCTGCACAGAAAACATCTTGGTCGTGGGTATGACCAGAGCTCTGGATCCCAGGGTCCAGCTCTCCTAAGAGAAGCATTACAGGCAAAACCTTGCTCTTCTCTGCAAGGCCCGGGTACCGACCGTTTAGCTATGAAGCTTTTTTGGTCGGATCCGGAATAGCTTACTGAGGCCCAAAAGAACCTGTACGCAAGCTCAGTGAAAAACACATGTTTCTTCTTGGCCAACACCTTAGACACTGGCAAAAAACTGAGGTGCTCCCGGATGGGAGGGGCTTATATAGGGGAGGGTACTTCCGGTTTTGGAAGTTGCCAGTGCCAGCACCTGACGGTATCTATATAACCCATTAGTAATGACTATGTCGCTCTGTGTCCCGTGATGTACGAGAAAGAAAATACAAGCCCCTTTGTGGATGTTCTAATAACTGATTCATGTGAATGAAATTATAAGCAAAATATGTTTTTATTATGCAAAAATTGTGATTTTATGATACTGTATAACGTTATGAATTTTATGTTCTTGATTGTTTTGTACTATAAATGCTGTGGTACCCAAACAGTCCTGCTTTGTATTGTCTTTGTATGAGTTTCTACGTTGTACATCATGACATGTTGGTACACTGAGATATTTTCACTGGGGGGGGGGGTCCAATATCTTTCTTGAATGAAAGTCGCCACGCTAGGATAGGAAGTGTGTTACTGGCTGGGTCACCAGGTGAAAAAAAAAGGCAAAAAAGCCTAAAGAAAGAAAATGAATGCAGCCGCTATATCGGGATTGGTAAGCTGCAATATATAAAAAAAAATCTTGGCTTTGGATTCGCTTTAATTTCTAAATAAAAGACAGTTAGAGCAATGCTATCTGTGCATAGAGGCCCAAATGGGAGGTCTCGGACACAGCAGTAAGGGCCACTCCAGAATGTGAGAATGCTCCCGGCACTTCGCTAACTGCCTTATGAAACTCATTAGTGACCCTTGAGATTTGCATTTGAAGGACTCTGCTTTACCGGCTGTCAGCGAGGAGGAAACAAGGCTGTAGAGAAAGCTGTACAATTCCCTGGCAGCCTTCCCCTCCCCATCCATTGCTTTCCCCTCCGTCTTTCATGCCCCTCATTACAGTGACTAGCTCCCCATCCACCAGCCACACGTTTTAAATAAACACAGGCTCAAAGTATTATCACTAAAATAACAGACGCCAGAATTTCTCAACTCCCCCTGTAAGAAGCTTCCAATAAAATCAGGAGGACTCTCCAACAGCCGGAGGTCTGAAGGTGAAATGCAATTAATGGTTAAGCGGTTATGTTTGAAATGAGCACCCCTCTGCTATCACTGGGGCTTATAAACAGGGGAACGCCCGCAGACTTCTCCGCTCAATGTTTCAGTGTTTATATATTAAAGGGCCATTATGCCGAAATGACATCCTTTAACCGTTTAGGTGAAAGAGGTTTTAATAACGTTCGGGAATGTAAATGGTCCAAGAGGTTATCGAATAAAAAGCTATTTACAATGAAGGTGGGGTATGTTTAAAGTGGACCTTTCAGTAATTTTAAGTCTAAAATAGATAAATATTACTGCACCTCCCCTTAAGGACACAGATACAAAGTGAAAACTTCCAAAAAAAATAAAATATATATATTGTGTAAATTCATATTGCTTTTTTTTTTAAAGATATTTTTATTGAAGTTTTTAACAAACTAACAAACAGAAAAAAAAAAAAAACAATACACACACAGAAAACCCCCCCCCACAATTACCGTACCAGATAGACTGGTCCGAAACGGTAGGCAATATGTTCAGACATAGACAAATAAAGAGATATCAATACAAAGGATATACAGTAGGCACACCGGGAAAAGGTGCATGTAGACCAATACGGGCACAGCAAAGGTGGGAGTCTAGACGTTAGAGATCCTTAGGGCACGGTCTACCACTGGTCAAACAAGTGTACTTCAGTTGGTGCTGAGAGAGAGTAAGTGGCCTAGCCAGCCACCTACCCCAAATTTTATGAAAGGTTTTGGTCCATTTCCGGATTTCAAAAGTAAGCTTATATAGTGGGATGGAGTCATTAATACGTTTCAACCAAAGGGCTTTCAAAGAGGTCTGTGCACCCTTCCAGGACAGTAGAATGTTTTTTTTAGCATAAAAATATAGTATACGGAGCAGTCTCTTGGCATGCGTTGATAGGTGTAAATCACCAAAAATGCCTAGTAGGCAGTTCTTGGAGTGAATTATATTTGGGAGGCTCAACGCCGAGGAGACAAAGGCACCCACCTCCCCCCCAGAAGTCCCAAATCATTGGGCATGACCAAAAACAGTGTAAGAAATCGGCCTCCTGGCCACAGCCGCGGAAGCAAGTGGCCGAGGACAGGAGACCCATCCTATGCAACCTCGCAGGAGAAAGGTGGGTCTGGTGGAAAATCTTAACTTGAATGACTCAGTCTCGGGACGCAATGACAGACATTTTGTAGGTATCAATGAATTCCGACCAGTCCTCGGCCTCTAAGGAGATCTCCATATTAAGTCCATTTGTCCTGAGCTCTATGGAATCTGGGGTTAGAATCGGTCAGCAGGATTGTGTAATAAGTGGAAATAAGTTTAGTGGGATCTGGTTGTCGGAGCGTGAATTTATATTGCTATTTACATTCAGTGATAAATTCATATATAATGTGCTTTAAGTGCATTCACAGTTTACCTTTGTGCTTTTCTTTTGTGATATATACAGTGCCTTGCATGGGCGTCCGCTGAACTTTTTTCAGGGGGGAGCATCATTCTTGAGGATAATTCTGCTTCACTCCATGCCCATATAAATATAGCCTAGAGAATGTACATCTTTCTATATTGCAATACATCTGTTGTGGCTATATTTTGATCTTGATGAAAACAGCCTATACTGTATACTGTAGCCACAACACAGATGTATTGCAATACATTGCAATACAAAAAGATGTACACAGTGGTGTCTTGGCACAGGCACTGCTGTTACCTGTAGTTATTCAGCGATAGGACAGGCACTGGCATCGTATTCAGTCTCTTGGCTCGGCTACTGCACGCCACGCACCTTTGGGAGGAACCGGCGCCGCGCCGGCCGGATCGGCATAGGCACATTTACACAGGCAGAGGCAGGCTGAGGCAGCAGCCAATCACGGAACAGCCGGGTCAGGGTCACGGTGATGTTAAGCAGAGGCCCGAGCGGCAGTGCCAATCTGATGCTCGGGCCGGGGGTGAGGAGGGAGGGACAGATAGTCGGAAAAGACTGAGAGCATCCCCAGCCCCCAGGCCAGCAGCAGTCTGCGGACTTAGAAAAAAAAGTCCACGGTTGCCGCGGAGGTGCCCGCGGCGGCCATTGCAACACAGGGGGCAAGTGTGTCTTCACTCTGACTTACAGGGGGGGGGCAATTGACCCCCCTTGCCCTATGGAGCGGACGCCCATGGTGCCTTGGAAAAGTATTCATACCCTTTGAAATTTACCACAATTTGTCAAGTTACAACCAAAATGTAAATGTATTTTATTGGGATTTTATGTAATAGACCAACACAAAGTGGCACATAAATGTGAAGTGGAAGGAAAATGATAAATGGTTTTTAAAGTTTTTTACAAAAAAATATGTGAAAAGTGTGAGGTGCATTTGTATGGCGCCCCCGGGAGTCAATACTTTGTAGAACCGCCTTTCACTGCAATTACAGCTGCAAGTCTTTTTGGGGATGTCTCTACCAGCTTTGTACATCTAGAGAGTGACATTTTTGCCCATTCTTCTTTGCAAAATAGCTCAAGCTCTGTCAGATTGGATGGAGAGCGTCTGTGAACAACAATTTTCAAGTCTTGCCACAGATTCTCAATTGGATTTAGGTCTTGACTTTGACTTGACCATTTAAACACATGAATATGCTTTAATCTAAACCATCCCATTGTAGCTCTGGCTGCATGTTTAGGGTCGTTGTCCTGCTGGACTCTAACAGGTTTTCTTCTAAGATTGCCCTGTATTTTGGCTTCATCCATCTTCCCATCAACTCTGACCAGCTTCCCTGTCCCTGCTGAAGAAAAGCATCCCCACAACATGATGCTGCCACCACCATTTTTCACGGTGGGGATGGTGTGTTCAGGGTGATGTTGAGGGTTAGTTTTCCGCCACACATAGCGTTTTGCTTTCAGGCCAAAAAGTTTAATTTTGGTCTCATCTGACCAGAGCACTTTCTTCCACATGTTTGCTGTGTCCCCCACATAGCTTCTCGCATCACTTCTGGTCTCGACTATGTCACCTGGCTCCGCTCAATGCGTATCGTCACTTCACATGACTTCCTCAGGGGTCTGGGGCCGGGTGCACTCTCCTACATTTATACATGTGAATTGCATAGGAACGCACAGCACATTCCTGTGTGATTCATGTTGAGAACTGGCCTTAAACCAGCATCTTAGTTCAAGGAGTAGAAGGGAGAATACCTGGAAGTGTTACATGCCACCTGCCATAGCCCTAAGCAGAAGAAGCCTAAAAGGACGCAGGACTTGGGAGTATTGTACTCTTTAATTACATCAGGTCTTATACATGTTATCAGCAAAAAAAGTGATACCACTGTTACAAATAACTTAAGTAGACCTGTCACAGTCCGTGGAAAGTGGGTCAGTACATCCGGAGAAACAAGCATATAGCTAAATTTTTCTGTAAATCTTGACTTGCCCCTTCACACTTCCTGTGCCTTTCTATTGGTCAGGCAAACTCGCTATAAACAACAGCCCAGGCCTCCAACTATGCTAAATTTAAACATATCCGGATCCATTTGCAGTAGACTGTTTCCTAAAGGGTAACTGTCCTAAGAGAAAAATCATCTATGAGCAACATCATTCTCACCTAGGCAGGAATTGAGGAAGTTAAAGTGGGTAATGATTAAAACAGGTACCAGCTCCCCATAAAAAAAAAGCCTCAATTGTGTTAGGGGTGGGGAGGAGGATGAGCAGTACTTTCACTTTTGAGTGAAAAACAGAAAAGGGGGGGGAGCGTATCTGGCCCACTAGCAGAAAACAGTCCAAAATTTGTATATAGGCAATCAGTACATGGACGGGGGCTTGTGAAAATCCAAGTATGCCAAGGTGCTTGACTCAGTGACTGCCACTGATTGAAGAGGTGGGCGGATCACTGTTGAGGACCCTTATGGACTTTCCAATAATTATTGAATCTTGAAATCATCTACCTGGGACCCGGACCTACCAGGAAGTGCTGGGAGCCACCAGCACAGCAGGGGGCTTTGCTCCAAATCCATCACAGTGGGATCAGACCGGCTCGCCACAGCGGTTTTACAGAGATAAGCGCTTTTCCTTCTTACTGTTGTGAGTTGCCACTTTGTTGTTTAACCACTTGCCAACCGGGCCAATTCTGACACTTCTCTCATGTATGTAAAAATCTGTTTTTTTACTAGAAAATTACTCAAAACCCCAAAATATTGTTATTTTTTTTAAGCAGAGACCCTAGACAATAAAATGGCATATATAGCATTTGCGCAGCATTTTTGGGGAAAAAAATAAATTTTAATGAATTAAAACACAATATATAACCCAATTTTTTTGTAAAATATGAAAGATGAAGTTACGCAGAGTAAATAGATATCCAACTTTGAAATTGCGCATGCTCATGTAATGGCGGCAAACTATGGTACTTTAAAATCTCCATAGGGAACGCTATAAAAATTACTTCAGGTTACGAGTTTAGAGTTACAGAGGAGATCTAATGCTAGAATTATTGCTTTCGATATGACATTCACGACGATACTGCACATGTGTGCTTTGAACAATATTTACATATGTTGGCGTGACCTACGTATGCGTTCACCACTGCGTGCGAGCATGGGGGGACAGGGCGGTTTAAAAAAAAAAAAATATATGTAGCAATACCCCCGAAAGGGCCGCTGGTTTAAACTTCGGGCCTGCTGTTACCTTACCGTTCACCACGTCCGTCTCAGGGGTCTTCCTTGAAAAGTTGTTCACAAATGTCTGCACCAAACACTTTTATTAAAGAACTTCCGGACAGAGGGATGGAGGGTTAGGGGAGATTCAGGTACCTTGCTTGCGGATCACGGGTATTTTCTTTTTCCAGAGGACAAACAGCTTCCACAATGGATATAGCCACCACCGGATAGGCCTCTCTCACTGACCTAGCAGCCGGTGCGAGCTCGCTCAAAAGTCTCTGCCACAGACTTGAGTAACCACCGGCAGCACTGTGAGGTAGATTGTTATCCGGATGCGTCCTCCAATTGAGTCTTCAATTGCTCGGTCCCTTCCCGCAAGCAAGGCAACACAAGACCATCCTTGGATCAGTAGGCCCCAGAAACTCCTGGGCCTACTCTCAGTAACGGAGCCTCAGGGATCTGCAGGCCCGAGGCAGAAAAACTGATAAACACATCCCTAAGGCCAGGAGGTCCGTCAGGTCAGGATCGGAAGACCCCGCCAAAACGGTGAGCTGCTTCTGGGCAAGAGGTACCCAATACATCCAGCCTGCTGCATTTCCAACCCTGACCTGTGGAAAATGTGCAACCCAGCTGAACCGGAACAGAGACCCATAATTTGTTACAATTATTCTGAGCTAACTACAGCTCAGACAACTAAATTTACACCAGCGCCTACCCAAATGGAGCAGGGCGCTACACACTTTCCCCACCGCAACAGACAATGTCCTCATCATCGAGAAAAATTTGACTCTCACTCCTGAGAGTCGATACCTGAATCCCAAAAACTTGGATGGGAAAGGGAACGGGTGAGGTAGCAAAGAAACACAAATTTAACATGCACATACAATAAAATCACATTAACGTATATCACAATTAGTGATGAGCCGAACACCCCCGGGTTCGGTTCGCACCAGAACCCGCGAACGGACCGAAAAATCGCACGAACATTAGAACCCTATTAAATACAATGGATGCGAACGTTCGGATTCTAAAGTGCTAATTATAACGACTATTATCCATGTTATTGTCCGAAACAGAGTTTGGGAACCCGGGTTCTGCACGAGGGGACATGTATCAATGCAAAAAGAAGTTTTAAAAACGGACGTTTTCCGGGAGCAGTCATTTTAACCACTTAAGCCCCGGACCATTTCGGGCCATTAGGACCAGGCCTGTTTTTGGGATTCGGCACTGCGCTGCTTTAACTGTAAATTGTGCGGACATGCAATGTTGTACCCAAATGAAATTTGCGTCCTTTTCTTCCCACAAATAGAGCTTTCTTTTAATGGTATTTGATTGCCTCTGCGATTTTTATTTTTTGCGATATAAACAGAAAAAGACCGAAAATTTTGAAAAAAAATTATATTTTCTACTTTTTGTTATAAGAAAAATCGAATAAACTCAATTTTAGTCATACATTTAGGCCAAAATGTATTCAGCCACATGTCTTTAGTAAAAAAAATGTCAATAAGCGTATATTTATTGGTTTGCGCAAAAGTTATAGCGTTTACAAACTAGGGTACATTTTCTGAAATTTACACAGCTTTAAATTTACGACTGCCTATCTCATTTCTTGAGGTGCTAAAATGGCAGGGCAGTACAAAACCCCCCCAAATGACCCCATTTTGGAAAGTAGACACCCCAAGGAAATTGCTGAGAGGCATGTTGAGCCCATTGAATATTTTTTTTTTTTGTCCCAAGTGATTGAATAATGACAAAAAAAAAAATTACAAAAAGTTGTCACTAAATGATATATTGCTCACACATGCCATGGTTATATGTGGAATTGCACCCCAAAATACATTCTGCTGCTTCTCCTGAGTACGGGGATACCACATGTGTGGGACTTTTTAGGAGCCTAGCCACGTACGGGACCCCGGAAACCAAGCACCGCCTTCAGGATTTCTAAGGGCGCAAATTTTTGATTTCACTCCTCACTACCTATCACAGTTTCGAAGGCCATAAAATGCCAAAATAGCACAAAACCCCCCCAAATGACCCCATTTTGGAAAGTAGACACCCCAAGCTATTTACTGAGAGGCATGTTCAGTCCATGGACTATTTTATATTTTGCCACAAGTTGCGGGAATATGACAAACTTTTTTTTTTTTGCACAAAGTTGGCACTAAATGATATATTGCTCACACATGCCATGGGCATATGTGAAATTACACCCCAAAATACATTCTGCTGCTTCTCCTGAGTACGGGGATACCACATGTGTGGGACTTTTTGGGAGCCTAGCCGCGTACGGGACCCCAAAAACCAAGCACCGCCTTCAAGGTTTCTAAGGGCATAAATTTTTGATTTCACTCCTCACTACCTATCACAGTTTTGAAGGCCATAAAATGCCAAGATGGCACAAAACCCCCCCAAATGACCCCATTTTGGAAAGTAGACACCCCAAGCTATTTGCTGAGAGGCATGTTGACCCCATTGAATATTTTTTTTTTGTCCCAAATGATTGAATAATGACAAAAAGAAAAAAAAAAAATGTACAAAAAGTTGTCACTAAATGATATATTGCTCACACATGCCATGGTTATATGTGGAATTGCACCCCAAAATACATTCTGCTGCTTTTCCTGAGTACGGGGATACCACATGTGTGGGACTTTTTGGGAGCCTAGCCGCGTACAGGGCCCCAAAAACCAAGCACCGCCTTCAGGATTTCTAAGGGCGTAAATTTTTGATTTCACTCCTCACTACCTATCACAGTTTCGAAGGCCATAAAATGCCAAAATAGCACAAAACCCCCCCAAATTACCCCATTTTGGAAAGTAGACACCCCAAGCTATTTGCTGAGAGGCATGTTGAGTCCATGGAATATTTTATATTTTGCCACAGGTTGCGGGAATATGACAAACTTTTTTTTTTTGCACAAAGTTGTCACTAAATGATATATTGCTCACACATGCCATGGGCATATGTGAAATTACACCCCAAAATACATTCTGCTGCTTCTCCTGAGTACGGGGATACCACATGTGTGGGACTTTTTGGGAGCCTAGCCGCGTACGGGACCCCAAAAACCAAGCACCGCCTTCAAGGTTTCTAAGGGCATAAATTTTTGATTTCACTCCTCACTACCTATCACAGTTTTGAAGGCCATAAAATGCCAAGATGGCACAAAACCCCCCCAAATGACCCCATTTTGGAAAGTAGACACCCCAAGCTATTTGCTGAGAGGCATGTTGAGCCCATTGAATATTTTTTTTTTGTCCCAAATGATTGAATAATGACAAAAAGAAAAAAAAAATGTACAAAAAGTTGTCACTAAATGATATATTGCTCACACATGCCATGGTTATATGTGAAATTACACCCCAAAATACATTCTGCTGCTTCTCCTGAGTACGGGGATACCACATGTGTGGGACTTTTTGGGAGCCTAGCCGCGTACGGGACCCCAAAAACCAAGCACCGCCTTCAAGGTTTCTAAGGGCATAAATTTTTGATTTCACTCCTCACTACCTATCACAGTTTTGAAGGCCATAAAATGTCAAAATAGCCCAAAACCCCCACAAATGACCCCATTTCGGAAAGTAGACACCCCAAGCTATTTGCTGAGAGGCATGGTGAGTATTTTACAGCTCTCATTTGTTTTTGAAAATTAAGAAAGACATTTTTTTTTCTTTTTTTTTTTCTTTTTTTACATTTTCAAAACTTTGTGACAAAAAGCGAGATCTGCAAAATACTCAACATACCTCTCAGCAAATAGCTTGGGGTGTCTACTTTCCAAAATGGGGTCATTTGGGGGGGTTTTGTGCCATCTGGGCATTCCATGGCCTCCGAAACTGTGATAGGCAGTGAGGAGTGAAATCAAAAATTTACACCCATAGAAATCCTGAAGGCGGTGCTTGGTTTTTGGGGTCCCGTACGCGACTAGGCTCCCAAAAAGTCCCACACATGTGGTATCCCCATACTCAGGAGAAGCAACAGAATGTATTTTGGGGTGTAATTCCACATATGCCCATGGCATGTTTGAGCAATATATAATTTAGTGACAACTTTTTGTAAATTTTTTTTTTTTTTGGTCATTATTCAATCACTTGGGACAAAAAAAAAAAAATATTCAATGGGCTCAACATGCCTCTCAGCAAATAGCTTGAGGTGTCTACTTTACAAAATGGGGTCATTTGGGGGGGTTTTGAACTGTCCTGGCATTTTATGCACAACATTAGGAAGCTTATGTCACACATCATCCACTCTTCTAACCACTTGAAGACAAAGCCCTTTCTGACACTTTTTGTTTACATGAAAAAAAAAATTTTTTTGCAAGAAAATTATGTTGAACCCCCAAACATTATATATTTTTTTAAAGCAAAGGCCCTACAGATTAAAATAGTGGGTGTTGCATTTTTTTTCCACACAGTATTTGCGCAGCGATTTTTCAAACGCATTTTTTGGGGGAAAAACACACTTTTTTTATTTTTAATGCACTAAAAAACACTATATTGCCCAAATGTTTGATGAAATAAAAAAGATGATCATAGGCCGAGTACATGGATACCAAACACGACATGCTTTAAAATTGCGCACAAACGCGCAGCGGCGACAAACTACATTCATTTTTAAAAGCATTTAAAAGCCTTTACAGGTTACCACGTTAGATTTACAGAGGAGGTCTACTGCTAAAATGACTGCCCTCGATCTGACCTTCGCGGTGATACCTCACATGCATGATGCAATTGCTGTTTACATATGACGCTAGACCGACGCTTGCGTTCGCCTTTGCGCAAGAGCAGGGGGGGACAGCGGTGCTTTTTTTTTTTTTTTTTTTTTTATTATTTATTTGGCTTTTTTATTTTATTTTTAAACTGTGCCTTCCATATTTTATTTTTTTACAATTTTTATCGTTATCTCAGGGAATGTAAATATCCCCTATGATAGCAATAGGTAGTGACAGGTACTCTTTTTTTGAAAAAAATTGGGGGGTTAGACCCTAGATCTTTCCTCTGCCCTCAAAGCATCTGACCACACCAAGATCGGTGTGATAAAATGCTTTCCCAATTTCCCAATGGCGCTTTTTATATCCGGGGGGGGGACATTCCCTCCCACTGCTTGTAAAAGCAGTCTAGAGGCTAATTATCTGCTAGAATTGCTTTTACATGAAAGCCGGCCGCTGGCTGAAAAGAATGATACCAAGATGATACCTAAACCCGCAGGCATCATTCTGGTATAAACATTCAAAGTCCAGCAACATACCAGTACGTTGCTGGTCCTTGTTGGACATGTATTGTAATCTTTTTTTTCATACAGCCTATTGGCTGAACGAAAAAAAGAGATTGATTGGTGGGTATGCCCACCATTAGAATACCTCCCTTCATCCACCCACTTCTAATGATGGGCATATATGCCGAAGCATGGGGGCATCCTCCCGCAAAAAAGTTATGCCGCTGTGAGGGGGTTAGCTCGGCAGCGGGTGTGTGTGACCCCCGGGATGGGCTCCCCACACAAAAACAGGCCCAGCAAACGGAGGTTGTGGTTTTCAAAATCAAAAAAAAGGTGCGGTTTATTTTCTATTTACAGTGACAAAACACAGCAAAGCCAAAAGAAACATATAAACAAAATAAATCCTGGTCAACTTGACCTCTGACTAAACATACAGGTTTCCTAACTAACAACTGGGATCAGCCTAGTGCTGTCCTAGTCCCTAAGTCCCTGGTTTTAAATGTCCAAGCAAATAGCCACACAGGCTTTTTCTCACCGCACAGGGGTTCACTCTCCCTAGACAGTCCACACAGGTCTGGTTCCAGGCATGAGCAAACACCTAATGAAGCTGGGAGTTTTTATAGAGGCCTTAAACGAGCTGACAAGCTTCAGCTGGTCTCAACTCCCTGCCTGCACGACGCCCAGCACTCTCCCTAGAGGTATGAATCATCCATGAGCCCACTAGCCTCAGCTGGGCTTCATCAACTCTCTCCCTAGTTGTATAAGTCGGCGTAAAGCCTGAATCTGGGCGAAATATATCTACCCCCCTGGATGCAACCAGGTGACTTTACCTTCCTGCTGTCACACCGCGTACACACGGTCAAGCCTTCGTCGGAATTTCGACCGTATGTACGCGGCATAAAAGGTTATGCCGCGTACACACGATCGGACTTTTCCACGGGCAAGCCTCCGTTGGAATTTCGAACGTATATACGCGGCATTAGGAGCAAAATCGCTCCTCCGCCCCTGCTGCCCCCATGCTTCGGCATATATGCTCTTTTTTTTAACTGTGGTGGTGAAATCACCTCCTACAGCGTTGGAGTCACGGCTTTATGTATCGTGGGAGCAAACGCTGTTGCTGTCAAGATAAATAGATCCGCGCTGCAACTGAATGGCGTACCTGATAAGCAAATGGTGGTTAACATTAAAACAAAGTAACATTACAGTACAACAGTAAGACCTTACCATGCCATACCTGCAAAGCAAATACCAAAACAAAACCTAGTAAAAAATAAAAAAATGTTTTAACGCAACCTGTGCCTAAAATATATATATGCCGAAGCATGGGGGCATCCTCCCGCAAAAAAGTTATGCCGCGTACACACGGTCGGAATTTTCCACGGGCAGGCCTCCGTCGGAATTTCGACCGTATGTACGCGGCATTAGGAGCAAAATCGCTCCTCCGCCCCTGCTGCCCCCATGCTTCGGCATATATGCTCTTTTTTTTAACTGTGGTGGTGAAATCACCTCCTACAGCGTTGGAGTCACGGCTTTATGTATCGTGGGAGCAAACGCTGTTGCTGTCAAGATAAATAGATCCGCGCTGCAACTGAATGGCGTACCTGCTAAGCAAATGGTGGTTAACATTAAAACAAAGTAACATTACAGTACAACAGTAAGACCTTACCATGCCATACCTGCAAAGCAAATACCAAAACAAAACCTAGTAAAAAATAAAAAAATGTGGTGATAAATAATTCCGCGCTGCAGTTGAATGGCGCACCTGAAAACAAAAAATTACATACCTGAAAAGCAAGCATGATAAAACATTGCAGAATAGAATACAGTAAAAAAGAGCAGAACAATAGAGAGAAAATAGAGAGAGAGAGAACAATAAAACGACAACTATTTTTGGTTTTTTTTTTTTTTTTTTTTGTGTTTTGTTTTTTACGTTTTTTTTTTCTTTTTTACACTTTTTTTTGTAACTTTACAACTGTAATGGTTCGGGTCTCTCAAAATGTAATGGCATCTTGGGAGACCCTGTGTAAGTGTGTCCTAGTCTGTGAAATGCTGTACCCTACGCTAAAACTTCACTTTTGAGTGGTAGCGTTCAAAACATTCACCTTGGCAAAGACCAGGCTTGTCAGGACAGAGTGGACAAAAACTACGGGTGTCACGCCTAAATCCGCGCTTGCTACAGACACGACATCTTTTTTGGGGGTGGCTTTGGGTAGGGGTACTCGGGAGGACATACGAATAATGCCTCTCATGCAGCCGGCTTACTGCATTTGGTTGGGGATGGTGAGGTGCAGAACCGCCTGGATACAGGAGTTCAGTGACTATCTCATTCTGGAATTTTAGAAGAGATAACGTCCCGCCTGAAGCTCTGTATAGCACATGAGCGTTCAGCAAAGCCAATTGGAATAATGATAGAGACACTTTTTTGTACCAGCGTCTCGCCTTACGGTCAATTAGATACGGCGCCATCAACTGGTCGTTGAGGTCCACCCCTCCCATATTTTGGTTATATTCGTGGACACAGAGGGGTTTCTCCACAACACCAGTCGCCGTACGAATTTGGACTGTCGTGTCTGCATGAAGGGAGGTAAGAAGGAAAACATTCTTATTGTCCCTCCACTTCATAGCGAGCAAGTTATTGCACTTCAAGCAGGCTCTCTCCCCCAGCCTAAGACGGGCATCTACAAGCCGCTGGGGAAAGCCCCGGCGATTAGGTCGCACGGTGCCACATGCTCCAATCTGATGATCAAACAAGTGACTAAACAGTGGCACGCTCGTGTAATAATTGTCCACATACAAGTGGTACCCCTTTCCGAATAAGGGTGACACCAAGTTCCACACTATCTTGCCAGCGCTCCCTATGTAATCCGGGCAGTTGACCGACTCAATCTGACTATCTTTTCCCTCATAAACCGTAAAGTTCACTACATAGCCTGTTGCCCTGTCACAGAACTTGTAGAGCTTGACCCCGTATCTGGCACGCTTGCTGGGAAGGTACTGCTTGAAAGACAAGCGGCCAGAAAATTTAATCAGGGACTCATCAACGCAGACAACTTGATCGGGAGTAAACAAGGCTGCAAAACGTTCGTTGAAGTGGTTTATGAGGGGCCGAATTTTATAGAGCCGGTCGTATTCAGGGTCCCCACGTGGACGACAAAGTTCATTGTCGTTGAAGTGCATGAACCGCAAAATCTGCTCGTATCGTGCCCTGGACATGGAGGCAGAGAACACGGGCATGTGGTCAATTGGGTGCGTGGACCAATAAGCACGCAATGACGGAAATTTATGTGTGCCCATGTTGAGGGAAAGGCCCAGAAAGGTCTTAAATTCGGAAACCGTAATTGGTTTCCAATTTCTGGCAATTTTAGGCAACTGGGGGTTAGCGGCGATAAATTGACCAGCATATAAATTACTCTGGTCCACAATAGATCTATAGAGATCTTCCGTGAAAAACAGCGAATAAAAATCAATTGGAATAAAATCAGCTGTTTCCACCTGAATACCGGGTTGGGCAGTGAATGGGGGAAGTACGGGTTCTGCAGAAGTGGTGGGGACCCAATCAGGATAGGCGAATTCTGCAGGAAGGGCAGTATGGGCACGATGGGCCTGCCTTTGTCTTCTTGGTGGCAGCGGGACACTACTTGTGCTTGCCACCTCGCCAGCTTGAACTGCACTTATGGGACTCGCCACGTCACCAAGTGTTACTGCAGTGCTGGATGTACGTCCAGGCTGTACTAGGCCGCTGGTGCTTGCCAGTTCACCAGAAGGAATAGCGGCGCTAGTACTACTCTGCTCCATGATACGAGAGACCTGCGGTTCTTGCTCCTCAACAACCTCAGAAGATCGGGATCGGGTACACCTGACCTTAGCAGGGACCTCAACTTCGTCGTCAGAGCTATCTGACGTGGGGCCGCTGACGTCACTGTCTTCTACGGGAAGATATTCTGAGCCTGAATCTGACAGATACGTGACCTCCTCTTCACTATCTGTCATGCTCAGAATCTCGTAGGCCTCTTTACTAGTGTACCTTCGTCTTGCCATTTTGGGCTCTAAATTTAGGGGTACACTAGTAAGATTCACAGGAAAAAAAGCACCTGACTGTCGTCAGCAAATATATCAAACGCTACAAAAAAACTGTTAGCGATCGCAGGGATCAGGCCTGTCTCTGCGAACGCTGCAGTTATGTGTGTTGTGTTTGGTAAGTGACAGTGATCGATCGATACTGCACTTGGGTGGGCTGGGCTGGGCGGAGGGGCTAAACGCAGGCGCTAGCAGGTATCTGGGCTGATCCCGCTAACACTGCGTTTTTGGGAACCCTAAACCGCTGGGGATGCTAGTATAGATCTGATCAGATACTATACCACTAAGGGGGGTGTATGCTTTGCGCGTGGGTGTTAGCGTTACTGGCACTAACCTAACACTGCCTGGGGCGACGCAGACCCTCTCTGGCGCTAAAACCTAATTGATCTCACCCGCCGGGCGATCAGGGGGGTTAAACCTTTATTGGGTTATATACGGCGGGTGCCCTGATGCTATAAAAAGCAAACTAATCAACCAGCGTCACCTGTAACCTTTATATGGTGATCACTGGTGAAAGGGTTAACTAGGGGCAATCAGGGGGTTAAAACCTTTATTAGGTTAAATATGGGGGTACCCGACGCTATATAAAAACCTGACGGGTTACCTAAATAACTAGATAACTTACTGGCTAACCAGTGACACCAGTGACGCTTATACAGCGATCACTGGTGAAAGGGTTAACTCTAGGGGCAATCAGGGGGTTAAAATAATATATGGGGGTACCTGACACTAATAAAAACCTGCGGCGAACCTAAAAAAAAATAACTGCCTATCTAAAACACCAGCGACACGAATACAGCGATCGGAAAAACAATCGCTTAGTGACGCTGAAGTTAGGGGGTGAAAGGGTTACCTGGGGGGTGATCAAGGGGTTAAACCTTTATTAGGGGGGGTTAGGGGGCTACCCTGGACCTAAAGGGGCCTAATCCTAACTGCCCTGCAACTTTTTACAATCACAGATGACACTAAATGCAGTGATCAGTAAAATAAATGATCACTGCAATCAGTGACACTGTGATTGGGGGCTTTGGGGTGACCTGGGGGGTGATCTGGGGGTGACTGGGGGGTGATTTGTGTGCCTATGTGTACCTACGTGTCAGTGGACTGTTGGAGCACTAACCTGCTTCTTCTCTCCTCGGCGCCGGGAACGAAAAGACCGCGGCGAGGGAGATGACATCACTTCCTCCAGCCTGTGTTTACATCACATGGCGGAGGAAGCATTTTCATTGGCCGGGAGCGATCGCGAGGGGGGGGGCGGAATCGAGCGGCCGCCCCCTCATGCCTGATCGCTCCCGAACACTTAACGGCCGCTCACTGCAGTTAAGGGGGGTCCGGATGGACCCCCAACTGCACAAAGGCGATCACGTAGATCTACGTGATTCTGCCTGTCCGTGCCATTCTGCCGACGTAAATCGGCGGTGGGCGGTCGTTAAGTGGTTAATGATGCATAAAGTGAAAAAAAAAAGTCAAATATTCCTTTAAATATTGTACCTGGGGGGTGTCTAAAGTATGCCTGTGAAGTGCCACGTGTTTCCCGTGTTTAGAACTGTCCCTGCACAAAATAACATTTCTAAAGGAAAAAAAGGCATTTAAAACTGCTTGCGGCTTTAATGCAATGTCTGGTCCCGGTAATATGGATGAAAATCTTTATGAAAAATGGCATAGCTACCCCATCAACCCCCCCCCCCCCCACCCCAGCCCATTACCAGCCCCTTTGGGTCTTGTATGGATATTAAGGGGAACCCCGCACACAAAATAAAAAAGCCCCTATATACTCTGAACAGCCGTATACAGGCGGTGCATACAAGACAGGGACTGTAGGTTTGTTCTTATGTAGAATCTGTTTGTAATTTTGAACAGCTGCATTGTTTAAGTGTAGCTCCATGCCAAATTCCTTTTTTTTAGCTTTTTGGAAAACATAGGGAACGGTTATCACCCCTGTCACATTTTTTTTGCTGTCTGTGCCCCTGTTCAGAACATTTCACCTCACTTTGCGTCCCAATGACAACTGTTTTTGAAATGTGGTGTTTTATTGAAACAAGGATTGCTGATAAAGCATCAGTAGAGAGGAGACACCTTTCTCCCATATTAATTCTTACAGGAGAGAATTTTCCTTCCAAGGGGTAGATTTCCTCTCACTTTCTGTTGTCTTCTTCCGTTTGCAAGTAGTAGTAGTTTGTAAGTTGGATGTTTGAAAGTAGGGACCTGCCGTATATACTCTGCAGAAATTGGCCCCTTAGGTGTTGGTGTTGGCACAACACTGCAAGCACTCACAGTTATTCTTGGTGGGTGCTGGAACGCCCTGCTGTCAACTATTATATCAGGAATTGTAATAACATATAATTGTTGATCAGTGGTAGTAAAAATTGTGCCTTTGATGGTGGTGCTGGTGCCACAACACTGTAAGGCCTGACAGTTACTCTTGGTGGGCGCAGCAATGGGCCCTGCTGTGAATTATTAGATCAATAATTATAATTGCATGCCCCTGTTGAACAGGGGCTGAAAAATTGGGCCTTAGGCACTGGTGGCACAACACTGCAACCCCTCACAGATACTGTACTTGGAGCACAGCAATGAGGCCTGTTGCAAAGTATTGCATCAAAAATTTTAATTACACGCCCCTGTTAAACAGGGGCTGAAAAATTGGGCCTTAGCCACTGGTGGCGTCACCCATAAACCAAAATGATCTTCCAAGCTATCATCATTAATCGTATCATTGAGGAGGAGGAGGAGGATAGCCAGTCAACATAACAGCACAGGCACTCAGCATCAGCATCAGTCTTGAAGGGATGTGACATTTTAAAATCAATTAGTCTGTTATATCAGCATCTGGTGTGTGGTAGCTGGTGGTGATCCAAGACTGGTTCATCTTGATAAAAGTCAGTCGATCAACTGAGTCGGTGGACAGGCGCACCCTGTGATCCGTGACAAATCCTCCAGCAGCACTGAATGTGCGTTCTGAAAGAACGCTGGATGCAGGACAGGCCAGTAGCTCAATTGCATACTGTGCAAGCTCTGGCCAGTGATCCATCCTCAAGACCCAGTAAGCCAGAGGATTTTCGGTGGGGAAGGTGTCCAAGTCTGACCTTGCCCCTAGGTATTCCTGGACCATGTATATCAGACGCTGGCGATGGTTGCTGGAACCGATCATACTTTGGGGCTGCGGACTAAAGAATTGTCTGAACGCATCGGTCAGACGGCCACCTTCCCCACCGCTCCTTCTTTGACTGCCCGAAGCCTCAGCAACTCGTTGTCCAGGACCAGGAGTTTGTAACCTCCCAGTCTCTGGGAACGCGTTGCACAGACCTTTCTGCAAGGCCTCCCGGAGTTGTCTCATCCTCTGCTCCCTCTGCGACGGTACGATAAGGTCCGCAACCTTACCCTTGTACCGTGGATCAAGGAGAGTGGCCAGCCAGTAATGGTCCCTCTCCTTGATCCGAAGAATACGAGGATCCTTCCGCAGACTTTGCAGGATCAGGGAGGCCATGCAGCGTAGGTTAGCTGAGGCATTCAGTCCGGAGTCCTCTGGGTCACTAAGGACGACATGATCCGCAGCCACCTCCTCCCAGCCACGTACAAGTCCACTGGTTTCTTGGGACTGTAAATCATCCCTAAAAGACTGCTGCTGATGATGCTGAGTGCCAGCCTCCACCTCCATGCTGACACAATCCTCCTCCTCCTCCTCTTCCTGTGCGATGGGTGGGACAGAAGGAACACTGTCTGGGTAAAGGGGGCCTTGAGAGGCAAGGAAGTCCTCCTCTTCCTGCCTCTGTTCTGCCTCAAGTGCCCTGTCCATTATTCCACGCAGCGTGTGCTCCAACAGGTGGACAAGAGGTACAGTGTCACTGATGCATGCACTGTCACTGCTCACCATCCTCGTGGCCTCCTCAAATGGTGCCAGGACAGTGCATGCATCCCTGATCATGCCCCACTGGCGTGGTGAAAAAAAACCGAGCTCCCCTGACCCTGTCCTGGTGCCGTAGTCGCACAGGTACTCATTGATGGCCCTCTGCTGCGTGTGCAGCCGCTGCAGCATGGCCAATGTTGAGTTTCACCTGGTGGGCATGTCACATATAAGGCGGTTCTTGGGCAGGTTCAACTCCTTTTGCAGCTCAGCCAGGCGAGCACTGGCATTATAAGATCTGCGGAAATGCACACAGACTTTCCTGGCCTGCCTCAGGACATCCTGTAAGCCCGGGTACCTGCCCAAGAACCGCTGCACCACCAGGTTAAGGACGTGAGCCATACAGGGCACATGGGTCAGTTGTCCCTGTCGGAGGGCGGAGAGGAGGTTGGTGCCATTGTCGCAAACCACCATTCCTGGCTTAAGCTGGCGTGGCGTCAACCACCTCTCGGCCTGCCCCTGCAGAGCAGACAGGACCTCTGCCCCAGTGTGGCTCCTGTCCCCCAAATACACCAGCGCAAGCACGGCATGGCATCTTTTTGCCTGCGTACTTGCGTAGCCCCTTGAACGCCTACGGAGCACCGCTGGTTCCGAGGACAAACCACAGGAAGAGGCCATGGAGGAAGAAGAAGAGGAGGGGGTGGAGGAGAGAGGTGTGTCACAACCAGTAGTAGCATTTTGGAGGTGTGGCGGTGGAACAACCTCCAACACTACTGCACCTTGTCCTGCATCCTTCCCAGCTGCCAAAAGAGTGACTCAATGGGCCGTGAAAGAAAGGTAACGTCCCTGTCCATGCCTGCTGGACCATGAGTCAGCGGTAATATGCACCTTACCGCTGACCGCCCTGTCCAGGGAGGCCAAGACATTGCCTTCCACATGCCTGTAGAGAGCCGGAATCGCCTTCCGTGCAAAAAAGTGGCGTTTGGGAACCTGCCACTGAGGAACCGCACATTGCACAAACTCACGGAAGGGGGCCGAGTCTACCAACTGAAAAGGCAGCAGTTGAAGCGCTAGCAATTTAGCCAAGCTAGCATTCAACCGCTGGGCATGTGGATGGCTGGGAGTGAACTTCTTTCGACGGTCCAGCAGCTGGGGCAGGGAAATTTGCCTGCTAGAATCGGACGTTGGTGTACTGCTAGCAGAGTGCCCGCAAGTACTTGGCTGTGACACACCTAATTCTACACCTTCATTCCTCTCAGAGCAGGTTTCAGAGAGGAGTGAAGGTATAGTGGGGTTGGAGATCCCAGCTGATGCGGTGCAAGAAGAGGTCAGCTTTGTTCTTTGGTGTGGGTCTTTAAGGTAGGCTTGCCAACGAGCTGCATGGCAGGTCAACATATGTCTGATCAAGCATGTGGTGCCCAAGCGGCTGATGTTTTGGCCACGCGATATACGCTTGAGACATATGTTGCAAACAGCAGCTGTGCGATCTGATGCACTCGCCTCAAAAAAGGCCCACACCAAAGAACTTTTTGAATGACGGGCAGAGGCAGCGCCCTGCACAGGCGGAGCTCTGCGGTGTGATTCCGTCGGTGTGCTGCCCATACGCTGGCCACTCAAGGGCATCCTGCCTCGTTGGAGATGTGCCTCCTCCTCATCCTCCTCCTCTCTCCTATTAGGCACCCACGTGGAGTCAGTGACCTCATCATCCCCTCCCTCCTCATCACTGGAGCCAATCTGGCAGTATGCTGCAGCTGCTGGAGCATGACTGCCAGATTGGTGTCCTTCTTGAGCATCCCCTCTCTCTGCTCTCACGCTACTGCCTTCCTCTAGCTGGGTATCATCATCAGACCCTTCCAAACGCTGGGCATCCTCCTGGAGCATGTACCCAACACTGTGCTCAAACAGTTCGGGGGACTCCTCAGGAGGAGGACATGGTGGGTCTAGGGAAGGATTGACTAATGAAGATAATGATACCAGAGAAGAGGACGCTTTGGCAGCTGCTTTGCCAGTACCCAGAGCCTGGGTGAGAGAGGATGAGGAGGATGAGGTGGACTTGGTCATCCACTCTACCAAGTCTTCGGCATGATGTGGCTCAACATGTCCAGCTGCCGAAAAGAAGGACAAGCGTGTCCCATGGCCATGTGCTGATGACAATGCACCGCGTCCACGACCAGCACTGTTGCCCCCAGACACAGAGCCTGCTTGCCCTCTTTTTTTGCCTCCTGACTGTCTGCCTCTCCTTGTTTGCCTTCCAGACATTTTAATGGATGGCCTGCAGGGAGATGGGAAAAATAGCAATAAGGGCTACCTTCAGGTGTATACTGTGCAGGAGGCTTAGCAACAATGACACTGACACTGTCCCCTGCCTATCCTTCTCTGTCCCTAAACTCAAGGATTGAAAATATGGAACAGCAAAATTGGTTTAGAACAGAATAGCACACTGACACTTTCCCTCACTGTCCTACTCTGTCCCTCCCTACAAACAAGATTTAGCACAGAATAGCACACTGATAATTGCCACGAGTGTCCTTCTCTGTCCCTAAACTCAAGGATTGAAAATATGGAACAGCAAAATTGGTTTAGAACAGAATAGCACACTGACACTTTCCCTCACTGTCCTACTCTGTCCCTCCCTACAAACAAGATTTAGCACAGAATAGCACACTGATAATTGCCACGAGTGTCCTTCTCTGTCCCTAAACTCAAGGATTGAAAATATGGAACAGCAAAATTGGTTTAGAACAGAATAGCACACTGACACTTTCCCTCACTGTCCTACTCTGTCCCTCCCTACAAACAAGATTTAGCACAGAATAGCACACTGATAATTGCCACGAGTGTCCTTCTCTGTCCCTAAACTCAAGGATTGAAAATATGGAACAGCAAAATTGGTTTAGAACAGAATAGCACACTGACACTTTCCCTCACTGTCCTACTCTGTCCCTCCCTACAAACAAGATTTAGCACAGAATAGCACACTGATAATTTCCACGAGTGTCCTTCTCTGTCCCTAAACTCAAGGATTGAAAATATGGAACAGCAAAATTGGTTTAGAACAGAATAGCACACTGACACTTTCCCTCACTGTCCTACTCTGTCCCTCCCTACAAACAAGATTTAGCACAGAATAGCACACTGATAATTTCCACGAGTGTCCTTCTCTGTTCCTAAACTGAAGGATTGAAAATATGGAACAGCAAAATTGGTTTAGAACAGAATAGCACACTGACACTTTCCCTCACTGTCCTACTCTGTCCCTCCCTACAAACAAGATTTAGCACAGAATAGCACACTGATAATTGCCACGAGTGTCCTTCTCTGTCCCTAAACTCAAGGATTGAAAATATGGAACAGCAAAATTGGTTTAGAACAGAATAGCACACTGACACTTTCCCTCACTGTCCTACTCTGTCCCTCCTTACAAACAAGATTTAGCACAGAATAGCACACTGATAATTGCCACGAGTGTCCTTCTCTGTCCCTAAACTCAAGGATTGAAAATATGGAACAGCAAAATTGGTTTAGAACAGAATAGCACACTGACACTTTCCCTCACTGTCCTACTCTGTCCCTCCCTACAAACAAGATTTAGCACAGAATAGCACACTGATAATTGCCACGAGTGTCCTTCTCTGTCCCTAAACTCAAGGATTGAAAATATGGAACAGCAAAATTGGTTTAGAACAGAATAGCACACTGACACTTTCCCTCACTGTCCTACTCTGTCCCTCCCTACAAACAAGATTTAGCACAGAATAGCACACTGATAATCGCCACGAGTGTCCTTCTCTGTCCCTAAACTCAAGGATTGAAAATATGGAACAGCAAAATTGGTTTAGAACAGAATAGCACACTGACACTTTCCCTCACTGTCCTACTCTGTCCCTCCCTACAAACAAGATTTAGCACAGAATAGCACACTGATAATTGCCACGAGTGTCCTTCTCTGTCCCTAAACTCAAGGATTGAAAATATGGAACAGCAAAATTGTTTTAGAACAGAATAGCACACTGACACTTTCCCTCACTGTCCTACTCTGTCCCTCCCTACAAACAAGATTTAGCACAGAATAGCACACTGATAATTGCCACGAGTGTCCTTCTCTGTCCCTAAACTCAAGGATTGAAAATATGGAACAGCAAAATTGGTTTAGAACAGAATAGCACACTGACACTTTCCCTCACTGTCCTACTCTGTCCCTCCCTACAAACAAGATTTAGCACAGAATAGCACACTGATAATTGCCACGAGTGTCCTTCTCTGTCCCTAAACTCAAGGATTGAAAATATGGAACAGCAAAATTGGTTTAGAACAGAATAGCACACTGACACTTTCCCTCACTGTCCTACTCTGTCCCTCCCTACAAACAAGATTTAGCACAGAATAGCACACTGATAATTGCCACGAGTGTCCTTCTCTGTCCCTAAACTCAAGGATTGAAAATATGGAACAGCAAAATTGGTTTAGAACAGAATAGCACACTGACACTTTCCCTCACTGTCCTACTCTGTCCCTCCCTACAAACAAGATTTAGCACAGAATAGCACACTGATAATTTCCACGAGTGTCCTTCTCTGTCCCTAAACTCAAGGATTGAAAATATGGAACAGCAAAATTGGTTTAGAACAGAATAGCACACTGACACTTTCCCTCACTGTCCTACTCTGTCCCTCCCTACAAACAAGATTTAGCACAGAATAGCACACTGATAATTTCCACGAGTGTCCTTCTCTGTCCCTAAACTGAAGGATTGAAAATATGGAACAGCAAAATTGGTTTAGAACAGAATAGCACACTGACACTTTCCCTCACTGTCCTACTCTGTCCCTCCCTACAAACAAGATTTAGCACAGAATAGCACACTGATAATTGCCACGAGTGTCCTTCTCTGTCCCTAAACTCAAGGATTAAAAATATGGAACAGCAAAATTGGTTTAGAACAGAATAGCACACTGACACTTTCCCTCACTGTCCTACTCTGTCCCTCCCTACAAACAAGATTTAGCACAGAATAGCACACTGATAATTGCCACGAGTGTCCTTCTCTGTCCCTAAACTCAAGGATTGAAAATATGGAACAGCAAAATTGGTTTAGAACAGAATAGCACACTGACACTTTCCCTCACTGTCCTACTCTGTCCCTCCCTACAAACAAGATTTAGCACAAAATAGCACACTGATAATTTCCACGAGTGTCCTTCTCTGTCCCTAAACTCAAGGATTGAAAATATGGAACAGCAAAATTGGTTTAGAACAGAATAGCACACTGACACTTTCCCTCACTGTCCTACTCTGTCCCTCCCTACAAACAAGATTTAGCACAAAATAGCACACTGACACTTTCCCTCACTGTACCTCTCTGTCCCTAAACTCAAGGATTGAAAATATGGTTCAGCAAGATTGGTTTAGAACAGAATAGCACACTGACACTTTCCCTCACTGTACCTCTCTGTCCCTACAAACAAGGATTAGCACAGAATAGCACACTGTCACTGACACTCTCCCTACCTATCCTTATTTGTCCCTAAACACAAGGAATCCAGGATTAGTAAAGGAAAAATAATGACACTGTCCCTGCCTATGCTTCTCTTTCCCTGCTCCGGAACACATTACACAAGGCCGCCGCGCTGGCGGCCTTTTATAGTGTGGGGCGTGTACTAAACCCCCTCAGCAATAATTGGCCACAGGCATCCTGCCTGTGGCCAATCATTGCTCTCCTCGCTGCCGGCGCTGTGATTGGCCAAGCATGCGGGGTCACAGTGCATGCTTGGCCAATCACAGCGCCTGGATGACACTGCGATGGCGTAGTGCATTGTGGGCCGTTCGCGTCACTCGAATTTGGCGCGAACGGCCCAAATCGTTCGATCTTCGTCGAACGATCGAACAGCCGATGTTCGAGTCGAACGTATGTTCGACTCGAACACGAAGCTCATCCCTAATCACAATATCTCTTTCTCTATCTAAACCACCCATTCTCCAGCAGTTTGACAGAAGATCCATGTATCTAAAAGACAAAACAAAACAAAACAGACACAGGCAATCATATAAAACGCTGTACAATAGGAAGCAAAGCCTCACTTCTGAAGAAATTAGCCTTTCTTTCCCCATATCCATTTTTTTTTGTGTGTGGGTAGCTAGAGGTAAAAGAACGAACGAAGTCCAGTTTTGTTGAGCAAACTCCCACCACCTAGTGGCAGAAGAACAACATGACAGAGTCTTTGAACACAAGTACTGGACCAGGTAGAGGAGTCTTGACTCAGAAGTTTCCGGTAACCTATCACTACCTAGCTATATACCCCACAGTCCTTTAAAAGAAAAGGAAAGAAGAATCTTCTTCTTTGGCAAAGTGACAACCAGAGCAGTCACTGTAGATGATCACCAGTAAAATCGGGGGTCAGACAGGGTCAGTGGTTTCCCCTTTTTTTCTAAAGTGGTGATGAAGTACACATAGTTGTCTTTTCCAGGCCTGCAGATGACCACTTTGTCGGCATGAATGTACCTGCCGTAGCTCCAGTGCAACAAGCACCCATTAAAGCGATCATCCATAGTAGGAGAAAAACCTGCTCTCCGGAACGGTTTAGGCACGGCCAAATAGTCCCAAACAGCCTCACCATACAATTTCTCTCTGTTGGCCTCGATCTCTTGCATGATTTCCCTGGGAACGCAGGGAAACTCCAATCCGTATTCAGTGGCTACCCGCTTGTTGAGTAACCTTTGTGACCGGGCAAGCCTAGGCAAAGATCTGGTGCTTCCAAGTACGGGAGGTATACAAGGAGCCGGGGACTTTTGCACCAGAGTATTAACAGACAGCTTTCCTGACCCAAATGAACTGGTAACCTTGGACAGGATTTCACTAGTAGCAACCGGGATTTCTACACTGGGTGTTGTCTTCCCTGAGTCCATGGCTGCCCACTGAGAAAAGGTGAAGCCCGAAGCAACATCATCTCCATTGGCCCATAGCATCTCTTGAAACATGGTTCCGAACAAGTCATCGTCCTCAGAGATGTCCGATAATAAATCTAACTCAGAGACCCGTAACTCCTCCCCGGGCATATATCTACAAACAGTCCCCGTATGTGCACTTTCCCCAGATCTCTCACCCGTTCCTGTTGTGGACTTCTCAGGAATCAGACTTTCCTTTGGATCCGGTCCGGGTAGTCTTTGGGGTAGGCCTCGACCACGGCCGCGGGAGGCTTTCACATATCCGACTTTCCTTTTGGACAGTTGCAGCGGGACCAAATGCAGCGGAGGTAGTAGTAGTGGAGGTAACAACAGTGGTGATGTCCGCTGATGACTCCTCAATGGCAGCAACAGCGCCATCTCCCTCTGGAATGACTGTTGTAGCGGATGTGGCAAGCGCAGGTCTAGCCGCAGAAGCAAAGGCCCCAGCCTCTTCGGTAGCGATGCCCGTGGCCCAATCCATCCGGTAGGCACGGGGTGGCATGGTGGGTTGCTCTACGGCGAACAGGTACTCCCCGCAATGTAGGCACTGAACAAATGGACGGGGGTTTACGGCCAGTCCTTCGCACCTGTTGCACAACATACCCAGGGCTTCCACATCTCCAATTACATAAAGTACGAACCGCCCATGCGGTTTCAACCGAATGCCAGTGTCCGTTATCGTAGCTCCCGGCAGCATGGCACTTGTAGCGGTACCCACAGGAGACATCCTGGGCCCCATAGCAGACTGCATCACTGGAACTAGAGACATGGCGGTAATGCGACTCTCTGTTGAGTGTTGGACACACATGTGGCGTCTCACGCAGCAAACAGGCGGGAACTCCTCCCACTTGTTCCTTTAGTCACGTAGTTTGCAGGTTTTTCCTTTTTCTTGGCTCCGCCCACAGCCCAAGCGGCTAAGAAGTGATCCGCAAATTAACCCCTTTTTACAGAAAACGACACAGTCCAGACTCAGAGCCCTCTGTAGCATAAGCTCCGGTGAACAGTCCACTTAAGTTGCAACCGGTAACGGCAAATCCCGGACTCGAGCCCCCACATGTAGCAATACCCCCGAAGGGGCCGCTGGTTTAAATTTGGGGCCTGCCGTTACCTTACTGTTCACCACGTCCGTCTCAGGGGTCTTCCTTGAAGAGTTGTTCACAAATGTCTGCACCAAACACTTGGTCTCTTTTTCTCAAGGGTTTTATTAAAGAACTTCCAGACAGAGGGAAGGAGGGTTAGGGGAGATTCAGGTACCTTGCTTGCGGATCACGGGTATTTTCTTTTTCCAGAGGACAAACAGCTTCCACACTGGATATAGCCACCACCGGATAAGCCTCTCTCACTGATCTAGCAGCCGGTGCGTGCTCGTTCAAAAATCTCTGCCACAGACTTGGATAATCACACACTTGGTAAAGTTCTGAACACATAGCACACAGTACCAGGATCTTTCAGCCAGGCCGGCAGCACTGTGAGGTAGATTTTTATCCGGATGCGTCCTCCAATTGAGTCCTCAATTGCTCGGTCCCTTCCCGCAGGCAAGGCGACACAGGACCATTTACATTTTCGCTTTAAAATTTTTATTTTGATCACTTTGATTCCAATCACAAGGAATGTAAACATCCCTTGTTATAGAAATAAGCAATAAGACCTCAAATCTCTTCTCTACAATGTAAAGCATTCGTGCTTTAAAAAAAAAAAGGCCTTGTTTAGAAGTGACCTCATGACGTTGGTTCCAGGCTTCCGTCTTTCCTCCGCTCATCTCTGTTACCAGCCGCCGCAAGCGGCAGATCAGTTCTTGGGGCTACCGATCATCCTAGTAAGTCCGAGAACCACTGGGACGACCCCTCCCGCCGTTTCTAAAAGTGATCCACCAGTGAATCCGACTCTTGGACCACTTTTATTGGTTAGAGAATGGGCCGCTTGAAAAGAACAATACCGGGGGTTATGGCATATTGCTGCAGCCAAAACCCCGATATTACGCTGCCAACCGAGGACATCTTTGTCTATGGCTCGGTCGGCAAGTACTTTTTTGCTACACTTAAAAGCATACCTCCCAACTGGCACGGATTCTGCGGGTTTTACCCGCATAGGCTCCTCCTTCCCGCAGTCCTGCGAGACTGTCAGTTTTCCCCGCACAGCAGGAAGCATGAAGAGATGAAGAGGAGGAAACACAGCAGCAGCAGGTAAGCCCCCCCCCGCGATTGGTGGACAAAACAATGTTCGGAGGCACCCCCCCCGCGATCCACGGCACCCCCCCTCGCGATGGCCCCCCCCCCCCCGCTCATCAACTTTTTTATACAGGACAATTTTTTTTTCCATATGTCCCGCTTGCATATCTGTTTACATCATAGACGCGCACACAGGGTGTGCCAGGTGTGCCGGGGCACACCCTAATCACCCCATGTGGTGCAGATTCCCCCTGTTTAAACTCCTGATATTTCACCAAAGCCCCTTAATGGGGCTCCTAAAAAAATAATAAAAAATAAAATTTTATAAACAATAAAATAATAAAAATAAAAAACTCTTGACAACTTCCACGGCCCTACTGACACCAATCTCTGACTTCATGACACTGTCCATTGCTGTAGTGACACGGTCAGTATATACACACAAACACACACACATATATGCATTTAAACTTTGGGGTGCACAACTGCATGCAATAGGCTGCGCACACCTATGGTTTTCATCATGTAATCTCATAATCTGATTGATCGAAGTACAATCATATTAATGAGCAAAGTATCTCAGTGCTGCTGATTGATCGAAATGATCAATACTATTCTATTCTGGCCAATCATCTCAGTGTGATCGAATCCGATCTGAATCGAGTCTAAATCAGTTGGAAGGAAGTTCTAGCTATTCGACTGTCTGCTGTTTAGATCGTTTTAATCAAATTGCACATCGATGGGATAAAAAAATCAAAGCCCATGTGGCCACCAAAAGATGAGCGTTTGCCTCACTATCATAGGATTTTACACCCAGTCTGTTTGTACCCATAGCAGTGCATAGTACTGGCAATGTCTGGATATGCACCTGCGCTATGGTCCAAATACTAAAAATAAACACTCCCATGATAAATAGTATTTAGATTTTATCCTTCACTGGACAGCCATGTTTATATAAAGAATACCTGCTCCTGATAAATAACAGCGTGCTCGGGATGGTAAGAGCCCTGGGCCATCTTCGGTGTGTTTACTAATTTGCCCCTTGTCTGCAGGTGATCATGTTGTTCCAATGTAACATGTTTAACACTTTTTAAATAAACAGTTAGAGAGTACCTGTTCCTCCCTCCGCTCTGAGTGAATCCAGATGTTCCCTTCCCTAAACTCCGCTCCCCCCTTTTCTGCCAACACGCCATTTACATACAGACACTACCGAGACAGATTATTTCTACAGAACTTCTTGTTTTTGTTTCTACTTTTAGTTTGTTTTAAGCTAGAAGCTGTTTTATCTTCTGCCTCAAATAACTTTAATTATAAATTTTTCTCTGATTTGAGGGGAAGTTTCAGAACTTCAGGAAGATAAAAATGTATACCAAACAGATGAGCATCTAAACACTGGGACATTTCTTACCCTAAAGCGGAGTTCCACCCATTTAAAAGTCAGCAGCTACAAAAAGTGTAGCTGCTGACTTTTAATAAACAGACACTCACCTGTCCCACGGCCCAGCGATGCGGCCGCCCGAAGCGCGCTCCTCTCCATGGCGCTGGAATTGCAAGTGTGGGCGCCTGGCAGCTTGCGGCTTCACAGCCAGGCGCGCACTGCGCATGCGTGATTCGCGCTGCGCTGTCTTGAATGGCCGGGCATTCTTCTGGGACCTGTGATGTGTCCCAGAAGATTGCAGGGAAGGAGGGGGGAGAGGTGAACTTCTGCTCTGCGTAGCAGCAGCGCCAGGCGAGGAAGTGCAAAAAAAAAGGGGGGGAGGGTGGGACTTTGAATGAGGTGTGTGTGGTGGAGCCAAACAAATCCATATAAATGTAGACATTTATATATTTATTAATAAACCAAATAATGGCATAAATCAGGGGTGCCCAACCAGTGGCAAGGGGGCCACATGTGGCCCACGGAGCCCTCTGATGTGCCCCTTGACATCCTGCTCTGGGATGGTGGGTTGGCAAGCCCAGATCGCAGGCTGCCGACCCATCCCAGAGCATCAGTGTTGTGAATGAAGCCTGCGGTAGAGGAAGCAAGCGGCTGCGGAGCAGAGCCACATAAGCCAATGCTTTCTATATAGCGCCGGCTCCTGTCACAGGCAGAGTGATACCAAATGTACTTCACCTAGGACAGCAACGGCCGGCAATACCTGAATAGAAGACTATTATTAAAGGTAAGTTTATTACTAAAATCACAGTGTATATACAGTGGGGATCGAAAGTTTGGGCACCCCAGGTAAAAATGTGTATTAATGTGCATAACGAATCCAAGGAAAGATGGAAAAATCTCCAAATGGCATCAAATTACAGATTAGACATTCTTATAATATGTCAAAAAAAGTTAGATTTTATTTCCATCATTTACACTTTCAAAATTACAGAAAACAAAAAAATGGCGTCTGAAAAAGTTTGGGCACCCTGCAGAATTTATAGCATGCACTGCCCCCTTTGCAAAGCTGAGACCTGCCAGTGTCATGGATTGTTCTCAATCATCGTCTGGAAAGACCAGGTGATGTCAATCTCAAAGGTTTTAAATGGCCAGACTCTTCTGACCTTGCCCCAACAATCAGCACCATGGGTTCTTCTAAGCAGTTGTCTAGAAAACTGAAACTGAAAATAGTTGACGCTCACAAAGCTGGAGAAGGCTATAAGAAGATAGCAAAGCGTTTTCAGATGTCAATATCCTCTGTTCGGAATGAAATTAAGAAATGGCAGTCATCAGGAACAGTGGAAGTTAAAGCAAGATCTGGAAGACCAAGAAAAATATAAGACAGAACAGCTCGCAGGATTGTGAGAAAAGCAATTCAAAACCCACGTTTGACTGCACGATCCCTCCAGAAAGATCTGTCAGACACTGGAGTTGTGGTACACTATTCCACTATAAAGAGATACTTGTACAAATATGGTCTTCATGGAAGAGTCATCAGAAGAAAACCCCTTCTACGTCCTCACCACAAAAATCAGCGTTTGAACTTTGCAAATGAACACATAGACAAGCCTGAGGCATTTTGGAAACAAGTTCTGTGGACCGATGAGGTTAAAATATAACTTTTTGGCCGGAATGAGCAAAGGTACATTTGGAGAAGAAAGGGCACAGAATTTAATGAAAAGAACCTCTGTCCAACTGTTAAGCATGGGGGTGGATCAATCATGCTTTGGGGTTGTATTGCAGCCAGAGGCACAGGGAACATTTCACGAGTAGAAGGAAAAATGGATTCAATAAAATTTCAGCAAATTTTGGATGGTAACTTGATGCCATCTGTGAAAAAGCTGAAGTTAAAGAGAGGATGGCTTCTACAAATGGATAATGATCCTAAATACACCTCAAAATCCACCAGGGATTACATCAAGAGGCGTAAACTGAAGGTTTTGCCATGGCCTTCACAATCTCCTGACCTCAACATTATTGAAAACCTATGGATAGACCTTAAAAGAGCAGTGCGTGACAGACAGCCCAGAAATCTCAAAGAACTGGAAGACTTTTGTAAGGAAGAATGGGCAAAGATACCTCAAACAAGAATTGAAAGACTCTTGGCTGGCTACAAAAAGTGTTTACAAGCTGTGATACTTGCCAAAGGGGGCAGTACAAGATATTAACTCTGCAGGGTGCCCAAACTTTTGCAGACGCCATTTTTTTGTTTTCTGTAATTTTTAAAGTGTAAATGATGGAAATAAAATCTAACTTTTTTTGACATATTATAAGAATGTCTAATCTGTAATTTGATGCCATTTGGAGATTTTTCCATCTTCCCTTGGCTTAGTTATGCACATTAATACACATTTTTACCTGGGGTGCCCAAACTTTCGATCCCCACTGTATGGGCATATCTGCTCTGCAGTGGTTACTGGACTGCTCTCAAACTGATCCACAGGCGCAGTGCACCTGCAGATTACCTGCACTAAGCCATAGACTTTTGTTATTACCGGCAGGTTTGGTGCACTTTTTTAAAGTGCACTACACCTGCAGGATATAATAGAAGTCTATGGCAAAGTGCAGCTAACCTTCAGGAAAGCCACAGGTGCACTGCACCCGCCGTGTGGGTAAACCGCAAAACATCAATGTGAAAGCAGCCTTAAGCCCTTTTCACGCAATCGGTCCGACCCAGTAGGACCCTTCCATTCATCTTTGATGCGAACCGCTAAAAAAAAAAAAACAGAAGGGGATCCGTCCCCTTCCATCTGGGGGGGGGGATCGCAGGGACCATAGGGTGGAGTGGGCCGTGTCCATGCCCTCCCTGCATATGCAGAGTGCACACGGACCTGTCATTCATCCGCTCCGCATATTGTGGCCCGCGACCAGTTACCAAGTCGCTTAAGTGGCCCTCACTCTTCAAAAGGTTGGGCACCCCTGGCATAAATCGAACCATATAACATGCATAAAAGAATATAAGCATATATGAAGTATCAATATACATTTTGTAAATTATAGCCAACATGACACAGAGAATAAGTGTTGTACATCATGATCTCCCAGATAGGGTAAGCATTTACATTTTATCAGGATTAGTACAGCAGTAAAACCATCTAAAATCATTGATATGAAATGGATGCATCAAAATGAGCTCAACGCGTTTCATGGACTTCTATCCACTCATCAGGAGCGAGTACGTTGAAGTTCTAAAGGGGGATAAAATCCCCAATATAATTGAATGTAACTACCAACTGGGGTGGATGAAAGTAATAAAGAAATAACTGTCCGTAACTGAAAATACTCACATAAGAACTGATATTGAGACCATGCGATACCACGTGTCAGGGGTCGGCCAGATAGGTAATGTCTAGCATGGGAGCTCAGTAAAGGACCCAAGCGGAAACCAGGAGAGAAAGTGGGAGCTAAGTATCTGTCAAAACCAGGTACCCGCTCACCCCCCCCCCAAAAAAATGACATGCCAAATGTGGCATGTCAGGAGGTCATGAGTACTTAAAGCAGAAGTTCCATTTTTGGGCGGAACTCCGTTTTAATGCAGTGAACGCATTAAAGTGGATGTAAACCCTCACATATACCCAGTGAAGTGAACAGCCTCAGATGATACACAGAGATGAAACAAATCTCGCTGCATAAGTTTTAGAATCTATCTCACTCCATGCTGATCTAAGAAACAACATGATGGGAACCGCTTTACCTTCCTAATATAATTCCTTGTATATCACTAGGTGTATAATATACAATTTGACTATTGATACCTAGTTCCAATTACATAAGAACTAATGACTATCTCAGAAAATGAGGAGGACCGTTCTGTGGCAATATATGGGTGACAATGACCATTTGTAGGAGGACCATTCGATGTGTTTCTATTTGAATGTTTTTGACTACTAACCGTGAGTGTTCTTGCTGAAACTTTTCCTGAAGAAGCGGGCTATCTCCTGCGAAACGCAAACTGCGTCGAAATTACAGCAACTCACTGTGCTCAACCATAGGGGAGCCACCAAGAACCTGTATTCAAGGTTCAATAAATGTTCTTAAACGTACTGCACTATGGCGTTTCTCTCTTTATGATGTCTTTGTGCTGGTGAGCATTCAGCAGGACAACCATATTGGAGTTTGAAATATTTTGATATATATTGGAAGCATTTCCATATCCAGGCGAAGCAACCAATATTACCAGGTCTCCTGATAGAGCGGATAGGATGGAGCACTGCAGCTGATCACAAATGAATCAAGCGCTTTTGATCCCTATAATTTGGGATCCATCTCTTCTGGTAAGAGGCTTTATTTGTAATACATTGTATACATCGCATAATAGCTTGGAATTTTCAAGATTCCATATTAAGACACCTATGGACATTTGTTTTCTCTGGAGTCACAACTAATCACTATAGTGGACACTTATGATTTCATAGATATATCTGCCTGTCGGCAGCCAGCCATGGATACAGATAGATAGTGAGACAGACCAGGGCAGACCATTTTGGTTAAAGAGGAACATTGATATTTTGACTGGTCAGCCAGCAGTAATTTTGGAAACTAAATCTAACAGCCAAAAGTGATTTACTTTGGCAAGAGATAAAGCCAGAACATTTTTAATTTTTACGAAGTGACTTTTAATCCCACTGTGTTCTATTAAGCTATGCAGCAAGCTGGGGTCTCAGGCCGGGAATAGACAGCTGCGCCGCAGATGGTAAACTGAAAACTTCATTCATAACGCAATGCCGCTAGTCTCCTTTCCCAGCAAGACGTCTAGAGAGTGTGCTATGGCTTTAGAAAAATAAACACATGTGACTAGCGCTGTCTCTTAAAGGACGCAACCCCTCCTTCCAATCCTGGAACTGAAAGAATAACAGGCTAAGTGCTTCTTGTGGTCCGCAGTCAAAACAAGGCAAAAACGAATTTATCATGCAAACGAAAATGCGCAATTTGGGAAGTCGGCTCTCAATTAGGGAGGTTTTACTGAAGTGTCACAAACCGAAAATATTTAATGGGCTGGTCCTTTTTTTTTTTTTTTTTTTTTTTTTTAAGCCAAACCCCGTACTCACATTGTTCCACCTTGGCACAATATGAGTATACCTATTTTGTAGCTGAGGGACCACTGGGTAAGGTGGAAATCACTATAGTATTAGGAGCTACTACATTGATAGCCATCATTCTGCGCAAGCAACTTCCTCTCTGCACACTGATCTCAAGGGGGAGCTCTGTGGCTCTGCGGCTATTCATAGAAAGCCTTGGATTTTTTTCAATGAATACAAGGCATTTTCTGATTAGACAAGGTGGAGAGGAGGGATCGCATGTCACAATCTCTGCCTCATCCAATCAGAGAATGCCTTGTATTCACTAAAAAAATTCAAGGTGTTTTAAGAATGGCGGCAGTGTCTTGGGGAGTGACACCCTGTGATCAATGTTCAGAGCAGAAGCCACTCACAGAACCACAGCACAACCCAGAAGATTGTGGTGACCACTGTAGTAACTACTACAATGATTTCAAGTGGCCCATCAGCTATGAGATATGTATATATACATTGTGCCAAGCTGCCCCAATAAAAGTACCCACTACAGGTCAAGTCAATGGCCTGGAGCAAAAAGTGCAACTTGGAGGAGGGCCAGCATGACTGGGGTGGGCAGTGAGGCGGAGAGAATTTGGTATGATAGGGGGAGGTATTAAGCCACTTACACGGATTGGTGGTTCCCGAGGGTTGGGGGGTGTCTTGTGGATGTAGAGGGGTGGAGGTTTCTTGTCAGAGCTCAGTCGGAGCTTCTCACAGAATCAGGAAGGTTTCTCCCACCAACCCTCACTTTGTTTGTTGTTTTTTGGGGGGACACCTTCTGAGCTTTTCTGATAGTACTAGGTGGGATGGTTTTCTCCCTGGTGGGGCAGTTTTTAGTAGTGTGTGTTTTTTTCCATGACCGTTCGCGTCAGGGGTTCCTTTATTACTAGTCAGAGGAGCAGTGGGAGGTCTATGGGGTCTTTGAAGGTGGTGCTGGATAAAATAATGGAGAATTAGGGGGGTTGGGCCCATCTTGAGGTATGGGTTTCCCTTCCTAATAATACAATGGTAACAATGGTTTTAAGTTGGTTGTATCTGGTAATTGTCCCTAAGCTGATGTAATATGTGGCTGGGGGCCTTTATGGGGTGACAGATACAACCTGTTGGTCGAGAGAAAATTGCCCTTCAAAGACCTTGGACCAGGTAGGTTAAGCTGTTTTTTTTGGGGTTTAATGGTTACGTAAAAAATTTATTATATGCATAACGATTGTTTATGTTGTGATTTGTATTTCATTTGTTGCAATAAAAAGGCTGCTATGGCCATTCGACTCCAAAATTAATATGTGTTGTCTGGTCAATCTCGGGGGTGAAGGAATGGGGTGTTGGTTGTTTAATTTTACAGGAAGCGAGAGCCTCAGTAATCTGCACATCCCTCGGTCATGCCTGGAGTTCAGCTTGAACATGTGCTCAAACAACACATGATGCAGTACTTTACAGAGTACCTAGCTCCATTTACATTGGTCCCTGTCCCTGGAGGGAGCTCACAAGCTAATGTCCCCAATTCACTCACACTAAGGCAATTTGGGAGGAAGTTAATTAGCCTACAAGTATGGCTTTGGATTTTGGTAAGAAACTCATTCAGATACAGGGAAAACATACACACTCCATGCAGATGGTGTACCAGGTGGGATATGAATCCAGGATGCAGAGCCAAAAGGAAGGAATTTTAACCATGGGTTCCCTACACTGCTTCATCTCAACCTGGCTGTATTGTACACTGAATATTGAGTAACAAAGTGACTAAAACATGCTATATGGGCACACTGAGAGAAACAGCAGAGCTCTACTTCTTAAAACCTGCGGGGCTGGAAGGACCGGTGTGCAGGCCAAAGTACTGCACACCGGTCCTTCCAGCCCAAAGTACTGCAGACTCCCTGATGCCAAAGCAAATTGAAGAAAGTACTAATTATTATTAAGGTTGTCTAGCTGAAATTAGTTTTTCTGTACCAGATTTTTACCAATGCTTGTCAAAGAAAAGACTGTTGTCGGCTTTTTTCAATTTGCTACACTATACGGTCACCCCTGCCATTTTCATGTGGTGTGGTTTTCTGATGGTATGGATGGGTTTTACATGTATGGTTAGCCGTTCCCAAAAAGGGTTCCTACAGAAGTTGCTAGGGGGCATTCTTCTCATTTACCAGCAAAGTAAGAGGTATTCTTCCCACTGACCACCAATGTAAGAGGCATTCTTTCCACTGACCACCAATGTAAGGAGCATGCTTCTTACTTGCCTCCAATGTAAGGAACATTCTTCCCACTGACCACCAATGTAAGGAGCATGCTTCCTACTGGCCACCAATGTAAGGAACATTCTTCCCACTGGCCACCAATGTAAGGAACATGCTTCTCACTGGCCACTAGGCTTGTGCAATTCGTTTCGTAACGAATCGAAATTCGTCCGAATTTAGCAACTTTCGGACATTCGGAAGCATTCGAATTTCCGAACAGAGCAATTACGAATAAAACCGAATCCGAAATAAATTATACCGCAAAATAGCGAATGCCCGAAGGTCTTCGGCATAATTCGTTATGAAAAAAGTTACGAATGTACGAATCCATTCGAAGCACAATAACACTCACTCTGCTCTCTGCTTCTCCCTCACCATGCTGAACTCCCTCTCAAAATGGTGTACAGGGGGCGGAGGCTATAGCCGCATGAAAAAACGAAAGTAAAATACGAGATTTCGAATCCATTCGAAGCACAATAACACTCACTCTGCTCTGCTCTCTGCTTCTCCCTCACCGTGCTGAACCCTCTCAAAATGGTGTACAGGGGCGGAGCCTATAGCCGCATGTAAAAAACGAAAGTAAAATACGAGATTTCGAATCGTTACAAATAACCGCTATGTATTTAGAAAAGTACAAATCCATTCGAAGCACATTAGGCATAATAGGCAGCGTCGTTGTGAGAGAGACACGGAAAATTACGAATCAACTAACCCAAAAAAAGTTATGAAAGTAGGAGTTGTGTCCAGAATCAACGAAAAACAACGTACTCTACCGAAAGTACGAATTATAAAGCAACAAAAAATTCAACGAAAAATGTCGCTTGCAAAAATACGAATTAGTCCGAACACGAAAAATCCCGTCTAGCAAAATTACGAATGATTACGAATCAACAGGACCGGAAAGAAACGAACTGAAACGGAACGAATTTTTCCGTTGTGCACAAGCCTACTGGCCACCAATGTAAGGAGCATTCTTCCCACTGATCACCAATGTAAGGAACATTCTTCTCACTGATCACCAATGTAAGGAACATTCTTCTCACTGATCACCAATGTAAGGAGCATTCTTCCCACTGATCACCAATGTAAGGAGCATTCTTCCCACTGATCACCAATGTAAGGAGCATTCTTCCCACTGATCACCAATGTAAGGAGCATTCTTCCCACTGATCACCAATGTAAGGAGCATTCTTCCCACTGATCACCAATGTAAGGAACATACTTCCCACTGATCACCAATGTAAGGAACATTCTTCCCACTGATCACCAATGTAAGGAACATTCTTCCCACTGATCACCAATGTAAGGAACATTCTTCCCACTGATCACCAATGTAAGGAACATTCTTCCCACTGATCACCAATGTAAGGAGCATTCTTCTCACTGATCACCAATGTAACGAACATTCTTCCCACTGATCACCAATGTAAGGAGCATTCTTCCCACTGATCACCAATGTAAGGAACATTCTTCCCACTGATCACCAATGTAAGGAACATTCTTCCCACTGATCACCAATGTAAGGAACATTCTTCCCACTGATCACCAATGTAAGGAGCATTCTTCCCACTGATCACCAATGTAAGGAACATTGTTCCCACTGATCACCAATGTAAGGAGCATTCTTCTCACTGATCACCAATGTAAGGAACATTCTTCCCACTGATCACCAATGTAAGGAGCATTCTTCCCACGGATCACCAATGTAAGGAACATTCTTCTCACTGATCACCAATGTAAGGAGCATTCTTCTCACTGATCACCAATGTAAGGAACATTCTTCCCACTGATCACCAATGTAAGGAGCATTCTTCTCACTGATCACCAATGTAAGGAACATTCTTCTCACTGATCACCAATGTAAGGAGCATTCTTCCCACTGATCACCAATGTAAGGAGCATTCTTCCCACTGATCACCAATGTAAGGAGCATTCTTCCCACTGATCACCAATGTAAGGAACATTCTTCCCACTGATCACCAATGTAAGGAACATTCTTCCCACTGATCACCAATGTAAGGAGCATTCTTCCCACTGATCACCAATGTAAGGAACATTCTTCCCACTGATCACCAATGTAAGGAACATTCTTCCCACTGATCACCAATGTAAGGAGCATTCTTCCCACTGATCACCAATGTAAGGAGCATTCTTCCCACTGATCACCAATGTAAGGAGCATTCTTCCCACTGATCACCAATGTAAGGAGCATTCTTCCCACTGATCACCAATGGAAGGAGCATTCTTCTCAGTGATCACCAATGTAAGGAGCATGCCTCCCATTGACCTCCAATTAATTGATTTAAGCTGGGGCTTCTTGAGGCCTGAAAATTATTTTGGGATTCCCATAACTATATGACCACCCACCTAATACTGAGTATGTCCCCCTTTTGCCACCAAAACAGCCTTGACCCATCAAGGCATGGATGCAACTAGACCTCTGAAGGTATGCTGTGCTATCTGGCACCAAACTATCAGTAGCAAATCCTTTAAGTCCAGTATGTTGTGAGGTGGGCCTCCGTGGATCGGACTTGTTTTTCCAGCACATACCACAGATGCTCAACTGGAGTGCAATTTGGATAATTTTGGAGCCAAGTCAACACTTCAAACTTGTTGTGTTCCTCAAACCATTCTTAAACCCTTTTTGGAGTTTGGCAGGTGGTCATAACGTTATGGCCTGTGTATATTGCTTTAGATTACAGTCCCTCAGATGTTCACTGTTCTGGAGCAATATACAACTACACTTTAAGTATAGAAGAGTTCAGCAGCAACACTAAGTACAAGAATACAGCATTCAGAGTTTCCTTTCATTCAGTTAAAGCTGACTTCTTTAGACATACTATATAAATGCAAGCAATGTAAGTAGCTCAGTGTAACCTGGTATCAGACTCATGTAGGCCCTGTAAAGCAGGGCTGAAATGTGAGACGAAGAAGCAGTACAAGGAGCCAATCCGTTCATGTGTTGATAAGAAGCATGCTGATAGGAGGAGAGATCAGAATGACAGTGAGATGCATTCATCACTGTGCTGCTTCTCCTTCCAATGTCCAGTCACAGGCTGGTGTGGATCCAGGGCAACTTGGGCTCAAACAAAGTGGGTTGAATGACACTGGCTATCAGTCTGAGGACATCTTGTGGCTGAGAAAACGTACTGCAGGAAAATCTCTGGACTGAAGCTGAATATTACGACTGGTTTTGTTATTTTATCTTTTCATGGGCTATTCATTGTTATCTTGTTATATTTGGCTGGAGGTCTGCTTTAATCTATAGCATTCAAAATCTACAAGTCTTGTTATTGGCCCCGGAGTTTTGTTATTAGTACATAGCACTCAAAATTTACAACAATTTTAATTAATTAGGTAATAAGAATCAGACAAACTCTGTCTTTGTTGCAGCAGATGCTTCAGCAGACAGATCCAGAGCACCTGCTGTGAAACTGCTAGAGTACAAAACCACATGTGGCCCCTGAGCCACTGGTTGGGGACTCCTGCATCACACTGGAACTTCAGCCAATATCTTTTTTATTAGTTATTAGTTTTGGATAGCGTGGGGAAGGGGTAGAACCCCAATCAGATTTTTAGTGTTATCTGTGTCCCTGATAGAAAGCTCACCCTTCAGTTCCTATCACGGTGATATCAGCGAAAGTGAGTGGAAATCCTACTTACAGTCTCACACACAGCAATTTTTAACCTGTTTTTTTTAATCTGAAGCTTTTTTTTTTTTTTTAAAACAATCCATGTTGATCCTGTCATGAGAGCCCTTGTTTAGGCATTTCCAGTTATGGGTGACTACTGGCTCCTAATTGAACTCTTGTGTTGTCACATGTGCCACAGGTAGAGACTACAAGCAGTTGTGCTGACATTTTAAACAAGCACAGTCCACTAAATACAAGACTTCCTCTGATTTTCTGAGTTGAGCGGGTGAAGCCACGATCTGCTCCTCGGTCACTCAGAGGAAGCTTTGTATATTCATTCAGAAACACAAGGCTTCCTGTGAATGGCAAGCAGCGCTCAGCCCGACTTGATTTTCTTACCAGGAGTGAGACAAGAAGTTCCCGTCCCACTGCCAGGAACACAGTGCTGTATACTGTATGTAGCTGAAGCTACATACAGTTCATACAATGCTGACATCTGCTGCATGTGTCATTCACGGGTTGCAGGAAAGAAAATCTCTTGTTTCCCCTATTAACACAGTCAGTGTTGATGGAGGAATCTCTCCCACTGACCTATTGTGTTCTCCCAGCAGGAGGCGCAAGGAGCCGTCCCTGCTGATAGAACACAGTGATTATTGCCGCTGGCAATAATCACATGCTAGAAATCCGACATGCTGGCCCATCGATCAACTTGGGTACAATCAGCCTGCTCATATATGGATGGAATCTTGGCCTGTCCCTGCTGAACCGGCCGACATTCAAACCATCTATGGCCGGCTTTAGTGAGGGTAAGAATTTTCTTGGTCCAAAAAAACAATTTAAAGTTCAATAAAACATGGATTTAGGCTTTAGATGCCAAAAGAGATTAAAAATATGGATATACAGTGCTTTGAAAAGTATTTGACCCCTTCCTGTTTTTTTAATTTATTTTAATAATACACAAAGATAACCCGAGTAAATACAAAATGCAGTTTTTAATTGATGATTTAATTTATTAAAGGAAAAAAAGCTGTCCAAGCCTGCCTGGCCTTATGTGAAAAATAAATTGTCATGAATGAACTGTGATTAACCACATTTTTGGGAAAGCGGAGTTTGATTCTACTTGCCACACTCACGCCTGATTACTGCCAGACCAGTTGAATCAAGAAATCACTTAAATAGAAGCTGTTTGACAAAGTGAAGCACACTAAAAGATCTCAAAAAGCAACACGCACAACAGGGAGGAGACCTTCCGGGAGACCTGGAGACCTTGGCAACACTTTATATACACAGACGCTTATCTCCGTGAGGTTGCGCAGTCTGACTAACCCATTGGGCTTGTCCCACTTCCCAGTCGGGGGGGGCGCTACCGCTCTTTACTCTACTCTTCTACTTTCTACTCTTATATTCTACTAAGCCTCCATTTCTCCTCTCCCTTTTCCCCTTTTGGTATTTACCCCCTCCCCTTACCATTGGGTTGTTTCGCATCCCAAACAACTGTTAAAACTTTAAAAAATGTTACTGTATTATGTATTATATAGCTTGGCATATGTTATTATCGGTTCTAGGACGCACAAGTATTTGATAGATTGCCTCCCCGGCTTCGCACACCAACTTTATCCCTATTCCGTACTTTCTTCATGTGCTTTACTTACTTTGTAAAGCCAGGGTGTCTGATATATTTACCTCATTTCCTGATTACGATTGATCTTATTGTCTGATTTTTATTATGTATCTCCGCTATATGTGCTAATTGTTGAACACACTTTCTATTTAAATAAAGGAATTATAAAAAAAAAAGCAACACATCATGCCATGATCTAAAGAAAGTAATGTACATGAATCAGTCTGGTAAGGGTTACAAAGCCATTTCTAAGGCTTTGGAACTCCAGTGAACCACGGGGAGAGCCATTATCCATAAATGGAGAAAACTTGGAACAGTGGTGAACATTCCCAGGAGTGGCCAGCCTACCAAGAGTACGACGACTCATCCAGGAGGTCATAAAAGAACCCAGAACAACAACTAAAGAACTGCTGGCCTCACTTGCCTCAGGTAAGATCAGTGTTCTTTATTCAACAATAAGAAAGAGACTGGGACTGGCATCCATCGTACTGTCCCAAGGTGAAAGTCATCGCTGACCAAAAAGAACACAAAGGCTCATCTCACATTTGCCAAAAAACATCTTGATTATCCCGAAGACTTTTGGGCAAATATTCTGTGGACTGATGAGACAAAAGTTGAACTTTTTGGAAGATGTGCGTCCCGTTACATCTGGCATAAAACTAACACAGTATTTCATAAAAAGAACATCATACCAACAGTCACACATGATGGTGGTAGTGTGATGGTCTGGGGCTGCCTTGCAGCTTCAGGTTCTGGACAAATTGCCATAATTGATGGAACCATGAATTCTGAGCTCTACCAAAAAATCCTGAAGGAGAATGCCTGGCTATCAGTTTGGGACCTCAAGCTTAAATGCACTTGGGTTATGCAGCAGGGGGTTTAGTGGGCAATCAGACAGCTTCTATTTAAAGGGTAACTCCACTTTCATGGGGAAAAAAATTGCAAATAAAGAAAAAATAATATAGCGTATACAATTGCGACACAAGTCATATTGTAATTGAATGTTCTTAATAAAGACCTTTCCTTTTCAATCTGCAGCTCTGTAATTTTCTGAAAATGCATTGCAATATGGCTAACTGTAGGTGTTCTGTACACAGAGTGTGTACTGACCACTCCCCAGAAACATTTCCTGCTTGTGTGATTGGCTCACCATCTTTCCCAGAAGTCTGCACTAAGATACATGTCAGATTTCCGGAATCCCCTCCAACAAAAATGTAATTTTTGGTGAGATACTTTTGTAGCGGGTACTTGAATTATGTAAGGACTCTGGTGGTGTGAGGTTCCTTGGGGCCCCTGGGTGGCGCTGTTGCCTGGGGCCGGAGTTGAACTCACACCGCGAACCGTGCCTTTTTGTCCTCCCCTGGAGCTGGTACAGCGGGGCGGGGAACCCACTGGGACGCAAAGGGAGAGGTCATAAAAGGGGCGGACGCCCTGTTTTTGGATGGAGAGTCGGAGGACGCGGCCGCACCCAGGCACCTTTAGCTTGGGTGCTGGCGTTCCAGGCCTAGGCGCCCTTGGCCTAGCTGGAGCAGGGATGGAGTCCATCTCAGGCACCTTTAGCCTGGGGTGAGGTACTATGGCAGATGCCTGGGGCTCAGTACCTTCGACTGAGTTCCGCGAGGGTGGAGGAATCCGAGGGGCCCCTAACTTGGTGCCCGTGTCTGAGTTCGTGAGGACTGGTGCGCAGTAACTTCTCTGAAGAGCCCGGCGCAGCATTGCTGGTGACGGAGAGGCCTCCATTTCTCCCTTGGACGGATTTCTTCCTCTGACAGGGGCAAAGTGAGCGAAGGTAAATTCACGTTCTATTACCTAGTCAGTGGCAGTGACTATTCACCACTGGTGACAGCACAGTGGGCAGCAGCAAGAAGGGAAAGGATTGTGCCTCGATCTGTCCCCATCATTTTCCAAAGAAGAAAGATTGTTTTATTGCTTGGCAAGAAGAATAAAACTGAGTTGTACCTATTCACTGTGTGGAACTTAAGTTACTCAAGCAAAGGAGTCAGGGACGAAGGACTGGACTTGACTCTAGGACACCTACACAAAAGCCCAATCTCTGGCCTTCACCCACCAGTCACGAAGGACATGGGCCGTGGTGTGTTCTCTCTCTCTCTCCCAGGTACCCCTAGACAAGAGCCATATAACCGATAAAGAAAGAGAGAGAAGTGAGGCCGCTACACTTTTAATAGAAAATCACAGCTAAAGGAAGGAATGCAGGCCCAGCAGCTTTCCTCATTAGAGGCCTGTAGGTGCACAGCTGATTGATAATTATGAAACAATTCCTATTAGGCTCACTTTGCACAGGGGTACAGAGGAACAAACAGCAATTTCTTCAGTGTGAAAAGACCCCTTTCACACTGAGGCGGCAGGTCCGTAAAGCGCTGCTAGTCTTAGAGATGCTTTACCGCTGTTTAAGCGCAGCTTTACATCCACTAGCGGGGTGCTTTTAACCCCCAAGAAGGGGTTAACAAGGGATTAAAAAGCGCCCCTGTTGCAGCTCTTCTGAAGCGCTTTTCAGGCGCTTCGGAAGTGCTGCCCATTCATTTTAATGAACAGGGGTGGTGTAAGAGCGATGTATACTGCCCTCCTACACTGCCCTAAAGATGCTGCTTGCAGGACTTTTTTTTACCCGTCCCGCAAACGCACCGCCCCAATGTGAAAGCACTCGCCCTTTAAAACTGGGGAGGCATGAGAGGCAGTTTTCAGGAGCTTTACAGGCACTATTTTTAGCTCCAAAACGCCTGAAAACTGCCTGTGTGTGAAAGGGGTCGTAGGAATCTGCAACAAAATGTGTTAAAATCCTTGTACATGTACATAGATCACCCAGAGGGGATTTTTTTTCTCTCCAGCCACTTTAAATATTATTTTATATATACTGCGATTCTGTACTTGCCAAATATGCTGCAGAAATCTCCCTCCACTGAGTCTGGCTGAAACCATTTTTACTGTGGGCAGCTGAAGCTGCTGCCTGTTCACTTCCTGGATTTACACAGACACACAGAGGCACACCTCCAGCTCTGCAGCCCTGCAGCTCTCATTGGCCCTCTTATGACTCACCCCCCCTCCCTTCCTGGCAAACTCTCATGAGAGTGAGTAAGAGAGCTGTGCATGATGTCATAAGCCTAGGCTTTTGACCAGACAAGAAATAGGAAGCGGAGACGATTTAATAGATGGAAAGATGAAAACAAAATGACTGAAGGTCTGCTTTAAGTGTGACAAATATGCAAAAAGATAAATAAAAAAAATCAGAAAGGGGCCAAATACTTTTTCACAGCACTGTAAGCCACTTTCTCCCTTCTACCCGATCTTTAATCATTATAGCAGCCAAAGGTGAAAATCCTGCTGTTTGCCCGATATGAAATTTCAGATGGTGTGCAGGGGGAATTATACACGGCGGTTTATTCCTTACTTGAAATCCAAACAAGCGTTTGACTGTAATCCTAAACAGAACTTCACAGCTATCTCCTGCATGCAGTAATGTGATATCCTGAGGCTACCAGTCTCACATATTGGAAATTCTTGGGCATTCCAGTGTTAGAAAAACAGCAACAAAGTGAAAACTACTGTACATGAAAGCAGAGAAATTGACAGCCGACATAAAGCCCTGGGTCAGCGTTCTGTTCATTCAGGACTGTTATTTGGTCACAGCTCATTTAGATCGCATTTTTTAATAGTCATGTTTAAAGTCTGCTCCAGGCACATCCTACATTATTCATGAAGTATTATTGCTTCCTAGTCTTTATTTTAGCATGAAAACCAAATCGAATGAAGCATGGATGGAGGAACAGAAGGAAAGATAGAAGGGAGCTTGACCAAGACCCTGGATCTGAAGCCTCGTACACACGGCCGGTTTTCTCGGCAAGAAAACTGCTGGGAGAACTTGTTGCCGAGAAAACCGGTCGTGTGTATGGTTTCTCGTCGGGAAAACTGCCGGGAATCTCAACGAGAAAAATAGAGAACCTGCTCTATTTTACTCGTCGGAATTCTCGGCAGTGTTTCCTGACGAGAAAACCGTGTGTGTGTACGAGGCTTGTATGCTTACCTGTCCCCAGGTAAGCCCGCGCATGCTTGATGAGACTTCGACGCATGCGCGGTAGCTTACAAGGGTAGTGTAGGGTATAGCAAGATGGCGGCGACGACATTGAATGTGACGAGCGCATGCTCGTCGTAGTCGATGACGTCACCGTGTTCTTGCCATTCAAAAGAACGGCGGTTCTTTTGAATGGCCATGTGTACAATCGGCGAGCAAGGCAAGCTTGCCGGGAATCTCGTCGGGAAAACCGACGAGATTCCCGCCCGTGTGTACGAGGCTTTAGTATTAGAACCCATTCACATTTGTGTGTTCTGGCAATGCTTGTATAGTGCACACGTAAACTTGCGTTGCCACAATGCATGGCATATAACCTGTAGTGCACCTCAACACACTGTACAGTAGAGCTCAACACACAACAGCACATGTACCGTTTTCTGTGGTGCGCTGCGTTGTTTAAAAAACGGCCATGCATGTTTTTTCATCTGTTCTGGTACATTGTTTGCCCATTCATAATGAATATGTTGTCCTTTATTTTCTAAATAGGTTCCTTTAAGCTAGTGCCTTGTTGGTTCACTTACCTTTTCCTTCGATTTCCCTTCTAAATGTTTTTTTCTTTGTCTGAATTTCTCACTTCCTGTTCCTCCTCAGTAAGCTTGCCCCCATCATCCGAGCCGTTCTGGCTGGGGGTTAGTCAGCGTGCTCGCCCCCTCCCTTGGAACTACATCCCTGCGGGGAGACACTGCAGCAACACTTTCTGTAGTGCAAATCTGCAAAAAGCACTAAAAATGCATAGGTGTGAATCCAGCCTTACACGCACCTGAACTTTAATGGCATCCCAGTCTTAGTCCGTAGGGTTCAATATTGAGTTGGCCCACCCTTTGCAGCTATAACAGCTTCAACTCTTCTGGGAAGACTGTCCACAAGGTTTAGGAGTGTGTCTATGGGAATGTTTGACCATTCTTCCAGAAGAGTATTTGTGAGGTCAGGCACTGATGTGGATGAGTAGGCCTGGCTTGCAGTCTCCGCTCGAATTCATCCCAAAGGTGTTCTATTGGGTTGAGGTCAGGACTCTGTGCAGGCCAGTCAAGTTCCTCCAGGACGTCACTGGATGCAAAGCGCCTTGAGGCGATTTAGTTCGCATTTGTAGTGCTATACAAGTTATTCACTCACTCACTCACTCACCCCAAACTCAATCATCCATGTCTTTATGGACCTTGCTTTGTGCACTGGTACGCAGCAATGTTGGAACAGGAAGGGGCCGTCCCCAAACTGTTCCCACAAAGTTGGGAGCATGAAATTGTCCAAAATGTCTTGGTATGCTGACACCTTAAGAATTCCCTTCGCTGGAACTAAGGGGCCAAGCCCAACCCCTGAAAAACAACCCCTCACACCATAATCCCCCCCCCTCCACCAAATGATTTAGACCTCAAGTTGTAGTGAGATGCTCTGCCAGAAAAGGCACAGGTACATTTTTTTGGGCTATTGAAGTGTGTTTCCAGCACATTCATTTTGAATGGGCTGTCTAGCACCGCACACAAATAATTGTGAACTAACACAGAGGGGGTTGATTTACTAAAACTGGAGAGTGCAAAATCTGCAGGTGTGCACGGTAGCCCATCAGGTTCTAACTTCAGTTTGTTCAATTAAGCTTGGGCAATAAACCTGGAAGCTAATTGGTTCCTATGCAGAGCTGCACCGGATTTTGCACTCTCCAGTTTAAAGCGGAAGTAAACTCATCGATTTATGCCAACTGTCACATTGGTTGTGCTCTCAACCAAACTGTCAAACCTTCCAATGGCTGATGTCATAACTGATCACACGTGCAGCATCACGGCAGTTGAAGATTAAACAGAGGCCAAGATGGCAGCTTCCTTGCCTGAAAATGATAGGAGGGTTTACTTCCACTTTAAGTAAATCAACCCCAAAGTGGGGAAGGGTTAAAACCTTTGTGAGGTTTCTGTTTCTGTATTTGTTCCTGTTGGGACATTGCAACCTCTCTACTTGTCCTGGTTAGCACTGTAACTGTGAGGGTGAATCCAAAATATTACGGTTATCACCAGGACAGGAGTAGTGGGAATGTCTTCCCATAAAGCCCGTACACAAGGTCGGACTTTTTGCCAACAAACTTCAAAATTAGCAAGTTTTCCAAAAAATCAGACCGTGTGTACGCTCCATCGGACAAACTTTTTCGGTTTTCATCGGACAAAAGTTCGCTCTGCAAACGGACAAACTTTTCGGCAACAAAAGTCCGATGGTGCAAAGTCCGACCGTGTGTACAGAAATCCATCAGACTTTTGTCCGAAGTACAAATAAGCATGCCCAGAACCAATGTTAAAATCAACCAACAATAGCAGAAGTTGACCAAAGGGTGGAAGTAAAGAGCAGAAAAACCACGTGATGTTGGGAAAGTTTTGGGGAAAGTTTGCAGAAAAGTCCTGCCGTGTGTATGCTATGGGTGTTCCCGGCCAACTCCCTTCGGACAAAAATCCACGGAAAAGTTTGTTTGAAGTCCGACCCGTGTGTACGAGGCTTTAGAGACACTTATGTTGAGAACTGCTGAAGAAGGCATTCCCACTCATTTACTTCCTGCTTGGGGAAGTGCAGAGAAACGACTCCTAAAGAGACACCAATTAAAAGCTGACATGGGTTCTAACCTATGCTTAGTCTACAATTGTGCTCATAAGTTTACAGGATGAATTTGTAAGATGTGGACCATTCTTTCAGAAAATATCAAACCAAACAAATTTATTTGTAATTAAACCTGCCGGTTCACAATGGGGGCGGCACGACTTGCCGTGCGACTCGGCAAGGCGATCTGCAGACGACTTCAGAGGTGACTTGCAAAATTACTTCTGTATTGAAGTCAATGGAAGTCGCCCTGAAGTCGCCCCCCAAGTAGTACAGGAACCTTTTTCTAAATCGGAGCGACTTGAGTCACTCCTATTAGAGCGGTTCCAATATACAGAACGGGACGCGACTTGTCAGGTGGCTGAGTCGCCTGACGAGTCGCCCCTGTGTGAACTGGCTCTAAAGCCTCGTACACACGGTTGGACTTCCATCGGACTTTTCCGTGGATTTTTGTCCGAACGGAGTTGGTCGGGAACACCCATAGCATACACACCACAGGACTTTTCTGCAAACTTTCTTAAAACTTCTTACAACATCACTTGTTTTTTCTGCTCTTTTCTGATCTTTACTGCCACCCTTTGGTCAACTTCTGCTATTGTTGGTTGATTTTAACATTGGTTGTTTTGTCCATCGGACAAAAGTCCTATGGTTTTCTGTACACACGGTAGGACTTTGCTCCATAGGACTTTTGTTGGGCAAAAGTTTGTCCGTTCGCAGACCCAACTTTTGTCCGATGAAAACAAAACCAAACTCAAAAAAGTTTGTCCGATGGAGCGTACACACGGTCGGATTGTTGGTCCAACTTGCTTAAAACTAAGTTTGTTGGGCAAAAGTCCGACCGTGTGTACGGGGCTTTAGGCTTCATGTACATGTGCGCAATTGCCCATGCCTATTTCTGGTGCCCAGGATGCCCTGGAGCTGTCCATAGACATGAATCGGTGAAGGAGGGTGTACGCAGCTATATATGTGGCGCTATTTCAGTAAATTAGAAAATGCACATAGATTTAATGCACCAAGCGCAGGTAGTGTTGGTTCAGGACATTATGTCTGTGCGCATGCGCTACTTTACACAAACAGCAGCGCATAACTGTGTACAGCCGTCTCACCCATTCATGTCTATGGACAGCTGAACGCAGCTCCAGGACATCCTGGGCACCAATATTACACAGCTTGTGGTCTCATGTGAAATAAGCTGCCCGTTCTTTTTGGTAAAATGCCTCCAGGTCCTGTAAATTCTTTGGTAGCCTAGCATGAACTGCAGGTTTGAGAGCTCCTCAAATGATTTCATGATGTTGAGGTCAGGATCTTGTGATGGCCATTCTGGAACTTTTTTTCTATTGTAGCCATTGAAGGGTAGACTTGGATTAATGTTTTGGATCATTGTCATGTTGGAAAGTCTAAAGCCTCATACACACGATCGAACTTCCATCGGACAAATCAGTGGATTTTTGTCCGAAGGGCGTTGTCTGTGAACTTGGTACAAACACGAACGTAGTGACGTACTAGTTGTACCATGTGGTTTTTCTGCTCTTTAGTGCCACCCTTTGGGCAACTTCTGCTAATGTCTTATGGTTAGCATTGGTTCAGAGCATGCGTGTTTGTACTTTGGATTTTAGTCCGACGGATTTGTGTGTACACAATCGGATGATCCGACGTAACACATTTGTTGTTGGAAAATTTGAGAGCATGCACAGCCAACATTTGTTGTCGGAAATTCCGACAACAATTGTCCGATGGAGCATACAGATGGTTGGATTGTCCGATAAAACACGTCCGTCGGACCATTGTTGTTGGAAAATCTGATCGTGTGTACGGGCCTTTAGTCAGCCATTCTCATCCAAGGTTCTGTGAAACCCTAGGGTTCCTCCAGAGGTTGCTAGGGGTTCCTTGAGCTGTGGCTGATTTGCCTCCTATTTGACGGTGCCTGGCCATTTGGCAGACTTATGCCGCGTACACACGATCGGACATTCTGACAACAATACCGTTGATTTTTTTTTTCCAACGGATGTTGGCTTAAACTGGTCTTGTATACACACGGTCACACAAATGTTATTCGGAAAGTCCGAACGTCAAGAAAGCGGGGGCGTACAACACTATGACGAGCCGAGAAAAATGAATTTGAATGATTCCGAGCATGCGTCAAATTGATTCCGAGCATGCGTAGGATTTTTGTGCGTCGGAATTGGATGCACACAATCGGAATTTCTGACAACTTTTGTTGTAGGAAAAATTGAGAACCAGCTCTTAAACATTTGTTGTGGGAAATTCCGGAAGCAAATGTCCGATGGAGCGTACACACGGTCGGAATATCCGACCAAAAGCTCACATCGAGCATTTGTTGTCGGAAATTCCGATCGTGTGTACGCGGCATTAGCAATTTTTTACACTGACCCCTGAATAATTGATATTAGCAAGGCTTCCTTGAGAAATGGACACCATTTCAAGGCTTCCTCTGGGGTAAAAAGGTTGAGAAAGGCTGGTCTTAGTGCACGCCTTGCTGGGCTTCTGATCTTACCAGTTTTTCACAATATTTTCTGATAATATAATGAATTACATTTTGCCATCGATATTCACTAAATTCCTCTTTTAGCTCAGACCCCCCCCCCCCAAAAAACAACAACAACCGAGATCCACCACCATGCTTCACAGTACGGATGATCTGCTTCTCTTCATAGGCCTTGTTAACTCCTTTTCTAACATAGCAGTTGTGATTATGACGTTAAAATTTTATTTTGGTCTCACACACCAAAATGATTTTGTTCCAGAGGTTTCAATGCTTCTTTGGGTGCTGTTTGGTGTATTGTACGCAGGTGCCGATGCAGCAAAATGTCTAACATTTTACAAACTCTGCCAGGGGGATATAAAACTATGAGCACAACTCATAAAGCAAAGCAAGCGTGCTACAATTAAAAAGTGGGATTTATTGTCTGAATCTTATTTCTGTTACTCTTCCCCACATAATTTATGGCAAATGTTTTAAAGTTAGCCCTCTATTCAAGATGTGCTGACCCGCAGCAATTAAAGGATAAAGCAGACAGGGGAGGTGTTGGGACATTTACAGCCGAGCTTAGCGCACCCACCATTAACCCACCTAGACCCATTCTTCTTCTTCTTCTTGGCCTTTTCCCTCATTGCTTCATCCTGGCTCTGAGTGGGACCTGGTACAGAGGAGGAACAAATAATCTTCTGCATTCCTTTCAGTGGAATTCTGCACCTCAGCCAAGGAACCTGGCAGACAGATATGCATTATCAGTCCCATCACTCAGGGAGAGGGAATGGCAGCCCAGAACTCACCCAAAATCTACGGCATGTGTCAGCCTCAACACAGGGTGGAGGACAATAAACCGATGATTGACATGTTACCCAAATCATAGGCACTGCTAGAATTATATTACCATGCGTGTTTTCATGAATAGAGGCAATGTTAACAGGAAAATCACAAATGTCATTGTTCCATGTTGTGTATTTTTACAAATAAAATGCGAACCAAACATCCAAAAGCAGTTTTCCCAAGGCCCTTGTAGTCTCCAAAAAAGGTATGCCCGGAGCTGAGAAGGAACGAAATGGGCAGAGGGCATACATGACTGGGAGGAAGGGGAACCAGGCAGAAGGGGTTAACTATATTAAAGTGGATGTAAAGCCACTCTCATCCTTTCTAAACTACTGCCATAGTGCTGATCTATAAGGATATAGATGCCTCCTGCATGTATCCTTATCTGTCAAATGTCTCCCCCTCTGTCCGTTATAAGAACTGAAAAACTGCAGATTCTGTGGATGGATCAGTTGTCTGGAGCTCGGTGGGTGGAGTCGTGATGTCAGTAGACTCCCCGCCCACCTCTACACTCCCCTTGTCAACATGCATTTTCTCCTGTGTATTCCTTCTGCTATGATCACTAACATCCAGTCAAAATTCAGAAAAGTAACCACATGACTTCAGAAAAGGAGTGGGGGTGGGAATTAAAAAATAATGTCTAAAGCTAGTGCACGAGATATATAAATAACCTGTCACTCAAAGCAAAGGGGGCGGAACGGACAAAGGTAACTCTGTCTGTCCGTTTTATCTCACTGAACAATAAAAGAGGATTTCTCAGAGCTGGATTAACTCTTTGTGGCAAGACCTGGCACAAATGATAGGAAATCTTATACTCTACATTGTGACAGCGAAAAAAAAAATTGGGTTTACATCCACTTTAAGTGGTGTGGTCAACCATTGTTACCTGGATAGATATGTTTAATGCTATGTTTTGTTATGTATAAGCTTATATTTAATAAAAAGCTGATTCGGCCATTTAACTCCAATTACTAGTAGTGTTTTCTCCTAGGGGTCATCATGACCAGTGTTGTCAATCCCCCAAAGTCAATTTTACTGGCAGGATGGCAAAATTTACAGACGGCACCAATTTCCCCCCAGACCCCCCCCCCCCCCCCCCCACACACACACACACACAAATCATGAAATTTACTGAAAGAGCCGCATTTTTTACAGACACTGCAAAAAAAAGTACCTAAAATTACAGTTTTTAGTGCTAAACGGTGCAAATATCAATGTTTAAACTATAAACATATAGCTAGTGCTATTAGCTACGTGTTTAAATTAAACAAAAGTCAAAAAACATATTTCTCTATTTACATGAAGGTCAGGTTAATATAGCCCAGCCAGCACAGAGTCCCCCCTTATATCAGAGTTTGCACTACAGTGCAAGAGGAACTCTTATGTAAAGGGGAACACTGCAGATCATGATCTAAGGGGGAACTCTGATGTAAGGGGGGGGCTCTGGTGACCAGAGACCACCTTATATCATAGTCCACTGGGTTCCCCTTTACATCCACAGTCCACCTTATGTGAAAGGGGCCTTTAATTCGGTCACTGCTCTAGTGCACCAGTCCACCACACTCCCTTTTTTGGTAATCTGGGAACCCCTGTTTTTTTTTTTTGCAAATGTTTTCATTGCAAGTTTTCAGTACAAATATGACAATAAACATCAATGTACTTCTTGAAACCCCTGCTTGATGCTGGATAAGAAATCTCAAAAACATACTGCAAGCTCCTGGTTGTCCTTCAAAGCCTGATTTAAAAAAGTAAATACTAAGAAGTTTCCTATGGCCACCAATTCGTTTCTAGCCCGCCTTTGAAGTTGGAATTTGATTGGTGAAATAGACAGAATAGCAAGCATATTAGACAGCTCAAATCTCAGAAAGCACACTCCCAGTGACCCTGTAAGGGGCTCTTTGGATTCTGGCTATAATGCATTTGTTAATAAATGGTTCCTATTATTCCAGCAGCACGTTTTTGTATAGAGAAAATTCACGCATGTTTATCTTTGTTATGTCCTGACTTGTGTCAGACTGCCTGTACGCCGGTGACAGATTTATCGCTGAATCTTCGCAGGGCGCCCCAGGCCTCTATTATCTGCTCAGATGTCAAGGGTGACGAGAAAAGGAGAGCCCTGCAGGTGTACAATCGCAGGTGTTTGGCAGCTTATCAACTAGTTTGTCAAAGTCTACTCAGACAAATTCCACAACTAAGCAACATAACAAGAGCACAACACAAAGTGCCAATGACACCCGTAATTCAGATATGCTCCAGGCAGAACTGAAAATTAAACCCTCACCTCCTACACTTAATAAATTAAACCCACCTCATAGGACCCTTAAATGCATATGGGACGGACCCATTGGACCTCTGCTCTTCATCCAGGCTTAGTTGGACAAGGATACCCCGCTAAGCTCCAGGCAAACAGCTAAATACAAAGATGAAATACAGGTGCATCTCATAAAAATAGAATATAAGCAAAAATTTTATTTATTTCAGTAATTCAATAAAAAAAAACTGAAACTCATATATTTTATATAGACTCGCTACACACAGAGTGATGTATTTCAAGCATTCCTTTCTTTTAATTTTGATGATTATGGTGGCTTACAGTGAAAACCCAAAATTCAGTATCTCAGAAAATTTGAATAATACATAAGTATTTTTTAATACAGAAATGTTGGCTTACTGAAAAGTATGTCCATGTACAGTATAGTATGCACTCAATACTTGGTCGGGGCTCCTTTTGCATGAATTACTGCATCAATGCGGCGTGGCATGGAGGCGATTAGCCTGTGGCACAGCTGAGGTGTTATGGAAGCCCAGGTTTTTTTGATAGTGGATTTCAGCTGATCTGCATTGTTGGGTCTGGTGTCTCATCTTCTTCTTGACGATACCCCACAGATTCTCTATGGGGTTTAGGACAGGTGAGTTTGCTGGCCAATCAAGCACAGTGATACCATGATCATAGAACCAGGTATTGGTACTTTTGGCAGTGTGGGCAGGTGCCAAGTCCTACTGGAAAATGAAATCAGCATCTCCATAAAGCTGGTCAGCAGAGGGAAGCAGGAAGTGCTCTAGAATTTTCTGGTAGAGGGCTGCGCTGACTTTGGACTTCATAAAACACAGTGGACCAACACCAGCAGATGACATGGCTCCCCAAATCTTTACTGCCCCCTTCTGATGTCACATGATGTCATGTGACGTTAGAAGGGGGCAGTGCCACCAGGTGACGTACCGGGTGGCCCCTTCCCTTGCCTATATAAGAGCTGTCAAAGCAGAGAGGAGGTGGACGGCCGGTGGCCTCCCAAGAGGCGAAAACGTTTAGATTTTTTTCTATTTTTCGAATCGGCAGGCGTTGTGATTGACGATGGATGTACAGCGAGGGACACTATTTTTTTTTTTAATAAAGAATTTGTCAAAAAACGTTTCCTGTGGTTATTACTTTTTGTCATTTTTTTTAGTGAATGGGTAGGGGTACAATGTAAAAACCCCCTTGTTAAAGGGGGCTTTTAGATTCCGATAAGCCCCCCGCCCGCAGACCCCAACAACCACAGCCCAGGGTTGTCAGGAAGAGGCCCTTGCCCCCATTAACATGGGGACAAGGTGCTTTTGTGGGTACACCGAAGCACCCTCCCCATGTTGAGGACAAGCGGCCTGGTATGGTTCAGGAGGGGGGGGGGGTGCGATCTTTGGTAATATAGTGTATCTCTGCCTGGAGTCTAGCTTTTAAACTACCATGTTGCTAACAGTTGCTCAGCTTTGCAAAGGTGTAAATCAGGCAATATCAACCCTGCCCAATACAAGTTCCAAAGCATAGCATATGACAAGACAGAGGCTGTAGTCCCAGCCCAAAGCAGCCTGAAACCCCCTTGAATCTGGTTGCAATAGATTTCACTAAGCACCTAAAAATGTACTAGATTGTGTGACTGTTCTTGTCTGTTCTTGACTGTTCTTGTCAAGAACATAAACTGTTCTTGTTACCCTTACTGCCAATTCTTACTCTCCTTTCACTCTGATATGTTAGGCCCAAATTAAACCTTTAGTATAAAACAGGAGAAAAATGTCCTTGCTGCCCACAGCAAGCAAGCTGCCCCTTTCATTTATTTCCCTGCACTAGAAAACCTTCACTTGTAGTCTGGTTAGTCCATGGGTTGAGACTACAGGTGCATGCTTATAAGACAGGATCCCTATTATTAGTGGGCTATGGTACACCAATTTCTAAAATAGAGTGTCTTGTAAAATAGCAGAAGGAAATTGCAACGGGGACCACAGGATGCAGACACGGGAAAACTTAGAATTTACAGGAGCTCTTGAGATGAGCTTGGCTTGAGTTCTTTTTGTGATAGGAAATTATTTTTATTAACAGACATAACTGAAAGGGCAGATGAGCTCACTGGCCCACTAGTAAACTTTCCATCACCTTTCACTCTCAGGAAAGAACTAAACCTGAAACACAAGTTGCCATTATAAAATAACTACTTATAGCATTTACAGCACAATAAAACCCCTGGTGCTGTTACAGACCTTGAGATGAAGCTCTGCTCTGCTCATTTGATAGTCACATTGTGCTTTTGTTCTATGCTATTTTCTACTTTCAAAAAAAAAAAAAAAAAACTTGCAGCTGGTCCTTTCATACATGCAAAAATGGGAAGTCTGATTGCATCACAGCGGTTGGTAAGCCAGATTCTGCACCAGGCGGCCTGTGAAGACAACTTTCAGCAATCCTTACCTGAGCTCTGGCTCATACTCCATGGTCAAAAGGCCTTTGGCAAGGAGACAGAGTTATCGGGAGCTCCTATTTCAGTGGTTCCAGGCTGAGTCGGAGGCGCACTAACCTAGCCCAAACACAACAGGGTCATGGGTCTAGACCAGGGTTTCTCAACCAGGGTTCCATGGAACCTAAGGGTTCCTGAAGAGGTTGCTAGGGGTTCCTTGAGTAATGAGCAACTTCTGCCCCTGAGATGAGTAATCACTTGCAGCAATGATCTTTTAACTATCTGTAAGGGTGGGATACCCAATGACCACAAATGTAAGAAGCATTTTTCCTAGTGATCATTACATGAATGTACCATGATTTATAGATATTGTAATTATTAGCAGGGGTTCCCTGAGACCTGAAAGTTATTTCAGGTTGAAAAGGTTGAGAAAGGCTGGTCTAGACAGAAGGGCCACTGCTGAGCAAGCTGACACCAAAAGGGTCCTACATGCTGCGTATCTAAAAAGAAACACAGCCTAGGATATATGGTGGTTATTAGCATCAATCACTGTAAAGATTTTTACAACATTCTTTAGCTTGGAGACGTGGACTAGAGGCAAAGGATATAGGTAATATCACCAGGCCACAAACGTCACTGCAAGTGAGATCAAATGGCTAAGACTATTATGGCTTCTAGTATGTGAAGCTTGACATCTGGTATAAGTGTGTAGCAGGATGTTAGTTCAATATCATAGGGGCAGCCCAGCATACATCATCTACTATGAGCTTCCAGCGACCATTTTGGGGTAGCCTTTGCCTGTGATCGGGTTAGGAAGTGCGTTATCATGTGCTGTGTCTTATACAGTCTCTTGCATTTGAATAGACAGAGGAAGCAGATCTATTATTTGAGTGAGTAGCTGAGACAAGTGGCTTCCCCTTAGAGCAGCCATTCTCAACCAGGGTTCCGTGGAACCCTAGGGTTCCTCCAGAGGTGGCTAGGGGTTCCTTGAGCTGTGGCTGATTTACCTCCTGTTTGATGGTGCCGACATAACTCTAAGCCAATTCCACTTGGAGGAGCCAGTGGTATGACACCAATGATCTTTCTAGCTCTCTGTAAGGGGGCCATTCTTACCACCACTGTAAAAAGGGGCATTCTTCTCACTGACCACCAAAGTAAGGGGCATTGTTGCCACTGACTGAATGTGTTTTATTAGGGGTTCCCCGAGACCTGAAAATTATTTTAAGGGTTCCCCTGGGGTAAAAAGGTTGAGAAAGGCTGCCTTAGAGGGTAAGTCAGAGACCTCTGCACATACGGTAGACTGTGTATGCCTAGTGAGCACTTACTTTGAGAAGGACTTTTATTCTCCTTATGGGGGAGTGTAGTGGAGAGTCAGCATGTGGAGACTGGGTTTCTCTTCGGGAGAAAGGAGTAACTAGTGAAATGAAAGAGAGAACCCCTGTGGATTCCAGGAAGTTACCCACACTTTTGGCTTTTCCTTATGGAAAAAGTCAGGACTTAGTTAGCCTTTTGTGTAACTTTCCAGGCCAAAAAGACCTAAAATCAACTGTGGACCAGTGAATCTTCACTGTGCTGTGGGCAATGGCTCTGTTCCCCAAGTTGTTATGGACCTTTCAGGAAAATGACAGTTAATTGCATTTTATGAGAAGAAAGCTGTTGTAAGCAAAGTCAGACTGAGTCTCCCCTTTATTACTCTGGAGTGAGTGGTTTAACCTTAACCTGGGAATTGTACTTAGCAGCTGGCTCAGGTTGGGAGCAGGTGCTGGTATGGAGTCTGCAGTCCTGGTAGTCAAGTGGTCAAACAGGTCAAATGGACGCACCCATTGGGATGTTTTGGGTTACTGCAATATGGTCCTATTACATGGTGTAGGGCTAGCTTAAGGACCAGACTTGTAACCACCAAGAATGCAAGGGTTGCGGTTATCCACCAATGGCCCAGATTTCACTGTAGATCACTGGCTGGAAGAACCTGGCTATAATTCCTCAGCTTGGGGGCACTACATGTGTCCTCGCACAGTGGGACCCCTAAACACCTCTATAGGGAACCAAGGTTTCTGTGTACATACAGAGCCAATGACATCCCAAAAAACATTTAGTTGGGTTACAGTGCCTGTTGGAGTGCAGACCTGTTTATATACAGCAACCCCCTTTAACCATAAGGCCTCATGCACACAGGATGTATAAAACGCCACTTTTAGAGGTGTTTGACGTTTTTTCTTTTAAGCTTCTGAATGCACCTCTATGTTAGCCTATTTGCCTGCAAATTTGTTGGCTGCACATCCATGATGCCAATATCCCGTTCCACCCCATCCCAAAGGTGCTCTATTGGATTGAGATCTGGTGAGTGTGGAGTCCATTGGAGTACAGTGACCTCATTGTCCAGTGGTGAGATGATTGGAGCTTTGTGACATGGTGCATTATCTTGCTGGAAGGAGCCATCAGAAGATGGGGACACTGTAGTCATAAAGGGATGGACACGGTCAGAAACAATACTCAGGTAGGCCATGACGTTTAAACGATGCTCAATTGGTACCAAGGGGCCCAAAGTGTTCCAAGAAAAGATCCCCCACACCATTACACCAACACCACCACCCTGAACCATTGATACAAGGCAGGATGGATCCATGCTTTTATGTTGTTTACGCCAAATTCTGATGCTACCATCTGAAATCGCCAGGCCAGGCAAAGTTTTTGCAATCTTCTATTGTCCAACGATGATCCTGTGCGAATTGTAGCCTCAGTTTCCTGTTCTTAGATGACAAGAGTGGCACCCGGTGTGGTCTTCTGCTGCTGTAGCCCATCTGCTTCAAGGTTCGATGTGTTGTGCATTCCGAGATGGTATTTTGCATACCTTGGATTTAACAAGTGGTTATTTGAGTTACTGTTGCCTTTCTATCATCTCAAACCAATCTGCCCATTCTCCTCTGACCTGTGACATCAACAAGGCATTTTTATCCCCACAACTGCCGCTCACTGGATATTTTCTCCTTTTCAGACCATTCTCTATAAACCCGAGAGATGGTTGTGCATGAAAATCCCAGTAGATCAGCAGTTTTTGAAATACTCAGACCAGCCCGTCTGGCACCAACAACCATGCCACGTTCAAAGTCACTTAAATCCCCTTTCTTCCCTTTTCTCGGTTTGAACTTCAGAAGGTTGTCTTCACCACGTCTAGATGCCTAAATGCATTAAGTTGCTGCCATGTGATTGGCTGATTAGCAATTTGTGTTCCCAAGCAATTGAAAAGGTGTACCTAATAAAGTGTCCGGTAAGTGTATGTACGTGATGTACATGCATGATAAGTAATGTGCAAGTGAAATTATCGCCTCGTATTTAGATCAAACTGGTTTGAACTCTTAAACAAAATGTATTGCTTTTAGTGTAAAAAAATATATAAATAAAATAAAAATTCAAAAGCAGTGCAGCCCAAAAAACATATATAACAATAAAAGAATTGCATGAAATGTATAAAGTTCATAAGATAAATGACAGAAGGCACAAGCACCAAGGGGTGTCCAATTAGTGTTTCTATAGATGAAACATATAGTGATCATGTGATAACCTCCACCGATGATAATCCTAGCAGCTCACCTCAATGAATGGACCCCAGGTCACACAAACATTTCCCTCACAAGGGTAATAACAGCTAGGTCACAGGATAAGATGACCGCTGAAGAGGAGTATACACTGGTAATGAGTAGATCACTTGCGCTCTGAACATGAGCTCCAGTTCACAGATACATAAAATAGAAGCGGCAGAATATAGTGCTCTCTGTTTGCAAAATCGTTTATTTAGGTAAAAAGAATTGCACTTACAAATATAGCACTGATCGCAGTGCTAGGTAATAAGGCAGATGAATAAACAAATCCACGAGGGTCAACGATAGACGTAGGTGACGTCACGCGAATCACGTGGTTACTTCCGTACGCGTTGCGTCCCAGGGGGCGGGACTTCATCAGCCTTTTAGTGTGATGCCGTGTACACACGACCGTTTTTAATGACGAGAAAAATGAATTTTTTTTAAATGGTCATTAAAAATGATCGTGTGTGGGCGTCAGAGCATTTTTCATGACGTGAAAAACGGCCATGAAAAAATTGGAACATGCTCTAATTTTTCACGTCGTTTTTTACATCGTCGTTTTTCTCGCCATGAAAAACGGCCGTGTGTGGGCTTTAACGACGTGAAAAAAAATGCGCATGCTCAGAATCAAGTATGAGACGGGAGCGCTCGTTCTGGTAAAACTAGTGTTCAGAATGGAGATAGCACATTCGTCACGCTGTAACGGACTGAAAAGCACGAGGCTGAAAAGAGCGAATCGTCTCTCAACAAACTTTACTAACATGAAGGGTGGCGCCATCCGAATGGAACTTCCCCTTTATAGTGCCGTCGTACGTGTTGTACGTCACCGCGCTTTACTCAAACATTTTTTTCCACGATAGTGTGTAGGCAAGGCAGGCTTGAGAAGAATCACGTCGAGAAAAATGCCGTTTTTTTCAATGACATTAAAAACGGTCATGTTTACACGGCATCATGTTCGGTTCACACTGGGGCGACTTGTCAGGTGAATTAGCCACCTGACAAGTCGCGCTTCATTTAATGCAATGGAACCGTTCTAATCGGAGTGACTCAAGTCGCTCCGACTTAGAAAAAGGTTCCTGCACTACTTGGGGGCAACTTCAGAGCGGCTTGCATTGACTTCTATTAAAGAAGTCCTTTGCAAGTTGCGCTGAAGTCGCGCTGTGCAGGGTGGCTTCAAAGCCGGGGAAATTTGAAGCCGCCCCAGTGTGAACCGAGCCTTACTGCTTAAAAGGTGTTAGCTGGGGTTGGGATTAAATGTGTCACTTATTTAAAGTTAAACTAAAATTACATGTCTACACAGTGACAACGCTGCAGTGATATCACTGCAGAACATAGGCGTGCGCACAGGGTGTGCCAGGTGTGCCCAGGCACACCCTAATCACCCTGTGCAGAACAGATTCCCCCTACTGACCTGGCTCCCCCTCTTTCCCCCCACAGCAATGCCGGCTTCCCTCCTCTCCCACCGGTTGTTGCTGTGGATGTTTTAGGATGAGTGGGGAAAGGGGCCAGTAAATATGCCATTTACCGGCCCTTTCCCTTTCTGAATGAACATTGTGAGTGATTGGTAGAGTGTGTTTGAGCTTTGGGGTGCACACCCTAATGCCAAAGGCTGTGCACACCTATGCTGCAGAATAAATGGCATTGTCACCCTGTTTAAGTAATTTGAAAATGAATGGATCCACTGTAATAATGTTACTGGGGGACTCTGATAAACAGCACACTCTGTGTTATGGCTATTGGCAGTCTTGTATAATAAGCAAAAGGAGAAGCATTGCAGTCAGACAGTTAGTACATTTTATAGGGAGTCAGTAATAGCAGTTTAGCCTTACATTAATTAAAGAGAATATGTTAATTTTGTATCATAAGTATTACAGCCCAAAAGCAGGCAGGAGATACCTGCAACTATCCTAAGCCTTTAGTACAACCTAATTTATGCTCCTATGGGTCCCCAATCCCAGCTGCATGCTGTGTTGAGACCTTGTATTTAGTCCTGACAGAGTTCCAAGGTTGGGGACAAAAGTGGAGGCCTCTGTGCAGAATGCCTCTGAAATCAGGCGATTCCTGAGCAAAGAGAAGAGCATCTGCTAAAAAGACTAAGGCACTCATCATGCTATGCCTATTTTGTGGCAACATTTTTTGCCAATACACATTAGGAGGACACAACAGGTTCCCTTTAAAGAACTTTTAAGACCGATGTTCCAAAAAATGATTAATTTATAAAGCCATAGGAAATAGGAGAGATATTCATGGAAAGTATACAGCGGAGAGAGGGGGAAATGGCGCGTTCACTTTTACAGCCTTGTGCTGGAAACACTTTTCTGGGATCTTAGCACCTTGTCCGTGGTACTTGACAAGTATGAATGTACAATGCAGCGAGTGGCCAAACCAAACATTGTTCCTGATTTCAAACGCTGTTTGGCTGATTGCGGCTGCGGGGACTTTATTCCTCAACCACTAACTGTACTTAGATTATTTTTATAGCCAATTTCTAACTTCACATGATGAAAATCGATAAAAGGCCGATGACAGGCAGCTCTGTGTGTATTTCAGACTTGAGATCAAGGTTCACGGGTAAAATGCTTGTCCTGTTTGATCTCATGGTGAATCAGAAAGACGGTGACAATCTAAGCCACCCTTATAAACGAATTTGAAAAAATTTAGGAAAAATGCGTTCTTTATTAAAGGGGTTTTTCACTTTAATCCAGACCTGTCCGTGCTTCAGCATGGGGGGAATCTCCGATCCTGAACTCTCTTTCTACATTTTTATTTCAGGTATTTACACAGAGCTTTAAATATTATACATCAGTCCATAGGTGTGCACACAGGGTGTGCTGGGTGTGTGTGGGCACACCCTAATTACCTAGTGAACGTCAGCAATACCGCTCTGTGTAGATAGGAAAGATCTCTCTCTTACCAGCTCTTCCATAAGAGATGTGCTTACGCACTTCTCTTTCACTTTGCTGGCAGGGAGATCAATGTGCTAGGGCCATATACTGTATATACTATATAGACACATACGGATGTGTGTATGAGCTTTGGGGTGCACAACCTAATGCAATAGGCTCCGCACACTCCCTGCCCTCAAAGAGCTTACATTCTAAGGTCCTATCCCTGTGTCATATACATACACATAGCAGGGCCAATTTACCTACCAACACATCTATGGTGTATGGGAAGAAACTCACACAAGCACAGGGAGAAAATGCAAACTCCATGCAGGTAGTGTCTTGGTTGGGATTCAAACCAAAGACTCTAGTACTGAAAGGCAGGATCGCTAACCACTAAGGCACAGATTAAAGCCTGCAAGACAAAGGCATAATGAGCTAGTATGCATAGCATACTAACTCATTATGTATTACTTACCTTAGATCGAAGCCCCCGCAGCTGTCCTCAACCCCCCCTCCGGCCACTGACATCTCTCCCGGAGCTTACTTCCGGGTATCGCGGGAGCCGCCGGTAACGGCACATCTAACTGAAGCAACGCCACGACGTGCCATTGCTTCAGTGCGCATGTGCCGATCACTTCGGCACATGCAGACACAGGGGGATATCTCCTAAACCGTGCAGGTTTAGGAGATATCCAGGGTAGCTGCAGGTAAGCCTTAATATAGGCTTACCTGTAGCATAAAGTTGTTAAAATGGGTTTACAAGCACTTTAAGGTACAAGAAATTATTAAAGAGATACTAAACACACACTTTAATTTACAATATCCCTTCTCTTTATGTATATGGATGATAGCACTGTATTTATTTGATAAAAAAAACGTTCCATCTGGGCTGTTTAGCATCTACCATCTACGCTTTCCCTCCATCATCTATAGTGGCAAAATACCCTTCTCAATGAGAAAAGGGGAACAAATTGGTTCTATCACCTATTAAGAACAAGGTAACTATTCCAGACTCAGCATCACCCCTATATGACCAATCTAAATCTATATCTGTTTACATATCTATTTTTATATGTAGGTGAAGTTTCTATCTCTCCCCTATGGTCACAATATGTCCCACGGGCGGGGTATCTATTGGAATCTACTGGGATTTACATACTTGATTCAAATGTTGTTTTAAAGCATCCGGTAGGCCCATCTCTATTTCAATATATGTACCGTATATGATTCATTCTCTACTAACAATATAAAAATAAAAATTGTGAAAAAAATGTAATGTGTTGAATTCAGCAGTCTGTAATTATAATTAATTATTTCTATATGTCTTTTACATGTAAAGTATCAATGTCATGCAGCACTCCTGAAAAAGCTAATTGGGGTGAAACATGTAGAGCTGAGGTGACTGCATTGGTATATGAATTGTATATTGATGATAAAGAATGAAACTGTTACAAATAAAATATGTTTGAATTGTATCTATAGTAAATGTAGTTACTTTATTGTGACACCTTAAAAGTCCCGTGTATTTTCCTTTCTTTTGCATATAATTGGTAGTTGTGCCTCTTCTGACCCTTCACTGCCCAAAACCTTTGCTGATTTTGTACGTTTGCCCACTGACAAAAAAATGATCAGTCTATAATTTCAATGGTAGGTTTATTTTAACAGCGAGAGGCAGAATAACAACAAAAATGTCCAGAAAAATGCATATTAACCGCTTAAGGACCGCCGCCTGTACATATACGTCGGCAGAGTGGCACGGGCAGGCATAACCACGTACCTGTACTTCCGCTTAAGGATGCCGCCGTGTGGTAGCGCACGCGCTGCCGGCGGCGCGCTCGCGACCCTGCCGCCTTCTCCGTGAGCCCGACCGGACTCGATCGCCGCGGGGACACCCGCGATCGTCTCACGGAGAGATACAACGGGGAGATGCTTATGTAAACAAGCATCTCCCCGCTCTGCCTAGAGACAATGACACTGATCTCCGCTCTGTGTAGTCGGAGCAGAGATCAGTGTCATGTCACACACAGCTCATCCCCCCTACAGTTAGAAACACTTAACCCCTACAGCGCCACCTACTGGTTAACCCCTTCACTGCCAGTGTCATTTTCACAGTAATCAGTGCATTTTTATAGCACTGATCGCTGTAAAAATGACAATGGTCCCAAAAATGTGTCAAAAGTGTCCGATGTGTCCGCCATAATGTCGCAGTCATGATAAAAATAGCTGATCGCCGCCATAACTAGTAAAAAAAAAAAAAAATCTTAAAAATGCCATAAAACAGTCCCCTATTTTGTAGAAGCTAAAACTTTTGCGCAAACCAATCAATAAACGCTTATTGCTATTTTTTTTACCAAACATATGTAGAAGAATACGTATCGGCCTAAACTGTGGGAAAAAAAATGTTTTTTTATATATTTTTTGGGGATATTTATTATAGCAAAAAGTAAAAAATATTGCATTTTTTTCTAAATTGTCGCTCTATTTTTGTTTATAGCGCAAAAAATAAAAACCGTAGAGGTGATCAAATACCACTAAAAGAAACCTCTATTTGTGGGAAAAAAGGACGCAAATTTCGTTCAGGTACAACATTGCAGGACCGCGCAATTACCAGTTAAAGCGGGCGCAGTGCGAAATTGTAAAAAGACCTCTGGTCCTTAGGCTGACAAATGGTCCGGGGCTAAAGTGGTTAAAAAACTTTATAAATTGATTTGCATTTTAATGAGTGAAATAAGTATTCATGGCTCTTTACCATTCATCAGGAGTTAGGTGCAAAGCTAAAACTATAAATACAAAAATTTGGGTTAATGAATAGTGATGTCGCGAACATAAAATTTTCCGTTCGCGAACGGCGAACGTGAACTGCCGCAAATGTTCGCGAACGGGCGAACCCGGCGAACCGCCATAGACTTCAATAGGCAGGCGAATTTTAAAACCCACAGGGACTCTTTCTGGCCACAATAGTGATGGAAAAGTTGTTTCAAGGGGACTAACACCTGGACTGTGGCATGCCGGAGGGGGATCCATGGCAAAACTCCCATGGAAAATTACGTAGTTGACGCAGAGTCGGGTTTTAATCCATAAAGGGCATAAATCACCTAACATTCCTAATGTGTTTGGAATAACGTGCTTTAAAACATCAGGTATGATGTTGTATCGATCAGGTAGTGTAAGGGTTACGCCCGCTTCACAGTGACAGACCAAACTCGGACAGACCAAACTCCCCGTTTAACGCACCGCAAACAACTGCAAACAGTCCATTTGCACAACCGCAAGGCTTTAATGATCACCTTAGATGATCACAAAGAAAATTTATGTTTTTTCTATGCAAAATTATCAAGCCGATCGCTTTTGGTCTGTTCACAATGAAGCAACGACCTTACCATCTGGGGTGTGCCAACACACTCATAGAGGTGGTTGCTTCATTGTGATACGCAAGCCCCTTCACCACAACAAGGTAATGATCACGAAGGGGAATTGACACAGGTATGTGTTTTTTTGTTTGTTTTTTTTGCAGCCACAGTGCAGCACCAGAGGCCAGAAAAATTAGGCATGTACACATGCCTGTAAAATTAGGTATTGTTGCAGCCGCTGCTGTAGCAGCGGCCAGAAAAAATTATGTTTTTCAGGCAGAAAGTGCCCTAAAACATTGCGGCTTGTGGACCATTTTTAGCCCAAGGCAGCTCATCTCATCAGGCCTTTTTTAGTCAAATGTATCGCCCACTGTCAGTCCCTTCGGGATCCATGCCTCATTCATCTTAATAAAGGTGAGGTAATCTAGACTTTTTTGACCTAGGCGACTTCTCTTCTCAGTGACAATACCTCCTGCTGCACTGAAGGTCCTTTCTGAAAGGACACTTGAAGCGGGGCAGGCCAGAAGTTCTATCGCAAATTGGGATAGCTCAGGCCACAGGTCAAGCCTGCACACCCAGTAGTCAAGGGGTTCATCGCTCCTCAGAGTGTCGATATCTGCAGTTAAGGCGAGGTAGTCTGCTACCTGTCGGTCGAGTCGTTCTCTGAGGGTGGACCCCGAAGGGCTGTGGCGATGCGTAGGACTTAAAAAGCTCCGCATGTCCTCCATCAACAATACGTCTGTAAAGCGTCCTGTCCTTGCCGGCATGGTCGTGGCAGGAGGAGGATTACTTTCACCTCTTCCCCTGTTAGATTCCCGTTGTGCTGTGACATCACCCTTATACGCTGTGTAAAGCATACTTTTTAATTTATTTTGGAACTGCTGCATCCTTTCCGTCTTCCTGTAATTCGGTAACATTTCTGGCACTTTCTGCTTATACCGGGGGTCTAGTAGCGTGGCCACCCAATACAGGTCGTTCTCCTTCAGCCTTTTTATACGAGGGTCCCTCAACAGGCACGACAGCATGAAAGACCCCATTTGCACAAGGTTGGATGCCGAGCTACTCATGTCCTGTTCCTCGTCCTCACTGATCTCACTGAAGGTCTGTTCTTCCCCCCAGCCACGTACAACACCACGGGTACCAGATAGGTGACAACGAGCACCCTGGGATGCCTGCTGTGGTTGGTCTTCATCCTCCTCCTCAAAGCCACATTCCTCCTCTGACTCCTCTTCCTCAGACTCCTCTTCCAGCGTTGCCGCAGGTCCAGCAAGCGATGCTGATAAGGCTGTTTCTGGTGGTGGTGATGGTGACCACAACTCTTCCTCTTCCTCTTCACGCTCATCTACGGCCTGATCCAGCACTCTTCGCAGGGCACGCTCCAGGAAGAAAACAAATGGGATGATGTCGCTGATGGTGCCTTCAGTGCGACTGACTAGGTTTGTCACCTCCTCAAAAGGACGCATGAGCCTACAGGCATTGCGCATGAGCGTCCAGTAACGTGGCAAAAAAATTCCCAGCTGCGCAGAGGCTGTCCTAGCACCCCGGTCATACAAATACTCGTTGACGGCTTTTTCTTGTTGGAGCAGGAGGTCGAACATTAGGAGTGTTGAATTCCAACGTGTCGGGCTGTCGCAAATCAAGCGCCTCACTGGCATGTTGTTTCGCCGCTGGATATCTGAAAAGTGCGCCATGGCTGTGTAGGAACGCCTGAAATGGCCACATACCTTCCTGGCCTGCTTGAGGACATCCTGTAAGTCTGGGTACTTATGCACAAAGCGTTGTACAATCAGATTTAACACATGTGCCATGCACGGCACATGTGTCAACTTGCCCAAATTCAATGCCGCCAACAAATTGCTTCCGTTGTCACACACCACTTTGCCGATCTCCAGTTGGTGCGGAGTCAGCCACTGATCCACCTGTGCGTTCAGGGCGGACAGGAGTGCTGGTCCGGTGTGACTCTCTGCTTTCAGGCAAGTCAACCCCAAGACAGCGTGACACTGTCGTATCCGGGATGTGGAATAGCCCCTGGGGAGCTGGGGGGGTGCTGTTGATGTGGAGCAAGACGCAGCAGCAGAAGAGGACTCAGCCGAGGAGGTTATCGAAGAGGATGGAGTAGGAGGAGTAGAGGAGGTGACAGCAGGCCTGCCTGCAAGTCGTGGTGGTGTCACCACCAACTCCTCTGCAGAGCCACGCATTACATGCTTGGCAGCCGTCAGCAGGTTTACCCAATGAGCAGTGTAGGTGATATACCTGCCCTGACCGTGCTTTGCAGACCAGGTATCAGTGGTCAGATGGACCCTTGCCCCAACACTGTGTGCCAGACATGCCATGACTTCCTTTTGCACAATAGAGTACAGGTTGGGGATTGCCTTTTGTGAAAAGAAATTTCGGCCGGGTACCTTCCACTGCGGTGTCCCAATAGCTACAAATTTTTTGAAGGCCTCAGACTCCACCAGCTTGTATGGTAAAAGCTGGCGGGCTAAGAGTTCCGACAAGCCAGCTGTCAGACGCCGGGCAAGGGGGTGACTCTGTGACATTGGCTTCTTACGCTCAAACATGTCCTTGACAGACACCTGACTGTGGGCAGATGAGCAGGAACTGCTCAAGGCGAGAGACGTAGTGTCAGATGGTTGAGAGGGGGCAAGGAGGACAGCAGTGGTTGACGTGGCTGAAGATGCTGGACCAGGAGGAGGATGGTGGCTTTGAGCTTGTGTGCTGCTTGTACTCGTCATCATGTGTTGATCCCATAGGCGTTTGTGATGTGAGATCATGTGCCTTCGCAAAGCAGTTGTACCTAGGTGGGTGTTGGATTTCCCACGACTCAGTTTCTTTTGGCACAGGTTGCAAATGGCATCGCTGTTATCAGAGGCAGACACACAAAAAAAATGCCACACTGCTGAGCTTTGCAATGGCGGCATTCTGGTGGTGGCAACAGCATGCGTTGATTGGTGTGCTGTCTGGCTGACCCCGGGTGCCGATACATGCTGTCTGACTGTGCCACTAGCTCCTTGCGACGACCTACCCCTCCTTCCAACTCGTCTCCTCCTCCTCTCTGTCTCCCCATCTGAACTTTCCCCCTGTTCTTCTTCTCTTCGAGCGGGCACCCACGTGACATCCACATCGTCATCATCAACCGCTTCACTTGTATCTGACAACTCAGCAAAGGAAGCAGCAGCGGGTACAACATCATCATCATCACACCGTACATCCATGTGTGTAATGCTGCCTGACTGAGACATATCCCTTTTATCTACATCCTCTGGCAATAATGTTTGCGCATCACTCATTTCTTCCAACTCATGTGTAAATAACTCCTCTGACAGATCAAGTGAAGCAACTGTGGTGCTAGTGTTGGTGGTGGCGGCAGGCGGGCGAGTGGGAACTTGAGAGGTGCCCAAAGCTGAGCTGGAGAAGGATGGTGCGTCAAGGTTCCGAGCGGAAGCTGTAGAAGATTGGCTGTCCTGTGTTAGCCAGTCAACTATGTCCTCAGAACTTTTCGAGTTCAGGGTACGTGGCCCCTGAACACTGGGCATTATTCTTGGGCCAAAGGGAATCACAGCACCACGACCACGACAGCCCCTGCGGGGTGGCCTGCCTCTGCCTGTCATTTTTTTTAGATTAGTTTAGTTGTACTATGCGTGCAAGCTACTGTGACACCAGATATGAGTGGCACTGTGCACTGGCAGAAGTTGGAACAGTAGACACTGTAGGTCTGACACACACGCTGGCAGGCAACTGACTGCTCATCTACTGCAGTCAAAACTGTTGTGGTTTTTTTATGTAAGCTACTGTGCCGGGGGAAAAAAACAAGCAGACTGGTGTTTTACCAGCCCTAAAAAGGGCTTTTTGGGGTGCTGTCAGGACGCTGTGCTTACAGCAGAGATCAGATGAGTCTTTCAGGAGTGGAGTGAACACTGAATACACTTGCCTATAGCTTTCCCTATAAAATCAGCAGCAGCTAAACTGTCCCTCCTCTGGCTAACACTGCAGCTTAAGTACAGACTGAATCTAAAATAGATGCTGTCCAGGAAAAAACAAAAAAGCAGACTGGTGTTTTACCAGCCCTAAAAAGGGCTTTTTGGGGTGCTGTCAGGACGCTGTGCTTACAGCACAGATCAGATGAGTCTTTCAGGAGTGGAGTGAACACTGAATACACTGGCCTAGCCTAGCTTTCCCTATAAAATCAGCAGCAGCTAAACTGTCCCTCCTCTGGCTAACACTGTAGCTTAAGTTCAGACTGAATCTAAAATAGATGCTGTCCAGAAAAAAAAACAAGCAGACTGGTGTTTTACCAGCCCTAAAAAGGGCTTTTTGGGGTGCTGTCAGGACGCTGTGCTTACAGCAGAGATCAGATGAGTCTTTCAGGAGTGGAGTGAACACTGAATACACTTGCCTATAGCTTTCCCTATAAAATCAGCAGCAGCTAAACTGTCCCTCCTCTGGCTAACACTGTAGCTTAAGTACAGACTGAATCTAAAATAGATGCTGTCCAGGAAAAAACAAAAAAGCAGACTGGTGTTTTACCAGCCCTAAAAAGGGCTTTTTGGGGTGCTGTCAGGACGCTGTGCTTACAGCAGAGATCAGATGAGTCTTTCAGGAGTGGAGTGAACACTGAATACACTGGCCTAGCCTAGCTTTCCCTATAAAATCAGCAGCAGCTAAACTGTCCCTCCTCTGGCTAACACTGTAGCTTAAGTTCAGACTGAATCTAAAATAGATGCTGTCCAGAAAAAAAAAACAAGCAGACTGGTGTTTTACCAGCCCTAAAAAGGGCTTTTTGGGGTGCTGTCAGGACGCTGTGCTTACAGCAGAGATCAGATGAGTCTTTCAGGAGTGGAGTGAACACTGAATACACTTGCCTATAGCTTTCCCTATAAAATCAGCAGCAGCTAAACTGTCCCTCCTCTCGCTAAGACTGCAGCTTAAGTTTAGACTGAATCTAAAATAGATGCTGTCCAGGAAAAAACAAAAAAGCAGACTGGTGTTTTACCAGCCCTAAAAAGGGCTTTTTGGGGTGCTGTCAGGACGCTGTGCTTACAGCAGAGATCAGATGAGTCTTTCAGGAGTGGAGTGAACACTGAATACACTTGCCTAGCCTAGCTTTCCCTATAAAATCAGCAGCAGCTAAACTGTCCCTCCTCTCGCTAAGACTGCAGCTTAAGTTCAGACTGAATCTAAAATAGATGCTGTCCAGGAAAAAACAAAAAAGCAGACTGGTGTTTTACCAGCCCTAAAAAGGGCTTTTTGGGGTGCTGTCAGGACGCTGTGCTTACAGCAGAGATCAGATGAGTCTTTCAGGAGTGGAGTGAACACTGAATACACTTGCCTATAGCTTTCCCTATAAAATCAGCAGCAGCTAAACTGTCCCTCCTCTGGCTAACACTGCAGCTTAAGTACAGACTGAATCTAAAATAGATGCTGTCCAGGAAAAAACAAAAAAGCAGACTGGTGTTTTACCAGCCCTAAAAAGGGCTTTTTGGGGTGCTGTCAGGACGCTGTGCTTACAGCAGAGATCAGATGAGTCTTTCAGGAGTGGAGTGAACACTGAATACACTTGCCTAGCCTAGCTTTCCCTATAAAATCAGCAGCAGCTAAACTGTCCCTCCTCTCGCTAAGACTGCAGCTTGAGAATGAATCTAAAATGGATGCTGTCCAGGAGGTGGGAGGGTCTGGGAGGGAGGGTATGCTGCTGATTGGCTGGAATGTGTCTGCTGACTGTGAGGTACAGGGTCAAAGTTTGCTCAATGATAATGAATAGGGGGCGGACCGAACATCGCATATGTTCGCCGGCCGCGGCGAACGCGAACAAGCTATGTTCGCCGGGAACTGTTCGCCGGCGAATAGTTCTGTACATCTCTATTAATGAATACTAGGGAGAGAAAGCTGTTAGGGAACTAAGGATCTGTACTCACAAGTCGGCTGTGAACTGTGACCAGCTGATATCAAGGGAGGAGGAGCCCTAGACAGGGTGTCTGTCCCGGGGCTGAGGTGGGGTGCCCTGCCCCAACCAAAAAGGGAGCCCAAAGGCAGACCAGATCGACATGACATATTCCCCATGTGCAGGGCCACCATCAGGAATTTTGTGGCCCCTTACACAGCTTCTGGAAAGGGCCCCCTGGAGCAGAGAACCGGGGGGGGGATGCTGCCGCCGCGAATTGAGAAGCGGGGTGTGCTGCTGCCGCAAATTGAGCTTGGGGGGGCTTTGGGTGCTGACGAAAAAAAAAGGGGAGGTTGCCATCCGGGGCCCTGGGGACCTCTGGGCCCCTTACAAAAAATTAATAACAAAAAAAAGGGGGGTTGCCATCCGGGCCCCTTACAGGTGTACAGGTATACTGCCTGTACCCCCCTGATGGCGGCCCTGCCCATGTGTAGAGAGTGTGTGGACCTTGCTGACCTAGAGAAATAAGGTCATTCATGTCTGCACTCACACCTTTCCACGCAGTTTTGTTTTTTCTAAATTTTCACACTTTTTTCTCTAGGTCACCAAGGTCTACACACTGCCTTTGGGCTCCCTTTTTGGTCGAGGCAGGGCACCCCACTTCAGCCTCGGGACAGACAATCTGTCTGGGGGCTCCTCCTCCCTTGATATCATCTGGGCACAGTTCACAGCCAACTTGTGAGTACAGATCCTCGGCATACCTTGTCAATTTTTATTGGCCCGTATATACAACTTATGTACCTAGATTTAAGTTCAATGTTATGTATGGGTATGTGTATTCTTGTCTGTGTACAGGGCAGCTTTTTTGCATATGATTTATCACAAGCTATAAACACATTATGTATCTCCAGAATATGGAATGTTCAAATGTACTTGTATTTGATCAATAAAATATAGATTTACACGCTATGTAATATCTGTCTACAGTGACATCCCTTATTTAAAGTCCCACTCTTTTTCTCCTCTGTTTTTATATGTATACCAGGGATGAAGGTTTGTCATTGCGGTGGTGGTCAGGTTACACCCCTTTTTTGTTCTACTGACACTGTCCACTGCTCTACTGACATCATCCACTGCTCTACCGACACCTTCCACTGTCCTACTGACTCCGTCCCCTGCTCTACTGACACCGTCCACTGCTCTACTGACATCCACTGCTCTACTGACACCGTCCACTGCTCTACTGACATCATCCACTGCTCTACCGACACCTTCCACTGTCCTACTGACTCCGTCCACTGCTCTACTGACACCGTCCACTGCTCTACTGACATCATCCACTGCTCTACTGACATCATCCACTGCTCTACTGACATCATCCACTGCCCTACTGATATAGTCCACTGCCCTACTGACACAGTCCACTGCCCTACTGACACAGTCCACTGTCCTACTGACACTGTCCACTGCTCTACTGACATCATCCACTGTCCTACTGACACCGTCCGCTGCCCTACTGACACCGTCCGCTGCTCTACTGGCACCTTCCACTGCCCTACTGACACCGTCCACTGTCCCACTGACACCGTCCACTGCTCTACTGACACCTTCCACTGTCCCACTGACACCGCCCACTGCCCTACTGACACCTTCCATTGTCCCACTGACACCGTCCACTGCCCTACTCACACTGTCCACTGCTCTACTGACACCATCCACTGCTCTACTAACTGACAGTGTCCACTTTTAGGGTAGGCCAGGTTCATATTTTAACTGTGTAATTTCTGCGACGTCCACTGCTCTACTGACACCTTCCACTGTCCTACTGACACCGTCCTCTGTCCTACTGACACTGTCCACTGCCCTACTGACACCGTCCACTGCCCTACTGACACCGTCCACTGCCCTACTGACACAGTCCACTGCCCTACTAACCACTGTGTCCACTTTTAGGGTAGGTCAGGTTCATATTTTAACTGCGACACTTCTTTTATTATTCTCTTCATATTTTATGGTTACACGAATGCTTTTGTTTTCTTTAACCATGCCCCTTTAAGTCCCCACCCCCCTCCACTGTTAACGCAATTTCGCCATAGCCACTGTCCACCTCATTACTGCTCAAATGCGTCCTAGGTTTTTTACAATCCTATGGCGTGTACTGCAAAAAAAAATTTGCGTGTTCAAGTTTGGCTTGAAGAAAAGGGTGGACTGGCAACCCAACTCACATGTGCCCAGTACCATAGAAAAAAAGCAGAAGAATGGTAATATAACACCAGGCACTACCAGCAGAGTACAGATCAACCTATACATAATATGCAGTTATGAAAAAAACAAATAAAACCTACAGATAGAAAGATAAATGAGGGGGAGGAGGGCGCACAAATACTGTAGGACCGGTTCCAGTGCATAGGTGTTGGGGAAGCAGAATGGGGAAAGGGACACAAAGACCTTAAGACGTGTTATCTTTTACTTGTGGTGTCCAGGTGTGGACTGACGTCTCAGCAGACTAGATAGTGTTCCAGGGACAGGCTGGGGTCAGGGCAGGCAGCAGACAAAAGAGAGAAGTAGCGTACAAGTCGCTGGGCTATGAATATATAAATAAATAAAAATGTATGCACTGTCACTACAGCAAAAAAACAAAACAAAAACATTTCCTTTCAGTTTGGGCCCATAAAGATGATCAGAAATTGTCAGAAAATGATCCACAAACATTTTAATTTATTTCTTAGATACGGTCAAAATATCAAGCAATCAGAAATACACCCTTATAACCTTGGAAAAGTCAGCACCACTTATTAAAGCAGAGTTCCACCCAAAAATGGAACTTCCACTTTTCGGAACCCTCCCCCTCTCCGGTGTCACATTTGGCACCTTTCAGGGGGGAGGGGGGTGCAGATACCTGTTGTGACGAACTTTCTGTCCTCAAACAGATCCAGGTCCACCGTCAATGCTTCCTCTGTTCAGAACCAGCACTTATCCAAGATTCTCCAGTCCCCCAGTCAACAGACAGCACCTCAGTGTAGGTTAAAAACCAACAGACTCCTTTATTCAAGCACATGTTAAGATCCCTCACTTCAAAACACTCCCCCCACCCTTGGGAAACAGGGCGGGTTAAACTGTCCAATGACAATGGTGATACAGGTCAAGTGTGTTCTCATCAGTAAACAGTCTTAGCAGGGAGGCTGTTGGAGGAATCCCCCCCCCCTTTTTCCTTACAGCAAGACCCTTACACATCCCATAATAGTTGAGGCAGCCAGCCACAATAGACAGTAGAATACCGTCCCACCCAAACCATCACAGCAAATAGTACACAACAGCCAACACACAATATACACACAATATATACAATGTATACAGCATTGAGTCTGACTAGCACAGATCAGACTGGGGTTCTCATTCACCCTGTGCCCCTATTAGAGACACAGGGTGATATACACATAAGAGGCGTCGGGGAAGGTGGACAAGGAGCCTCCAGAACTCTCCAGGGCAAGCTGAGCTGCACAAACCCCTGACCCAAAGTCACTCCTGTCACACCTGTATAATACAGGTATTTGCACTCCCACGGGAGTCACTCCACTTCCCGTCCCCCGTCCCCCGCTGCCTTCTGGGAAACACACTGGTCCCAGGAGACAGCGGGGACCACTGGGAACGCGCCGCGCTACTCGCACATTCACAGTAGGGAACCGGGCAGTGAAGCCACAAGGCTTTACTTCCTGATTCCCTCACAGAGGATGGCGGCAGGGCCGGAAGAGAGACGAGCGATTGCTCGTCTTCTGCTGCCGACATCGCGGGCACTCTGGACAGGTAAGTGTCCATTTATTAAAAGTCAGCAGCTGCAGTATTTGTAGCTGCTGGCTTTTAATATTTTATTTTTGCGGGACCTCCGCTTTAATGCAACAAGGGTAGACTAGCAAAGTGGTGATTATGGTATAATTTGCCAAAACTGAAATCTTCCTCTTTGCAATTTTGAAACACCACAACCCTTTTTGTAAAAATAAATAAATAATAAAGACTAAATAAAGATCAACATGATCCAGGCCAATAAAGGTTAGCTCAGTAAACAATTGTATGTCTGAGGCTCGGTTCACACTGCTGCGCTGTGAATTTGTTCTGTTTTTTGTCCTGTGTGAGGTGCGAATTTACCGTGAATTTACCGCGATTGTACCGCGAATTTTAGGAGTTGGACTTATTTATGTTCTAGCCAATGGAATCATAATGTAAAAAAAAAAAAAGGTGTTAAAGTGGTTGTAAACCCTTACAGACCACTTTAACCTACAGGTAAGCCTAAATTAAGGCTTACCTGTAGGTGCAACAAATATCTCCTAAACCTATACGGTTTAGGAGATATTTGCAAAAGAAAGGCACCGATGTCTACGGCGCATGCGCCGTAGACAACAGAGCGCAGGCGCACTGAGTGAGCATGAAGCCGTGATTAAAGCCGTGAGTGGCGGCACCCGCGTGCATGTGCGGGAGTGACTTTATCGCGGCTCCAGCCAGTCACAGCGCCGGAGCCGCGATATGCGGAAGTGAGTCCTGGAGAGATGGCGCCGAAGGAGGAGGTGTCCGAGCACCGCTGCGGGGGCTTCGATCTCAGGTAAGTACTTCATAATGAGCTAGTATGCTATGCATACTAGCGCATTATGCCTTTGCCTTGCAGGGTGTTTTTTTAAAAAAAGAGGGTTTGCTTCCTCTTTAACTTCCTGTGTACTTCCTGGTTTTTGTGGAGAGTAGTGTGGGGGAATTCGCACATATGTGAACCGTCAATGCGATTTCAGAACGATTTACATTGATGTCTATGGAGACTAAATTCGCAACGCGCCGCTGTAAACTCGCACAAGACCCTTTTTTTTAACGCATCGCATTCGTAGAGGTTTTGTAACGCTTGTATGTGAACGACCGTCATTGAAAACAATGACTTTATGGATGACATACGAATTTAGAATGTTTTTGACGCATCACGTTCGTTATGAACTTGCATCAGTGTGAACCAGGCCTTAATCCCAGAGTAACATATGGTGCCTGGTAAAGATTTTGTTGGACAGTTTCTACTGTCTTAACTCTCAACCAGGGTCCCATGGATCACTAGGATAGTCCGGCACTTACCCGCATGTGTGCCGGGGCTGTGGTGTCCTCTCCTCCTCTCCTGGAGTGCGGGCAGCAGCCGCTGCAGCTCCGGTGTCCGCTCCTCCAGCTTCCTCTGCCGTGTGTCTCCTCTTCATCCAATAGGATCGCCTGACGCTTTGGCCAATCGGGAAACAGGTCTTACAGACCTGCCTACTGATTGGCGGGGAGTAACTTTAGTGTGATAATAGCGAAAATGTATTCGCTATGATCACACAACTGGGTGAGCTCAGAGCGCAATGCTCTGTGCTCTGAGCCCACCCTTATTTAAGCCTATTAGAGCCTCTGGCTCTAATCAGGTGCTTCAAAAAAACACCCACTCGAATTGGAATCCATGGTCCGGCACCACTGATATGTAGATCAGGGGGCCGGACGCATGCACAAGGGAGGCGGCGCTCGTGCGCCCTCTATGGATGGGAGAATTCTTTCAACTGACCACCAACGTAAGGAGCATTCTTTCCACTGACCACCAACATAAGGAGCATTCTTTCCACTGACCACCAATGTAAGGAACATTCTTCTCACTGACCACCAATGTAAGGAACATTCTTCCCACTGATCACCAATGTAAGGAACATTCTTCCCACTGACCACCAATGTAAGGAGCATTCTTCCCACTGACCACCAATGTAAGGGACATTCTTCTCACTGACCACCAATGTAAGGAACATTCTTCCCACTGATCACCAATGTAAGGAACATTCTTCTCACTGATCACCAATGTAAGGAACATTCTTCCCACTGATCACCAATGTAAGGAACATTCTTCCCACTGATCACCAATGTAAGGAACATTCTTCCCACTGATCACCAATGTAAGGAACATTCTTCCCACTGATCACCAATGTAAGGAACATTCTTCCCACTGATCACCAATGTAAGGAACATTCTTCCCACTGATCACCAATGTAAGGAACATTCTTCCCACTGATCACCAATGTAAGGAACATTCTTCTCACTGATCACCAATGTAAGGAACATTCTTCTCACTGATCACCAATGTAAGGAACATTCTTCCCACTGATCACCAATGTAAGGAACATTCTTCCCACTGATCACCAATGTAAGGAACATTCTTCCCACTGATCACCAATGTAAGGAACATTCTTCTCACTGATCACCAATGTAAGGAACATTCTTCCCACTGATCACCAATGTAAGGAACATTCTTCCCACTGATCACCAATGTAAGGAACATTCTTCCCACGGATCACCAATGTAAGGAACATTCTTCTCACTGATCACCAATGTAAGGAACATTCTTCCCACTGATCACCAATGTAAGGAACATTCTTCCCACTGATCACCAATGTAAGGAACATTCTTCCCAATGCCCACCAATGTAACATTCTTCCCACTGACCAGTGACCACCAATGTAAGGAACATTCTCCCCAATGGTAAAAATCCCAATGACCATTATGCTAGTGTACCATGAGCTGTATATGGGGCTCCCTGAGACCGTAAAGATACTTCAAGAGTTCCCTTGTGTTAAAAAGGTTGGAAAAGGCTGGCTTAGCCAGTTAAGGAAAGTGACAAGTATATCATTCCAACATTCTTCTCACTGATCACCAATGTAAGGAACATTCTTCCCACTGATCACCAATGTAAGGAACATTCTTCTCACTGATCACCAATGTAAGGAACATTCTTCCCACTGATCACCAATGTAAGGAACATTCTTCCCACTGATCACCAATGTAAGGAACATTCTTCTCACTGATCACCAATGTAAGGAACATTCTTCCCACTGATCACCAATGTAAGGAACATTCTTCCCACTGATCACCAATGTAAGGAACATTCTTCTCACTGATCACCAATGTAAGGAACATTCTTCCCACTGATCACCAATGTAAGGAACATTCTTCTCACTGATCACCAATGTAAGGAACATTCTTCCCACTGATCACCAATGTAAGGAACATTCTTCTCACTGATCACCAATGTAAGGAACATTCTTTTCACGGATCACCAATGTAAGGAACATTCTTCTCACTGATCACCAATGTAAGGAACATTCTTCCCACTGATCACCAATGTAAGGAACATTCTTCCCACTGATCACCAATGTAAGGAACATTCTTCCCAATGCCCACCAATGTAACATTCTTCCCACTGACCAGTGACCACCAATGTAAGGAACATTCTCCCCAATGGTAAAAATCCCAATGACCATTATGCTAGTGTACCATGAGCTGTATATGGGGCTCCCTGAGACCGTAAAGATACTTCAAGAGTTCCCTTGTGTTAAAAAGGTTGGAAAAGGCTGGCTTAGCCAGTTAAGGAAAGTGACAAGTATATCATTCCAACTCTGTGCATAAACACTCGGCCGATAAAAGCGAGCGTGTTTTTACCATGATTGTTTATAAAAAAAACAGCTGTTCAAGAGTCAGAACCTTTGACCGCCAATTCAGCTTTTGGCTGAAGTGCTTCTTTAATGATCCTTTTCACACACTGAATAAATTGACATGCTTCATTGTAAAAGAAAGCCCTGGAGTCCTTGTCGGTGCTGGAGGCCGAGGCGTTCCTTCCTGCTCGCTCCTATATTTTTAGCCATCCCCTCTGCCCTTGCCCTCACTACTGTTATTTTTCTCTTCTCCATGAAAGGTGCTGTACAAATGTTTTTATTTATCTGTCAGGCCTGGCTTCAGTTAGAGGCCCGAAAATGAATATTTTCCTGGGATTCAGGCAGGGGAGGTGGATGTTTGCTTTGTTAGTCATGCCGTACAAAGAAAAAATTGCCTGTTTAGACGCTTTTCTAGCTGCATGTCATCCGCTGCTTGGCCAAACTATGCAGAGGAGACACTGTCCAAGCACAATGACATCTTAATGAGTCAGTTTAAGAAAAGCCAGGCCCCTCCAAAGCCGGGGCCCCCGAAGATGATCAGGAACCTTTTACTGCAAAGTAACTGGAGGTAGTCACATAAAGTACTGTATTTGAAAAGCAATGCTATCTTTCAAGGTGTTATTAAAATAGAAATAAAGGCAAAGCATTTTTTTTTTTTTTTTTTTAGATTTGGATAGAGTGGTAAGGGGTTAGAACCCCTGTCAGGCTTTTAGTGCGGTCTGTCTCCTCATTAGGGTCATTGGTGGGTGCAGCCTATTGCATTAGGGTGTGCACCCCAAAGCTCAAACACATATTCATGTAAGTGCATGTGTATATATACTGACAGTGTCAGTAGAGCAGTGGATGGTTTCATAAGGGGAGTGGACGGTGTCAGTAGTTTCTATTTTTATTATTTTTTACAATTTAAATTTTTTTAACATTTTTTTTTACGTTTTTAGCAGAAAAAATATGTTTTAATTTTCTTTATTTCGTTACTGTATTTGCCGGCGTATAAAGCGAGTGGGCGTATAAGACGACCCCCTAATTTTCCAGGTAAAATTTTGGTTTTGGGATAAACTCGCCATATAAGACGATGCCCTTCCGACTAGTCATGCCTCACCTCACTGTGCCATTGGATGCCTCACCTCACTGTGCCATTGCATGCCTCACTGTGCCATTGCATGCCTCACCTCACTGTGCCATTGCATGCCTCACTGTGCCATTGCATACCTCACTGTGCCATTGCATGCCTCACCTCACTGTGCCATTGCATGCCTCACTGTGCCATTGCATACCTCACTGTGCCATTGCATACCTCACTGTGCCATTGCATACCTCACTGTGCCATTGCATGCCTCACCTCACTGTGCCATTGCATGCCGCACTGTGCCATTGCATACCTCACTGTGCCATTGCATGCCTCACTGTGCCATTGCATGCCTCACCTCGACGATCCCATACCTTATCCCTGTATGCAGAGTCAGTCAGACCATTGTTCAAAAGCTGCGCCTCCTCCTCATGCTGTTCCATGATAGGCGGAACACTCATTTTCCCAGCAGAGCCTCTGTTCAGTGTTCCGCCTATCACGGATGCCCTCTCGTCCGAGGCTGGGGATGAGAAGACATCCGTAATAGGCGGAACACTGAACAGAGGCTCTGCTGGGAAAATGAGTGTTCCGCCTATCACGGAACAGCACGAGGAGGAGGCGCGGCTTTTGAACAAAGGACGGCCGCGGTCTGACTGAGACTCTGCATACAGGTACCGGCGTATAAGACGACCCCCGAGTTTTGAGGCATATTTTTAAGCATAAAAGTGTAAATATATACTGCGCTGTCTAAATCGTGAAATACCACTCCTAAATTGAAGATAAATATAGTAGTTCAAATAATCAATAGGCTGCAACTTCAATGTGAGACACACACAATAAAATTAATAGTAGAAAAATAAAGCTGCGCACATGTGAAAAAAAAAAAAAAAAAAAAAAACTATCTCTGATGTTTCAGAAATAGTATATCCAGAGCTCAGTCTCTATTGCCAAAAACAGTGACAAAAAACTCTCGATGGTGAGTTTGAAAATAGCATAAAGAGCAAAGTCCCGTGAATAAATAAGGTCTGAAACGCACAACAACCAAAATACTGTGGATGAGGATCTCCTTATTCGACTATTGGTGACTTCAAACATCAAACACCCAATGAACAGTGCTGTATATTTGATAGAGAGAGGTTCCACCACCACCAGTTCTTACTGCCGCTTACCAGAACTGTTGATCCCTTCAGAGATCAATAGAAGCAGATGGCTGTTTACCCCTGCCAGGGTCTCTAGGTTATTGGATGGGGGGGGGGGGGGGCGTTATTGTCAGATGTTTTTTCACCTTAATGTATAGGATGCATTAAAGTTAATTTTTTTTTACCTTTACAACCCCTTTAAAGTGGAGCTCCACCCTAAATAGCAACTTTTGCTATTTGGAACCCTCCCCCCCTCCGGTGTCACAATTGACACCTTTCAGGGGGGAGGGGGGTGAAGATACCTGTCTAAGACAGGTATTTTCACCCACATCCGGGAGTCCTCTCTCCGGGAATCTGCGGGAGTGACGTCACTTCCCGCAGACTTCCCTTGGTGTTCTGGGAGACACTCGGCTCCCAGAACACAGGAGCACCAATCAGAACGGCGCAGCGCGACTCGCGCATGCGCCGTAGGGAACCGGGCATGAAGCCGCAGGGCTTCACTTCCTGGTTCCCTCAGCGAGGATGGCAGAGGGAGCAGCAGAGCAACGAGCGGTCGCTCGTCCTCTGCTGCGGACGTCGCTGGACTCCAGGACAGGTAAGTGTCCAAATATTAAAAACCAGCAGCTGCTGTAGCTGTAGCTGCTGGCTTTTAATATTTTTTTTTCCGGCGGAGCTCCACTTTAAGAGAGGATTTCCCCCACATTTGATTGATATCCACAAACTTCCTGTTGATTCTACAGGATAGGAAGTGAAAGGAAAACATCCTAATGAGGTACAGATGGCAAATAAAAAACTGACAGCAGTTTTAGTTCTGCCTCACTCTAACTAAATTTTTTTGAAAAGGTTTTGGCTTTAAACATACTTTAAAAATAAGTGTAGCATAAATGCAATACAAACCCTACCAATATCATGTGTAAAAAAAGGTTTTATTGGGCAAATTTTCCCAGATATTCGGTCTGAATTTTCAGACAGCTGCAGGAAGATTCTCACCAACAAATTTGACTCTTATCTGAAAATGATGTGACCACCTTCTCTCTCCCACCCTTTTGCTTAAAGTGTCAATAAACACACGTCATATAAAACGATCAATAAATGTTGTATTACATGCTGTCCATACTCACTCAGTCATCAAGATTCGTTTCCTGTATTCTGCAAAAAACCTGGTTGATCCTGCTGCTTGCTACCTCCCCCTTCTGTTCATGTCCCAAATTCATCTAGGGCACAGGTGTCAAACACAAGGCCCGTAGGACGAATCCGGCCCTCCAGGCCATTTCATGTGGCCCTCGCACCTCTCCTGCAACTGCAGGAGAGCTCCAGCCCTCCTCTTGTCCTCCTCCAGACCCTTACTTTCTGCTTTTAAGCAATTCATCCAGCTTCTTCCCAGCAGCAGCATAAGGAAAGGGAGGTGCACTGTGATGTAAGGGAGAGTGGGTGACTCAACTTCTGTTGGTGGGATGGCTCTTGACATCTAATGTAAGGGGAGGGGATGCGCTGGACATCTAATCTTACAGATACAACAGGCCCTTTTGAGGGCAATCATAATGTTGATGCGGCCCACAATGAAATTGAGTTTGACACCCCTGATCTATGGATTTTGCAGTTGTGGTGGCAACTCTGCCCATGCTCAGTTTTCAGTGAGTTTCTATGCTGAGCATTTCTTCCCTATCACATCTGAGCAGCCCATGTGACTATAGAGTCACACATGTGGGCGTATACACAGTGGTAAATGATAGCCCACTCCCTCCCTCTTCCTCCAGGTCCACTAACCAGCTATACACAGTAGGGGTGGGATATTATATGTAGATTAATGGAGGCTTCACCTCCCTCTTATTTGAAGACACTGGCTGGAGGGGCGTGACACAGCCTGTGACTGGCAGAAATCCACCCACACCATGTTATTGTCAAAAAACAATAAAGATTTAATTTCAAATATATATTTGTATGTCAATTTAAAACAGTTTATTGATATTATTTATTTTTACTCTGTACCCCAAAAGCATTTATTTTTTATTTTTAACATGTGACCAGCAGCAGAGGACTAGAAGCTTCTCCTGCTTATGTTTCTCTGCCGACAGGCTGGGAATGATCTGGGTCTTGTGACAGCAGTATATCGATTAGGAAAAAGGTACTTGGATAGTTTTTTTTAATTTTTTATTAAAATAATTAGAGGGCCATCATCCACATACAGAAATAGAAGGGATAATGTCAATTAAACCGTGTTTGTTTAGTATTACTTTAAATTGGTCATACACATAATTCCTGATGGACCGGTCAAAATTTGCTCTGTGGGTAGACCTGCTGACCAGGGCCGCTGATAGGGGGGGACCACCAGCCCTTCTGTAGGGGGCCCAGGCACACAGAGGGGCCCGAACAGCAGGAGGAATCGGTGTGGTCGGGCAGAGGGGCAATTACAGAAAGATGTCCTGTGCTGCTCTCTGCAGCAGCTGAAAGCCGGTTTCTCTCCTTCTGGCGGCATTCAGCTGCTGCAGGGAGAGACACTTCCCCCGCACCGATTCACCTCTCTGGTCTGCCCACTTCTGATCCCCCTGTGTGCCCCCCTATCACTGTGCCAAGCCCCCTCCCGTGGCACTGCCGGCTTTCCTGCCATGTATAAAAAAAAATGTAAGTGTAATAAATAATTTTTCAAAAAATTATACATTTTCAAAATAAAAATGTAAAAAAAATATTTAAAAGGGGCTAATTCACACAGGTTCTTTGTTAGGTTTGTATTAGCTAATAATAATTTTAGTGTATTCTTAGTGAAAATATTGTTTTGATATATTGGGGGGGGGGTCTGCCAGGAAGGCTGTAGGGGGCCCCATAATTTCTAACAGCAGCCCTGCTGCTGACTACCTCCCGCCAACATCCTTCGATTGTAAAATTGAAGGAGCTTGGCCCAAAATTGTTGGCCGAACAGCATCTGCATTCAATCAGATGCAGGCATCATTTGGGTATTTTGACAGCCAACACCATAAGCTGTCAGCAACATCAGCTGCAGCTGGGAACCATCCACCCACATTGTTTAGCATAGATGGAGGTACCTATTAGATTTTTTTTGTGCAGCCTGAACGAAAAAGATCTATGTGTGTATGGCTAGTGTTAAGCTTAATGCCGCGTACACACGATCGTTTTTCACGTCGTTAAAAATGCCATTTTTTAAATTGGGCATTAAAAACGATCGTGTGTAGGCTCCAGAGCATTTTTAACGACGTGAAAAATGGCCTAAAAAAATTAGAACGTGCTCCATTTTTTCACGTCGTTTTTTTTAACGACGTGAAAAACGGTAGTGTGTATGCTTTTACAAGGGGAAAAAAAACGCGCATGCTCAGAATCAAGTATGAGACGGGAGCGCTCGTTCTGGTAAAACTAGCGTTCGTAATGGAGATAGCACATTCGTCACGCTGTAACGGACTGAAAAGCACGAGGCTGAAAAGCGCGAATCGTCTCTCAACAAACTTTACTAACATGAAGTGTGGCGCCATTCGAACAGAACTTCCACTTTATAGTGCCGTTGTACGTGTTCTATGTCACTGCGCTTTTCTCGAGCGTTTTTTTAATGAACGTGTGTATGCAAGACAGGCTTGAGAGGAAACAAGAAAAATCACGTCGAGAAAAACGTCGTTTTTGAAAATGACATTAAAAACGATCGTGTGTACGCGGCATTAGGCTGGCAAAACATCAGTAACTTTTAATTTGCGAATTTTCGTTTTCAGAACGTTTGTTCAATTTTCTGTTAGGTAGTGGGGTCAAATCAAAAATTGCTATTGGCCAAAGTGATGAGAACAGGATAAAAAAATGTCCTGAAAGAACGAAATTCTAACTGTTTGTGTGTTTTTCGTAAGGTTGTTCATGTTCTAGGCACAAAAGAAACCTGTTTAATCTGTCTGGGACTCCATTCATATAGCAGGTCTGAACAAAATGTTTAAATGCTTTATCACAAAATTAGTTGACTCAATGATGGAAAGATGGAATGCTCTGACAATAAATTAAAACATTTCCATATGAACATCTGAATGAAATTTTACTGGTATATTGCCAGCTTTACTTTGGCACAGTTTGTTTTGGTCATTAAAGGAGTTGTAAAGTCTCAATGCATTCTACGCATTAAGGTGAAAAAACCTTTTGTGGTGCAGCTGCCCCCCAGAGCCCCCCTTTTTCTCACCTGAACCCAATCTTTCCAGCGACGAGAACGAGCCCAGCAGCTCCAGCCGCTGTCTCGAGTCCTCATTGGATAGATAGCAGCAGGAGCCATTGGCTCCTGCAGCTTTCAATCAAATCCAGTGATACGGGAGTCGGGGGGTGGGGCTGAGTCCTGCTGTCTGTGTCAATGGACGCAGCAGCAGGACTCGGGAGCACGCCCGCACGAGTGCCCCCATTGAAGGTGGCTTTCCGTGGGGGCATGCAATAAAGAGGAGGAGGATCGGGGTTGCTCCGTGCAAAACCCATGCACAAAGTAGGTAAGTATAACATGTTTGTTATTTAAAAAAAAAAAAAAAACCTTTACAATCACTTTAAAACGGTGTTCCACTCAATTTTTTTTAAAATTAAAAGCCAGCAGCTACACAGCTGCTGGCTTTTAATAATCGGACACTTACCTGTCCTGGAGTCCAGCGATGTTGGCACCGCAGTTGATGTTTCCATCAGCTGACGGGTGATGCCGCCGCCATTGTGGTTAAGTGAACCCGGCAGTGTAGCCTTTCGGTTTCACGCCGGGAACCCTACTGCGCATGCGCGAGGTCCTGGTCATCTCTCCTACTGGCCCGGCGACAGGGAGAGGAGGAGGGAGTCCCGCAGTGACGTCACGGGCCGCGGCCCAGACTCCCGGATGTAGGAACAGGATACCTGTCGTTCCCCCCCCGAAAGGTGCCAATTGAGGCACTGGAGGGGGAGAGGAAACAAGTGAGCAGAAGTTCCACTTTTGGGTGGAACTCCGCTTTAAGCATGCACACACCTGACAGTTACTGAGACATCGTGTTATGCAGTTTTGTTCCATAATGGAACATAACCAAATAGAGCCAGTGCAATGTCACACAACGGCTGTAAAATCTGAACAAATCATAATAATCCTATTTTATAAGATATTTTGTATTTTAAAAACATTCTGACCTTTAACATTGATCATGTAGTTTCATGGTTTCATTTGTTGCCCTGCATGCACAGCCTATAGTAAAGTAAATCTTGACAGCAGTTTCTGTTTATATTGAAATATGAGCCATGCAGCATGGCACTACACAGATACAATATTACAAAAGCTCTGCCTGTAGTCTAAGAACTGACACTTCCTGTGATTAAAGTGATGTTAAAGCCTTGTTTTTATTTGTTTAAAAATAACAAACATGTTATACTTACCTGCTTTGAACAGTGGCTTTGCACAGAGCCCCGATGCTCCTCTTCTTGGATCCCTCGCCGGCGCTCCTGGCCCCTCCCTCCTGCTGAGTGCCCCCACAGCAGGCAGCTTGCTATGAGGCACCCAAGCCGAGCCGCTGCTCTGTGTGTCCATTCGGACACGGAGCATTGGCTCGGCCCCACCCCCTCTATCTCATTGGCTCACTGACTTTGATTGACAGCAGCGGGAGCCAACGTTCTTGTTTCAGCCAATGAGGAGGGAGAGTACCGGACAGCCAAGGCTCTCATGCAACATTGCTGGATCGAGATGGGGCTCAGGTAGGTATTAGGGGGGCTGCTGAACACAGAAGGCTGAGGGGAGCTGCTGCACCTTCTGCCTTCAAAACCACTTTAAACTATATATCCCACAATCTTTGGATCTCTCAGTCTAGAGGTCAAGCACATGAATGCCACACAGTATTTAGAGCTGACACAGATACAAGCAGGCAAAGCATCCGCAGGTTGTGATGGAAGAGGCATAGCTCCCAACTGTCCCTAATTTCGAGGGACTGTCCCTGATTTGGAGCAAAGCCCATCTGTTTCTCTTTCCTCCTCATTTGTCCCTCATTTTGGTCTGATCTATATCGTTGCATATATAATGCACTTTTTATCTTTCAAAAAGTGTTTCTCTGTGCTAAACCTTTCATCCAATTTCTAAATGGCTGCAAATGGAAATGTCAAAAGCCAATATAAAGGAATAGTACCGGTAAAAAAAGCACTTGTGGGTTTAACTAATCATTTTTGTTGTATAATTCTCCTTTAGGGGGGTGTGGCAGAGGGTGTGTCCTATGCCTACATACTTTTGCTAGTAGGTGTCCCTTGTTCCCGCCTCAAAAAGTTGGGAGGTATGCAGAGGGAATGGGGAGGCATGCACTGGACACTAATGCCTCGTTTCCACTGAGCGGATCGGTTCGGTACGGTTCGGTACGGTACGCTATTTTGGGTGTTTCCATTATGAAAGCGTGCCATAAAACCGAACCGTACTGCACCATTCTGGGTCCTGCTTCAGATGTGGGGCCATAGAAAATGGAACGGTTCGGTTGGGGCGGAGCTACAATACATTCCACTGATTGGCGGACCCGCGAGGCATTTTTTCCAAACCCTGAATGGTCCCTGTCGGTCCGACTTGCAGTGGAAACGCTCACCAGAATAGACCGGACCATTCAAACCGTTCCAAACTGTACCGACCCGAACCGTTCCGTTCAGTGGAAACAAGGCATAAGTGATCCAGAACAGGAAATTGCTCTGTCCCCTTGGTGTATTGGGACCAGCTAGGTGAAGCACTATATGGGCACAGGGGAATCGTTCAGCCATGACACTACAATTTACTGCAGCCATAACATGTGAGCCCATTAATACAAGACAAGGCAAACAAACAACACAGGAAATATAACTAACACCTAGTTTAAAAAAAAAAAAAATTAAAGTGTACAATACCTTTGAACGTTTAGGAGAAGGATTATAGAAAATTTGATTTAAAAGATGAATATTACTTCAAAGATTTAATTTGCACACTACACCCACTAATCCCTTTCCGTAGACTGAAAAAAACAAAAACACCTTGTTACAATTTACAGCAGAAAGGTTGAAAGTAAACACCATAGCAAACATGGGTAGCATGTTGGCTTGGTGGTTAGCATGTCTGCCTTGCAGCGCTGGGGTCCAGTGTATAAATCCCAACCAGGACTATCTGTATGGAGCTTGCATGTTCCCCCTATGCCTGTGTGGATTTCCTCCCTCACTTCAAAGACATGCTGGTAGGTTGATTAGCTCCGGTCTAAATTGGCCCTAGTATTTATGTATGTGAAATAGGGACTTTAGATTGTAAACACCTGAGGGCAGGGACTGATGTGAACGTGCCACACTTGTAGCACCCTCCTAGGTAGGCTGCTAGATAGGCTAGGTAAATTTAGTGCTTTTTGGCTCCCCTGTAATCAGTGGAGCAGTTTATGATTGCTTTGGGCTTCACTGGCTGCAGGTTTGACTGCTTCCCCCTGTCTTATGTAGGATTCTGGAATATAGTGGGCTGGAAGAGGCAAATCAACAGCCTGAATATTTATATTGTCTCAGCCAATTTCTGGGGTGGGAACCCAGTAGGTGGCTGGGAAGTGCATAAATAGGGGCCTGAGGCAGCCAGGTTCCTGACCAGAAGGAGACGTCCCTAGCCTGAAGGGCTACTGCCCTTCTAAGCAGCCCAGCTTAAGTTTCACATGCGCTCATCAAGGTCCCAGCTGTGCTTGAGCTAGGGGGCCTGCGTTGTTGAAAACTTCTGGAACGAAGGGATTTTGCTGAGGATCTGATTTGGAGAGTTCAAGGGAGAAATGTCTGGCTGATATTGGGTGGAGGCATCCAAGTATCCAGAGACATTGTGAGTACAGACCTGAGTGTGGGATCCTAATGACTGTTTGCTGCTACTATCCATTGTACATTAGTGCTAGTGCATGCTTGGACTAAGACATTTATTATGGTGTCTCAGTGCTGCTCATTCCCTTAGCTGCTACTAGAGGGACTGTACTAATAAGCTTTGAAAAAGGGAAGAGTGTCCTCTTATTAATGTACAGTGTGGCTAGAGTATATCCAACAGCTCCCTGCACCCTACCCAAGTTCATTTATCTGTCCAAGTAGATCCTCGTTGAGCAGGCGAATGACAGGTCACTGGGCAGAGCTGACACAGACACAGCCTGCTTTTCTCTATAGGGTGGTCGGATGGAAACGGACTGCATATCAGGTGACAGCGAAAGCCCCATAGAGAACAATAGGTGGTTTGATCAGGTCCGCCTGAAAAACAGACAGGTGGATCTGATCAGTCCACTGGTGTGAAAAGGGCCTTAACCTCCGCCCGCCCACCGTATAGGGAAATGACGGCGGGCGGGATCTCCTCTCGTTCATCAGTGCACTGATCATCAGTGCCCTGATTACAGTGAGGCCCCAACTGTGCCCAGCAAGTGATGCCAGCCGTGCCCATCAGTGACACCAGTGTCCATCAGTGACACCAATCAGTGCTCATCAGTGACACCAATCAGTGCTGCCTTTCAGTGCCCATCAGTGCCGCTCATCAGTGCCCATTTGACCCGCCTATCAATGCCCATCAGTGCTACCTATCAGTGACATCAATCAGTGCTGCCTTTCAGTACCCATAAGTGCCTGTTCATCAGTGCCCATCAGTGCCTCCTATAAGTGCCCATTAGTGCCACCTATCAGGGCCCATCATTGCTGCCTATCAGTGCCACCTATCAGTGCCCATCAGTGCAGCATATTAGTGCCTCCTCATCAGTGCCACCTAATCAGTGCAGCCTATTGATGCCCATCAGTGCAGCCTCATCAGTGCACATCAGTGAAGGGGAAAAATTACTTATTTACAACATTTTCTGATACAAACTAAGAATTATTTATTTTCAAAATTTTGCCTTTTTTTTTTTTTTTTTTTGCAAAAAATAAAAAACCCAGTGGTGATTAAATACCATCAAAAGAAAGCTCTATTTTTGTGAAAAAAATAATAAAAAATTTATTTGGGTAAAGTGTAGCATGACCGTGCAATTGTCATTCAAAGTGTGTCAGCGCTGAAAGCGAAAAATTGTCCTGGGCAGGAAGGGGGAGAAAGTGCCCATTATTGAAGTGGTTAAGCGACACCCCTAGATTGCCTACAGAGCCAGGAAGAGTGACTGTTGCTGTGCGCTTGGCTGACACTACACTAGGGAAAGGAACCTGGGGCAAATCAGCGGGACCTTTTGGGGGGTAAGCACCACATATTTAAAGCACTTTGTAATTTGTCAACATTATAATAATTAATTTAGTGAAAAGGAACATTTTAAGCTCAGTTGAAGATCAGCACCACATCCCCATACATTTAGTATACAGACAAGAAAGATTGGGACTTTACAGGTGCTGAAACCTCCTCCTAGGTTAATTTGCCATACAATAACATAATTTTAAAATGGACTTTTCATTATATTCCAGAAAAATTTCAATTATATATAATAGACATCTCTTAAAAACAAGAAAAATTCATCACAACGCATTAGTGTATCACAAAAGATCCCCCAAACATAGCAATTACTCCCAGAGGAAAATATGTAAATTACACTCAATAGAGATACCACTATGTACAAGGCAAAGTGATAATACACATAAGGGAGAGAAAAAACACACAATCCGACGCGTTTTGCCTTGTTGGTTTCTTCAGGGGCTTGAGGGGGGATGATACAATTGAGTTGGCTGGAGGAGAAATAAATACACATAATATTTATCCCCAAAAATATATAAATTTGCAAACCATAATTTATATCAAACATCACATGTCTCATACTTGATGTGACTATAGCTTTATCACTTAAAATGAGTAATAGTTCTAGGAGGGCCTTTGAAGGCATTTCATGTTTCCACCAAAGCTGTCAGACATCAAATGGGCACCCCACAGGTACCTGCCAGATGGATATGCAGGCCAGAGAAGAGGAGCTCATCCTCCCCCCACACACACAGAGATGGGGGGGGGCACGGATTTGATCTAAGATTGGGAGCTAGCAACCCAGGCTATTGGGTCCAAAAGCATAGATGGGAGACACTTTAAAAGGAGAGGAAAAAAAGGCAGTCCGTTAATCATCCCTCATGCTTAAGAGCACATACAGCCATTCGTTATATATAAGACGTTCACCAATACAAAAATACCTAAAATGAGTTGTCATAGAGGTATACACAGGTCCTAGTGGCAAAGATAATATACCAAATGTCTTAATATGGATTAACACAAAAGAGATTGCACTCATTAGAATTCCAATTCCACAAGACCACCAGGATGTCTAATTCCCCTGAAGAGGCCAACAAGGTGAAACGCGTCAGTTTGTGTGTGTTTTTTCTCCCTTATGTGTATTATCACTTTGCCTTGTACATAGTGGTATCTCTATTGAGTGTTATTTACATCTTTTCCTCAGGGAGTAATTACTATGTTTGGGGGGATGTTTTGTGATACACTAATGCATTGTGATACATTTTTCATGTTTTTAAGAGGTGTCTATTATATATATATATATTGGACATTTTTTATGGAATATAATAAAAAGTAAATTTTAAAATTATGTTATTGTATGGCAAATTATTCTAGGAGGAGGTTTCGCCACCTGTAAAGTCTCAATATTTCTTTCTTGTCTGTATTATAATAAATAAATCTGAGCAATGGAGATAATATGAGAAAATTATAGTATTTGAAATATCTTCCTTTATACCCAGTGTCAGATCTAATGTATTTTAAATACCGTATTTATCGGCATATAACATGCACCGGCGTATAACACGCACCCCAAGTTTAGGAGGGAATTTTAAGGAAAATAACTTTTTAGAAGGGAAGTTTAAGGATAAAAACGTACATTTAAATGCCCATCAATGCAGCCTTATCAGTGTCCATCTGCAGCCTTGTCCATCATTGCAGAATGATCAGTGTCCATCTGCAGCCTTATCCATCATTGCAGAATGATCAGTGTCCATCTGCAGCCTTGCCCAGTGTCCATCTGCAGCCTTGCCCAGTGTCATTGCAGCCTTGCCCTGTGTCATTGCAGCCTTGCCCAGTGTCATTGCAGCCTTGCCCAGTGTCATTGCAGCCTTGCCCAGTGTCATCTGCAGCCTTGCCCTGTGTCATTGCAGCCTTGCCCAGTGTCATTGCAGCCTTGCCCAGTGTCATTGCAGCCTTGCCCAGTGTCATCTGCAGCCTTGCCCTGTGCCATTGTAGCCTTGCCCAGTGTCATTGCAGCCTTGCCCAGTGTCACCTGCAGCCTTGCCCAGTGTCATCTGCAGCCTTGCCTAGTGTCATTGCAGCCTTGCCCAGTGTCATCTGTAGCCTTGCCCAGTGTCATTGCAGCCTTGCCCAGTGTCATCTGCAGCCTTGCCCAGTGTCATTGCAGCCTTGCCCTGTGTCATTGCAGCCTTGCCCTGTGTCATTGCAGCCTTGCCCAGTGTCATTGCAGCCTTGCCCAGTGTCATTGCAGCCTTGCCCAGTGTCATTGCAGCCTTGCCCTGTGTCATTGCAGCCTTGCCCTGTGTCATTTCAGCCTTGCCCTGTGTCATTGCAGCCTTGCCCTGTGTCATTGCAGCCTTGCCCAGTGTAGCCTTGCAGCATGATCGTTTAAAATTACCGCCGCGGCGCCGAGATATACAGAGCCGGATGTCCTGTGTACTCGGCTCCTCTGGCAGTCCCGCCCCTTGGCCAGGCTCCTATGATGGACATAACACAGGTCCAATGGCGGGACTGGGCATGACTGCGAGCGGAGCCGAGCCTAGCCGAGTACACAGTACACTCGGCTATGTGTATATCGGCGGCGTGCGCTCCTCTTCCACACACAAACAGCGGGGATCGGCGTATAACACGCACCCGCGATTTTCGGGGAAAAAAGTGCGTGTTATACGCCGATAAATACGGTAGGTAAACAATGTTGTGGATTAAATGTTTTATTACAGCAGCCATGTGAAGGAGGTTTTCTGGAGAATAAGGAGGTGGCGGTGAGGTTGAATGCTAAGGAAAAATGTATGGTAAATCCGGTATGTGCATATGGCGAGGTGACCTCTATAGAATCTAAATTTTATTTTACATATTTTGTTCATTTTTGTTTCTCTATGTGTGTCACAGAAACAACTTTTTAAGCTAGAGAAAGTTCAAGTTTTTAGTGATGGGAAAACTGTACTTGAGAGGAAGAGACGTTTTAGAAAAAAGATAAAAGACTGATAGGGGGAAGATCGTTAGAAGATGAAAATCGTTTTGAGGAAAACCAGGCACACTCAACATTCCTAGAGCCTAATTTATAAAGGTCTGGGGGCTGGAAACAGCCCTCGCTCTTACAAAATGATCCCTTGCAGATCCCAACATTCAAAATCACCAGAAAGAAGGAATTTACAGTTTAGAAAATTTCCCAAGATTTGAGTTGCACAATATAAAAGTTGTCTGCAGTTATCTGCTGATGTCTATATACTGAATAATGCCCACAAGAGACAACATTTTACATGATTAGAATTCCAGACGTGGGACAAGCCAACACAAAGCTGAACCCCAGACAGATATAAAAAAACAAAACAAATTCAGATCTGAAATTCTTAATATATTAAGAAATGTATTTTTGATGCAAGTAAGTACCTGGATTAGACCCGGTATCATGGCCTTTTGCAGTACCTTTGCTGCAGAGCTCAGAGAGAGGGAGGGGGAAGCACCACAAGGAGCCAGTCAGGTGTGCTCCAGTGCAAGGAAAGTGCTGATAAGTTTAGAGAGCAAAGTGACAGATAGCTGTACTGCTTTTCCTTTCACTGTCCTGTCACAGGGTGGGGAGGAGACCTGTAAGTGAAAGTGAAACTGCAGCAGAACAACATCAGGTTATTTCCCCCGCCAGACATAACTATGTTGTGTGGCAGACCTGTGGAAATACCAAAACTGTATGGAGAGGAATACATATTGTTTGGCAGGTAAAATGGCTCTCATTTATGTATTTCATCTGTATATCTAGATGTTTGTTTGTACCTAAGAGCTAAGCAATTTGTATGAGGAAAAAATTATATGTAGCACCACCTCCTAAGGAGCCGCTGCATTGTATTGGGTCCCCCTCCCCTGCACCTGTGATGGCTCGCCCTTACCTGGACCTAAGAACACATCACCTGCCCCCCACAGTAGTGCTTTCTGCCCCCTTCACATCAAACCCTCCCACCCCCACAGTAGTGCACTCTGCACCTTCACATCACCCCCCTCCCTCGTGCTTCAAAGCCAGGTCCTCTGCCCCCTTCACTCTCCTACCTTACACATGTACACAGAGCCGGTGGCAGGACAGTAATGGACGGTGAGTGGTAGGCACAGCAGCGCTGGATGGAGGGTGGGAGCACGAGCTGCCGGAGTAAACTGTTGATATTAACAAGCTGGAGTATGGTTGCTAGGACCGCCTTGTGTCCTAGCAACCAATCACCTGTTGATTAATAGAGAAAGTTAAGTCGTGCAGCTCCCATCCTTCACCCAGTGCTGCTGTGCCTCCTGTTCTCCATCCATTACTGTCCTGCTACCGCTTGCCGCACCTCTGTGACAGCGGCGGAGGCTGAGGAAAAGAACTGTCCCCTAAATGGGGCAACTGTGGCGTTCTGGATGGAACACTGACTCGGTCAGGATCTGGACCATGGTCCACCATTTAGCGATGCCTGCGTTAAGTCCCAAACTTTTCCCTTTTGTTCCTGCGCTAGTTAAAGGCAATTCTCAGCACTGTATAGCAGTACAAATTAAAGAATATGTCAACCCAAATCTGTACCATGTACTTGTATAAAAATTTATCCTGTTCTCTTTGTATTGCTTCCTTTGTGTAAAAATACCGGATGTTCCCGCCAGTCCCTCTGCTTTCCTATTAAAACTGACCACATTAGGCATGAGAGCACAGCGTGGCCAGTTTTCTGGCTGTGGTGGGAATTAGGCCTGCTCTCCTCCAATGATCAGACTTCTGCTGACACGCCCCCCCCCCTTGCACAGCCATTCACTGGGAAGACCAGTGTGGTGCTGCTTCTCCTCCCCCAGATCTCGAAAATCCTTATGCAGCTGAGAGCAGAGGGTATGTGATCACAAAAATGGGGAAAAAAGGTGTTTATAATGTTTTTTATATGTATACACAAATATATTGCCTTTCATTTCTATTTTAAACAGAATGGGTTATTTTACAAGGAGAGGGTTCACATATACTTTAACTTTGCCTATAACAGTACAGCCTAACTAGCATATAAAGACCCCGTCTACAACACTGGCCAGGGATGTTATAACCAAAGCTCTGACGGTGTTGGGGTCTTCAGAAGGTTATGTTGGAGCACTCTAAAGTGGAAAAGATTTGCACTCCAAATTAGGGTGTCCCAAAGCAGGTGGCTAACAACAGGGAGGGTTTAAAGCACCACTCTGGGATCAATGACACCCCATGCCCATTGCTTTATCCCACCCCCTCTATTAGATTGCTGAAAAAGAAAATCCCCATCTCTAAATGCCATTTTTTTCTTATCTTAACCCGCTGTCACATGACTACGCAGCCCAGAGTCTTCTCCCTGCTTGGGGTCCTTCTTCAAGAGGAACTGCAGTCTGCTCAAATAATTTGTAATAAAAACATCTTTGCCATTCTGAAGCTTCCCTCCAACCACTTTGCATATTATTTTATATATACTGTGATACTATACTTGCCAAATATGCTGCAGAAATCTCCCTCCACTGAGTCTGGCTGCATCCATTTTAACTGTGGGCAGCTGAAGCTGCTGCCTGTTCACTTCCTGGATTTACACAGACACACAGAGGCACACCTCCACCTCTGCAGTCCTGCAGCTCTCATTGGCTCTTTTCTGACTCATCCCCCCTCTCTTCCTGTCAAACTCTCACGAGAGCAAGAGAGAGAGAGAGAGAGAGAGCTGTGCATGATGTCATATGCCTAAGGTTTTTACCAGACAAGAAACAGGATGTGGGCTGTATAAGGCAGAAAAAAATATGTTTTACTATCCATAGTTAAAACAACAAGGGCAGAAGATTTAATAGATGGAAAGATGAAAAAATGACTGAAGTTCCACTTTAAAGGAGGAAAATAATTTAAATAAAATCTTACAAATGGTTAATGGTAATGATACAGTGAACAAGCTGGAGGCTACACATGAAGCAGCAGAGCTGTTGGCACTAAATGGTGGGGTTGCATAAATCACAAATATTTAAATTTGCATATTTCTATTTAGCGATTTGGTTGAAGCTTTGGTAGAGATGTAACAAATACCTACAACAATGTGCAAATTAATCCACCCAACTTGTTTTTTGTCCATTGACGTGCATCTGGCTTGGATCCTGGACCTTACCACTGGATCTGGCTGCCTGAATTCGACATTATTCTGTCCACTACCGAAATATGTAATCATTATCGGGCAATCTGCATTTTCCTAATGTTCACACTTAGCCTCCCTCTGATATCATCTAATGCTGCTGAAATCAATGCTCAGTCATAGGTTCGTATTACACAAAGGGATCAACCAGAGTCAGGCAAAGGTTATAGTGTAAATCCGTCCATCTGCCTCGGCATTGGCAGAAACCTGTTCCTTTTCGACAGCTGCCGTTAACTGCAGAATGCAAATGTACTAAAGCCAGCAAAGTGTCCGGTAATAGAGAGGGGGATTTGAATTAAATCCGCACACTTAGATCTTAAAACATCTGTGTTTTTTTTCTATGTTACACTTTAATTTTCTAAACCAACATGATGAAAAAGAACGTATTAGAAGGAGTTGGGAAGGTGGACTTGCACTCTGCGTTCAGGCCAGATGTCTTCCAGTTGTTTCAAGCTGCCCAGGGCGGCTTTGTGAGTGGAAAGGAATTTCGGGCATGGAAAATTCTCTGGCATCGCACAAAGAACAACAGAAAATAGATACATTCTGTCTTAAAAACATGCATTAGGGCAAAAACAAAGAGGAAGGAAATGCAGCGTACGGAGAATAAGTCAATCGCTTGGTTCCGCGCTCTGATATCGGATATTGGAACAAATCGTGAAATCTGCATTATTAATAGTTGGGTCTCATAGCACAGAATATGTTCAGAAAGGGAACTGGAAAGAATCACTGCATGCAATACAAACTTATATGTGCCAATAAGTGTATCCATGCACATTCTGCTAATGAAGAGTCCCCAGAAGGACGTACATTGGCTCCAGTACACGCCAGCACTGAGATTATGTAATTTCAGATGTAGTGTGCTGGTGCCATTATTCTATGTCCATGATGGTGTAATCACTCATGGGCGTAGGAATCTTCATACTTTATTTTCTTTCTGTTCATAAGAAGGCTCCTGAGAACCCCTGATCATAGTGGATTGCTCGAAGTGTCCAAGGGGACTGTGCAGAAGCCTAAAACTTCCCAAAAGAGGAGTTCTGCAATACGGACCTCAGTTGGATCAAACAAAAGCTTTCATGTTTTACCTTTTGGTCTGTAATTGGTTTGCGGAAGTTTCTTGTAGAATTTGGACATACAAAAAAGTATGATGCTTACATTTTAGTAATGCTCCTTATTAAGGCTGGGCAAAACCTAAGGCTTCATGTACACTAGCCTACACTGGCAGCTCCTAAACTTTTTTGTCAAAGCTCCTAAACTCAACGTACAATGTACCCAATGTACACAGGCTTTTGAGCAGGGTTTAGGAGCTGCCGCGGATAGGTGAGGTTCAACCTCCCTCTCCTGAACGTGGAAGAATTGCGTTCAGGATAGGAACGTTTTGACCGCGGGCCATGGGAAAAATGCAAAACCGTGACAAAAACATGCCGCGATTTTGCCACGTTTTGCATTTTCCCACGGCCTGTCAGGGTTGGGCTTAGCCTTTCCTTCTCAGAGCTCTGTGCTCAGCTGATGGTTAATTGCCAAAGACTCTTCCTTCCACAGTGACTCACCTGACCTTCATTTCCTGCTCGTCAGCTAGAGCTGCTGGTTATATAAACTCCTTAAATCAGATCTTCTGTTGCTTTGCCTTGGTCAACATATCCGGACTCTCTCTGCTGTGTTTTCCTGTGAAAGACTTTTGCTTGGCTGACTTCCCTTTTGGTTCCTGATCCTGTTTGCTGCACTTGACTTCGCTGATCTATGGACTCCTGTTTCTCTGGCTTGTTCTGACTACCCGTCTTGGTTACCCAACTCTTGCTATGTTTTGACTATGTTTGCTTCTGTTTATACCATTTTACCATTTTAGTGTGATTTTTACTGCACTTCTGTCTCAGTCTGATTCATGGTTCCTGACATGGCCACGGTAATTGTAGGCTAGTGTTCATGAAGCCTTAAAGAGGAAACGCAGTCTGCTCACATAACTTGTAATAAAAACATCTTTGTCATATAGAGCAAATGGAAGACTTGACCTCGGTTTTGCGAGATAAGGTGGAGGATCACAAGACCAGATGGTTTTATTGGGTCCAATTCCACTTCTCCGATGAATTCCTCAAATGTGTCTAATCAATACTATTGCCAGTGAATCCTACTGTCTGACCGGTCCTGACGACCCTGGCTCCCGTGAGATAACACCGCTCCCGTTTCCTCGTAACCTCACCCCCCCCTTTTTTTCTATTTTTTTTCTCTCTCTCTCTTTTTTTCTCTCCCTTCGGTCCATCTCTGACCTCTATTTGATTCTATGTATTTAGAAAAAACAAAATAAAAGAGTGGTGTGCGCAGAACCTAGTAATACACACCGTTATAGACTTCCCACAATGATCTGGCTGATCTCTCTTTTTCCTCAGAAAGGAGAGACTGCCCTTAACGTAGACCAGTTGGAAGGGTCATGGCACTCTTTTATTTGCACTATTTCTTTTTTGTTACCACATGTATGTGCTTTACTCTTCCACAGTATATCCTGGAGTATTAGTGGTGCTAATGATGTTAACTACTGATTGTATGTTTTTGCGAAGTCACCCTTTTATTGTATCTGCTGCATACCATTAAATAAAAATGTAAATTTAAAAAACATTTTTGTCATTCTGAAGCTTCCCTCCAACCACTTTGCATATTATTTTATACAATCTGTGATTCTGTACTTGCCAAATATGCTGCAGAAATCTCCCTCTACTAAGTCTGGCTGCAGTCATTTTAACTGTGGGCAGCTGAAGCTGTTGCCTGTACACTTCCTGGATTAACACAGACACACAGAGGCACACCTCCAGCTCTGCAGCTCTCATTGGCCCTCTTATGACTCACCCCCCCTCCCTTCCTGGTAAATTCTCATGAGAGTGAGAGAGAGAGCTGTGCATGATGTAATAAGCCTAGGCTTTTTTCCAGACAAGAAATACGAAGTGGGCGGTATAGGTAATTTACTGGTAGAAAAAAAAAAATTACTATCCAAAGTTAAAACAACAAGGGCAGAAGATTTAATAGATGGAGAGATGAAAAAATGCCTGAAGTTCCACTTTAAGCTTTTTTTTTTTTTAAGAGACATCCCATGCAGAAGAAACAGGATTTCATAGATGAAGGGAGAGTACAATTAAAATGTACATCAAAGGCCCAAGCCTACCCCCCAAATTTACAGATATTAAAACACCCAGCTCGCGCTAATAATGCCTGCAGAAAAATGTATGAAGCCTTGGTCCAAACTGCTCACAACACTGATCTCCAAAGTGTTCGCTTCACCATATCAAACGCTAAAATAAACACAGCTGCACTGCCTACTGCACCTGATTATGCCTCTTCCTCTTTACTCAAAAGACCTCTAAAGCCAAGGGTTGGCATGGGAACATCAAAACCCTAGCACTGGGTATACTGTCCAGAAGAAGCTTGTGCGTGCGGGTTCTTTGGATGTGGCAGCAAGTGTTGGTTGGTTGCTATGGTATAGTCTAGATTTGCACATTAATTCAATGTCAGCAAACATCGTTCTTTATCTTGTTGCCTGTCCATTATACTCCTAATCCCAACCTTCCACAGTGGGTGAAATTCCTCTCCCTCTGTGGTTTATCTGTTCCCTGATCTTCTACAAACAGTCAGGAGTTTTTGCGATTGTTTTCTTGTTTTCCCAAAGACAACTTGGAGGAAAGCTCTAAAAAAACTTCTTGTTCATGACTTATTCATCGGCATTGTGAGAGAAGGGACGTTGTGTTTTGCTGCGGCGTTCAGCGCCTTTGCTGCTCTCTAGAAAAATAAGAACATTATGTTGACTAATCCTGTTTGAGAATTTTTGGCATAGGCAACAATTCTTTCTTTTTCCTGATGGTTAATGTTACGAATTCCCACTAATTTGGGCTATGACATGTTTTATTCACCGCGTATCACGTTGCATTGTTAGCAGAACACAACGCTGACTCAGCCAATATTGTGTAGGCTGTGAAGTCCCCAGGAAAGATACACGATGGGGTAGAGAAACAGTCCTTTCATAAGGGTCATCCAAAGCATTCAGCCATAGGAAACGCAATATATAATTTTTTTTTAATGTATACTTCAAAATTTAGGTGTGTTCAAGAGTGTAGTGTAAAGAACGATAACAGTATGTAAAAGTAACCTACTACAACCAATGAAAAAAAAGCTTTTGTAGTGAACTTTTCAGGTATGTAACAAATACATAAAGCCAACTGAAACAATGCAGATATTGTTTGCGTTTTAAATTTCTGCTCCCAAAACTGACAAATCAGACGAGGAAAAATCTGTGCTTTTAATGCCTTGTGCCTAGCATTTAAACATCAGACTTACCGGGTTTCGCCGAAAATAAGCCCTACCCTGAAAATAAGACCTAGCGTGATTTTTGGGGGTGGCTGCGGTATAAGCCCTACCCTGAAAATAAGCCATAGTTAAAGTCCTTGTAGAACATGTAATCCGTTTTGTAAAAATACGGATTATTTTTAACTTTGCAACTTTATTGTAGAAAATACCGTATTTACAGCGCCGCTGGGCGCTCACGTGACCCCCCAGAGATCTACTCCTCTCCTCCCGGCTGATGTCAGCCCCGCGCTGGGCACTGCAGTGGGGATCTCTCCCCCTCCCTCTGCAGTATTTGGGAAAGAAGAGCTCCGGCGGTGCACGTGAGTGCCCAACGGCGCTGTAAATAAGAAATTTTCCACAATAAAGTTACAAAAGAAGACACACTGCCCATTATATAATCTTTCTACAAAATGGATTACATACTTTTATAATGACTAACCAAGGTTTATTTTTGGGAATGTCCTAATGCTGACTCCTGAGCTGACGGGGAGAGCAGGGACAGAAGACAGGGGACAAAAACTTTTTAAAAAACATTTTATTGTTTTATTCCAGGTTTTTAGAACATAGAGAGGGGTAAATGACACAGCACAAGCATTGTGCTGTCTATCATACTTTAAAGAATCAGGATATATATATATATTTTTTTTAGGGTTACAACCACTTTAAGATCGTCATTGTACATACCATAAATAAATAAAACATCCCCTGAAAATAAGCCCCAGTGTGTTTTTTGGAGCAAAAATTAATATAAGACATGGTCTTATTTTCGGGGAAACACGGTACATGCTTGGAGTTGAAGCTCTAAACAGTGCTCTGTGCCTGGGCACTGCATTTATATATTCAACATGGCTGGAGACTCAATTTAGGATTATGTTTTAAAGTAATAGTAAAGGTTTGACATACTTACCTGCTCTGTGCAAGGGTTTTGCACAGAGCGGCCCCGATCCTACTTTTCTGTGGTCCCCGGCGGCGCTCCTGGCTCCTCCTCTTCGGCGAGTGCCCCCACGGAGAGCCGATTTCCATGGGGTCACCTGTGCAGGCGTGCTCCCAGAGTCCTGCTGCTGCGTCCATTGACATAAGACAGCGGGACTCGGCCCCCATGTCACTGGATTTGATTGACAGATATCAATCTATCCAATGAGGACCTGAGACAGCAGGAGGAGCTGCTGGGCTCGTGCTCATTGCTGAAACGATCGGGCTCAGGTAAGAAAAAGGGGGGCTCTAGGGGGCAGCTGCAGCACAGAAGGTTTTTCATCTTAATGCATAGAATGCATTAAGATGAAAAACCCTGGGGGTTTACAACTTCTTTAGGCTGGGATCACACTATCTTCGCATGCAGCTCACATCAGGGGTCCGGTGCATCCTCATTCTCTGTTTCAGGTCTGATTTCAGACCAAATTTTGGGCTGAATTCGGACCTGAAACGGACCAAAAGACGCACGGGGCTCCTGTGCAAATTCGCACTGGAGCCACAGCAGAGATATGTGAACCCGGCTCCATAGAGAGCTGGTCAAAATCTCCTGCTATTGCGAATTGGATTCAGGGAAAATATACCCCTTTCCCCTTAAGCAGCTACCAACAGACTAAGCAAGATGGCATATGGATAATGTAAAATAATAATGCAAACGGTAACACAGATCACTATGTATGCATGCACAATTTTAAACTCACAATTTCAGAGTGGCGGGATTAAAAAAAAGATGATTTCACTTCAATAAAAAAAATTTAATCAGTTTATACATTTTTAAACTGCTGTTTTCCATCTGTCTCTTTCACTATTTACTATATATACTTGTTTTACAAGAAACCATGACATACATTGCAAAGGATTCCCCATGCACTATGGGTTATCTATAGAGACAACACAGCAGTAGCAGCTTGCCTTTTGTCTCTCTTTGTCTGAATGAAATTTTAGACTGCGCCATACAATTGGGGATGAGCCAAAGCTAACATTATATTATCCACATCTGTGTAAACAGACTTTACAGCCTGGAAAACCTGAAAAGTATCCTAAAGTCACAGTGAGTTCTGCAATGATTACACTTCTTTAACCCATTTACAACAGCAATAAGCATATATGCAGGGTGGGTGGGCCCCAACACCCAGCCATCGCATATTTGCCTTGTTCTGGGGTGCACTCCATCAGCACCCCCAGAACTTTGACCCAGGATTGGGAGCCGATAGGTGCAGCCCTCAATTACATAAGCACGGTGCAGCCAGTCACAGTGCGGCAAAACCACACCTTCTGGCACCAGGCATCATGGGCTATTTAACGTTCTGGCTGCAGCCAGTGTAAATGGGTTAAAGTGGTTGTAGACACATGTTTTTTTATCTTCATTCATTCTATGCATGAGGGTAAAAAACCTTCTGTGTGCAGCAGCTTCCCCCAGCCCCCCCCCAATACTTACTTGCGTCCCCTCTCGATCCAGCGATGTCCACAAGAGGCCTTGCCTCTCTGGGGACTTGCGCTCATGATTGGCTTTTGGCAGTATTTCAGCCCTTGTACAGGCTCCTAAATAGCATCCAATTCGGATCAAAGTCGGAAAGAAGTCAAAGGGCAAAGTCGCAGGGAAAGTCGTACGACTTTGCCAATGCAGCCGTGTGAATTGAGCCAATATAAGAAATGCCTCTTGTAACGACAGGGGTTAACGTCGTTTAGGATATTCAATTCTCGAACACACGCCAGCTACCAGACACTCCAACCAGCCGAATAAGACCCCATACAAATAATTCTCCCTCCACAAACAAGACAACGCTCTGTGTTGAGGTTCCAAAACAGGGAATGAATCTTTATTGCAAGCACATGGTAACACACTTCTCTTCAAAACACTTCCCTCCCATCCTTGGGAAACAGGGCGGGTAAAACTGTCCAATGACAATGGTCATACAGGTCAGGTGTGTTCAAACTTCTCCTTCAGTAAACAGTCTTAGCAGGAGGGGTTGCTGGAGTGATTCCCCCCCCCTTTCCTCACAGAAAGACACTTAAACATCCCATAATAGGCAGCCAGACTGTCCACCAAGCTCCAATCCACATCACCACAAACAACAATGAAAAGGTCTCCAGAAGTCAGTCTGGATTCATTAACATTACACAGGCATCCAGGTGGTTGGAGTTGAACATATCAGCATCTCTCAATTAACCTGTTGTCAGGGTCACCTGTGGCCAGGTGACAGATGCACACCGTAGGGGGACAGGAGTGCACCGCGAGGTAGTGAACCCTATGGCTGGCTTCTGTGGATAGGAAACTGGGTGGTTGTGGAAAGCGGGACCAGAGGAGCACAACCGGGATCCCAACGGAAGCGAGAGCCAAGATTCCCCAGGGCGCGGAGTCTAAGACCCAGCTGGTCTTCTCCAGGGCCTCTAGTGGTGAGGATGTTACGCTGCAGGCTGGGACCAGGTCGCGGCCCCTGGAGTTTCCTAGCTCACGCCCCGTAGGATAAGGGGAAGCAGCAGCACACGATAGAGAGAACCGAATAACAAGCCGAAGGTCAGGGGCCACAAGCAGACAAGGATAACGAAGAACGAGCCGAAGGTCAAGGGTCACGAGCAGACAGGGATGGTCGGGGACAAGCCAATAACGTAACAGAGAGACAGACGTAGCACACGGCAGGCAGGAACCCAAACACACAATGCCTAACAAACACGTTGATCAGCAAAGCAGGCTTGCAGTGCACAGGTTAATATAGTGTTCAGTGATAGGGCCTGGGGTGGAGTCAGGCTGGGAGGAGATTATAAAGGAAGCCAGGTGAAGGAGGTCTGGTCTCTAGATGAACACATGAGGAGGAAGGTAAGATGGCAGACAGACATTAATGCATATCCATGACAGTACCCTCCCTCTTACGAGGCCTCCCCCTTCCCCGCCTGGGCCCAGGTTTAGAGGGAAACTTCAGATGAAACTCCTTTAACAGACGAGGTGCAAAGACCTCAGATGCAGTGATCCAAGACCTCTCCTCAGGACCAAACCCTTTCCAATGAACGAGGTACTGAAGAACGCCTTTACAGAGTCGGGAGTCCAGAATTTGACTGATCTCGTACTCCTGATTATCCTCCGAGACAGGCGCCACGGTAGGAAGAGGACGAGAGAATTTATTGAGGACTAAAGGCTTTAGAAGAGCAACATGAAAGGAGTTAGTGATTTTAAGGCTCTTAGGAATCTGGAGTTTGAAACAAACCGGATTCAGTTTAGCAGTTACCGTGTATGGACCGATGAATCGTGGAGCAAACTTCAGAGAAGGAACTCGGAGCTTGATGTTCCTGGTAGAGAGCCAGACTTTGTCCCCTGGCTGAAGAGAAGGCGGTTTACGCCTGCGGCGGTCGGCAAAGCCTTTGAATTTTTCAGCAGCTGCCCGGAGGGAATCATGAACGTGACCCCAAACGGAATTGAGAGACTCCTGAACCGAAGCCAAAGCTGGAATGTCTGGAGAACAGATCATAGGAAGAGGAAGTTGAGGGTGTTTTCCATAAACTGTGAAAAAGGGTGTCTTCTGCGAACTGGTATTCACATGATTGTTATGGGAGAATTCTGCCCACGGGAGTAGAGAGGACCAATCGTCATGGTGAGAAGACACAAAGGTGCGAAGAAAGACCTCTAACTCCTGATTAACCCTCTCAGTCTGTCCATTGGATTGGGGATGGTAAGAAGAAGAAAAATCCAAGACAATATTGAGGGATTTGCAAAAGGCTCTCCAAAAACGAGACGTGAATTGGACTCCCCTGTCGGAAACAATATGAGAAGGGACCCCATGTAGGCGGAGAATTTCTCGAATGAAAATGGGAACCAAGGCAGGGGCAGAAGGAAGACCAGGAAGAGGAACAAAATGAGCCATCTTGGAGAATCGATCGATTACCACCCAAATGACTGTATTATTCTCAGACAGTGGGAGATCGGTGATAAAATCCATGGCAATATGGGCCCAGGGTTCCTTAGGAATAGGCAAGGGCATGAGGAGACCAGCAGGAGCTTGTGTGGAGGATTTGGACTGAGCACAGACATGACAAGCTTTAACGTAGTCTTTGACGTCTGAGCGGAGATTAGGCCACCAGTAGTGACGACTGATGAGTAGGAAGGATCGGAGGAATCCAGAATGCCCTGCCACCTTGGAATCATGTCCCCAACGAAGGATCTTAGCTCTTAGCTCAGTGGGGACAAAGGTCTTACCAGGCGGAATTTTAGACTTCAGGGTGGTAGAGTGGGCAACAATGCATGAGGTGGGAATGATCGGCTCAGGTTCAGGGGCGGACTCCTCGTCCAAAGTGTCAAATGACCTAGAGAGCGCATCAGCCCGACCGTTGCAGGAACCAGGTTTGTAGGTAATCGTGAAATTAAAACGGGCAAAGAAGAGACTCCACCTGGCCTGTCTAGGATTCAGACGTTTGGCATTCTGTAGATACTGTAAATTCTTGTGATCGGTAAAGATCGTTATGGAGTGAGGGGAACCCTCCAAGAGATGACGCCACTCCTCTAACGCCAATTTAATTGCGAGAAGTTCCCGATCACCGATGGCATAATTCCTCTCTGCCTGAGAACATTTTTTGGAGAAGAACGCACATGGTTGGCGTCTCTTCTCAAAGATTTGAAGAAGCACAGCTCCCACCCCCATTGAGGAAGCGTCCACTTCAATAAAAAATGCATTCCCAGGATTTGGTCTCCTCAAGAGGGGGCCAGAAACAAAGGCCTGTTTCAGGTTGTGAAATGCAGAGACAGCTTCGGGAGGCCAGTCTCTGGCATTCACACCCTTCTTGGTCAAAGCGATAATAGGCGCGGCAATGGAAGAGTAATTCCTTATGAACTGCCTATAATAATTAGTGAAGCCAAGAAAGCGCTGTGTGGCCTTGAGGCTAGCAGGAAGAGGCCAGTTGGTGATAGCCAAGACCTTCCCAGGGTCCATACGAAGCCCCGAACATGAGACAAAGCACCCCAAAAACAGGACCTCAGAACATTCAAAGGAACATTTCTCCAGCTTGGCATAGAGATTGTTCTCTCTAAGACGTTGAAGTACAGTGCGGACATGGTTTCTGTGGACGAGCAGATTTTCAGAAAAGATCAGAATGTCATCCAGATAGATGACAACAAACTGGTACAGCAGATCTCTGAAGATTTCATTGACAAAGTTTTGAAACACGGCTGGAGCATTACACAGACCAAAAGGCATCACCAGATATTCGTAATGCCCGTCTCTAGTGTTAAATGCAGTCTTCCATTCGTCACCCTCCCGTATTCGAATGAGATTGTACGCGCCTCTGAGATCCAACTTGGTGAAAATGGAGGCACCCTTCAACCTATCGAATAGCTCAGATATTAAGGGTAAGGGGTATCGATTTTTAATAGTAACCGCATTTAAACCCCGATAATCGATGCAGGGTCTTAAGGTACCATCCTTTTTGGCAACAAAAAAGAACCCTGCCCCTGCAGGCGATGAGGATTTCCGGATGAACCCTCTCTCCAGATTCTCTGCTACATACTCCGACATGGCCTGGGTCTCTGGGATGGACAGAGGGTAGGTACGACCCCTGGGTAGAGTTGCTCCGGGGACAAGATCAATAGCACAGTCAAAAGACCTGTGGGGAGGAAGCACCTCAGCTGATTTTTTACAGAACACATCCCGGTAATCGCTGTATGCGGCGGGAAGATCAGAAGAAACAGAAGTGGCAGCAACCGGAAGACTCTCCTTGGGGGTCACCTTGAGAAGACACGACGAGAAACATGAGGAACCCCAGGCCAGGATCTGCCCAGAGACCCAGTCCACATGTGGAGAGTGGAGCTGTAGCCAAGGGAGGCCCAATACAACTGGGGTAGAGGCCTTGGGTAGAATAAGAAAGGATATCCACTCCTGGTGGAGAATCCCTACCGACATCCTAATGGGTAGCGTCTGGAAGCGAATAGGGCCCCCTGGGAGAACAGTGCCATCAATTGCCGAGACTACCAATGGGGTAGTGAGAGGTGAAAGGGTAAGCTTCATAGAAGAAGCAGTTCTCCAATCCATGAAATTGCCGGCAGCCCCGGAATCCAGGTATGCAAGGGTTGACTGAGGAGAAGTGCCTACATGAAGGGACACCGGCAAGAGCAGGCGAGAAGGTGATGTTTCTGGGTCCAATACTCCACCTTCCAAATGTATTAGACCCGAGCGTTTCCCGGACGAAGCGAGCAGGAGTCACGAAAATGACCCTTGCCCCCACAATAGAGGCACAAGCCCAGAGTTCTGCGCCTAGCACGTTCTTCGGGGGTTAGTCTGGTCCGGCCCAGCTGCATAGGTTCTTCAGCAGGTAGAGGATGCTCCACGGAATGAAGGGAGGGGAGCTCAGACTGGCTAGGACCCAGAGAGTGCTGGCGTCTTTTTTCTAAGGACCTCTCTTGAAAACGAATGTCGATCTGGTTGCATAATGAAATTACATCGTCCAGACCGACGGGAATGGCTCTTCCCGCTAATTCGTCTTTCACTCGGTCAGAGAGGCCATGTAAAAAGGTAGCGACCAGGGCCTCATTATTCCAGCTCAATTCAGCTGTGTGGATACGGAACTGAAGAGCATATTGCCCCACTGAACTAGATTCTTGGCGAAGACGTAAGACAGCACTAGCCGCTGAAGAAGCCCGAGCCGGCTCTTCGAAGATATTACGAAAGAGCTTCAAGAATTCGGACAGACTGGAAACCACCGGATCGTTCCTCTCCCACAGGGGGGCAGCCCAGGCCAAAGCTTCACCGGAGAGGAGGGAAATGATATAGGCTACCTTAGCCCGGTCAGATAGGAAGCTTTGAGGCTGAAGCTCAAAATGAATAGTGCATTGGCTGAGAAACCCCCTGCAGGCCTTGGAGTCCCCAGAGAAACGGAACGGAGCTGGCAATCTTAGTGAGTGTGAGGCTGCGACTGGTGCGATAGGTACAGCCGCTGGTTGTACTTGGGGTTGCGGATTCGGGGTTCCCAAGGAGACCTGAAGCTGCTCAAATCGAGAAGCCAGATCCTGGAGGAATCCCATCACCTGGGTCTGATTTGATTCCTGGGTCTCAAGTCTGCGAACTATGCCCTGCAATGGATCATCCGCGGGAAGCGGGATGTCAGCCGGGTTCATGGCTGATCAAACTGTCAGGGTCACCTGTGGCCAGGTGACAGATGCACACCGTAGGGGGACAGGAGTGCACCGCGAGGTAGTGAACCCTATGGCTGGCTTCTGTGGATAGGAAACTGGGTGGTTGTGGAAAGCGGGACCAGAGGAGCACAACCGGGATCCCAACGGAAGCGAGAGCCAAGATTCCCCAGGGCGCGGAGTCTAAGACCCAGCTGGTCTTCTCCAGGGCCTCTAGTGGTGAGGATGTTACGCTGCAGGCTGGGACCAGGTCGCGGCCCCTGGAGTTTCCTAGCTCACGCCCCGTAGGATAAGGGGAAGCAGCAGCACACGATAGAGAGAACCGAATAACAAGCCGAAGGTCAGGGGCCACAAGCAGACAAGGATAACGAAGAACGAGCCGAAGGTCAAGGGTCACGAGCAGACAGGGATGGTCGGGGACAAGCCAATAACGTAACAGAGAGACAGACGTAGCACACGGCAGGCAGGAACCCAAACACACAATGCCTAACAAACACGTTGATCAGCAAAGCAGGCTTGCAGTGCACAGGTTAATATAGTGTTCAGTGATAGGGCCTGGGGTGGAGTCAGGCTGGGAGGAGATTATAAAGGAAGCCAGGTGAAGGAGGTCTGGTCTCTAGATGAACACATGAGGAGGAAGGTAAGATGGCAGACAGACATTAATGCATATCCATGACACCTGTTGAGTTCAGAATTAAACAACCAGTAAATAGTCCTTTACAGATATCCGGGGGAATATTGTGGATTAATATTACAGACCCATTTTAAAGCAATCCAAGACATATTCTCAATGTCCATTATTTTCTGGCTCATACTTTCTAAGAACTTCTGGGTTCCACAGGCCCTCCCATTACACCTCTAAATATCAATATCAGATTATCTAATCTGCTATTGATAAACACCAGTATTCTCAATTAAACCCTGCAAATGATACAATTCTTTAATGAATATTAAAAATTGTAAATGAAAAAACAAAAAAGATGTTATTACTAATACTTTCCTAGTAATAAAAAAAACAATATGACTGCAGGCATACACCTTGTACTTTGGGGAGTATTTCTGAAGGATTAAGTAAAAATGTTCTCTCCATGTTGCAGACTTCTGGTACCAGAAGACATTGGTCTGTAGAGTATGACTTTTCTGTAACACTCCTTCACTATAATGTTTCGATGCTACATTGGCCGACGGCCAACACAAGCATTGCTCTCTCCAACTTTGCTTTCTTAGTCATAAATCATTAGAACAGAATGAAAACATGTCATTTTCCCTGCCACTATTATACTGAATGCACACTGAACACCAGATAATGCCCCACTGTCTTTAATAAAATGTGATTATTGAAGTGTCTACGAATGTTGGGGCTCAGCAAGGCTTTGGCTTGGGACAAGCAATCTATATGTTATGACCAGTAAGAAGAGAGGACGTCTGCGAGCTGGTAGACAAGGTAATTCCACCTGCATACCAAGCCCCAGGACTCCAGGAATTCTCGTGCGGAGAAAAAGCAACTTGACCTCTTCACATCCAGGAAAAGGATGACAGCGGATGCAAAGTGAAATTAAATTTCAATTTTTTTGGTTGAAAATATCACGCAACATAGGTACATTTACAATTGTGCACATTGGCAGCTAAAATGAAGGTATCTATCTAAAAGCCACACGCCACTAATGTACTAATGTTTTATAATGCAGTACTGTAAGACCTTATGCACACTGGCCATGTAGCCTCAGTACATAAGATCCTGGCTTTCAGGGGTGGCCTGTCCATTAAGGGCACGCGGACGCACGGGCACCCCCCTGTCCATTGCCGCCCCCCCATCCATGCGCTCGCCCCCCCTATCCATGCGCTCGCCCCCCCTATCCATGCGCTCGCCCACCCTCCTATCCAGGCGCTCGCCCCCCCTATCCATGCGCTCGCCCCCCCTATCCATGCGCTCGCCCCCCCTATCCATGCGCTCACCCACCCCCTATCCAGGCGCTCGCCCCCCCTATCCATGCGCTTTCCCCCCCTATCCATGCGCTCGCCCCCCCCCCCCCCCCATCCATGCGTCCGGCTGTTTTTTTTTTTGAAGCACCAACAGAGGCTCTAAAAGGCTTCAATATATTGTGGGCTCGGGTCACAGGGAGTGCACTCTGATCCCACCCAGGTGTGTTACAACAGCGAATGAACATTCGCTGTTGTAACACTGATCTTCCTCCCGGCAAATCAGGAAGTGGGTTTTGACACCGGTCACCCGATTGGCTGAATGGACAGGCGATCCTATTGGACACCTAGGAGAAGGAGGGGAGGAGCTGGAAGCCGCCATGGAGAAGAGCACACGGAGACGCTGCACCATGCTGCCACCCGCCACGATGGGGTAAGTGAGTGCCAGACCGACGGGTAGGGGGTTGTGCCGCTAAGGGGGGGAACATCAGCCACCACTGGTTGAGGAGATGGCACAGGCGCACCATCCAGACCCGGTGCCGACAGCCTGTTAAACTTTATGAGTGGCTAAAAGATGCTGAAGCTGGGCGGTGCTATTTTAAGGCAGTATGGGCTCAGGGATGAATGCCCTGGATGCAGACTGTTTGCATTCTGGGCATCGTCCCTGGGCGCATCTGCCCTAAACATTTGTTCAACTCGGTGCACTGTCCAGCCCCAGCAGCTTTTTAGGGTTTAACTATTTGCTTACTGGGCACTAATGCCGCGTACACACGGTCGGAATTTCCGACAACAAATGTTCGATGTGAGCTTGTTGTCGGAAAATCCGACCGTGTGTATGCTCCATCGGACATTTGCTGTCGGAATTTCCGACAACAAAAATTTGAGAGCTGGTTCTCAAATTTTCCAACAACAAAAGTTGTCGGAAATTCTGACCGTGTGTACACAATTCAACGCACAAAAATTCTACGCAAGCTCGGAATTTGACGCATGCTCGGAATCATTGAACTTAAATTTTTCTCGGCTCGTCGTAGTGTTGTACGTCTCCACGTTCTTGACGTTCGGAATTTCCTACAAAATTTGTGTGACGGTGTGTAGGCAAGACAAGTTTGAGCCAACATCCGTCGGAAAAAAATCCACGGTTTGGTTGTCGGAATGTCCCATCGTGTGTACGCGGCATTAAAACCCCTTCCTGCCCAGGCCAGTTTTCAACTTTTAGCGCTGTCACAATTTGAATGACAATTGCGCGGTCATGCAACACTGTATCCAAATGACATTTTTACAATTTTTTCCCCCAAAAATAGAGCTTTCTTTTGGTGGTATTTAATCACTGCTTGTTTTCTTATTTTTTGCCCAAAAAAATGAAAAAGCCTGAAAATGTTTCATAGTTTGTTATAAAATTTTAAAAACAGGTCATTTTTCTCCTTCATTGATGTGCGCTGATGAGGCAGCACTGATAGGCTTCACTGATGGGCACTGATAGGTGGCACTGGTGGGCAATGATAAGGCGGCACTGGTGGGCAATGATGTTTTTTTTCTCTGTTTTTTTCTATGCAATGCAGACAGATCTGAAATCCACTGACTGAAAAGGGTGGGCCAGGGACAATCAGGCTAGAAAGAAAATGAGAAGGGTTCTTTCCGAATTGCTAAAGATTTTATTGCAATAAGCTCACAGTGTGCAGTGAAATCAGAGTAAGCCATTTTGGCACTGGAAAGGAGTATTTACAACTGTGCAAGACTGAAGGGAAGGCTGTAGTTTAGCTTTAAAATGGTTGCAAACTTCAGACATGAAATATGATCAATGCATATCCCTCTATAGTGTGTACTTGTCTCAATTAAGATAAGGTGACCAGATTTTTTAAATGAAATCCGAGGACATACTTTTTTCTACTAGTAATGGCGGCAATCAGCGAATCTCTGCCCATCGCCACCGCCGCCTGTCTCACAGCCTGTCAAGTCTTACTCTCTGGATCCCGGCTACTATTGGTTGGGGAGTGGAGAAAGATCACTCCGCCAGGGAAGGCAAGGAGATAAGCAGGCAGGCGGCTGGCCTGGACTTGAGCCAAGGGAGAAGAACATGCGAGCGGAGCTAAATGGGCATGCACCTAAAACTGAAGAAATATTTCCTCCGCTCCGACCAGCACCATGATCATCAGAAAGGGGCACAGATAATGGAAAAAAATACACCCCCCTAAGCTAGTAGGAGCGGCGGAGCGGGGGTGTGTAATTCAGATTTAATTTTATTAATTCTGAAATGACTGTCTGAAATTGCCCCAGCCCCTGTTCAAATCCAATCCGGGGACAAAACCGGGGACAGACTTGGTCCGGGGACAGTGTCCTTAACCCTGGAACTGTCCCTGGAAAACGGGCATGTCTGGTCACCCTAAATTAAGAGCACTAATGCCGCGTACACGCGGTCGGAATTTCCGATAGAAAAAGTCAGATGGGAGCTTTTCATCTGATATTCCGACCGTGTGTATGCCCCATCAAACTTTTCCCGTCTGAATTTCCGACGGACTTAGATAGAGAGCAGGTTCTCTATTTTTCCGTCGGAAAAAACTTAGATCGGAATTTCCTATCGTGTGTACAAATTACGACGCGCTAAATTACGACGCATGCTCGGAAACAAATCGACGCATGCTCGGAAGCATAGAACTTTGTTTTCTCGGCTCGTAATAGTCTTTTACGTCACCACGTTCTTGGCAGTGAAAAGTTCACCGAACTTTTGTGTGACTGTGTGTATGCAAGGCAGGCTTGAGCGGAATTACGTCGGAAAACCCATCCAATTTTTTTTCCGACTGGAATTACGCTCATGTGTACAGGGCATAAGTGTTATTTCTGTCTGCTACTTCATTCTGCTGCTATCAGCATGAGTCACTTCTGACAAGTTTGCCTGACACCAAGAGGAAAAAAAGTTGAAAGGGGAGGGACCTCCAGCACACAGCCTGTTTAACAGTCTCAGCTCTGTTCCTGTGTGCTGTGTGAGGGGGTGCTGTTCCTTCCCTCCAATCAGCTCTCAGAGTTCTCCTCACTGAGCTCTGCAGAGTGTAACTTCTGTTCTCTGCCCACTAATTTTTGAGAGCTCAGACAAGCTTTAAATTCTGGACTTTGAGCGGATATGGAGAAGAGAAGACTGCAGATAAACAGGTACAATTTATGTAGGAGGATTTGTTTAATCTCTGTCTATCAACTGAGGCCAGTCACTTCACTGGGTATATGGAAGGGTTTACAACCACTTTAAGAAAACCATAGACCTGCTAGCATATGCGGAGATTAAGACTTAAAGTAGCTTTTGTATGAATGACCATAACAGCTGACCTAGGCTTGAGAACATCATCTGAAAAATCATTTAGACATGCATGAAAATTTCTGATGCCAAATTGTTTTGAAGTATAAACTCAGAAATGTATGTAATGAGGAACAATCGGCATGGGCAGAGTACATATATCATGAGAAAAAAAACATTGTATCCTTCAACTGTAATTAAAAAAACTTGTATTAGCACGCCATATACAGTTTTGCCAACCTACCAGTTTGAAATTTACTGAGACGACACCCAAAATTTACTGGCACAGCCAAGTTTTTACTGGCGCTTCCAAAAGTTACAAAATTACAGCTTTAAGTGCAATTTTCAGCATTTAGACTACAAACAAGTACAGCATGCAATTAGCAATGTGATTAAGGTGGCTAATAAGGCAAAAATCATATTTCTTATTTTATTTTTGACATAGTAAGTAGCTCAGGGACAGGACTCAAGGAGGGAAAGAAATTAGAATGGGCGGCTGACACACATGAAATTGACTCTCCCAGTGACACTGACAGCAGTGTGCAAGCAGCACAGATGATGATGACACCTCACCAACAAGACACACCCCCTCTTGAGTCACAGTGACAGTCTCTCTCCACTCCTGGTGGTCCCTCTAGTCCACTTCAGTTCAAACAGCCCTGACAGTCTCGCTTCTGGCTTGCCTTGCTCCCGTCCCACAGACACACATGAGACTCCGGCCGCTCCATTCGGCTCCCTTGCACTATGACATCACACAACACATTCAGGCACCGCCTCCACCAGACCCGTTCCCCGCCGGCGCTGCCCAAACACACTGTAGCAGGAACTTGGATGGTCTTGGCCAGCATGCGCAGTTCCGAGCCAAGCATCACAGCCATATTTTTTACTGACAACCTTTTCCTGTCACCCGCATTTACTGGCAGTAGAAAAGTGACAGATTTTTACTGGCTGCCAGTAAAAATACAGATGGTTGGCAACACTGTCAATTTAACCTACACCATCTACTGAAGGTGATGCATAGGAACCATTGTTACCTTGGTAAATACCAAGTCCTAAATGATACACAGATTGCCCATCTTGGGTGAATCATACAGTTTGCAAATTGCTAGCAGAGTTCTGTGAAATATCTATGCTGACTGCTTTTTTTTATTTTTTTATGGCTTTTTTTTTTACTGAATTTCATGCTTTGCCTATAGCTCTCCTTCAACCACAGCACAGTAAATGCACATCATAAAAAATGAAAAAGTATGTGGATTTAAACGTGTTAATTTGCCAAAATGCGCACAAGCAAAGAAAACACAGATGAAAATGTTCCAAATTCATGTCATTGTACCACAACATACATTTCAAAATTTGCACTCTTTTTTTTTTAGTACGGAGCCAAAATCGCTGTTGCTCAAGACAAAGTTTTTGAAAATTGCTGTGGAAACGCAGTTAACAATCCCAGTGCAATTCTTTTTAATAATAGCACGAGGAAACTTTAATAAGAAGAGCTATTAAACAGTATTCCTAAGTGAAAACACGTACTGGAAAAGTGACGACAATTCTTTTGGGAAAGTTGCCAGGTTTCTGAGAAGGAGGTGGGGGCAGAGATTTCTATGAACATATAGTGAAGTTGTTTTCTATTCATTAAACCAGCCCTTGCCAGTCTAGGCCCCGTATACAAGAAACACTAAAACTGAGTTTAAACTAGAAAGTCCACTTAATGTCTCTTTATTTTGAGTATTATGTAGTTTCTGGCAGCCAAATTCATCAGGGTTTTTACCAGGGTGGGATTTTCGTCACTGGAGCCTGTAGGCACACAAACTTTGGCGCCCAGAAGAAAATACCCTCTTCTACAATCAACTTCTTTACAGAGAATGTTTTCTTGTTTTACTGCTCTTTACCCAGCTTGGAATATTGTGATTGTGTAAATAAACTTAAAGGAGATAACTGTACTTTGCTGATGGTGGGGAAAATGTGGAGGCAATAACTGTACAGGGAAAACCATCCTTTGCCTTTTGTGCCTATAGGAATCAACTTACTAATGGTCCTGTCCTGGTTTTCACAGAGCTTCTGGGATTGACTATAACATCTCATTACATAAAATGCTGTGCAACCTCCCTCTCTGAGAACTAGAGAGGATAGAACTAGAAACAACGAACACACTCTTTAGGCCAATGTTTCCCAACAAGGTTTCCATGAAACTCTAGGGTTCCTCCAAAGGTTCCTAGGGTTTCCTTGAGCAATGATCTATTTCTGCCTCTCAGATAAGTTATCACAATGATCTTTTTAGCTATCAGTAATGAGGGTATTTTTTCTACTGACTACAAATTTAAAGAGAATTCTTCCTATTGGCCGTCACACTTATGTACCATTACCTGTAGATAGTGTAATTATTAGCAGGGGTTCCCTAAGACCAGTAAGTTATTCCAAGGGTTCTTCTATGTTAAGAAGTTTGAGAGTTGGAATAGAGCCAACATCCAAATGAACTTGCCCTCGGAATGTGAGACACTCTAAAGTCACCTGTTGGGGATTCTTTTTTCTTTTTGTGATGCAAGACTTTGGAACTGTCTCTTTCAATATCCAACTATTCCCGTGGTGTCAGTGCTAGCATATCATACCCTGTACACACCTCTGATACAAAACTCTGCTTGGCATTCCGTCTTGGGTGTCTCCTTTTAAGCTATAAATGTCTAAGAAATGCATTTCTGTGAAAGGCTGCCGATCTGCGACAGTATTGTGTATGACACTTCTCCGGGAGGGTCCCGGGGGAGTCGAGGTGGGAGATATGTACAAGGTATCTGAGGTTTGTGCTTCCAGATAACCAATTTTTAGCGCTTAATATTCCAGAATTTCATGTCTGAGGCAGGGGCGGATCCAGAGTCTTTTCTTGGGAGGGGCACTGCCAAAAAACATGTTTTTTTTGTGGGAAATTTATCGGGGAAATGGCTGGTGTCGGCGCTTCAATCATCCCGGCACCATGGTTGTTATGGTGTCAGGATGATTGAAGCGCATTATTTCTATTATTACATTGTAATATAAAATTAAATAGTTCAATGCAGAATCAGTGGGAGTCCCCAGTGTGTCACTTGCCACTGTCGCCTGCAATTAGTGGGAGCCCTGAGCATGTCACTTGCCACACGTTGCGGATTGTCACTTGCCACGTCACTTGCCACACCTTGTGGATTGTCACTTGCCACATCACCTGCCACACCTTGCTGATTGTCACTTGCCACGTCACCTGCCACACCTTGCTGATTGTCACTTGCCTGCCACCAGATGCAGATTGTCATTTGCCACGTCACCTGCCACAATTTGCGGATTGTCACTTGCCACGTCGCCTGCCACACCTTGCTGATTGTCACTTGCCTGCCACCAGATGCAGATTGTCATTTGCCACGTCACCTGCCACACCTTGCGGACTGTCACTAACTTGCCTGCTAAAGTGTAGTTTTGGTTGTCTCTTGCTGTGTCCCAGACTCCCAGAGTCAGGCAGCAGAGAGATAATGTAATCTCTCTGCTGTCTGCACAGTGAGGGCGGAAGTCACTGCAGGAATGCAGGGCAGGCACGGGCAGTGAGAGATGATCTCATCTCTCTGCTCCCCCGCTCCCGGCTAGCTGATTGGCCAGCTGCCACACTGAGCCTGCTCTCTCACTCTCACCTGCGCTGCCAACACACTGAGCAGCACAGTCTGCCCACGAACCGCGCTGCCCGCCCACAAACAGCGCCGCAAGCGGAGCCGCCCGCTTTCTTACCCGTCTGTGGAGCCGTACGCTATCGCACCTGCCCGCAGAGCGGCCCGACGTGACTCACTGACGTCACTCGTTGGTAGACGCCAAGTGGCCCAGGGAAGTGCAGGGAAGAGGCTCCACCCACCTCCGCCTCCGTTCCTGGTATCGTGTCAGTGCGCCGCGTAACTACATTAGACGAGTCTCTCCCTCGGCGCCGCTGATCGGCTGATGTGAGAAACTGAGAGAGAGACTCAGAGAGGCAGCAGCAGCGGCAGTCGCAGAACAAGTACTGTATATACTCGAGTATAAGCCGACCCGAATATAAGCCGAGGCACCTAATTTTACCCCAAAAAGCTGGGAAAACGTATTGACTCGAGTATAAGCCTAGGGTGTCCATCTGCATGCCTCACTGTGCCTCACTTTGCCTCACTGTGCCTCACTTTGCCTCACTGTGCCCATGCCTCACTGTGCCCATGCCTCACTGTGCCCATGCTTCACTGTGCCCATGACTAGACTTATGTTTAACATGGGAGTCTATGGAAGGAGTGCCTGGCTTTGAAAAATCGGTTCTTCCCGGCCGTAGGTCTCCCAGACACCAAACTTTGCACACTTGTAGAGGAGACATGGGGCTACATGTGTGCCAAGATTGGGGTCAAGGGGACCTACGACCGGCCGGTACCGGGTCCGCAAAGTCACTGGAGAAATGACCGTTTAACATTGGAGTCTATGGAAGGGGTGCCCGGCTTTAAAAAATCAGTGCTCCCCGGCCGTAGGTCCCCAAGACACCAAACTTTGCACACTTGTAGAGGAGACATGGAGCTACATGTGTGCCAAGTAACAGGTCCCCAAAGTCCGGGAGATCAGGCGCAAAAAAAAACAAAAAACAGAGCAAGCGAGTGTGACAGATGGTCTGGGGGGGGGGGGGGGCAATTGCCCTGTTGCCCCCCCCCCCCCCACTGGATCCGCCACTGGTCTGAGGCTGGTAGGAGTTCGTGAAGGAATTATCACTTCTGTTTTTTTTGCCATTTTTTTTTCTAGTACAGTTGGAAAGAAACGGCATCCAGGCCTTAAAACAGGTTCTTGTTTTCTCTCTTAGCCCAGTTTGTATTCCCATCATTGAACGGGTCTGAAGAAGTTACAACTTATTGCAGTTACACCTGTAAATTTATTCATCCAAGTTAATTTATGTAAAAAAAAATTGTATGTTGCCTTAATGTTCTCACATGACAGTAGAAAAACCAAAATTTGTAAGTCATCCTGAAGTTGAGAAAAAAATTGTAACTCCTGGAAAACAATTCATTGTGTAAGGAAAATAAAGCGCTGCAGTAAATAGAAAAAAAAAAGAAGGTTGAAAGAGCCTGCGTTAGCTTGTTTTCTTACTCAGGTCCAGAAAAAAAAAAAGCATTAAAAAATAGCATGGCGAGGAGCTCTATTCAGTTGTTAGATGTTTTTCCCTGTCTCAAGTCAAATGTGTTAATTTCCTGTTCAAAAAGTGTGCCAATAAACACCAAATAGAATCTAGAGGGAGGCACATGAAGTGAAGGCAACATGCGACTAGACAGAGCAGTTCAGGATTGGTTCCATGACATGTGATTTGAGATACCTAGCCTGGATATTCAAGCACCTCAAGACACTGGATGTCAACTACAAGTATGTCTACTAAATTACCCTCGACAGAACCATAAAAGCTTAAAGTGATATTAAAGCTGTTTTTTTTTTTTTTGTGTGCAAATTTTTTTTTAATTCAATTTTAGGAGAAAAACAACAAATCACTTCCAAATACATTATGCCATCATGTAAATGGAAGACGACAAACCATGAAATAAGTCAACAAATTAACAGAGCCTACCGTGAGGTAGGTGACGGGTACCAGCCTAGGAAGACACCCTAAAGAGAATATAACAAGCTATATGTAGCGGCCTCACCCCATCTCCTTTTTCTAGGGGTATGTCACATGACAGGGTGAGATGCGCTACGGCCCATGTCCTCCCCATAGCTGTGGGTAAGGTGAAGGCCAGCACCAGTATCTTCCTCGGGCCAATGTGTGTTAGTTATGAAGCTCAATCCTGCTATGCTGAAACCTCCCTTGCTCCCATTAACCAGAGTGCATACACCGATGCAGGGTCCAACACTTGTTTATTATACTTCCACAACAAACAGTTCTTTCACAGCCGATTAGTTGCGACCCATAACATAATGCAAACGGTGGGATGAGCAGGTCGAGGCACTATCCTGGTTTCAATCTAAACCCTTGTGGTTTCACCAGGGGTTATAGCAGCTTTGCTTAGCACAGAACATAGAACTTGTGAGTCTCTACCAGCAACTCCATAGAACATAGACGGGAGTACCTTCGCTGCGTTGCGGCCCCTATCAGGGGAAGATGTCCCTCTAAGGGAGTTACCGGAGGCCCATCCGTCACCGGGTTGATGCTGCTCCGGAATCTCCGGACGGGTGACCTCCCCGGCCTCCTCACCTCAGATGCGGGTCCCCTTGCAAGGTGGCACCCTCTGATCACTTCGCCCTCGCGGGACCCAGTCGAAGTTACTGGGCCCCAGGCCTACGATATAGTACCTCACTCCAGGCTGAAGGTGCCTGGGATAGACCCCAACTTCATTCCGGTCAGGCCTAGGGCGCCTGAGCCGGAACCTTGAACCGCCCGCACCCAGGCCTAAGGTGCCTGGGTGCGTGAAGAGAAAATCCTCGAAGACCTCGTGGCAAGGGCGTCTCCCCCTTTTATCTCCTCCCATCAACACCACGGCAGGTTCCCCGCCCCAGCCGTACCATCTCCGGAAAGGGACAAAAAGGGTAGCACTGCAGCAGTGATTCTACCTTGAGCCTGTAGGTACCCCGCCACCCACAGGCTACATACTCCCCCCTGTGATTTGACGCTGGTCCCCAGCGTCTGGTGCAACCCCATGTCTCCCAAGGAGTGGTGACATGAAGCGAGCCTCAGAGGCTATCCCTAAAAATTTTGAATCCCGTGTGTGCCAAGACCTGCTCAAGGGGAAAGGGAACTATAAAACAATAAACTTTTATATAACACATCTATCATGTACACATATACAATCCCTCCCGTCACTGTCTAAGAACCACCCCATACTCAGTAGTCTTGACCAACGAATCTCCTGCAGAAGGGAAACAAAAAAAACAGACAACATCCTAACATCATGTGAAATTTTGGAATGAATGGGTCCATCAGCCGAGGGACCCATTTGCTCCAACGAGTGTGGTGTAAAAGTGTGCAGAAAAACAAACGTTGCACAACACTGCCACCTGGTGACAGCGCCGTGGTAATGACACTTGGTGCTCCTTCATTCTTCATGCGTCCCTACACTAATTCTACCCCAAAGTCTGTCCTTGATTCATAGAAAAAGAGAGTGGGAAGAAAAAAAAACAAATAAAAAAACAGGGTATTGTTCAGACGTTCTAGCAAAGGCTCTTCCAGGAAAATTTGTAGCTGAAAACATACTCATAAGTCTCTCCTCACAAGTAAAACCTCGGATCAGGTAAGAACAACGGCTTCAGATGCTTATCAAACACTTCGACTGAATATTCAACATCCTCTCCCTCCTTTCTGCAGATAAGCACTTTATCAGCATGAATATGGCACCCCAACTTCCAATCCGCTCTGCAGTCCTTGAATTTCTTGGACACAGGCGGCGAACAGGACAAGTAACGCCGGGCCTGAGGCACTTTGAGCTTCTCCCAGACAAATTCGTCGTACCATCTCTGTCGCAGGACCTCCACTTCGTAAAGTAAGTCCCGAGGCAAGTAGGGATACTCCCATCCGTACTCACGGGTGACTCTCTGGGAGAAAAGTCGTTGCAATCTGGCCAAAGGAGGCATGACATCCTGCTCACCTTCTCCTGGCTGCACGATGGCCTCCGGGTGCCGAGGTACCTTCACTACCTCGGGTGGCTTTGCCTTTGGCGCACGCAATGACGCGCGCTGCATCCCCACAACCAAAGCAGGTGATGTTGTGGAATGTGGAAAGTCAGTCGGAGGACTAAACTCCCTCCTGAGCTCCGGGGCCTGCGCCCGGGGCGTGCTGTCTTCTATAGACATAGGGGAATCCTGCGGTTTGCATAGCACAGGTAGCGGGCGTTTGTCCCAGCCCTTCCGGTGAAACAGTTCATCTATTTCCCCGTCATCCCCACAGTCCGACAGCGATTCCAGGTCGGAGGTGTCATACATCTCGGCGGGAAGGTAGTATTTAGTAGACGGAGAACTACCCTCCCTTGCGGGCTCCACCTCCAGTGGACTCCCGACACCTCCAACCACCACCACAGTCCCAGCCCCTGGCTCACCTGGTCCTTTTTAAGCACTGGGATGTCCAGGACTCTTCCAACCGGATCCATCCAGGTCCGGCAAGCGGCGGGGTGAAGCTCGACCACAGGAGGCCTGCACCAGGCCTATCTTCCTCTTCGGAGGTGGCAGCAGGGAATCTGTGGTGACCGAAGCAGCATCCTCGGATTTTTCTCTCTCAGTCTCTGGTTGGGCAGTCCCGTCGCCCTGGTCAGCGCGTATGGGGACCTCCGCAAAGGCCTGGATCTCCCCTTCCGGAGTGGCGGTACCTGTGATGCAATTGAGGCGAAGGGCCCGGGGCCTTACTGTGGATGATTCAACCTCAAACAGAAATTCTTTACACGCTTCACAACGCCCAAATGGCTTTAGTTGGACCACCAGTCCCGAGCATCCGGGACAGATAACACCGAGGGCCTCCGTGTCTCTGCATGAGTACAAAGCCAACTGTCCTCGGGGCCTGAGTCTTATCCCCATGTCTGTAAGGGGAGCAGCAAAAGCAGTCATCTTCGTGGGGTATAATACCGGCATCCACGGGGAGCTTGAGGCGATCCCGACCACCTGCTGCTCCATCACGCGCTGACCATGCGCCGGAGTCTCCACGTGTATCTCCACATATGGCCAGACTCCTCCCACGACTTGCACGTTTTCGCGGGCTTCCCACAGTCCCCGCCCACGAATTGCGCAGTCATGGGGTGCCTCATGGCGCAGTGCAGCAAACACCCCCACATGTAGTACTTCACACGGCTGGGCTTTTTCCTCTTCCCGCTCTTTCTGCATGGGCCTTTCCCGACTTGGGGTCATTTCCACGACTTCGAGCACAGGGACGCACTTTGGCCAATCACATGGCCGACCTGCTCGGACCTCCTCCGGGCAGCAAAGTCCAGACACAGCCATTTCAAATTTCAAAGTCAACACACATTTTATCCCGGACTCACGAGCCCCCACATGTAGCGGCCTCACCCCATCTCCTTTTTCTAGGGGTATGTCACATGACAGGGTGAGATGCGCTACGGCCCATGTCCTCCCAATAGCTGTGGGTAAGGTGAAGGCCAGCACCAGTATCTTCCTCGGGCCAATGTGTGTTAGTTATGAAGCTCAGTCTTGCTATGCTGAAACCTCCCTTGCTCCCATTAACCAAAGTCCATACACCGATGCAGGGTCCAACACTTGTTTATTATACTTCCACAACAAACAGTTCTTTCACAGCCGATTAGTTGCGACCCATAACATAATGCAAACGGTGGGATGAGCAGGCCGAGGCACTATCCTGATTTCAATCTAAACCCCTGTGGTTTCACCAGGGGTTATAGCAGCTTTGCTTAGCACAGAACATAGAACTTGTGAGTTTCTACCAGCAACTCCATAGAACATAGACGGGAGTACCTTCGCTGCGTTGCGGCCCCTATCAGGGGAAGATGTCCCTCTAAGGGAGTTACCGGAGGCCCATCCGTCACCGGGTTGATGCTGCTCCGGAATCTCCGGACGGGTGACCTCCCCGGCCTCCTCACCTCAGATGCGGGTCCCCTCGCAAGGCGGCACCCTCGGATCACTTCGCCCTCGCGGGACCCAGTCGAAGTTACTGGGCCCCAGGCCTACGATATAGTACCTCACCCCAGGCTGAAGGTGCCTGGGATGGACCCCAACTTCATTCCGGTCAGGCCTAGGGCGCCTGAGCCGGAACCTTGAACCGCCCGCACCCAGGCCTAAGGTGCCTGGGTGCGTGAAGAGAAAATCCTCGAAGACCTCGTGGCGAGGGCGTCTCCCCCTTTAATCTCCTCCCATCAACACCACGGCGGGTTCCCTGCCCCAGCCGTACCATCTCCGGAAAGTGACAAAAAGGGTAGCACTGCGGCAGTGATTCTACCTTGAGCCTGTAGGTACCCCGCCACCCACAGGCCAAGGAGAATAATACACCACCCAATCCTCCACGAATTACAAAAGGGGTCCAGAACCTTTCACAATTACACACCTGGGTCACACTACCCCCAGGTGTACCCCAACTAAATTTAAAGACCCCGCTACATATACAACCATTAATAATATTGACCAGTACAAATTAAAGCATTTCCTGAGATAACCGGTTAATGGCCACCATATGAACATGAAGAGCATATAGGTCATTTACGGTAAGGTTGGTCTATGGGCAATAAAGAACATGAAAATAGTAGGCAGCTATCTCGGGTCATTCCTATCGCTTCCATCCACATCCACCAGAGCCAATCTATGGTTAAAAAAAAAGGAGGGGGATAGAAGAGGGGCGAGGGTGGAAGCAAACAAAAGATAAGGGGTGGGGCCACCACAACTGCCCTCTCCACTCATCTCAGACGAGTATACGTAGTTATATCACACCAGAGGGAAGAATATTAATAACAAACATGTTATACTTACCTGCTCTGTGCAGTGATTTTGCACAGAGCAGCCCGGATCCTGCAGGCCAGCACTTCTGGCTCCTGCCTGGTGCCCCCACAGCAAGCAGCTTGCTGTGGGGGCAACCAAGCAGGGGCGCTTTTGAGCCATGGCTCTGCGTGTCCATTCACACACAGAGTCGCGGCTTGGTCCCACCCCCTCTGTCTCTTGATTGGCTCACTGGCTGTGATTGACAACAGCGGGAGCCATTGGCCAAAAGCCAATCAGGAGTGCAAGTCCCTGGAAAGGCGAGGCTCTCGGGGACATCGCTGGATTGAGAGGAGCCTCAGGTAAGTATAAGAGGGGCTGCTGCACACAGAAGGTTTTTTACCTTCCTGCACAGAATGCAGGAAGGTAAAAAGCCTCGTGCCTTTACAACCACTTTAAAGCTAAATTTGAAAGTCTAGTGGCTGCAAGGATAAGACTCACACTAATTTAGAATAATAAACAACCTTGGTTTTATTGGTCTTAAACTGTAATAAAAATGCAAAGCTTTTTTTGGTTTCAATAGAGTGGGGAAAGAATCAGCTCCCCACAAGGCCACAAACAGCATAAAAACCTGGCACTGGTTCTAACACCTTTCTTCTTTGTCTGAGGCTTAAAATTAACACAGCCATGTTAGAAAATATTCTGTGTGATTCCTTCAACTGGACCATGGTTTGGAAGCCCATCTCTGAATACCTACTAATAGGAGTGTTAAAGCTTCGAACGGACCGAACGTTCGCGCGAACTTTAGAACCCTATTAAATACAATGGACGCGAACGTTCGAAATCTAAAGTGCTAATTATAACGCCTAATATGCATGTTATTGTCCTAAAAAGGGTTTGGGGACCCGGGTCCTGCCCCAGGGGACATGTATCAACGTAAAAATAATCTTTTAAAACGGTCGTTTTTTTGGGAGCAGTGATTTTAATGATGCATAAAGTAAAAAAAAAAAAGTGAAATATTTCTTTAAATATCGTGCCTGGGGGGTGTCTAAAGTATGCCTGTGAAGTGCCACGTGTTTCCCGTGTTTAGAACTGTCCCTGCACAAAATTACATTTCTAAAGGAAAAAAAAGCCATTTAAAACTACTTGCGGCTTTAATGTAATGTCTGGTCCCGGCAATATGGATGAAAATCATTGAGAAAAAATGGCATGGCTACCCCATCACCCCACCCTACCCCAGCCCATATTAAGGGGAACCCCGCACCCAAAATAAAAAAAGGCCCAATATACTCTAAACAGCAGTATACAGGCGGTGCAAAAAAGACACGGACTGTAGGTTTGTTGTTAAGTACAATCTGTTCGTAATTTGGAACAGGTACATTTTTAAGTGTAGCTCTAGCCAAAAAATCTATTTTTAAGCTTTTTGGAAAACATAGGTAAGGGTTATCACCCCTGTAACATTTGTTTTGCTGTCTGTGCCCCTGTTCAGAACATTTCACCTCACTTTCCATCCCAATGACAAATGTTTTTGGAAAATTTGGTTTTTTTATTGAAACAAGGATTGGTGATAAAGCATCAGTGGAGAGGAGACACCTTTTTCCCATATTAGCTCTTACAGGAGAGAATTTCCCTTCCTAGGGGTAGATTTCCTCTCACTTCCTGTTGTCTCCTTCCGTTTGCAAGGAGGAGTCGTTTGTAAGTTGGATGTTTGAAAGTAGGGACCTGCCATATATACTCTGCTGAAATTTGCCCCTTAGGTGTTGGTGTTGCCACAACACAGTAAACCCTCACAGTTACTCTTGGTGGGCGCTGGAATGCCCTGCTGTGAACTATTAGATCAGGAATTGTATTTACATGCCATTGTTGAACAGTGGTAGGAAAAATTGGGCCTTTGGTGGTGGTGGTGGTGCTACAACACTGTAAGCCCTCACAGTTACTCTTGGTGGGTGCAGGAATGAGCCCTGCTGTGAATTATTAGATCAAGAATTGTAATTGCATGCCCCTGTTGAACAGGGGCAGAAAAATTGGGCCTTAGGCACTGGTGCTGGTGCCACAACACTGCAACCCCTCACAGATAGTGTACTTAGAGCACAGCAATGAGCCCTGTTGCAAAGTATTGCATAAAAAATTTAGGCTTTAGGTGAATGCTATGCAAAGCACACAGAAGGAACACTAAGTGAAACACTGACTGTCTGCAGCTAGCAAATCACCGGCCTGCCTGTCACAGTATAGAGAATAACTGTATCCAGGTGAGCTTTAGGTGAATGCTATGCAAAGCACACAGAAGGAACACTAAGTGAAACACTGACTGTCTGCAGCTAGCAAATCACCGGCCTGCCTGTCACAGTATAGAGAATAACTGTATCCAGGTGAGCTTTAGGTGAATGCTATGCAAAGCACACAGAAGGAACACTAAGTGAAACACTGACTGTCTGCAGCTAGCACAATCATCGGCCTGCCTGTCACAGTATAGAGAATAACTGTATCCAGGTGAGCTTTAGGTGAATGCTATGCAAAGCACACAGTAGTACACTAAGTGAAACACTGACTGTCTGCAGCTAGCACAATCATCGGCCTGCCTGTCACAGTATAGAGACTAACAGGAACGGATCTAGCTAAACTCAATACAGTGTATAAATATATATTACAACACCTAGGATGCATATATATTCTCTACACACTGTAACAGCAGCTAACTGACTCGCCTGCCTGCTCTATCTAACTCAATATAAATGACGCTGTCTATCTCTCTGAAACTGCCTCTTTCACAAACGCCAACACACTACACAAGGCCGACTTCCAGGCGGCCTTATATAGTGTGGGGCGTGTACTAAACCCCCTGAGCTATAATTGGCCAAAGGCACCCTGGCTTTGGCCAATTACGGTTCTCTGTTTTTTCTGTGCTGTGATTGGCCAAAGCATGCGGGTCATAGTGCATGCTTGGCCAATCATCAGCCAGCAATGCACTGCGACGCCGCAGTGAATTATGGGCCGTGTCGCGCAACATGAATTTGGCGTAAACGGACCATAACGTTCCTTCTTCGTCTAACGATCGAACAGCCGATGTTCGAGCCGAACGTGTGTTCGACGCGAACACGAAGCTCATCCCTATTACTCTTAGGCCCCTTTCACACGGGCGGCTGTTCTGCCGCAGTTAAAAGCATGTTTCTTTCTTTTGAAATTCAAGACCCCAGGCACAGTGATCAGCTGCATTTGTACACTGCTTTTAGCTGCGTTTACGTGCGTTTACATGCGGCTGCGTTTAGCTGCGTTTGGCCATTATTGTCATCCCCATAGCAACCATTTTTATTTTGATGTGCTTCCTGTTGTTTTTTTTCTTTTGTTCACGCTGCTATCCGCAGCTGACACAGTGCACTGCGATTACCTGCAGTTATGTGCAGATAGCTGCGCTACATTGCACCTGGACGCATTCAATTCTATTTTTTCTATTCGCACCGAACCGCATGTAACGAAATCGCAGCTAAACGCTGTGTGTGAATGGGGCCATAGGAAAGCATTGTGTGCTTTTAGCTGCGGTAGAAAAATAGAAAATCCGCAGCTAAAAGCACCATTCTATCCGTCCGTGTGAAAGGGGCCTTATATGTTGATCTCACAAGTAATTAACCTCCCTGGCGGTATTCCCGAGTCTGGCTCGGGGTTAAATTTCAGCACCAAAAGCGGTAACCCCCGAGCCAGACTCGGGATTGCATCGCAGTGATCCAGGCAGAGTTACTTACCTGGTCCCCTGGATCCTGCGATGCTTCCCCGCTGTGTGATCGAGCCGTCATCTCGCTCGATTCACACACTGCCGAATGCCGCCGAGCTCCGTTCCCTGCGGCGTTACGACGCATGGGGACGGAGATCGGCGCCAAATTCAAAAGAGTTAAAACACAGTATACCATAGTTGGCAACATTGGAAAAAAAACATCTGGGACACTTTTTTTGTATTGAGGCGGAGCCTTGCTATAATTAGGGGGTGGGGCATTCGTTTGTAGCCGTGTCATGCTGAAATGAAAAATGCGGCGTGGTTTACGCACGATAGTGGGTGTGGCTTAAATGGGCGTGGTTCAAAGGGGTGTGGCTACAGTCCGAGGTGAGAGAAAGAGAGAGAAAGAAATAGAAAGAAAGAAGCCAGATCCTACACCACAATAGAAATGTGTAACAAAATTGGCAGATAAGTATACTCCAAAACACCTGTTGGCGCTTCAATCATCCCGACACCATGTTTGTTATGGTGTCAGGATGATTGAAGCGCATTATTTCTATTATTACATTGTAATATAAAATTAAATCATTCAACTCACCATAATGCCGAATCACTGTAAGCCCCAAGTGTGTCACCTGCCACGTCGCCTGCCACCAGATGCCATCAGGTGCCCCCAATGGAGTCCGTCCTTACATCAGCTTTACCCAGCGGAGTCCTTCCTTACATCAGGCGTACCCAGCGGAGTCCCCCCTTACATCAGGTGTCCCCAGCGGAGTCCCCCCTTACATCAGGTGTCCCCAGCGGAGTCCCCCCTTACATCAGGTGTCCCCAGCGGAGTCCCCCCTTACATCAGGCGTCCCCAGCGGAGTCCCCCCTTACATCAGGCATCCCCAGTGGAGTCCCCCCTTACATCAGGCATCCCCAGTGGAGTCCCCCCTTACATCAGGCGTCCCCAGTGGAGTCCACCCTTACATCAGGTGTCCCCAGCGGAGTCCCCCCTTACATCAGGCATCCCCAGTGGAGTCCCCCCTACATCAGGCATCCCCAGTGGAGTCCCCCCTTACATCAGGCGTCCCCAGCGGAGTCCCCCCTTACATCAGGCGTCCCCAGCGGAGTCTCCCCTTACATCAGGTGTCCCCAGCGGAGTCCCCCCTTACATCAGGCATCCCCAGTGGAGTCCCCCCTTACATCAGGCGTCCCCAGTGGAGTCCCCCCTTACATCAGGCGTCCCCAGCGGAGTCCCCCCTTACATCAGGCATCCCCAGTGGAGTCCCCCCTTACATCAGGCATCCCCAGTGGAGTCCCCCCTTACATCAGGCGTCCCCAGTGGAGTCCCCCCTTACATCAGGCGTCCCCAGTGGAGTCCCCCCTTACATCAGGCGTCCCCAGCGGAGTCCCCCCTTACATCAGGCATCCCCAGTGGAGTCCCCCCTTACATCAGGCATCCCCAGTGGAGTCCCCCCTTACATCAGGCGTCCCCAGCGGAGTCCCCCCTTACATCAGGCGTCCCCAGCGGAGTCCCCCCTTACAACAGGCGTCCCCAGCGGAGTCCCCCCTTACAACAGGCGTCCCCAGCGGAGTCCCCCCTTACATCAGGCGTCCCCAGTGGAGTCCCCCTTACGTCAGGCGTCCCCAGCGGAGTCCTTCCTTACATCAGGTGTCCTCAGCGGAGTCCCCCCTTACAACAGGCGTCCCCAGCGGAGTCCCCCCTTACATCAGGCGTCCCCAGCGGAGTCCCCCCTTAACCAGGTGTCTCCTGTCTCGACCGCCATTACTGTTTCCCCTTCCCCGAGGGGGAACAAAATAGAGGCGGAGCCGACCGCGTGGCTGCACAAAAAATTAAGCTGTGGTGCCGCCCACCCCCGCCCCTTTCCATTACAGACAGACCTGCAGCGGGGCGGGGCGGGGCGGGGGGTGGCCGGCCGGCCAGCCAAAACACGGATGTAGTACAATAGAAGATAAAGCTGCTGCGGCGCCGCCCACCCACGGGGAGACGCGGGGTATGGGCGGCGCCGCAGCAGCTTTATTTTCTATTGTACTACATCCTGGTTTTGGTCTTCTTTAAAATGGCGGCCGGCGGAGACATTGTCTCCGCCGGCCGTGGACCTCTAGCGGCGTCGGCCCGCGGCGGCCAAAGTCGTGGAAACTGGGAAAAAACGGATTGGCCGGGACATTGGCCGGGACAAAATAAATCCGGGAAAAGGGTTTGAATCCCGGGAATGTCCCGGCCAATCCGTGACTGTTGGCAACTATGGTATACATACAGTACACTGTAATCTTACAGATTACAGTACTGTATGTAATAATAACACACCCCCATTGTCCCTAGTGGTCTGTCCAGTGTCCTGCATGCACTTTTATATAATAAAAAAAAAAAAATTCTGCCTGGAAACTGGAGATTGTCCATAGCAACCAAAAAGTGTCCCTTTACGTCAAAAGTGGTTTTAGACCGGCTAGAAAACAGCGATAATAAATTAGAATCACTCGCAGAATTAAGCGATAGTGATTTGTGGGGAAATTCGTCATCAAACACTGAAAAACACTTTTATTATTATTATATTATTATTTGTTATAATTATTTTATAGTTATTTATTTTATTAGAATGTACAATTTTGTTTTTTTGAACTTTATCATACCCGGGATGTCTACTAGACTCTGGTTTGGACAGATTTAAGTGAGTTATTCCTAAGAATTACAGGCCTACAATATAAAACGCCAAATTTCCATGCAGAATAATGGTACCGCTTTCAGCACCTAAAATCTGACAGAATCATACCGCCAGGGAGGTTAATAATAGTTTCAATAAATTGTATATTATACACCAAAACATACCTATCTCCTGGTCGACTGCACAGAATGAGATGTATGGCCACATCCAACTGTATATAATGTAATAGACCCCAAGCAGATTTCATGCCCTGCACTTGTGGATGTCAAATTATATCTGAACTCTGGTTCAAGTTATTACTGTGTTCACCACCTTACTGTAGTTCCTTTTTCCTTTTTCCTTGTACATCTAACGTTTATATGGTATACTAGACTTGCCTTTATCTGGTCCTTGGAGTACTAGTCTTCCTACTGCTACAAGGGACTGTTCCTGCCACTGACACCAATGATGGGGCACTATCCCTCCCTTTGATATGAATAATGGGGCACTATTCCTCAAACTAACACCAATGATGGGGCATTATCCCATTCATTGATACCAATGATGGGGCACTTATCCTCCAACTGACACCAATGATAGAACACTATTCCTCCAACTAACACCAATGATGGGGCACAATTTTTCCAACTAACCCCAATGATGGTGCACTATCCCTCCCATTGATACCAATATTGGCGCACTATTCCTCCAACTAACACCAATGATGGGGTGCTATTCCTCCTCCTATTGACTGGCTATGTAAATATTTTACTCTCACTAACCTCCAAGCTTCAGGCATTGTTTACCCCCACTGATTTCTGGATATTTTTCACTCCCACCGCCCACAATCCGCCCCCCCCTTCCCCCAAAGTCTGAAGGACAGTAAACTGGATCCTTTATTTAGAAAGTCTGGAAACCCCTGAACTAGACAAGGAGTATTAGCCATGTTATATTAGAATATTCTTGCAAGAAACATTGTTTATGGCTCACAGTGCCATAGCTTTTAAATGAATGAGACCAGCCTCCACTACTGTAGCCCAATAGAAATCATTGGTTAACCAGATAACCAGTTAACCCTTATGGAAAGGTTATAAATGGGAATAGGAACTGTCCGATAAAATCTAACAAAATACGTTTGGGGTGACCTCCACAGCCTTAAAGTTATAACTACAGCGAGGGAAAAAAGTATTTGATCCCCTGCTGATTTTGTATATTTGACCACTGACAAAGAAATGATCAATCTATAATTTTAATGGTCGGTTTATTTGCACAGTGAGAGACAAAATAACAACAAAAATATCCAGAAAAACGCATTTCAAAAAAGTTATACATTGATTTGCATTTTAATGAGTGAAATAAGAATTTGATCCCCTATCAATCAGCAAGATTTCAGTCTCCCAGGTGTTTTCTATACAGGTAACGAGCTGAGATTAGGAGCACTCTAAAAGGGAGTGCTCCTAATCTCAGCTTGTTACCTGTATAAAAGATACCTGTCCACAGAAGCAATCAATCAATCAGATTCCAATCTCTCCACCATGGCCAAGACCAAAGAGCTGTCCAAGAATGTCAGGGACAAGATAGTAGATCAACACAAGGCTGGAATGGGCTACAAGACCATCGAAAAGCAGCTTGGTGAGAGGATGACAACAGTTGATAATTTGCAAATGGAAGAAACTCAAAATAACTGTCAATGTCCCTCGGTCTGGGGCTCCATGCAAGATCTCACCTCGTGGAGTTTCAATGATCATGAGATTAGCGAGGAATCAGCCCAGAACTACACGGGAGTGTCTTGTCAATGATCTCAAAGCAGCTGGGACCATAGTCACCAAGAAAACAATTGGTAACACACTATACCGTGATGGACTGAAATCCTGCAGCGCCCGCAAGGTCCCCCTGCTCAAGATAGCACATGTCTGAAGTCTGCTATTGAACATCTGAATGATTCAGAGGAGAACTGGGTGAAAGTGTTGTGGTCAGATGAGACCAAAATCGAGCTCTTTGGCATCAACTCAACTCGCCATGTTTGGAGGAGAAGTAATGCTGCCTATAACCCCCCCCAAGAACACCATCCCCCACCATCAAACATGGAGGTGGAAACATTAAGCTTTAGGGGTGTTTTTCTGCTAAGCGGACAGGACAACTTCACTGCATCAAAGGGACGATGGATGGAGCCATGTACTGTCAAATCTTGGGTGAGAAGCTCCTTCCCTCAGCCAGGGCATTGAAAATGGGTCATGGATGGGTAATCCAGCATGACAATGAACCAAAACACATGGCAAAGACAACAAAGGAGTGGCTCAAGAAGAAGCACATTAATGTCCTAGAGTGGCCTAACGAGTCTCCAGACCTTAATCCCATAGAAAATATGTGGAGGGAGCTGAAGGTTCGAGTTACCAAACGTCAGCCTCGAAACCTTAATGACTTGGAAAGGATCTGCAAAGAGGAGTGAGACAAAATCCCTCCTGAGATGTGCGCAAACCTGTTGGCCAACTACAAGAAACGTCTGACCTCTGTGATTGCCAACAAGGGTTTTGCCACCAAGTACTAAGTCATGTTTTGCGAAAGGGGTTAAATACTTATTGCGTTGGTGCCGTTGATGACAGCATGAAATGGGAAGAAGTTTTTTTTGTTAAGTAACGCCCTTTTTATAATAAACTGTCTGCTGGACACCTGTTTAATGAATAATTAGAATTCCTGTTAATTAGGATTTTGTTATCTAAAATGTAGCTTTGCTCCCAAAGCCTGGTACACACGATCAGATTATTGGACAAATAGTCGTCCATTTTTAGTGTATGTTAGTCTCATATGAAAATTCTTGTACGACAGAATACAACTTCGGAAATTATGTAATGTGTTGAATTGTTTTGTAATGTATTCTTTTGTTTCCGAGCATGCAGAGTTCTGCTCTTATGATTTTTTTGGATGAAAACTGTACTAATTAAATGAAAATCGGATGTTGTGTTCATGTACAATAAACATTTTATAGCATGCACCTTCGGGTTTTGTTGTCCGAAAAGTCGGAATCAGCTGTCAAAAACACTATGCTAAAGCCCTGTACACACGATCGGATTTCCTATGGATTCTAATCCGATGGATTTTTCCATTGGAAATCCGATGAAGCTGACTTCCATCAGTCTTGCCTACACACCATCAGTCCAAAATCCGACCGTCCCAAACACCGTGACGTAAAACAATCCGACGAGCCGAGAAAAATTAAGTTCAATGCTTCTGAGCATGCGTCGACTTGATTCTGAGCATGCGTGGGTTTTTTCTCCGATGGAGTTCCACACAGACGATCGGAATTTTCTATCGTTTTTTTTCCCATCGGATAAATTTAAAACATGTTCTATTTTTTCTCACCGATGGAAAAAAGACCGATGGGGCCCATACACGATCGGTTTGTCCGATGACAAAAGTCCATCGGACTGTTTTCATCGGTAAAACCGATCGTGTGTACACGGCATAACAATCAGATAATCGGCTTATCATTCGTCGTACAAAATTTTACTTCCGATTTTCTTGTCGTGAGTATGGCCTTAAGACTTTAATTGGGGTCCATTCATTTTTGCAACATGGTCTTGAATGATAGGAAAAACACTTTCTTGTGTGTGCAAATTAACAAATCGTTGGCCCGCATTTGTGGGAGAATTTTGTAGTATAGTGTCCCATAGAAAATGTTGATTCTGAAAGGAAAGTAAAGGTTTTCTGACAAATCTGTTGGGGTGTACTTATTTATGCTGAGCACTGTATACAGTATATATATATATATATATATTAGGGCTGTTACTGATTAAAATTTTCGTGTTCCATTAATCTAATTATTTTTTTATCGATTAATCGACTAATTTTAATTAATTATAATGCACATACAGATCCAACTACTTTTAGCTGATCTCCTTGCAGGCCGATTCCCAGTGCAGCTCCCAACCACTGGAAAAATGGATAGCAGGATACAAAAAACACACAAAGGCAGCGCTCGATGGGAATAGAATTAAAACTTTTATATTCTTCAAGTAGGTAACAAAATAAATATTGCACTGGAGATAAAATCGATGTAGCTACATAAACTGTAAAAATGGTGCGAGTAATACCAAACGGTAGCAAAAGCAGTCATAAAAACATGTAGCTAAGTATGATACTGGTATAAAAATGTGTACAACGATACCACTGCTGAATCCAGATGAGGAGGGGTTAAGATCAGTCCATCGGCATGTAGATGTCCCGTGAAGGGAACTATCACAACTCCCAGTGGATGGCTGTAGAATCCCAGGTTGATAGAGGGAAGTGATAGAGGGAAGTGTAACAGCCCTTGCGTGTGGCAGATAGTAAGGTCCCGCCGGCATGCAGATATGAAGGCACAGCAAAGGAGCCCTTCAGATGGACACGGCAAGCCCCGCCGATGTCCGTGATGTCACCGGAACTCCCTGAAGACCCGGAAGCCAGGGGAGAGGTGAGTACCGATCAAAAGAATTTTGATCGATCAAAAAAATTAATCGATTAATCGATTAATCGAGGAATTAATAGTTAATTTCCACAGCCCTAATAAATATATATATATATACACATACACACACAGTATATAATGGTACCATTCACTGCCCCGCTGCCACCATTCAGCTTGAAGCTTTCTTTCTCCAATCTTGTTTTTCAAACCGATGGTGGATGTGGGGCATTGACTTGGCTTTTGAGAAGTCACTTACCATGTGCATATTTGACTGTTACTGAAGTACTGTATGAGCTTATGCAGTAATCTGAATATTTAATAATTAATATTTTATTATGATTTTGCAGTATTATATAGCCCACTCTGTCACTATATAAGCAAAAACAGGAAAAATAAATGGAATGAGGGTAGTAAATACATTAATCGTTGCCCACACTGTTAAACACTGCAATTTGAAATGTTTGGATGAAAGCCACATCATTAGCCTATCGAGATCCTGGGGTAACTCTGAATTTGGAATCGAAGCTCAGCTTTCAGTAGGTCAGTAGCTCCTTAGGCCCTGTTCACACCTGAGCGATTTTCTGCTTGAAGTTTGTAGCTCCAAAACACACAATAAGCCAAATCCCATGGCCCCTGTCCACATCTGAGCGTTCTGTCGCCTGAAGCAAAATGCTTGCCACTCAAAACATGAGCTTCTTTTTTGCAAATTGGAGGCAGATTGGGCCCCATAGCTTCAATGGGAACGCCTGAAAATGTTCGACATGAGCGTTTTATGAGTGTTTGGTCAATTGTTTTTTGCTCAAACAGCTGCTCTCCACCCCTAATCTCTTCCACCTCATCTAGTGCTTTCTGTTGGCTAAACAAAAACGCCTGAAGCTGTAAAACGCTTGTAATACGCGTCTAAAACACTTTAGATACACTTCTAAAAATGCTGAAAGACTCCCAAATAAAAACGTACGGAAAGTCACTCTGCTCAGATATGAATGCAGCCTCACTGAAGGTATTAAAACCTTGGAAACGGAGTCATCCCTGTAGGACATTGTGAAAAATTCAAAAAGGGAGCACTCACATTGCCACAGCCATAAATTTAGAGAGGAAACAAGAAAAAAGGGTACTCAGAGAGTAACCATAGGCCGGGCTTTAGAGGCATAGAAAACAATGAAGAAGTAGAAAAAATAACAATATTTATTGAAAAAAGTACATAGTATAGTCAAAAGTTTTCGACAATTTGATAAAATTATACAATTTGTACAGTGAGCCCTTGTGCGTCAATGCGTTTCACCGTTAGGCTTCTTCAGGACACGATCAAGGTTCAAAGAAGTAGCAAAAAGAGAGAACGAGTCTCACTGTCTGGAACGAAATATATTCGAATCACAAATCCGATAAATAACACATACAATAAAATAAAAAGCATATACTTGTCTGGCCTGAGGAAAACAACTGACACAGTTGTTGACAGGATATGCCAGTGCTTCTGGATTATCGATCGTATTTTCTGGTGTTGATCAGAATAGGTTGTTATAAACCTGACTACGTTGGAATCTGTATTTTTTGGTCCTGAGAATAGGATAGTGCTCCTAGGTCTATCAAAGGCTTTTTTGAAAGCCTTTTTCCCTTTTTGAGCTCCGTTTGTGCAGTCCTTCATTGGATTCCGGATCTCCTAATATGGTCATCTGTTTGATGCTATCTATATGAGACGTTCATATGCCCCTACTCAGTAACATTCTAATTTCGGTGCGAGTAGGTATATATATTTTTTTATTTTTTTTGCCCTTTTACTTATATTGGTTATTATCTACATTGGAATTACATTGGCTATTTTTTCACATTCCCCATCAGAATTAGCTGCTTGCTGATCATCTTTTAGCAGTCTTTTGGAACTATTCCACATATTGGATATTGTTGGTGAAAATTCTCCGGCCATTGGACATTTGCAAACAAGGCCCAGTCCACTATAAGGTATTCCTTGGTCTCTCTGTGTCTCCATGTGTCAGTTGTTTTCCTCAGGACAGACAAGTATATGCTTTTTTATTTTATTGTTTGTGTTTTTTATCGGATTTGTAATTCAAATTTATTTAGTTCCAGACAGTGAGTCTCGTTCTCTATTTTTGCTACCTCTTTGAACCTTGATCGTGTCCTGAAGAAGCCTAACGGTGAAACGCGTTGACGCACAAGGGCTCACTGTACAAATTGTATAATTTTACATGATTTTTATCAAATTGTCGAACACTTTTGACTATACTATGTACTTTTTTCAATAAATATTGTTATATTCTTTCTACTTCTTCATTGTTTTCTATGCCTCTAAAGTCCGGCCTATGGTTACTCTCTGAGTACCCTTTTTTCTTGTTTGCCCTGTAGGACATCCTAGGCAAGCCTGTGACCCTTATTTTTCTCCATTGCACATATGGTTGATCACCAACTTGCCCAAGGCTTGCTAATTGGACAATGAAGAAGCATCACCACACTGATGAGGTTAGTAAACTCCTCCTCTTAGAAAACTTCCCGTATTAGAACAATGGCAAAGTGCATAACATCAAAGCCTGCCTTCCTCAGACATGTAGTCCTCCATTTTCCAGTCCTGCTCCACAGAAATCTACATGACTAGGGTAAAACAGATTTCACCAATAACTCCCCCTCAATACCACTATGCCTTAAATGCCCTTACTATCTAATATACCTAAAATAAATCAGACCAACACCAGATTGTGATGAACCAGAGGGGGCATTTATTAATAAATAACCAATGTAATATTCCTTTCAAAAGAAACATACTGACAATAACGATAATAATCACAGATGCAGATCTTTGAATACACAAAAAGGCTAATCTTCGGTTTATGTCTGCGGAACCAACTAAAGATCCCCAGCCACAAGAAACTGGCTCGGGAACAATACAAACTCTTTGCAGATACTTCCACGACCCAACTTTCAATTTAACCAACCGTTAACGTTAACTTCTCCAGAGGACACCATACCTTAGACAGTTCCCTAGTATGTGATATCACTGATAATTTAGACTGCCTCCAAAGATCCCAACCACCTGGCCCTCTGAGGAGCACCAATCCCCAAAAAAATAATGATTGCGAGGGAGGTAAATTTATTTTTCGTCTGTTGTCTTCCAGCTGCTTGAACTTTTCTCCAACCTGCCTAGACCCCCTTTGGAGCCCCTTCCAAAATTCAATCCCACCAATCATGGTGAGTAACCTCATATCTGCTGACTCCTGACGTCCCAGATGTTAACCCTATATCTCCTTGCCTCCCCTGTTCATCCAGTCATGTCCACTCTTCGCCTATTTTTAATAAAAGAAAAATAAACATTTGAGTTTTTACACTTGCTGTATTTAAAGTACAGTATATGTATAGCCTATTTTTTTTTTTTTAAAAGGGGGATAAGGTTAGACCATCTGTTAAGTTTTCACTTCTATATATGTCCCTGTAGGGGGGATTCATCCCTCTATTTTTAATGGTCACAATTGTTACTAAAATCAGGGATGGGAAATCCAAAATTTTAAGGTGGTCCCCAGAATGAAAGGTTGGCGTAAATTGTCTAAAGAAGGACACCTGTTCCAGGGACAACTGTCTAAGAGGAGAGGTTTCCTCACTTTGGTAGATTTCTTCTAAATTCATGTTGAGCCTTTGGTACAAGAAGTAAAAGGGAAAATACCCCAACGGTACAAAATCAGCAAAAAATTATCTAAACTGGGTTTTACCCTTCCCTATTCTATCCAAAAAATTTAATTTTTGGGCTATACACACACATTTTACATTTATTGATTACATAACTGGATTAAATGATCATCTTTTATATCAGATTTAAAATAGGCAGGAGAAAATCAGATTTTACATAATATTTATTTTTAAAGAAAAAACAAAAAAGCCACAATCCGCAACAGCACCGATGGTCAAGACCATGAAAAACCTTCAGAAAATGCCACTGAATTATGGGAGTCAAGATGAATTATCTATAATATTAGAATGCAATACTGGCCAAGCTGGAGGAATGTGAGCTACGGATCTCCAACAATTTACTAGGCTCCAAGGATGGAGAAATAGGATTAGCCATGGGCTGAACATTTTGGAGCAGCTGGATAAATGCTAGTATCTTGCCCCACATCTGGACAGCAGATGTCTCTTCACGTGACCTGTGTGCTCTGTTGGCCAGATGGAGAAGTGAGCCTGAAGGGCTTGTTAAAGAGCCTCTCAGAGGGCCAGCTACATTAAACGGACCGGTCAACTAAGGCCATTTGCTGACCCCAATTCCTCTGCCATACTGGACATCATATACAAAACTGGAGTGGAGGAAGGCATTAATAGTGGCTGTTGCAACCATTTATGCCCTTACCTTTGATGTTCCAACTTCCAGCCACCAGTACAGAGACAGAAATTAATACAAACATGTCTCTAAAGAAAAATAATTGCAACCTAATGAGCAGTGGACGTAATGGTACTTTCACCATCTGTGCTATGCATTGTTATGTCAGTTAAGTTGCAGAGTTACAGCTAACCTGCTGCACATAAATTTAATATACCGTATATACTCGAGTATAAGCCGAGATTTTCAGCCCTTTTTTTGGGGCTGAAAGTCCCCCCCCCCCCCTCGGCTTATACTCGAGTCATAGAAATTTTTACATTGTAAATATTACCTGTAAAGAAGTTGCGGCTGCGGCGTCCATCGTTCGAATTCCGCGGCGTCCATCGTTCAAAATTCCGCGGTCTCTTCCTGTTCCTTACTTGATAGGCGAGTCTCAGCAGACACTCTCCGCCTATCACGAACGTTCTCTCATCCTCAGTTTTCCAGCAGACGTCTGTGATTGGCGGAACACCCAACACAGTGTCTGCTGGGAAAACTAAGGATGAGAGAATGATCGTGATAGGCGGAGAGTGTCTGCTGAGACTCGCCTATCAAGTAAGGAACAGGAAGAGACCGCGGAATTTTGAACGATGGACGCCACGGAATTCGAACGATGAACGCGGCAGCCGCAACTTCTTTACAGGTAATATTTACAATGTAAAAATTTCTATTTACAGGGAACAGCGAGCTAGGGAACAGTGGGGCATCGGCTTATACTTGAGTCAGTAAGGTTTCCCAGTTTTTTTGGGCAACATTAGGTACCTCGGCTTATACTCGAGTCGGCTTATACTCGAGTATATACGGTACATGTGCAAATGTGATCAGATTTCCTGCCTGGTCTCAAACAACATTTAAATAGATAATGTTGGGGTGGCAAAGATGGTGACAATCCATATACAGTGCTTTGAAAAGGTATTCATAACCCTTGACATTTTCCATATTTTGTCATGTTACAAAAAAAAACATAAATGTATTTTATTGGGATTTTATGTGATAGACCAGTGTTTCTCAACTCCAGTCCTCAAGGCGCCAGAAAAACAGGTCATGTTTTCAGGCTTTCCATTATTTTTTACAGGTGATTTGATCAGTTTCCTTGCCTTAGTAATTACCACAGCCAACTGAGGGAAATCCTGAAAACATGACCTGTTGGGGCGCTTTGAGGACTGGAGTTGAGAAACACTGTGATAGACCAACACAAAGTGGCACCTAATTGTGAAGTGGAAGGATTTCACTTCACAATTTCCAAATTCTTTACAAATCAATAAGTGAAAAGTGTGGCGTGCTTTTGCTTTCAGCCCCCCTGAGACAATACTCTGTAGAACCGCCTTTCTCTGCAATTACAACTGCAAGTCTTTTTGGGGATGTCTCTACCAGCTTTGCACGTCTAGAGAGGGACATTTTTGCCCATTCTTCTTTGCAAAATAGCTCAAGCTCTGTCAGATTGGATGGAGAGCATCTGCGAACAGCAAATCTTGCCACAGATTCTCAGTTGAATTTAGGTCTGGACTTTGCCTGGGGCATGCTAACACAGGAATATGCTTTAATCCAAACCATTCCATTGTAGCTCTGGCTGTATGTTTAGGGTCGTTGTCCTGCTTGAAGCTGAACCTCCACCCAAGTCTCAAGTCTTTTGCAGACAGGCTTAATAGGTTTTCTTCTAAGATTGCCCTGTATTTGGCTCCATCCATCTTCCCATCAACTCTGACCAGCTTCCCTGTCCCTGCTAAAGAAAAGCATCTCCGCAACATGATACTGTCACCACCATGTTTCACGGTGGGGATGGTGTGTTCAGGGTGATGTGCAGTGTTAGTGTCAGGGAAATCCGTCCAACAACGCCAATCAGCGCCCAATGCGCACGCGCGGCGGAATGATGCTTCGGCGCATGCGCGTGCGCGGGACGGCGCTTCTACGTTCTCGGGTGCGCGCGCCGACGCAGCGGCGCGCGCGCATGCGCGGCGGCGCACCAATAGGAATCCAGGCGGGCCTATTTAAAGAGACCCAGTTGCACTGACAAGTTGCTGGTTTGTCAGCTTTCCTGTATACCCAAGACTCTGGAAAACTATCTTGAAAATCTCCTTGTGACCCGGACTGGCTTGATTCCTCTGATCTCTCTCCTGGACCTGACCCTCGGCTTGTTATACGGACTTCTGCCTTCTCCTGTGTTTGACCCTCGGCCTGTGACTCGGATCTGCTGCCTGTCTACAATCCTTGACCTCCTGCTTGTACCTTTTGGACTTCCGCGTTTCCTTTGAACTCCTGCCTGGTCCCCGGTATTCTCTGGACTTGTTACCTTTTACTGTGCTAGACCCCCAGCCGGGACTGTTACCTTGCAATTGCAACCCGGACTCAACCTGCACCGGCTTCCATTATCTCCTGCTGTTGAACTTTACCAATCCAAGTAGTTCCTGCTTGAAGCCTGTTTCTTCAGTCTACTCAGCACTACCGGACCGTCTACAAGTACCCACCACCTGCTGGTAGCCGGTGCCGCTTCTCGCCATCCACTCCCTGTCTCAACTCCAGGGGGTGGAGTGCGTCAAGTCGCAAAGGTGAACCACTCTCGGCATCTCGGCCTCGGTAAGTACATACCCTTACAGTACAAACCAGCCAGATGTCTGAGGCCGACAGGGTGCGTTCACCGTTCGAGACCCTATGTCAGCAAGTCACCGCACTAACCGATGCGGTTCAGAAATTACAAGAAGGTTATGTCCAAATGGATGGCCGCTTTCAGCTACTTACTGGAGCTACAGGACCAGCATCACCAGCTGCTACCGTTGCCAATGTTGCCTCCACGTCTCAAGATCAGGCAAATCCCACCGTAGTAATGGCTACCCCTGAACCCAGGGTCCCCCTGCCTGAGCGATTTTCTGGCGTCCGTAAGAAATATCGGGCTTTCAAAAACGCATGTTCTCTTTACTTCGCCCTTCAACCCAGGACTTTCTCTTCAGAAGTGGTAAAGGTGGGGTTCGTCATCTCCCTTCTAACCGACGAACCTCAGGCCTGGGCCCATGGCCTGATGGAGCAAAGCAGCCCCATACTAGATTCCATGGACACCTTCTTCGAGAGTATGGCGCAGCTGTATGACGATCCTCAGCGATCAGCTACAGCTGAGTCTGTTCTCCACAGTTTAACCCAGGGGAGAAGGCCGGTGGAGGACTACACGGCAGAATTCCGGAAATGGTCAGCTGACACTGGCTGGAATGAGACGGCCCTTAAATACCAATATCGCCAAGGACTGTCTGAGGCTCTTAAAGACGAGCTGGCCAGGATTGGTGTTCCAACTACTCTGGAAGATTTGATCCAGTCTGTCACTCAGCTTGACAGACGCCTGCGGGAGCGGCGTTCTGAGCGTTTCCAGACTACCCGTCCAAACTGGACTTTGCCCCGATCAGCTTCTGCCTATCCACCCATCCAAGTTCCTACAGCATCTTCTCCTCCCGAGCCTGAACCCATGCAGCTTGGTCTGGTTCGTCCTCCCCTTTCTCCTGAGGAAAAGCAGCGCAGGCGTCAGGCCAATCTGTGTCTTTACTGCGGGGGTACTGGCCATATCCTTCGGAGCTGCCCAGTGAGACCTAGTAAGTGTACCCTCAAAGACACTTTGAACTACCAAGTTTCTGGCTTACCACAGACTTATGTTGTTCTTTCTATTTCTCTACAGCTACCAACAGGAGCAACCCGCCTACCGGCGATTATTGATTCAGGAGCCTGCAGCTGCTTTCTGGACTCTTCACTTGCTTCCCAACTTCACTTTCCTCTGCAAACCAAGGACCGTTATCTTCAGGTTCGTCTGGCGGATGGATCCCTGCCTCGTTCAGGGGTAATTACGCAAGAAACAAAATCCGTCCTTGCTATCACGGATTCAGGCCACCAAGAATACCTTCGATTTGACCTCATCCCATCTCCCATGTTTCCCATCATCCTGGGCCTCCCCTGGTTACAAGCACATGAGCCTCATATAAACTGGGCCAAAAGGGAAGTTAACTTCACTTCTTCGTATTGTTCCCAACACTGTCTTTCCGCACTTCCAACTGTCTGTGCTACTTTAACCCCTCAACCGGATAACCTACCACATGTTCCATCAGCATACTTAGAATTCCAGGACGTCTTCGACAAACAGCAGGCCGACCGCCTACCTCCACATCGTCCCTACGATTGTCCCATTGACCTTCTGCCTGGCTCCAAAATTCCATTCGGCCGCATCTTTCCCTTGTCCGAATCTGAGTTGAAGGCCCTCAAGTCTTACATTGAGGAAAATCTGGAAAAGAAATTCATTCGCCCCTCTTCTTCCCCAGCCGGTGCCGGAATCTTTTTCGTTGAAAAGAAAGACGGGACTCTGAGGCCCTGCATCGACTATAGGGAATTAAATAAAATGACTATTAAAAATAGATACCCGCTCCCTCTCATCCCGGAGTTGTTCCAACGATTCCGATCAGCTCGGATCTTCTCTAAACTGGACCTTCGAGGGGCCTACAACCTCATCCGGATCAGGGCTGGAGACGAATGGAAGACGGCTTTTAGATCTAGGTTCGGTCATTTTGAATACTTGGTCATGCCATTCGGGCTTTGCAACGCCCCAGCTACTTTCCAGCACCTGGTCAATGACATTTTCCGTGAACACCTGGACGACTTCCTAGTAGTCTACTTAGACGATATTCTTATTTTTTCGTCCTCCCTTGAACTGCACCGAATCCATGTCATCAAGGTCCTCACTATTCTCCGAGAACATAGACTTTACCTCAAGGCCGAGAAATGTGACTTTGAGAAAACCACTGTGCAATTTTTGGGATTTATTATTTCTACCAATGGGGTCGCAATGGACCCGCAGAAAGTCAAAGCTATCCAGGAATGGCCAGCCCCAACAGACAAGAAAGGGGTACAACGGTTTATAGGTTTCGCCAACTTCTACAGGAGGTTTATTGTGGGGTTCTCTTCTATTGTGGCACCTATAACCCAACTGACACGCCAGGGCTACCGCTTTCACTGGTCACCGGAAGCTCAGGATGCCTTCGATAAACTAAAAAATGCATTCACATCGGCACCTGTATTGAAGCATCCAGATCCGCTACTGCCGTTTACTCTGGAAGTAGATGCTTCAGAGTCAGCCACTGGGGCCATCCTCTCTCAACGGCAGGGCCCCAAATCCCTTCTTCATCCAGTAGCCTTTGCCTCTCGTAAACTAACTTCTCCGGAACGTAATTATGACGTCGGAGACCGGGAACTATTAGCTATCAAATTCGCCCTGGAAGAATGGCGATACCTTCTGGAGGGAGCCCCTCACCCTGTCATGATATTCACGGATCATAAGAATCTAGAATATCTGAGAACAGCAAAACGTCTTCGACCCAGACAAGCCCGATGGGCCCTCTTCTTCATATCTCTTATAGGCCCGGTTCCAAGAACGTGAAGGCGGATGCACTCTCTAGGATGTTTCCCGAGACCCCTCAAGCAGAGGAACCAAGTACCATCCTATCAGCACAAAACTTTCTGCTCATCCCACAGGCTGATCTACTAACCTCCATAAAAGCCGCCTCTAAGCATTGTCCTGACCAAGTAACCTCTTCCCTAGAGAAGCATAATGACTTGCTCTGGTCCCAAGGTAAAGTCTTCGTCCCTCTGGAAACAAGGCAACTGATTCTGAAAACTTTCCACGACCACAAACTAGCTGGTCACTTTGGAACCAAAAAAACCATGGAACTAATCTCTCGCTCCTTCTGGTGGCCTGGTTGGAGACAAGATTGCAAGTCCTATGTTGCCTCCTGTACCCGTTGCCAACGGTATAAGGGACCCAAAACCAAGAGTTGGGGACTACTCAAACCTTTGCCTATCCCTGAACGTCCGTGGGCAGATGTGTCCATGGACTTCATTGTAGATCTACCGCCCTCTGGAGGTTTTACCATGATTCTGGTCGTAATTGACCGCCTCTCCAAAATGGCACACTTCGTGCCCATGATCGGTACCCCCTCTGCTGCAGATACAGCCAAAGCCTTCTTTCAGGAGATAATCAGGCTCCATGGGGTGCCTAAGAGCATCACCTCTGACAGAGGCGTTCAATTCACGTCGAAATTCTGGAAGGAACTTTGCAAATCTTTAGAAGTCAAGATTTGCCTATCATCGGCATATCACCCCCAGAGCAACGGACAGACAGAGAGAACCAATCAAACCCTAGAACAATATCTCTGTTGTTTTTGCTCAGCCTCACAAGACGATTGGTCCTCCCTATTATCCTACGCTGAATTTGCATATAACAACTCGGTGCATTCAGCCACCAGTCAAACTCCTTTTTGGGCCAACTTTGGCTTCCATCCTTCCTTCCTCCCTGATGACATTCCGGAGAGCTCTGTTCCTGCTGTTCAAGATCGGATAGCCTTTGTTCAATCTAATTTTCTGAGACTCCAGGAAATGATGCAAAACGCCCAGGAGTCTTACAAGAGACACTACGACAAGGGTAGGAAGGAAAATCCAGTCTTCAAAGTTGGGGAGGAAGTATGGCTCTCCGCCACCAACCTCAAATTGCCGATCCCTTCACGGAAATTGGGACCAAGATTTATAGGCCCTTTTAAAATCAAGCGAGTAATCAACCCTGTGGCCTTTGAATTGGCACTGCCCGACTCCTACAGGATACACCCGGTCTTCCACACGTCTCTGTTGAAACCAGTAGTCTCCAGCTCCTTCCCAGGAAGGGATGAGCCACCTCCTCCACCTGTGGAGGTTGATGGTGAAAATGAGTACGTGGTGGAATCTATCTTGGGCTGCAGGAAAAGAGGCAGGCAGTTACAGTATTTAATCAAATGGAAGGGGTATCCCCCAGAGGACAACTCTTGGGAACCATCTAGGAACCTACATGCTCCCCGCCTAATTAGAGTCTTTCACCAGGAACATCCCGAGTTGATGTCTAGTCTGGGCGTCCGGAGTCCGCCCCTAGGAGGGGGGCACTGTCAGGGAAATCCGTCCAACAACGCCAATCAGCACCCAATGCGCACGCGCGGCGGAATGATGGTTCGGCGCATGCGCGTGCGCGGGACGGCGCTTCTACGTTCTCGGGTGCGCGCGCCGACGCAGCGGCGCGCGCGCATGCGTGGCGGCGCACCAATAGGAATCCAGGCGGGCCTATTAAAAGAGACCCAGTTGCACTGACAAGTTGCTGGTTTGTCAGCTTTCCTGTATACCCAAGACTCTGGAAAACTATCTTGAAAATCTCCTTGTGACCCGGACTGGCTTGATTCCTCTGATCTCTCTCCTGGACCTGACCCTCGGCTTGTTATATGGACTTCTGCCTTCTCCTGTGTTTGACCCTCGGCCTGTGACTCGGATCTGCTGCCTGTCTACAATCCTTGACCTCCTGCTTGTACCTTTTGGACTTCCGCGTTTCCTTTGAACTCCTGCCTGGTCCCCCGTATTCTCTGGACTTGTTACCTTTTACTGTGCTAGACCCCCAGCCGGGACTGTTACCTTGCAATTGCAACCCGGACTCAACCTGCACCGGCTTCCATTATCTCCTGCTGTTGAACTTTACCAATCCGGCTAGTTACTGCTTGAAGCCTGTTTCTTCAGTCTACTCAGCACTACCGGACCGTCTACAAGTACCCACCACCTGCCGGTAGCCGGTGCCGCTTCTCGCCATCCACTCCCTGTCTCAACTCCAGGGGGTGGAGTGCGTCAAGTCGCAAAGGTGAACCACTCTCGGCATCTCGGCCTCGGTAAGTACATACCCTTACAGTTAGTTTTCCACCACACATAGCGTCTTGCTTTTAGGCCAAAATGTTCAGTTTTGGTCTCCCCTGACCAGAGCACCTTCTTCCACATGTTTGCTGTGTCCTCCACATGGCTTCTCGCAATCTGCAAATGGGACTTCTTATGATTCACTTTCAACAATGGCTTTCTTCCACCTGAGCTGTGGATCTCTGCAGCTCCTCCAGAGTTACCATGGGCCTCTTGGCTGCTTTTCTGATTAATGCTTTCCTTGCCCGGCCTGTCAGATTAGATGGACGGCCATGTCTTGGTAGGTTTACAGTTGTGCCATACCTTTTTTCCATTTTTGGATGATGGATTGAACAGAGCTCCGTGAGATGTTCAAAGCTTGGGATATTTTTTTATAACCTAACCCTTCTCCACAACTTTATCCCTGGCCTGTCTGGTGTGTTCCTTGGCCTTCATGATGCTGTTTGTTTACTAAGGGTATCGAACAAACCTATGAGGGCTTTACAGAACAGCTGTATTTATACTGAGATTAAATTACACACAGGTGGACTCTATTTACTAATTTGGTGACTTCTGAAATTGGTTCCACTAGGTTCTAGTTAGGGGTATCTGAGTAAAGGGGGCGGAATACAAGTGCACACCACACTTTACCCCTCATTAGACCGGACGGAGCTTCATTACTTGGAACCAAACCGTCTGATATCCATGTGCCAAAGGCAGTCCCCAACAGGACCATTCTCTAAAAGCTTTCAACAGCAGCCCTGATGAAGGGTCCTTTTTCCCTCGAAACGCGTTGGCCTCATTTTGTTGTTTCTCCAAATAAAACATTTCAAAACCTGCATCTACTGGACACCGGGCGCTACTTTACTTTCACTACTTCTTATTTTCTGTGGTATCTTTGGGACAGATAGTCTAGGGAACTCTCCCCAATAGGACACAAATAAAACTGATAGGGGTCTAAACCTTTCCCTATTCTATTCAAAACAAAACAAAAAAATACTGATTACATCTACACGTTAAAATAAAGGGTGTATATGGACCTAAGGTTGTACAATCAATGTGTATATAGGTTCCAGCATGCCAACTATAAGCAATACATGAAAAAGAGGATTAGGGGACTTTCAATGTATCAAAAGAAAACCAGAAAATACATACATTATAATAAAAAATTAAAGGCAGGAAAAAGGAGGAGGAACTGCCAGGGGAGAACACACAACCCCAAAGATACATGTAAAAAGAATATGTGATCAGCCCTAAATGGTCCAATGGGAGTAAACAACAGGAAGAGTACTGCAGCTTGTCCCCAGGTAAGTAGTTACATATCCATTAACACTGGGTACAGGAACAGGGTAACATCTATAAAGTTTCCATATACAATCCCTTCACTCTGCCCCTGTTACCTGGTGATTTTAGTAATTTGACAACTTACCTTCTGAGGTAGCTGTAAGAATCTGACAGGTGTTAACATCTACTGAACCCCCTACCTTCTCCTTTACCTGGTGTTTCTTGATATGGATATGCCAATTTTATTCTTCATTAGATGTAGCACCCTGGTGTTTAGGCAGGGTTACTAACAAGTTTAGTTTGCCAGGCAGTAATTGTCCTGGCTAATTGTTAGGAGATCCTCTGACTTCCCCCTAATTCTGGAATTGCTGCACTTTTCTCTTCTGTCACTAGGTGGCATTGTGGCTGGTGACATTAGATAGACAAGGGCAAAGCAAGGACAGATCACGAATGGATGGGGTGTCTCAGCCAATAGGCAGGGGTTTCTTTAGTCCCTTGGCCTGCTGGGAGAGCCTATTTATTTGGGTGGAGTCAGGTGATGGGGGTTCTGTGCCACCTGGATGGCTGTCTACGTGGACATGTGTTATGTCACCCGGGGCTGCTAGGCCGGAAGCCTGAGGCCCATCCCGGGGACACCTGGCTGCTAGGCTGCCTGAGGCCTGTCCAGGAGCAGGAGAAGCAGCGTAGGGTAGGGACTGCAGGATTGGAGTCCAACCCAGATGTGAAGGTTTAGCCGGACAGGGAACCAGTTATGGTTGGAGGTAAAGGGGAAGCAGTAAGGGACCATTCACCTTATTACCGGAGACTACAGTGAGTGAGCTTGAGCAAGTACCAGAGCAGTCTTCTCACAAACTGGGGACGGTGAAGAAGTGGGAAAGCTTCAGCGGAGTGCCAAGCCAGGGACCCAGCAGGTTAGCGGGGGTAACGCTTGAGCAGTGCCAAGCCAGGGACCCAGCAGGTTAGCGGGGGTAACGCTTGAGGAGTATACAGCTGGGTAGCTGTTGAAAATCTCAAGAGATCCAGTGACGACTGGGATCTGGAAGTCTAGTGAGAGTCTTGGAGCTCAGTGATTGAAGACCTACAGTCAGTGGCGGCCCGTCCATAGGGGGCACCCCGGCGCCGCCCCCCCCTCCTGTGGTCACCAAAAAAAACAAAAAACGGGCCCTTTAAGAGTTTTTTTTTTTTTTATGTCTTTTTTTTACACATGGCGGCGCGACCATAGTGGGCGCAGAAGCGCCGCTACCGCTCGCTTCTGCGCCCGGCCGTCACTCACAACAATACATAGGTTCATGCATTGCATGAACCTATGTAATGCTGCCGCCCACTATTCAGATGGCCGGCCCCTTGAGCGCCGGCCATCTGAATAACAGCGTCTGATTGGCCTTTAGAAGTGCCTATCAGAGCCAGTAGGCTCTGATAGGCTTCCCGACTACAGCCTGAGGGCTGTAATCGGCTTCTAAATACCTAATGAGAGGACGCACAGGGGTGCGTTCCCTGGCCAATCAGGTTCACTGGGTCTGGTTACCGGTAACCTGATTGGCTGAAGTGACATCGAAGGCGGGAGAAGACATTGACGATGGAAGAAGGACAGCGCTGACTCGGGGAAGGTAAGTGCAGGGCTGGGGGGGACAAGCTGGCTGTATTTGGGGGACAAACTGGCTGTATATTGGGGACAAACTGGCTGTATTTGGGGGACAAACTGGCTGTATATTGGGGACAAACTGGCTGTATTATGGGGGACAAACTGGCTGCATATAGGGGACAAACTGGCTGTATTATGGGGGAGAAACTGGCTGTATTATGGGGGAGAAACTGGCTGTATTATGGGGGAGAAACTGGCTGTATATTGGGGGAGAAACTGGCTGTATATTGGGGGAGAAACTGGCTGCATTTGGGGGAGAACCTGGCTGTATATTGGGGGAGAAACTGGCTGTATATTGGGGGAGAAACTGGCTGTATATTGGGGGAGAAACTGGCTGTATATTGGGGGAGAAACTGGCTGTATTATGGGGGAGAAACTGGCTGTATATTGGGGGAGAAACTGGCTGTATATTGGGGGAGAAACTGGCTGTATTATGGGGGAGAAACTGGCTGTATATTGGGGGAGAAACTGGCTGTATATTGGGGGAGAAACTGGCTGTATTATGGGGGAGAAACTGGCTGTATTATGGGGGAGAAACTGGCTGTATATTGGGGGAGAAACTGGCTGCATTTGGGGGAGAAACTGGCTGCATTTGGGGGAGAAACTGGCTGTATTATGGGGGAGAAACTGGCTGTATTATGGGGGAGAAACTGGCTGTATTATGGGGGAGAAACTGGCTGTATTATGGGGGAGAAACTGGCTGTATATTTGGGGAGAAACTGGCTGTATATTGAGGGACAAACTGACTGTATATTGGGGGAGAAACTGGCTGTATTAATGGGGGAGAAACTGGCTGTATTAATGGGGGAGAAACTGGCTGTATTATTGGGGGACAAACTGGCTGTATTATGGGGGACAAACTGGCTGTATTATGGGGGAAAAACTGGCTGTATTATGGGGGACAAACTGGCTGTATTATTGGGGGACAAACTGGCTGTATTTTGGGGGGAAACTGGCTGCATTTGGGGACAAACTAGTGGCGTTTGGGCACAGTGGCTGCGTTTAATGGGCACAGTGGCGGCAATTGATGTTTTTTTTTTTTTCAGTTTGTTTGCGCCCCCCCCAAAAAAATTTGAACACCAGCCGCCACTGCCTACAGTGGGATACTGAGAGATAAGAAACTGACTGTTCAGAGTTACCAAGAGTTATGTACTATTACCTTTATTGACTGTTACAAGTTCACTACCATAGGAGACAGCGGTCCTTCCTATACAGACGTGGCTTCCGGCTGGAGGCCTTGACCTGTATAGCTGTCTTCCTATAGTGTTTCGGAGTCTGCCAATTAACATTGCATCTACCTAAGGATGTCCTGGCCCTAATACGCTCTCCCACAGTTCTTGTTAAGAGACAATTAGACCTCTTTCCCACTGGGGCGTTTTTCAGGCGCTTTTGGTCTAAAAAAAAGCACCTGAAAAATGCCTCCCCTTCGGCCCCAGCACTGGGGTGGTGCGCTTGCAGGATGTTAGAAGAAGTCCTGCAAGCAGAATCTTTTGGGCAATGGAGGAGCAGTGCTACCGAAGTGCCTGTAAAGCACTTCGGCAGCGGCACTTTGCGGGTTCTTTTAACACTTTATTCGACCGATAGCGGGGGTTAAAAGCTCCCCGCTAATCGCCGAATAGCGCCGCTAAAATGACAGTAAAATGCCGCTAAAATAGCGGCACTTTAACGCTTATGTGAAAGGGGTCTAAATCTCTTGTTTGCATTCAAAAAGTGACTGGCGCCCATCATTTCATCTTTCATTACACCCACCATGCCTGGTAACCCACTTTACAAGGAAGGATGTCAGCTCTCCCTAACTCTGGAGGTCACCATTAGGCCTCTGGGGGCCGAGGACACTGCTACATATACAATGTATTTGTAAAATATTTTGTTACATAGGGGTTGTTTTATTGTATGTGAGACTTGGTGTATTGGGCTTAATTTTACACAATACTATGTTTGTTAAAGCAGAACTAAAGGGAGGATACTCACCAACGCTCCCTTGCCAGCAGCGGCTTCTTCTTCTTCTGTGTTTTGGGCTTTGGCCGTATTTATTGGCCAGCGTGGGATGACATCACCCCTGAGCATGTGCAAGAGTTAGTCATACCAGCACACAGGATCGGCCTGACCACTGTAAGTTGAGCTACACAAGCCCAGTTTACAGTCTTGGGATTGTAGTGAGCAGGCAGGTAGGTATGTTTTATTGCAGAAGAGACATTGCTTGTACAGCTGAAGGAAATCCCTCCCCCTCAGCCGTTGTATTCTCCTGGCGGTGGGGGGGGGGCATCCCCAGCGGGAGAAGACAGTGATTGTTAGCAGCTATACTAGCCAGTAGTGATAATCACATGTAAAATCCGTCAGGCTGGTCTACCCATACATGGTTCGATATTTGAAGTCCCATATACTGATGGATCTATATCTACTTTCTTGCACATTGTACAGATTAATTCTACCATATACATAAAGGAATTGGAACATGACACTTATAATTCTAGGAACTATTTATTCTTGTTTCTTACGTTGCAGTGGAACAAGAGTGTACTATACCATTTTGTGTGTAATTTATCTATTTGATTGCATTTCCCTCTCTTCTTGGATTGTATACTTCAAGTGTACTTTTTCTTTTATAAGAACTATGTTTTATCTTGTACCAATGCCTCCTTTTTTGGACATGTGAATTGTGTTTGACATGAAACATGTCTTCAAATAGCTTATGTGCACTATGCTTTTTTTTTCTCCTTTTTGTGCTTTCTACTTCATTATGTACGGAAGAATTTTATAACTAAAAAATTTAAAAAAAGTGATTCATTTTTAATTTTACTGTATACATGTCATGCTTTACTTCTGGTACCATGAAAGCCCTTAATCCCAGTGTTGCCAATCGTCAGTATTTTTACTGGCAGCCAGTAAAAAATGGGCACTTTTCTTCTGCCAGTAAATGCCAGTAAGAGGAAAAGGTTGCCAGTAAAAAATATGGCTGCGACACTCGGCTCGGAACTGTGCAGTTCTGGTCCAGAGGCGGCCGAGGCCGTCCAAGTGCCTTCTACAGTGTGTTCAGTCAGTGCCGGCAGGGGACGGGACTGGTGGAGGTGGAGCCTGAGAGTGTCGTGTGATGTCATGGTGCAAGGGTGCCAAGTGGAATGGCCGGAGCCTCGTGTGCGGATCTGAGGGATGGGAGCAAGGCAAGCCAGGAGCAGGACTGTCAATGCTGTTTGGAGTGGAGGGACCACCTGGTGTGGAGAGAGACTGTCACTGTGACTCCGGAGGGGACGTGTTGTGTTGGGGATCTTTGCTGCTGCACACTGCTGTGTCACTGTGAGAGTAAATTTCATGTTTGTGTGCTGCCCATTCTAATTTCTTGCCCTCCTGAGTCCTGTCCCTGAGCTACTTACTTACTATATCGGAAAAAGAATAAGAAATATGTTTTTTGCCTTAAAGGGGTTGTAAAGGTTTGTTTTTTATTTTCTAAATACCGTATATACTCGAGTATAAGCCGAGTTTTTCAGCCCTTTTTTTAGGGCTGAAAGTATACCCCTCGGCTTATACTCGAGTCAGTACCTGAAAATCTTGTTATTCCGCGGCTGGCGTCCATTGTTTAAATCTCGCGTCTTTCTTCTGGTCCCTTCCGCTATAGGCGCTTCCAGCAAACACTGTGTTGAGTGTTGCGCCTATCATGGACGTTCTCTTGTCCGACGTCCGTGATTGGCGGAACACTGAACACAGTGCCTGCTGGGAAACGGAGTCCGAGAATGAGAGAATCTCTGTGATAGGCGCAACACTCAACACAGTGTTTGCTGGAAACACCTATCACGGAAGGGACCAGAAGAAAGCCGCGAGGTTTAAACAATAGACGCCGGCCGCGGAATAACAAGATTTTCAGGTACACTGACTGACTCGGGCACAGGGAGGCTGCAATGGACACAGTAAGGGGGCACAGTGAGGTGGCAATGGGCACAGTGAGGTGGCAATGGGCACAGTAAGGTTGGGCAATTGGCACAGTGAGGTGGCAATGGGCACATTTCCCCCCCCCCTAGGCTTATACTCGAGTCAATAAGTTTTCCCAGTTTTTTGTGGTAAAAGTAGGTACCTCGGCTTATACTCGGGTCAGCTTATAGAGAAAGAGATTTTTACCGCTCCAGGTGAACACGCTCCAGCAATTTGTAGTATCAGGACTACCGTGGGTGCCAGCAATGCACGTAGCATATAGAGAAAAAAATAAAAAATATGGACAGCCGCACTCCAAAAAACCTTTGACGGTCGCCTTTATTGTAAAAAATGGAAGATCACAGCAAAAATCATCACAGCATAGCCGGGGTAACAGCTTACATGTTTCACACTGAAGGTCAGTGCTTAATCATAGCTCACCAGACCTTCAGTGTGAAACATGTAAGCTGTTACCCCGGCTATGCTGTGATGATTTTTGGTGTGATCTTCCATTTTTTACAATAAAGGCGACCGTCAAAGGTTTTTTGGAGTGCGGCTGTCCATATTTTTTATTTTTTTCTCTATACGGGTCGCCTTATACTCGAGTATATACGGTAGGTTCTTTTAAGCTAGTGCATTGTTGGTTCACTTACCTTTTCCTTCCATTTCCCTTCTAAATGTTTTTTTTCTTTGTGTGAATTTCTCACTTCCTGTTCCTCCTCAGTACTGAGGAGGAACAGGAAATGAGAAATTCACACAAAGAAAAAAAACATTTAGAAGGGATATCGAAGGAAAAAGGTAAGTAAACCAACAATGCACTAGCTTAAAGAAACCTATTTAGAAAATAAAAAACTTACCTTTACAACCCCTTTAATATGTACCTTAAATCACATGTCTAATTGCATATTGTACTTATTTGTCGCAGAAATACTGAAATTTGTACATAAAACTGTAATTTTGTAACTTAATGAAATGGCAGTAAAAAAAAAAAGTGGCTTTGCCAGTAAATTTTGGATGTTGTGTCAGTAAATTTCAATCTGGTAGGTTGCCATCTACACTCTATATCTATGACCTTTAAAATATGTATTGTGCCAGGACAGAAAGAACTATCGAAACGGAATTCTCTGAAATATTTGCCCCGCAAACAAAATGGCTTCATGGAATTATATACAGTATAACAGGTATATGTTGATCAAAGGAAGTGAATTAAGCAAACTTGTGAAATTAAATGTGCCTTTAAACATGGATGTATCGAGTATCTTGTGGTCGGTGTCTGAATTACATGTGCCTCTGTAAGCATTCAGCATCAGTCTGAAGACTTCTTGACAGCTATGTAAACTGCGGCGGCCTGTGTTTATATAGCTCTAGTAAGCAGTACTTTGCAGTGTTTAATATTCTCTTCCCTCTGGATCAGCTGAGAGCCAGTGAACCGTAAGGAAACTCCTCACACACTATATATAACATCATTCTTTGCCTGTCATCATCTCCAGGCCGACTCCTCTGTGCTATGGGTATGCTAAATAAGCCATGAATCCAGGGCCTTATGTTAACTATGGACACACAGAAAAATGAGCGCAACTGCTTCATCCTACCAGTAAATATACAATGAAAATAAAAATTATACGATGTGAAAAAAACTATCATAGGCAATCATAACTACTGTAAGTATGTCATCGTTCCCACGCCTTCACAGAAATAGTATACTTCTTTTCTATTTACTTTCATTATCCAACATTTTACTATATGGTATAAATTCAACATTTCTAATTCTTATGCCGCGTACACACGACCGCTTTTCTCGACGAGAAAAACGGCATTTTTTCATTTCGCCGAGAAAAACGATCGTCTGTGGGCTTTATGTCGTTTTTCTCGTCGAGAAAAACGGCATAAAAAACGACGAGAAAAATTAGAACATGTTCTAAATTTTCTCGTCGTTTTTTCCAGCATTTTTTTCCGCAGCAGTTTTCCCATAGGGAAACACTGCCGCGGAGCCCACAGACAGTCGTTTTTCTCGTCAAGAGAAAAAATGACGGGAAAAAACGACCGTGTGTAGGGAACCAAGCGGTTCCCTCGTTTTTCCTGTCATTATTCACGGCGGTTTTTTAACCGCCGTGAATAATGATCGTGTGTACGCGGCATAATAGGTAACTGAAGTTCATGTGACAATATATATTTTTTGAAAGAAGAGGGCCTGGAGAATAAAATGGTGGCTTTTGAATTTTTTTTATGTCACACGATATTTGCGCAGCTGTTTATCAAATGCAAATTCTCTCGCAAAAATAAACCTAACCACTTCCCATCTGCCCTATAGCAGTTTTATTGCTAGAGGGCGGCACCTGTGTGCCAGATCACGTATATAGAGTACATAAGTGATCCGACACTCCCAAATAGGATGCGGGCCGCCGACGGCTGACAGCTCGATGTCCATCAGTGCCCGCCAATCAAGGGGAAAATACACAGAACTGCATATCTGGCTATGTAAACAAGGCAGATCGCCGTTCTGAAAGGAGGGAAAGGATGGAATTTGTGTCCCTACAAAGCAGGAAATAAATTTCATCTTCTCCCCTATTAAAATCAACTCCAACTGTACACTAAAACACTGGCTGGGCACACAGTTAACCCTTTGATCACCCCTGATGTTTAACCCCTTCTCAGTCAGTGTCATTAGTACAGTGACAGTGCATATTTTTTAGCACTGATCACTGTATTAGTGTCACTGGTCCCCAAAAAGTGTCAGAATGTCCAACGCAATATGGGAATCCCACTGATCTGACAGTCTGTAAGGTAAACCGGACCTCCATCACTAAAAGGCCTGTGCGAGTGCTTGCTCATGCTCATACACATTGCACTCGTGCTAATATTCATGAGCAAAGGACCAACATAATTCCTGCAATGCCAGTTCATCGCGCACGGAGATGTGCACATGCGCACACCTGTGAGCGAACACGGAGATGTGCGCGAGCGCGGCGTGTGCGCGCACGTGCACACACCAATTAGCACTCGGCGCCCAGTGGCCTATTTAAACTGCTCTGTCACTGTAAACAGTGCTGGATGATCTTCAGCTTCTTCCTGACCTTCCAAGACCTGATCTGCTGTTCCTGTTTGTTCGTGTATGACCCGGCTCGCCTTTGGACTTCGCCTCTGCCTGTTCCTGTACTCTGTTACCTGGTATCCTGACTTTGGCTTGTTTTCTGGACTTGATCTGCCTACTGATTTGATACCCGGCTGCCTGATTGTTGCTGACTGCTGCTCTTCTCCTGGTTCCGCTCCTGTCTATGCTCTGGTGCTAAGCTGCTTCTACTTCCTGCTCCAAGGACCGTGACTGCCAGCTCTACCCACCTACAGAGGGGACACCACCAGCCAGCTACCCGGCACTCGTGCCACTCCTTGCCTTTACACTTTCTGTTCCCACTTTCAGGAGTATAGTCGGGAGGAGCAAGGGAGGCCTCCATCACATTCCAGTCTCCACCAGGTACGTGATACAGTCACTGATCTCCGCCATTACTAGTAAAAAATAATAATTATATATATATATATATGTATGTATATATATATATATATATATATATATATATATACACACACACATACAGTATATATAAATAAATAAATAACTTTTGAAGAAAACAGGGAGAGACCAGTGTAAACAAGGCATTTCCCTGTTCTGCCTTGTGCCAGGACACTGATCTACTGCTCCCTGTCATCGGGAGCAGTGATCAATGTCGTGTCACTGGTAGCCCAACCCCCACACAGTTAGAATCACTCCCTAGGACACACTTAACCCCTTCTTCACCCCCTAGTGGTTAACCCTTTCCCTGCCAGTGTAATTTACACCAGTGCATTTTTATAGCCCCGATTGCTGTATAAATGACAATGGTCCCAAAATAGCGTCAAAAGTGTCCAATGTGTCGGCCATAATGTCGCAGTCACGATAAAAATCGCAGATCCCCGCCATTACTAGTAAAAAAAAAAAAAATATTAATAAAAATGACAAATCTATCCCCTATTTTGTATACGCTATAACTTTTGCGCAAACCAATCAATATACGCTTATTACGATTTTTTTAACCAAAAATATGTAGAAAAATACATATCGGCCTAAACTGAGAAATAATTTTTTTTTTAAATATTTTTGGAGGGATATTTATTATAGCAAAAAGTAAAAAATCTTTTTATTTTTTTTCAAAATGTACGCTCTTTTTTTGTTTATAGCGCAAAAAATTAAAACCGCAGAGGTGATCAAATACCACCAAAAGAAAGCTCTATTTGTGTGAAAAAAATGACTTTTTGGGAGCCACGTCACACTACTACGCAATTGTCAGATAAAGTACCGCAATTGTCAGATAAAGTAACGCAGTGCCGAATCACAAAAAATGGCCCGGTCATTGGGCAGCCAAATCCTCCAGGGCTGAAGTGGTTAAAGAGTAACTCCACTTTTGTTCAGAAAAAAACATTCCCCTCTGGGTGATCTCTGTACATTGCAAGGATTTTAACAAACTTTGTTGCAGATTTCTACCTTTTGTTATTCTGAGCACAGCGAGTTAAATGGGGGTGGTTTCATAATTATCAACCAGCTGCAGCAGCTACAGGGCTCTAATGAGGAAAGCTGCGGGGCCTGCATCCCTTTAGACGGGATTTTCTTTTGGGAGTATCTCACCAAAAATTACATTTTTGTTGCAGGGGATACCGGAAATTTGACTTGTATCTTAGTGTAGACTTCTGGGAAAATCAGTGAGCCAATCACACGAGCAGGAAATTACGTTTCTGGGGACGTTCTGTACACATTCTGTGTACAGAACACCTCCAGGTAGCCATTTTGCATTGCATTTTCAGAAAAATTACAGCGGCTGCAAATTGAAAAGGAAAGGTCATTTTTAATAACATTCAATTACAATATGACGTGTGTCGCAGTTGTATACATCATATTATTTTTTCTTTATTTGCTATTTTTTCCCCACAAAAGTGGAGTTACCTTTTAATTTGTCCAGGGGAGAGGAGAAAGCATTATTCTTACCTGATTCTATGCTTCACCAGCAAACAGCGCTCCCCCATGATCCAGTGGTTGAGTGTTCCTGGTGTCCTAACGTCCAGATCAGGTCTATGGAGCCTGCTCTGGGCGTGATGATGTCAGAAACAGTCCACTGCTTAAGACTGCTAGGATGCAGGAGATGCAGGGACCAGTCTTATACGGATAGAATTGGAAGATCAGGTAAGTAAATCTCCCTTAATTTCTCCCCTAGACAAAAATGAACTATTAACCCTTGCAGTGCTGACACAGCTCCCCTGCAAGGGAAAACTACTAGTATAGCAAGTAGAGGCCTAATGGTGACCTCCAGAGGAAGGGATAGCTGACATCCGTCTTTGTCGAGTGGGTTACAAGGCATGGTGGGTGTGATGCAAGATGGAGTGATGGGCGCCAGACACTTTTTGAATGCAAAAGAGATTTATTGTCTCTTAACAGAACTGTGGGAGAGAGGGTCAGGACACCCTTAAAAGGGTTGTAAAGGAAAAAGTTTTTTCACCTTAATGCATCCTATGCATTAAGGTGAAAAAACATCCGACAATACCGCCACTCCCAGCCCCCCCGTTTTACTTACCTGACCCCTCGAAAGTCCCGCGCTCACCCCCGACATCCTCTTCGCTGCTCAGCCTGGCCGTTGATTCGTTACAGTGGATGGGTTGAAAGCAACGCAGCCATTGGCTTGCGCGGCTGTCAATCACATCCAATGATGCGGCGCGCCGGGGGGGGGGTGGGGCCGAGTGATACAGTGAGCGGCAATAGCTGCTGGCTGTATCACAGGAGTGCGCCCGCAATCACTCACCACCATGCGAACTCGCTCGCATATAGGTGGTGAGTGATTGCAGGGAGGAGCCGAGACAGCCGCCGAGGGACCCCAGAAGACGTGGATCGGGGCCACTCTGTGCAAAACGAGCTGCACAGCGGAGGCAAGTATAACATGTTTGTTATTTTTTTCTTTTTTTTTTTTTTAGTGTTCCTTTAAGTAGATGCAATGATAATTGTCAGACTCCAAGACTTCTATAGGTAGACAGCTAAACAGGTGAAGGCCTCCAGCCGGACACCACTTTTGTATAGGTAGGATCACTGTCTACTATGGTAACAAATCTTGTAACAGTCACTAACGATAGTTGTATTTAACTATTGGTAACACAAAGAGTTCTCCTCGCACTCTACAGTCTCTCACTGTAGGTCTTCACTCACTGAGCTCCCAGTCTCCCCCTTGACTCTCAGACCCAATTGCACACTGGATCCCCGGAGCTCTTCCACTTCCATAATTCAGTATATTCCTCAAGTGTCACCCCCGCTTCCCTGCTGGGTCCCTGGCTTGGCACTCACAAATACTCGTCAAGCGTCACCCCTGCTGACCCGCTAGGTCCCTGGCTTGGCACTCACTAATGCTCCTCAAGCTTCACCTCGGCTGTCCCGCTGAGTCCCTGGCTTGGCACTTGCTGAAGTTTTCTCACTTCTTCACCGTCCTGGGCTGGTGAGAAGACTGCTCTGATACTGGCTCCAGCTTACTCACAGTGGTCTCCGGGAATAAGGTGGATGGACCCTTAGTGGCGACAGCTTCCCCGCTACCTCTGACCATAACTGGTTCCCCATCCGGCTGAACCAACTCGGTTGGACTCAAATCCTGCAGTCCCAACCCTGCACTGCTTCTCCTGCTTCTGGATAGGCCCTCAGACAGAATAGCAGCCAGATGTCCCCGAGATAGGCCTCAGGCAGCCCGGGGCAGCATAACACACATCCACCCAGACAGCCATCCAGGTGGCACAGAACCTTGATCACCTGACTCCACCCAAATAAATAGGCTCTCCCAGCAGGCCAAGGGACTAAAGAAACCAGTTGGCTGAGACACCCCATCCATTCATAACCTGACCTTGCTAAGCCCTTGTCTATCTAATGTCACCAGCATAACGCCACCTAGCGACAGAAGAGAGAAAGTGTAGCAAGTCCAGAACTAGAAAGGAATCAGTGGATCTACTAACAATTAACCAGGGCAACTACCACCTGGCAAGCTAAATTTACCAGCAACCCTGCCAAATACCAGGGTGCTACACTAGTTACATACAGTAATGTAATTTTGTAAACTACCAAAAGAGATATTATAGAAAATATGACAGTGGAACTTTCTTTGTTTTGTATCTATTGTCCACACCTACTAGTCAAACTGGAAGTAGATATACACTACCATTGAATCAATAGAACCAACAGAGCAGGTCCGAAATATGGACCTTTCTCCTAGAATTCTGCAAATCTGTCCTCTCTCCAGTGTTGGTCATTGCAACAAAATACTGGTTAGCTGGCCAGTTAGCAGCTATGCCTGACCTTTTTGCCTTTGGCCATGTGATGGGCACCAGAGGGGAGACAAGTTTTCAGGTCTTCTCATTATTTGGCTAGCATGGCTGCTGGTGGTTTTTGCAGTGTGAACAGCACTTATGAGACTGAGTGCTGCAGTGATTCAATTGGATCTTACATCTAAAACTTTTTTTGAACTTGAGCACCTTTCTGGGTCGACCAGTTACCACCAAGGAAGGTTTCAAGTCGCATGCAAAGTAACAGCACATTACACTTTTTTTTTTTTTTTTATAAACTGCCATGAAAAAAACTGAACTCCATCTCTACCGAAATCACCCAGACTTAAATATTATGGGAAGAGAAACGCTCCTGAGACTCAAAGCGGCTATTGTTACTGAGCTCTGCTGCCAAGCTGCCCAGAGCAAAAGGGGCTTGTTAGAAAGAGCTACTGAATAAAGGCCCTCTCAGAGGGTAAGTGAACCATGCTAAATGACTTAAACTAACAATAATGACATTGCACCCACTCTTACTCTCAGGGCAGCCTTCTGTCTGTTCATCACAAATTCATAGCAAGGGCCCTCGGGCTCCTTTGTCTGGTCTTGCTGTTCAGAAGTTCTACTTTCATTCTGTTTTGTTGTTTCCAGTTCGGTGGCTCTTTTTTTTTTTTTAAAGGAGCAAAAATAATGCTTAAAGTACAGATCAAGTAGCGCCTTTTAACCACGACCTAACTCCCTAGAGCTGTGTTTAATGCTACTGTATAGTCACATGACTCACTGGTCCACATTCTCAGCTGCCCTGTCATGACGAGGGGATTCAGAAGGGCTGGCAGGAGATGTCCATAATTAATGTGCCCGGTGTCCCGTAATAAATGCAGGGTTGATTTTTCACTTGGATTCTGGGAACTAACCGAGCGGTCGCATAACAACCTTGCAAAGTAAATTTTTATTTGGAATGTTATATAACTGGAAAAAAAAAATTGGCAATACAAGCTAGCAACAAACAAGGACAACAAGACAAGGCGAGATGACAGAGATAAGATTCCCAGGGCAGGTGTATTCATTACAGACAAGCAAGGCCTGTTTTCACTAAAAGGATACTCATCAAAGGGGCAATACATAGCCTGCCCTTTGAAAAATGCTAGTTCCCTGGCTATCTTTCTGATCTCCCCTTTTGACTATTTATAGACCCTATACTATGAGTATATTCATAGTCTGTTTTTTTTTGTGAGTGAAAATACAGTTTTAACCACTTCAATACCATGCACTTATACAGCTTCCTGCCCAAGCCAATTTTGAGCTTTCAGCGCTGTCCCAATTTGAATGACAATTGCGCGGTCATGCTACACTGTACCCAAACAAATTTTTTATCATTTTGTTCCCACAAATAGAGCTTTCTTTCGGTGGTATTTGATCGCCTCTGCGATTTTTATTTTTTGCACAATAAATAAAAAAAAGCGAAAATTTTGAAAAAAACTATGTTTTTCTTTGTTTCTGTTAATTTTTTTTGTAAATAAGTACCTTTTCTACTTCAATGACGGGCACTGATAAGGCGGCACTGAAGGGCACTGATAAGGCGACACTGATGGGCACCGATGAAGTGGCACCAATGAGGTGGCACTGATGAGGTGGCACTGATGATGGGCACTGATAGGCGGCACTGATGGGCACTGATATGTGGCACTGGTATGCGGCACTGATTGGCACTCATAGGCGGCACTGATTGGCACTCATAGGCGGCACTGATTGGCACTTATAGGCGGCACTGATGGGCACTTATAGGCGGCACTGATAGGTGGCACGGACGGGCACTGATAGGTGGGCACTTATGGGCACGGATGGGCACTGATAGGTGGCGCTGATGGACACTAGTAGGTGGTACTGATGGACACTGATGCCCAGCAATGCCAGCCACCACACATTGTGGTTGTGCCATCATAGTGCCAGTCAGTGCCCATTTGTGGGCACTGATTGGCATTTTTTTATTTTTATTTTTTATTCTACTACATGTGGATGGCCATGGGGGCCATCCACATGCTTGGGGCTTCCCTGTGGTCCTGGGGGGCTTCCCTGGTGGTCCAGTGTGGGTATCTGAGGGGGGGCTGCGCTGATAAACAATCAGCGCGAACCCCCCCTGTCAGGAGAGCCGCCGATCGGCTCTCCTCTACTCGCGTCTGTCAGACGCAAGTGAGGAAGAGCCGATCAACGGGTCATCCTGTTTACATCGTGATCAGCCGTGATTGGACACGGCTGATCACGTGGTAAAAAGCCTCCGCCGGAGGCTTTTTACCGAGATCAGTGTAGCGGTGGGTCAGATTGACCCACCGCTCCACCGATCGCCGCGATGCGCGCCCCCCCGGGCGCGCGGCGACTGTTATCCTGCAGGACGTCATATGATGTCCAGTGTGGATAACTGAACCACTTCCCGGACGTCAATCTCCTATCGACTGGGCGGGAAGTGGTTAATGACTCATGCCTCGTACACACAACCGGTTTTTCAGACCGAAAACTGCTATGAGAGCTTTTGGCCGGGAATTCCGGGCGGGAAAACCGGCGGGAAAACCGTTCGTGTGTATGCTTTTCCAAATGGGAAAAAACGTGCATGCTTGGAAACAAATATCGACGCATGCTCAGAAGCATAGAACTTCATTTTCTCGGCTCGTTGTAGTCTTTTACGTCACTGCGTTCTTGGCAGTCAAAAGTTCACCGGACTTTTGTGCGACTGTGTGTATGCAAGACAGGCTTGACAGGAATTCTGTCGGGAAAACCGTAGTTTTTTGATCCGACGGACTAGTGTGTACTAGGCATCACACTCCAGTGCTCTGTGCGGGCATAGCTGAGTAGCAGACACACCCCTCAGCACAGGTTTCCTCGCACAATCTTGTTTTGCAGAGGACAAAAGGGATTACTAATCAGGCCTGTTGCTAGTGCCGATTACTGAAAACAATGGGTCTTGAGCTGGCCATACACTGTAAGATTTCTCTCATCCAACCCTGGGGGCTGAACCAGAGAGACCTATTTATTTCCTCATCCCTTCTAAAACCACATGGATAGAGGAATCTCCCCTGCCGGCTACTGTACTTTGACAGTTCAGACCCACAGTTGTCGAATACCCAAACAATGGCTACATATGATTGGGATGCAACCAATGTTCGGCAAATTTTGCACCCAGCCCCTTCAATTTTCAGTTTGAAGGATGTCGGGCAGGAGGATGCCGGCAGGGCCACCCAAGGTTCCAATTTTGTCCAGTTCATCAGTAATTTGCCAAAATTTGCTCCTTATATGGCAAGCTTAAAAGCTAACTCCAACTTTAAGACTTATTTAGGGTGTAACATGCAACATTGTGCCAAGTGGAATTCCCAAAACGGCACCCCACCAGCATGCAGGAATTCTTTTCCCCCCGCAGAAGCTGTCAGATTCGAAATGGGCCCACACAGCTGCTTCATCTATACAGAGATCTGTGACTACACATCCCATATGCCACCGCACCAGATTGACTTGTAGTGCTCAGTAGGACCCAAGTGTGATAATCACTGCTCTCGTAGTCCATTGACACTTCCTACAGCTATGTAACTGAAAGTCTGTACCTCAGTACAGACAGAAATCTAGAGCAAGAGTCTGTAGGAGCCTGGCATTGCACCTGCAATCCACTGATTGCAGTTGCACTGCTTTGCAAGCTCATTTGTAAAAAAAATTATAAATGCACATTTTTTTGCTGCAAATATGGTGCATTTTTTATATTTTTTTGCAAAAGGTGGACTTAAAGCGGTAGTATACCATCACAAAATAATAAAATAAAATCAGGCCCCCTGCACATTATGACAGACTTATCCGCACACAGAGCCCTCCAGTGCAGTGCTGTCATGGCTCCCTGGCGCTTCCACCTTCACTCGATCTTCCTCCCGGGTACACAGCCTCCAGCTTTATGAATGGGTATGCTATCCCTTCAGAGTGCATGCACCGGTGATGTCACCGGCTCCATCCTGTGTGAATATCTCCTAAACAGTGCAAATTTAGGATATATTCACCGTACCTACAGGTAAGCTTTAGTACAGGCTTACCTGTAGGTACAAGTTAAAAAGTGGACTTTACTTCCACGTTAACCGTTAACTCTGCTGACTGTTGGACTCAGGGCCGCTGATAGTGGGGGAACCACCAGTCCTCCTGTAGAGGGCCCAGGCACACAGGGGGGCCCAAACAGCAGGGGGAATTGTGGCGGTTGGGAGGAGGGACAATTACAGAAGGTGCCCTGTGTGGTTCTCTGCAGCAGCTGAAAGTCCGCTTCTCGCTTTCCCACCGGCTTTCAGCTCCTGCAGGGAGAGGCATCATTCATATAATTGCTCTCCCCGCACTGAACTCCCCCCTGTTCTGCTTGCTTCTGATTACCCCTCCCCGTGTGTCCCCTGGCACTGTGCTGCCCTCCACCTACTGTGGCTCATCGACTTCCCTATCCTGTAAAAATATTTAAAGTAGACAAAACTAATTTTTAAACATTGTAATAAATAATTTTTAGAACTTAAAAAACTAAAATAATTTAAAAAATGTAAAAAAAAAAAAGTAAAATGTAAAAAAACTATTAAAAAAGAGCTAATTCACACAGGTTCTCTATTATGTTTGTGTAGCCAGGTAGGCTTTATGGGGTCCTGTGATTTCTAACAGCAGCCCTGGTTGGACTACATGGTAAGACCTTGCACATACGTATGCTGTAACATCAAAGTGGAGGTAAGACTATAAAAATGGAGCTTGGTATTGCAATGTCTGCATATGTACAGTATCTATGTGGCTTTAAATACTTTCTGAGTCACTAAACCAAAATACGTATGCAGTAGGAGTGAAGTCAGATCTCCTGATCTGTGTATTTGCGCCAGGTCAGTGACTCAGGCAATACTGAAGCCATTGGATTAGGATGACAGACAGGTAGCTGGAAGTTTTTTGGAAAAACAGACAGTATAAAGGTATTCCTCACATGAAAGGTTTCCATTAAAGAAAAGCTCAAGGCAACAGTTAAAGCACAACCAGAGCCAATTTTTAGTTTTGGATAGAGTGGGAATAGTTGTATCCTCTATCAGGTATTAACTGTAGTCAGTGTGCCGTTGAGGAGATTTTTTTTCTCAAGTTTTAAATGCAGATTTCCTCTCACAGAGCCCTGGTTCACATTGCAGCAATTTGGAATGCAATTTGACATGTCACGGCATGTGTATATATCATAGGGCTGCCTTTGCAGCTTAGGGGGAGCAGCCGGGGTTCAGTAAAAACTGGGCATAACCAACTGCAAGCGTAAACTAAGGCTGGCCATACATTAATCTTTTTTTTTTTCCGTTCAATCAGTGTGTGTTAAAGAAAACAATTGACTTGGTTCCCCCCTTCACACACTTGATGTGGATGGGGGAATCACTCACGCTGAGCTATTGTATTTTGACAGTGGGGAGGCTTCCTCACTGTCAGAATACACTGAATGCTGCTGCTGGCTGGTTGTACAGCAGTCGATCAGTAGATCAACTTTTGTACAACCAGCCTGCCCATACATGGATCATAATTTGGATGGTCTCTGCTGAACCCTCTGAATTTTGATCCATGTATGGCCTGCTTAAGCCTTAGGGCACATGTAGACTTGCGATTGTGGGAAGTAAAAACACATGGACAAACTGAGTTTTTAATGCCCCCAACCATTCTACCATAAGCTGCAAAGGCAGCAGATGGAGATGTACACAAGCCAAGGCCCCAATGCTGTAGTTCGCAGCCAGAGGCGTATCTAGTCAAAATGGCGCCTATGGCAAGCACTGAAACTGCGCCCCTGTCAAAACATTTGAAACCCATCTTTCAGATAACCTTAACACTGATGCATTAATGGCTGACCAGTGGCAGTACATTAATCCCCCCATGTTGCATATTACAGTAATTATAAATAGGTAGCATACTAGCATTGGTAATGTTCCCCACAGCCTCCTCCCCTCACCCAATCGGATCTAGACAGTTCATTATTAAGTCAGTCAGATGGCCGCATCCTGCATGGCATTTGGCAATGGCGATGAATCATTCATTATAACACTCAGCTTAGCTTATACACACTTTTTGCTGAACTTGCTGGATCCTCCTCGGTGGCTCCTCTTGGTTGCAGCTTAGGCACTGGTGGCAGGTCTCCAAGCTCCTCCCATCCCACCTCCGGCCGTGAGTGACGTCACGCTGCCGGGCAGGACTACTAAGCGCCTTAGGGAGAGTGAAGTGACAGCGCTGACAGGGATGGCTGGTGCTTGTGGCGGGTGCAGGAGCGCACTGGGCAAATTGTTACAGTAAGGAAGAGAGACTCAGACCACTACAGTAAAGCTAGCGGCAGCTAGTGTGTACTGTGGGAAGCATTGCCGGGACTTCCCCTGCACCCCCCTCCATCCAGCAAATTGTACCGCCCAGCCCAGGGTATACGCCCCTTCCTTGTACCGGCTCGATCCTGCTTATAGACAGTACAGCAGTGCGGTGCTCAAAGTAATGGCTGTGCGGCTTGCGCAGCCATTACTTTGACACAGGCTGGCTGTCTGATACAGAAACCGGCCCACTGAGCCGTCGGCCCACCGGCATACTTACGGCAGTCCCGATGGCCAGTACATCCCTGCTGCCCAGCCACTCATGAGCGCCCCTTCGTATGGCGCCCATGCCATATGTGCCATACCTTGGATATGCCACTGTTCGCAGCTGCAGCAAAGTAATAAACCCCCTGTTGCATTTGGCAAGAAGCACCGCCCACCGAAAGCATTAGCTCCCAACTGTCCCTGATTTGGAGGCACTGTCCCTGATTCAGAACAAAGTCCCTCTTTCCTCCTCATTTGTCCCGCATTTTGGTCTGATCTTTAAAGTTGTATATAAAATGCACTTTTTATCTTTCAAAAAGTGTTTCCCAGTGCTAAACCTTTCATCAAATTTCTAAATTGCTGCATTTGTAAATTCAAAAGCCAATATAAAGGCAGTGGTAAAAAAAGCACTTGTGGGTTTAACCAATAATTTTTTTTTGTATAATTCCCTTTGAAGGGAGGCATGGCAAGGAGTGTGTCTTATGCCTACATACTTTTGCTAATAGCTGTCCCTCATTCCCATCTCAGAGAGTTGGGAGGTATTCAAAAGTGATCCATTCAAGTGAATAAGAGGAGAAGTACATGTGCTGGAGTATGTTACACCCTAAATATGGGTGTAACGTGTAACATGCTCCAGAAGGTGAACGTATCCTTTAACCGCTTGCCGACCAGCTGCCGCAGTTGTACTGCGGCAGTTTGGCTTGGCTGCACGAATCAGCATCATTCTACATCGGGCACGTGCCCATTCGCTAGCGGGGGAACCAACCAGCGGGTCTGGTGGACTCAATGTCCACCGGGCACTCGCTATCGCTCCGGAGAGAGGCAGAACGGGGATCTGCCACTGCAAACAAACAGATCCTCGTTCTGTCAGGGGAGTAGAGTGAGATTGTCTGTTCCTAGTGATTAGAAACAGTGATCTCTCTCCTCCTTCAGTCAGCCCAGCCCCCATACAGTTAGAAACACCTCCCAGGGAACACATTTAACCCCTTGATCGTGCCAGTGTCATTTATACAGTAATCAGTGCATTTTAATAGCACTGATCACTGTATAAATGTCACTGGTCCCAAAAAAGTGTCAAAAGTGTGCGATCTGTCCGCCACAATGTCACAGTCCCGCTAAAAATCACAGATCACCGCCATTACTAGAAAAAAAAAATAATAATAAAAATGCCATAAATCCATCCCCTATTTTGTAGATGCAGAATTTATTTTTATTTTTTTTCGTGGGGGGTTTTTATTATAGCAAAAAGTAAAAAATATTTTTTTTTTTCAAAATTGTCGCTCTTTTTTTGTTTATAGCGCAAAAAAATGAAAACCGCAGAGGTGATCAAATATCACCAAAAGAAAGCTCTATTTGTTTGAAAAAAATGACATCAATTTAGTTTGGGTACAACGTTGCACGACCGCACAATTGTCAGTTAAAACGATGCAGTGCCGCATCACAAAAAATGGCCTGGTCAAGAAGTGGGTAAATCCTTCCCGTGCTGAAGTGGTTAAACAAGCTTGGGCTATACAAAAGGTCTATTCTCAGAAAAATATGTTAAATAAATAAAAAAATAATAATAATAAAAAAAGGCAGATTTGATAGACCACAAGGTCTTTTCCTGCTGTCAGTCATTTATGTTAAAGCTGAGCTCCGGTTAGTTATAAAAAAATTAAGATTCAGCAGCTACAAATACTGTAGCTGCTGACTTTTAAAATACAGACACCTGTCCAGGGATCCAGCACTATCTTCACCCAGGCTGGTTCTTTGCTGGTCTTTGGGTCTCAGGTACTTGCTTGTAAGAAGCTGGCCGTGGCTTCCTGGTGTTTCACAGCCAGCTTCCCACTGTCGCTACCCAAGACACGCTGCAGTTTCTTAATGGTCCCTGCTTTCTGCTCTATTCAGCCCTCTCTCACAGGTGGACTAACCCTTTCAGGACCAAAGTACCCATAGTCAGGTTTGTTGACTCTTTCACACCCAAAATCTCTCATAGCAAATTCCAGGGCCCATATAAGGACTTACGAATGCCCCATCACTGAATCACTCTGAAACCTCTCACCCTGCACGAGTAGGAATCCCTGAGTTCTCCACACTGCTTCTTGTCATCCCCCTAAGGCTCGGTTCACATAGGTGCAATGCGGGAACGCTGCAAATCCACTGCGGGTTCCTGCATCGCACCTGACTCGCAAGGCAGTTCACACTGCGTTATGCGAACTGCTGGGAGTGTCAATACAGATTTAACGTCACCCCCAGATCGGTTCGCATATTGCAGTGCGAACTCTCAGTTCAGACATGAACACCTATGCGATTCGATTCTGGTGCGGACTTAATTCTGTCATAGGGTTCCCCTTAACCACTTCAATACACTGTATTATATACTCTGCACTGCACTGTATACTCTGCACCACGTTATATACACCACACTGACTGCACTATATATTCTGCACTGTATTATATATACTACACTGACTGCACTATATACTCTGCACTGTATTATATATACTACACTGACTGTACTATTGTCAGGGTCACCTGTGGCCAGGTGACAGATGCACACCGTAGGGGGACAGGAGTGCACCGCGAGGTAGTGAACCCTATGGCTGGCTTCTGCGGATAGGAAACTGGGTGGTTGTGGAAAGCGGGACCAGAGGAGCACAACCGGGATCCAAACGGAAGCTAGAGCCAAGATTCCCCAGGGCGCGGAGTCTAAGACCCAGCTGGTCTTCTCCAGGGCCTCTAGTGGTGAGGATGTTAGCTGCAGGCTGGGACCAGGTCGCGGCCCCTGGAGTTTCCTAGCTCACGCCCCGTAGGATAAGGGGAAAAGAGGGGAAGCAGCAGCACACGATAAGAGAGAACCGAATAACAAGCTGAAGGTCAGGGGCCACAAGCAGACAAGGATAACGAAGAACGAGCCGAAGGTCAAGGGTCACGAGCAGACAGGGATAGTCGGGGACAAGCCAATAACGTAACAGAGAGACAGACGTAGCACACGGCAGGCAGGAACCCAAACACACAATGCCTAACAAACACGTTGATCAGCAAAGCAGGCTTGCAGTGCACAGGTTAATATAGTGTTCTGTGATAGGGCCTGGGGTGGAGTCTGGCTGGGAGGAGATTATAAAGGAAGCCAGGTGAAAGGGCTCAGGCCTCTAAGATGAACACATGGGAAGGAAGGTAAGCTGACAGACAAACACTACTGCATATCCATGACAGTACCCTCCCTCTTATGGGCCCTCCCCCGCCTGGACCCAGGCTTAAAGGGAAATCTCTGATGAAACCTTCTCAACAGATGAGGTGCAGCGACATCAGATGCAGCGATCCAAGACGCCTCCTCAGGACCAAAACCTCTCCAATGCACAAGGTACTGAAGAATGCCTCTGCAGAGCCGAGAATCCAGAACTTGTCTAACCTCGTACTTAAGATTATCCTCAGAGACCGAAAATGAGGTAGGGAGATGACAAGAAGATCTATTGAGGACCAAAGGCTCTCTAGGAATAAGCAAGGGCATGAGAGGATCAACAGGAATCTGAGGAGGGTCCCCTAGACCCTTAAAGGGGAACTGGTCATCTTGCACAGGACCATCAGACTGGGCAGATGTCAGTGGAACCCTGAAGTCAGGTTGGTTAGAAGGTGACATGTCACCGGAGTCAAGCTGAATAGCTGAAGGACAAGCAGAATGTCCCGAACAAGAAAAAGTAGGAGGCTCACTGGGCATGGGCTGGACTGGCATAACTAGTACAGAGGCAGAGTGAATAGCTGAGTCAGGTGTAGCGACTACCTGAATCGCATCGCAAGACGTAGCGACTGCAGGACTTGTAGACAAGCTAGCCTGGCTGTGCGTCCAAGTGTGGTTAGGGACAGAGAAATGTAAATGGTTATGCAACCTGGAATGAATGACCGGCTCAGATTCACAGGGGGCAACCTTGGGTAGGCAGGACGAGGAACAGGAGGGACCCCAAGCCAGGATCTGTCCAGTAGTCCAGTCCACATGAGGAGAATGGAGCTGTAACCATGGGAGACCCAAAATTATAGGCGTTGAGGCCTTGGGTAAGATAAGGAAGGATATCCACTCCTGGTGGAGTGTCCCTACCGACATCTTAACAGGGAGGGTCTGGAAGCGGATAGGTCCCCCTGGGAGAACAGTACCATCAATCGCCAAGACCACCAATGGCGTGGTGAGGGGCAAAAGAGTAAGTCTCATGGACGATGCGATTTCCCAGTCCATGAAATTACCAGCGGCTCCGGAATCCAGATATGCTGAGACCGAATGAGAAGAAGCACCAACATGAAGGAGCACAGAAAGCAGAAGACGAGAAGGGGAAGGTGATATTTCTGGGTCCAATACTCCACTTTCCAGATGAAGTGGACCCAAACGTTTTTCTGGACAAAGAGAGCAAGTGTCACGAAAATGACCTTTGCCCCCACAGTAAAGACACAGACCAAGAGTTCTGCACCTAGCACGTTCCTCGGGGGATAGCCTGGTCCGACCCAGCTGCATGGGTTCCTCAGCTGGTAGGAGATGCTCTACGGGTCGAAGAGAGGGGAGCTCAGGCTGACTAAGAACCAAGGAGTGCTGGCGTTGCTTTTCTAAGGTCCTCTCCTGAAAGCGAATATCGATCTGGTTACACAAGGAGATAACGCCGACCAGATCAGTGGGGATGGTTCTTCCTGCTAATTCATCCTTCACTCTATCAGACAGGCCATGCAAAAAGGTTGCGACTAAGGCCTCATTGTTCCAGCTCAACTCAGCCGACAGTATGCGGAAATGAAGGGCATACTGTCCCACTGAAGCAGACTCTTGGCGGAGACGTAGAAGGGCGCTGGCCGCTGAAGAGACACGAGCCGGTTCTTCAAAGATATTCCTAAAAAGTTTCAAGAAGCCAGACAGGCTAGAAACCACTGGATCATTCAGTTCCCACAGAGGGGCTGCCCAGGCTAAAGCTTCACCGGAGAGGAGGGAAATTATATAGGCTACCTTAGCCCGATCAGACAGGAAGTTTTGGGGCTGGAGCTCAAAATGAATCGTGCATTGGCTAAGGAACCCCCTGCAAGCCTTGGAGTCCCCAGAGAAACGGGACGGAGCTGGCAGTTGTAGCGAGTGTGTGGCTGCGACTGGTGCAATAGGTGCAGCCGCTGATTGTATTTGAGGTTGCGGATTCAGGGTTCCCAAGGAGGCCTGAAGCTGCTCGAAGCGAGAAGCCAGATCCTGGAGGAATCGCATCACCTGAGTCTGATTCGATTCCTGGGTTTCAAGTCTGCAAACTATGCCCTGCAATGGATCATCCACGGGTAACGGGATGTCAGCCGGGTTCATGGCTGATCAAACTGTCAGGGTCACCTGTGGCCAGGTGACAGATGCACACCGTAGGGGGACAGGAGTGCACCGCGAGGTAGTGAACCCTATGGCTGGCTTCTGCGGATAGGAAACTGGGTGGTTGTGGAAAGCAGGACCAGAGGAGCACAACCGGGATCCAAACGGAAGCTAGAGCCAAGATTCCCCAGGGCGCGGAGTCTAAGACCCAGCTGGTCTTCTCCAGGGCCTCTAGTGGTGAGGATGTTAGCTGCAGGCTGGGACCAGGTCGCGGCCCCTGGAGTTTCCTAGCTCACGCCCCGTAGGATAAGGGGAAAAGAGGGGAAGCAGCAGCACACGATAAGAGAGAACCGAATAACAAGCTGAAGGTCAGGGGCCACAAGCAGACAAGGATAACGAAGAACGAGCCGAAGGTCAAGGGTCACGAGCAGACAGGGATAGTCGGGGACAAGCCAATAACGTAACAGAGAGACAGACGTAGCACACGGCAGGCAGGAACCCAAACACACAATGCCTAACAAACACGTTGATCAGCAAAGCAGGCTTGCAGTGCACAGGTTAATATAGTGTTCTGTGATAGGGCCTGGGGTGGAGTCTGGCTGGGAGGAGATTATAAAGGAAGCCAGGTGAAAGGGCTCAGGCCTCTAAGATGAACACATGGGAAGGAAGGTAAGCTGACAGACAAACACTACTGCATATCCATGACAACTATATACTCTGCACTGTATTATATATACTACACTGACTGCATTATATACTCTGCACTGTAATATATACACTACACTGACTGCATTATATACTCTACACTGTATTATATACACTACACTGACTGCACTATATACTCTGTACTGTATTATATATACACTATACTGACTGCATGCTCAATCCACTAACTAACCTGCCTAATCTCTCCTAATTCATACTATACATGGCCACCATGTAAGCAGCCTTATATAGTGTGGGGCGTATGATTGGCCAAAGGCACCCTACAAACAAACAGCTGATGTTCGAGTCGAACTTACGTTCAACTTGAACATCTAGCCCATTACTACTTGCTATCTGGGTGTATCTTAGACTGATCCCCTGCTGAGTTGGATCAGAACAATATGGATGTCAAATTTGTGACATCCGTGTCCATTATAATTTTCCTCCATTGAAAAATTGGACCCATGTAAACCCAATCGGTGGGTGGATAAAAGTTGACTTGCATCCAGCTATATCTAACCACCTATGGTAAAGTCAGTAAAAGTGGACCCAAAAGCAAACCTTTTCTAAGTGGACTTGCGTCTGTCTACATCCTCCCAATTTCAGGTCTGTCAGACCAAACAGGAAAAGTCTGAGTTTGGGTCACTTTTTACTATACCCTACCAGAGGTGAATTCACCTATATCCCACCGGAGGTGGCTAAAGATTGATCCCATAGAGATGTATTGCTGCCCATTTTAAAATCACAGGTCAAGCAACAGACAGGTGGACTGCCTATGTGAAAGGGGCTTTAGCAGACAGCCTGAAAAAAGGCATGGCTTGTAAGAACTTGCACAACGCTTGGGGTTCTGCTGGCAGCCAATCACTGTGGTAGTATCTAGACTGTGTATTGCTCCTGCTCTTCATTCCAGCACCCTGGTTTTGGAGGTGGCATTCTCCTCGTCTGTCTGTTTACCTGCAAGGTGATTGATGTGGCCAGTCTCTGGGTGGAGACCAAACGTAATTTAAGCCAGCCAAGTCTGCAGTCTCATGCTTGTGATATTGAGTTTTTTACACGGGCACTAAGCTCCCTGTTTGTCTGTCCTCCTCTGCTAGGTTGGATTCCCTTGTTGACAATCTTGGATCAGATATTGACTGCTCTCTAACATCTGCCTGCCTTTCGACTATGGATTTGACCTGCACTATTCTGAAACTTTCCTGCCTTGCACCTGGACTGTCATTGAACCACTCTGCCTGTCTACTAACCACAAGTACCGGTTTGATTTGCTCAGTTTGCACCTGCCCCAGTGTGGTGGCCAGGCACTATAGCATTGTGTATAAGTCTTGGGAGCAACCGAGTAACGGAAAGGCCTGCTTGCCTTTTGGGAAAGGGAGCTGCTATAGGAGAAAAACACAGAAGCTAGCTATAGTGTCTGACCACCTGTGTTAAAAAATTGAACAAGGGATGCCCCTGGGATAGTGTGGATTGGAATAAATTATGGATTGCCACCAAGTATATATAGAAAAATATAAAGAATTTTATTTGTACATATTTGACACATAAATCAAAATTGTTTAAAAACAACGAGAGAAAAGACATACACAATCATTGAAACCAATTTGCATGAGGGCACCTACAAGTCATATAACTAGTGGTCACAAAACCGACATGTTTCGGATACTAGAGCTATATCTGTGATAGCTTCCATTATTTCCTTCTTCAAGGTTCATACAATGGTTAAAAAGCAGATTGGTCTCTATAGAAGAGAGAAAAACAACATCATGTATAATGGTTATCTAGTACAATATCAAGCATTAGCATAATTCCAATATTTTGAATTTCTCCCATATGTGGGCAGCTAGAGGATAAATAGTGCTGCAGAGAGAGAAAAAAAAAAGAGAGGGGAAAACAAAGAAAAGATAAGAGAAAAATGTATATGAGGGTTCATTGGAGATGCATAAATGCACATATACAGTGCATGATTATATATTTATAGGATACATTACATTTATGTCAAATTTATCCATAGTGTTGCATACATACATCTCAAATGGCTCTGTTACCACGGTTGCTGTGTTATTATGGTCACCCTGTTATATATCCCTGTTTCTGTTACCACGGTTGCTGTGTTATTATGGTCGCTGCATTTTTTCTATGCGACCACTAAACTTGCACTATATCCACTTGGGTTCTACATCATCGGGACAATCCCTCCAAGCGGCTGATGTTTGCGTTACCATTTGAGATGTATGTATGCAACACTATGGATAAATTTGATATAAATGTAATGTATCCTATAAATATATAATCATGCACTGTATATGTGCATTTATGCATCTCCAATGAACCCTCATATACATTTTTCTCTTATCTTTTCTTTGTTTTCCCCTCTCTTTTTTTTTTCTCTCTCTGCAGCACTATTTATCCTCTAGCTGCCCACATATGGGGGAAATTCAAAATATTGGAATTATGCTAATGCTTGATATTGTACTAGATAACCATTAAACATGATGTTGTTTTTCTCTCTTCTATAGAGACCAATCTGCTTTTTAACCATTGTATGAACCTTGAAGAAGGAAATAATGGAAGCTATCACAGATATAGCTCTAGTATCCGAAACATGTCGGTTTTGTCACCACTAGTTATATGACTTGTAGGTGCCCTCATGCAAATTGGTTTCAATGATTGTGTATGTTTTTTCTCTCGTTGTTTTTAAACAATTTTGATTTATATGTCAAATATGTACAAATAAAATTCTTTATATTTTTCTATATATACTTGGTGGCAATCCATAATTTATTCCAATCCACACTATCCCAGGGGCATCCCTTGTTCAATTTTTCAAAATTTACCGGGATGTGATTGGAAAGAATGGTAATTTGCCCTATATTTGCTGGTTAATAGCTTCATCTTTCCAAATTAATATGACCACCTGTGTTAGGGGTAAGCGTGACAGCTTGTCAGGGCAGAGCTTAGCCCTTCCTTCTCTGTGCTGGCAGCTCAGCTGTCAGCTAATTGCGAGCTCCCATCTCTCCACAGTGATCCACCTGTTGATGAACCTGCTCGTCAGCTCTGCCTACTTAAGGACTTCCAGTTCATTTGCTCTTTGCCTTCGGCTGTGTTAACATCACAAGAGACTTTCTCCTGCGTTCCAGTTGAAGACCTGCTTGTCTGACGTTCCCTCTGGCTACAGATCCTGCTTGCTGTACTACTACCTTTATCGCTGCCTCTTGGACATTGGCTTGGCCGACTACCCGATCCGGTTACTGAACTCTGGCTATGTTTTGATTATGCTTATTCTGTTTACCTTTTTATTTTTATTATTAAACAAGTGTGATTTAACTGTACTTCTGTCTCGGCCTGATTCATGGTTTCTGACACAGCTGGGTTGTATATGTGCTGTAATCCAGTGATAAACAAGCATTAATGTTTTACTCCTACATACTACAATACATACCCCCAAGAAGTTGAGACCCTGAGTAAAATCTACATAAAAACAAAATGCAATGATTTGGAAATCTCATGATTTGCTCTGTCCCAACTTTGTAGAGACATATTGCTGCCATCATTTTTAAAGTTACCATTTTTTTTTTTTAAATGGTACATTTTCTCAGTTTAAACATACGCTATGTTTTCTATTGTCTATTGTGAATAAAAAGTGGGTTTATGAGATTTGCAAATAATTGCAAACTTTTTTGGAATTGGGTTTACCCTATTATTATATAAGTAAGTTATTTTTTTCTTATATTTTCTTGGATTTGTGATTTGCTTTTAAGAAGGTTAAAACTGTACTTTAGAGTATTTTATTGAAGGGCATTTTGGTTGCTTTTGGCCCACCTCACCATAATCTAACACGTTATACTATCTGTGATTCAACAGTATTTAGCAAAGTGAAGAGCAGTCTTTCTGGATCTGCATCCCTTTGGTGATGGAAGGAGAGAAGCAGCCGCCCCTCTCTCAGGAATGCAGTCCTGCGGTTTCACATCACAAAAATCTCCATTATTAGGTCAAGGGAGAAAAGAGAAGCCAAGAGGGACTTTGTGGTTAAAATTGATGCTAACAGAGTAAGACAAGTCATTTTTTCACCTTAACCCAGAGTCCTGAGGGAGCAACGCTGCTCAGAAGCCAAAGCTTTTTTTCTGCTTGCAAGAAAAGAAACAGCCATAAAATTGTAAAGAAGTGGCGAGGGGGCTCAATGATGGCTACTTCCTCTTAGAACAACATTTCTAGTTGTCTAAATTTACACGTCAAGGCATGAAGAAAAGGATCTGGCCAAGTCATGGTGGGCGGAACAATGTCGCTGAGACAGTCTGCCAGCTACTGAGGGTTAGAAGGTGTCATAAAATAACGTGAGGGGCAATAGTTCATCATTAAACAGTAAGCAGAATGCTATAAACATCCTGAACTGTGTATGATGTCATATTCAAGCACAGCTAAATGTTTTTATGTAAATATAACAAACGTCAGAAGCGTCTTACCTGGGTTAAAGAAAAATAGACCTGGTTTGTTGCTCAGTGGTCCAAAGTCCTCTTTTCTGATGAAAGCAAATTTTGCATCTCATTTGGAAACCAAGGAGCCGGAGTATGGAGGAAGAATGGAGAGGCACACACTGCAAGATGCTTGAAGTCCAGTGTGAAGTTTCCACAGTCTGTGTTGATTTGGGGAGCCGTGTCATCTGCTGGTGTTGGTCCACTGTGCTTCATTAAGTCCAGGGTCACCGCAGCCGTCTACAAGGAGATTTTGGAGCACTTCATGTAATGAGTCTATCTCATATATTAGTTTCACCTTTTAAGTTGCATTAGTGAAATAAAAATGAACTTTTGCACGATATTCAAATTTTTGGAGTTTCACCTGTATATTAGTGTTCTGCTTGTTTTTAGCTTTTAGTTTTTTGTTTTTAGTTCTGGACATCATTTTGAACAAGTATGTAATTGGGTCTAAAAGAACTAAAACTTAGTAAACAAATTCAAAACATATCCAAATGCTACACTGTGGCAAAGTGCATAGCGGGAGGTGTATAGTGCATCCAATCAAGCACAAGTGTTGGTGACAGTGGTGGCCGATCCATTAGGGATGCCCAGGTGCCACCCCCTCTGTCACGCCAACCCCCTCTGCGTAGAATGGCCACTGTAGCCACCCCCTATTCAGGTGTCCAGCCCCTTTTCGGATGCCGAGAGCCAGAATTACAGCGGTGGGGGTGTTTTTTTTTTAAGCACTTGATTAGAGTTTCTAATAGGCTTAAAAAAAGTGGACTCGGAGTGCAGAGCATTGCGCTCAGAGCCCACCCAGGAGTGCTAGAAAAGCAAATTAATATTCGCTTTTCTAACACTGAACCGCCTCTGAGCCAATCAGGAGGCCCGGGTCTAATACCCGTCACCTTATTGGCTGAAGGGACAGGAGCTCCCATTGGATGCCTAGCAGGAAGGAGAAGACAAATGGAGGACACAGGAGCCGCCGCCTGTCCCGCTGCTCATCCCACCATCCTACAGCTCGCCGCCGTCACCCGCTGCCTGATTCCCCACCAAGATGGGGTAAGTGGCAGGCAGTCAGCAAGCGGGCGGACTGGGAGGGGGGATCACAGTGGTTGCATTTGATGGGCACAGTGGCTGCATTTGTCAGGCACAGTGGCTGTATTTTATGGGGCACAGTGGCTGCATTTGATGGGCACAAGTGGCTGCATTTGATGGGGCACAAGTGGCTGCATATTATGGGTTTAAGTGGTTGTATTGGATGGGGCACATGTGGCTGTATATGATGGGCACAGTGGCGGTATATGATGGGCACAGTGGCGGCATTTGATGGGCACAAGTGGCTGCATTTGATGAAGCACAAGTGGCTGTATTTGATGGGTACAGTGGTGGCATTTGACTGGCACAGTGGCTGCCTTTGACGGGCACAAGTGGCGGCATTTGACAGACACAAGTGGTGGCATTTGACGGGCACAGTGGTGGCATTGGACAGGCACAGTGGCAGCATTGGACAGGCACAGTGGCTGCATTGGACAGGCACAGTGGCTGCATTTGATGGGGCACAGTGGCTGCATTTGATGGGGCACAGTGGCTGCATTTGATGGGGCACAGTGGCTGCATTTGATGGGGCACAGTGGCTGCATTTGATGGAGCACAAGTGGCTGTATTTGATGGGCACAGTGGTGGCATTTGACGGGCACAGTGGCTGCCTTTGACGGGCACAAGTGGCGGCATTTGACAGGCACAAGTGGTGGCATTTGACAGGCACAAGTGGTGGCATTTGACGGGCACATTGGTGGCATTGGACAGGCACAGTGGCTGCATTGGACAGGCACAGTGGCTGCATTGGACAGGCACAGTGGCTGCATTTGATGGGGCACAGTGGCTGCATTTGATGGGGCACAGTGGCTGCATTTGATGGGGCACAGTGGCTGCATTTGATGGAATTCAGAATTGTTTCGTTTGTTTGCGCTCCCCCAAAAAAATTTGGAGCACCAGCTGCCACTGGTTGGCGATATCTAGGTTATGCATTATAAGGCTTATATGCATAGCCAGGAAACATACATGAGAAATGGTCATCTGACCTATGCTTTCAACAAGCTTAGTGAGCAAGGACTGCCCTTCTTTTAGAACTCTACTTGACGTCATACAAACGTGCATGCTGCGCCACATTGGTTTTAATGGTTATTTAAAGGGGAAGAATTAGGAACTAGAAAAACTGTGTCTTTAACTAATGAGTTGCGTTCCTTGGCCCAGCTTACTCTGCTCGACACCTTTGACCTCTGCAGTGCCCCCAGTGCGCCAGGGGCCAAAGCCTCTAAGATTCCTTCCAGCCATCCTTAAAGTAATTATATGACCAAACGGAGCATTTCTCATGTATCAGTCTGTAACACCTGCCTGCAATTAGAGGAGTCCTCCGTCCTCGCTCTCCCCCCCCCCCCCCCAGATTCCCGTGCCCCCTGTCTCCTTTCATGTGAAAAATTGGAAAAATATGAAATGCCAAAAAAATTTAACAAAGCACATTGTAGATCAAGGAATGGAATGGTTGGCTGGTGGGATTGATACCGCGCCTTCACTGCTGCATCCGTCTTTGGTCTCCTGCAACCCAAAACTATCACCATGTGCAGGCCTTTGGCAAAAGTATTTATTAATAAGCCTTTATGAAGACCACATGTGAGAAGAACGACAGGCTGCAAGAAAGGGCAGCACCTTCCAAAACATTTCTCTCCTGTCATGTTTGTGATTTTAACTAAAAAACACAATTATGGCTGAAAAGCGACCAGGAAAATAATTAAATTTAAGTACTGTCAATATTATCACGCTCCAGCGGTGATTTTAAAAGGTTCTGGCTGTTGGGTTTTGTCTAAGAAAAGGTCTTGTTCCCAGATGAGTCCTTAATTATCAACAACAGCTGGAACTGTTTTCAGGGTAAAACATGGAAGAAAAAAAAAATACACTGGCCAATAATTTCTGATTGTGTCATCTGCCATCCCTCCTCCACAATCGTTTTTCCACTCCTTGCCCACACTACAGCTAACATACTGTACATGGAGAAACTCTTAAAGGGGTTGTAAAGGTTTTTCACCTTAATGCATCCTATGCATTAAGGTGACAAAAAACCTGGCAATCACGGGCAATCACGGGCCCCCGTTTTACTTACCTGAGCCAGTTTACCTGCTCTGCGCGTCCCCAGCGTCCTCTACTCCAGAGTCTCGGCGTTGATTGGATAGATTGATAGCAGCGCAGCCATTGGCTCCCACTGCTGTCAATCAAATCCGATGACGTGGCCGCCGGGGGGCGGGGCCAAGTCATACACTCGGCGGCTATGGACGCCAAGTGTATGACACGGGGTGTGCGCCCGCAAGATAACCCCCTCGGGAGAGAGCTTCCCAGAGGGGGTTAGCTATTGCGTGGAGGAGCCGAGAGAGACGCCGTGGGACCCCAGAACAGGAGGATCGGGGCCACTCTGTGCAAAACTAACTGCACAGTGGAGGGAAGTATGACATGTTTGTTATTAAAAAAAAACAAAAAAAAAACTGAACCTTTACAACCACTTTAAAAGTACAAAGACATTTCAGCATCTTAAAGAGCTATAGTTAAAAAAAAAAAAGAAGAAAAAAAATAAATTATCATGGATAGTGCCTACTCATAAATTTCTCTTCCATGCACTAGTCCTTAGTATGCACGTGAAAGGTTTGCAAATATGTGTGGAAACCATAGCACCCTGTCAAGAATCCTCTGGCCACAGACTGGCAATATTTACCCAAGAACTACCACCAGATGATATATGGAAGAGTTGTCTGAGTAACTGTGACACTTGCACAATAGTAACAGAGGTGCAGCTGCTTTACTTTTAATTTGAAAGATCTTAAGGATTGGGCCTAACTACAAGTTGCAACTGGAAATCAGGAACTATGCTTGCTTTTATCTGTCGGTCCTGACTCCTGCTCAATGTCACCAAACCCTTACACATAAGGAGCGCCAAATGAAGAAAAAAAAAATTCACAGGCAAACAGATATTCACAAAAATAAATGATTGGTATGTCACGCATGAATGCACCTTTATAGGGTTCCAGATTCAGCAGCATGTAGTGACTTGTGAAGACAGTGCTCCCTAAGACTTGACATGATGGATGCCACTGCCCAGACTTACCAGCAATAAATTCAATGGTCGTTTCAGATTGATTTGTACACACCCATTACAGGACGCTGTTTCCAATTACCTTATTTTCCTATTAAAAAAATGATTCATCTCTTCCCGGCCAGAAAAAGGTTGGACCGATCATGAAGTGTGGACAGAGTGTCACAGAGTCTTTCTGTTGGAACGACTCAGAAAATGAGATCACTACGAAGACAGCCAGAAACACCTACACACCGTAATATCAAGAAGGGCCATCCCAAAACAAAGAAAAGGAAGAGGAGGCGTTGCTTTAAAGAAAACCGTTTTAAAAAAGATCTTCAGCTGATGCATATTGCAGGGACAAATCGATCTTTTTGCAGCCATCCAAAAGCATTTAACTGTCAAAAAAAAGAAAATCTGAAACAGGACATTAATTTTAGAAAACGTATCTAATACATTATTGGAGTTAAAGTGGAGTTCCACCCAAAAATGGAACTTCCACTTTTTGGATGCCTCCCCCCCCCCCTCCGGTGTCACATTTGGTACCTTTCAGGGGGGAGGGGGGAGCAGATACCTGTCTAATACAGGTATTTGCTCCCACTTCCTGACAGATCACTGCAGTGATCGCGGTGACCTACATCATGTCCTCCCCCGCTGTCTTCTGGGAAACACACAGGTCCCAAAAGATAGCGGGGACCAGTGAGGACGCGCAGCGCGAATCGCACATGCACAGTAGTGAACCGGGAAGTGAAGCTGCAATGCTTCATTTCCCGATTCCCTCACCGAGGATGGCGGTGGGGGCAGCCAAGAGCCGAGCAATTGATCGGCTTCGGCTGCCGACATCGGAGGCACCCTGGACAGGTAAGTGTCCATTTATTAAAAAAGTCAGCAGCTGCAGTATTTGTAGCTGCTGGCTTTTAATATTTTTGTGTTTTTAGGCGGACCTCCGCTTTAAGGGGAGTCAAAAATAAATGTATAATAAAATGACGCAGCAGTACTAATGTATTCGTTTAGGTCTCTGTAAACATTCTTGGTCCCAAGTGGAACCAGTAGAAACTCAAAAACACAATGGCCTCAGCTAAAGAAAAGAAAAAAAGGTCCATAAAGATTACTTGTAGCCTTGGTTTGGATCTGAAATATACTGTATTATTCTTTTTATTAATATATCGCTTAAACTTCTGGTGTTGAATGTTGGGTATGGTTGCAATTAGGGTTGTCCCGATACCACTTTTTTAAGACCGAGTACAAGTACCGATACTTTTTTTCAAGTACTCGCCGATACCGAATACCGATACTTTTTTTTATGTGTCAGTATTTTTTTTTTTTTTTACAATTTTTTTTTTTTTTACAATTTTTTTCTTTTTACAATTTTTTGTCATGTTTTTTTACAATGCTTTGTTGGAGTGGGTGGGGGGGGGGGGGATGATCTCAGTGTATTTATTTTTTATTTTTTACAATTTATTTTTTTATTATTTATTGCAATTTATTTTTTTATTTCTAGCCCTGTTGGGGGGCTTTGGTGAGATATCAGGGGTCTTAACAGACCTCTGACATCTCCCGTTTGAGACAGAGAAAGGGACTAGGGAAACAGATTCCCCAGTCCCTTTCTCAGCTGCACTGAAAATGAATGGAGAGGAGACAACGGCTCCTCTCCATTCATAAACTGAAGCATCGTAAACACAGGTTACGATGTTTCAGTTATATGAATGGACAGAGTCAGTCACTGACTCTGTACATTCGTAAAAGGTAGGAGCCGGGTTTAGCGGCTCCTACCTCCGCTCTCCATACTGACAGAGGGAAGCGGAGGAGGATATGGAGGGTGGCACAGAGCTGAGGACAGCAGCAGCGCAGAGGGGGAGAGCAAAATAACAGAGGACAGCAGCAGCATGGAGGGGGGACACGGAGCGCGGGGGGGGGGGGGGGAGAGCAGAAAGACGAAGGACATCAGCAGCATGGAGGGGCGGACACGGAGCGTGAAGGGGGAGAGCAGCACGGATGGGGGAACTGGAGGAGGATACAGGGACAGTCAGCGGTGATCGGTGCGGCTTTGGAGGGAGTTACAAGCACCGATCACCGCTGTATAGATTTCACTAAAACAGCTGAAAAGAAGGGGGGGGGGTCGGGAGAAGCTGTCGGGCTGTATTGAAATCTATACAGCGGTGATCAGTGCTTGTAACTCCCCCCACCGCACCGATCATCACTGACTGCCCAAGTATCGGCTGAAGCATCGGAGCATTTTCCCCGAGTACAAGTACTCGGGGAAATGCCTGGTATCGGTACCGATACCGATACTAGTATCGGTATCGGGACATCCCTAGTTGCAATGTTGGGCATGGTTGCATAGACTTCCGTCTTGCCATTTGGCAACTGTATATAGGTACAAGCTATACAGAATGTAGGATGATGGCTTTATAATTAAGTAATTAAGTTATATAAATACTTTAAAGAATAAACAGATCGTGTTACTTATAGCAATTAGGGTCTCCCTTTCATTCTCCCAAGCAGCACTGGAAACATGGAAAGGATCAGCTGCATCTCATGGCAAAATACTGTACATCATTGCAATTACTCGGTTGACCACTAAACTAAATTAAAGTGGATGTAAACCTGATTCATGGAATTTTATCTAAGCACATACAGTTGTGCTCATAAGTTTACATACCCTGGCAGAATTTATGATTTCTTGGCCATTTTTCAGAGAATATGAGTGATAACACACAAACTTTTCTTTCACTCATGGTTAGTGTTTGTCTGAAGCCATTTATTATCAATCAACTGTGTTTACTCTTTTTAAATCATAATCACAACAGAAACTACCCAAATGACCCTAATCAAAAGTTTACATACCCCAGTTCTTAATACCGTGTATTGCCCCCTTTAACATCAATGACAGCTTGAAGTCTTTTGTGTTATTTGTGGATGAGGCTCTTCATCTTCTCAGATGGTAAAGCTGCCCATTCCTCTTGGCAAAAAGCCTCCAGTTCCTGTAAATTCTTGGGCTGTCTTCCATGAACGGCACGTTTTGAGATCTCCCCAGAGAGGCTCAATGATATGGAGGTCAGGAGACTGAGATGGCCACTCCAGAACCTTCACTTTATTCTGCTGTAGCCAATGACAGGTGGACGTGGCCTTGTGTTTTGGATCATTGTCATGTTGGAATGTCCAAGTACGTCCCATGCGCAGCTTCCTGGCTGATGAATGCAAATGTTCCGCCAATATTTTTTTATAACATACTGCATTCATCTTGCCATCAATTTTGACCAAACTTCCTGTGCCTTTGTAGCTCACACATCATCAAAACATCAGCGATCCACCTCCGTGTTTCACAGTAGGAATGGTGGACCTTTCATCATAAGCCTTGTTGTCTCCTCTCCAAATGTAGTGTAGCGGGTATGTACTTTCCCGGGTGTAAATTTGAACTTGACAGAGACATTAGTGATGTGTAATTCCCTGCAGCCCAGCGGGTGGCGCTGTCGCCCTGGGCTGGGGTTGAATCATTGCTGTGTGTTGTGCCTCCTTTTTGTCCTCCCTCGGCAGCGGTATGGTGGGGCGGGGAACCCACCGTGCTTGCTGGGAGAGGGTATAAAGGGGCCGCCCATCTTTGTCACGGGGTGGGAGTCCAGGGCACCTTCAGCCTGTGGACGGTGGTTCGTGTGGGTCCTCTAGGTGGGCCTAGGCCTGGAGGACAGCTGGAAGTCGTGTTCCATTCCAGGCACCTTTAGCCTGGGGTGAGGTACGCAGATGGAGGTCCGGAGCTCAGTGCCCAACACTGAGTTCCGCGAGGGAAGGAGATCCTAGGGAACCCCGGGAGTGGGTACCCGAATCCGGAAGGCGTAATGGACCGGGGGGAGCTCCTCATTCGAAGACCTGGTGCAGCAGATTGCCAGTGACGGGCGAGTCTCTCACCGGAGACCGCTTGGAAGGAAATTCCCCCTCGTTCGGAGACTGCAACCCACTTTCAGGAAGGAAAGTGGAGAACACATTGTGTCTGGGCCTACTCGCATCCACACCTCCTTTCCTGTTCTGTTTCTATCAAGGGAGTTCAACTGATTGTGTTCATTCGAGAAGAATAAAGGAGTGTTGAACTTTAATGGTGTGGGGCTAATTTCCTGACAGACATTGTTCAAGGTAACTCTTAGAGGAGGCTCCAGGTGCACAGCACTGACCCGAAGGTAAAAGAACTTTGCTTGTATCACACTGACACCTGTGACAAAGACCTGGCGTAGTGTCCCCGCTCCCTTCCCCTCTAAAAGATACGCCTAGACAAGAGAGAGACGAGCTGAAGAAAGAGAGGGGAGTGAGGAGGGCGCTACAGTAGTGTTTGTGGTTGTGGCCAAAAAGTTCAATTTTGGTCCCATCACTCCAAATGTCTTTGTGGCAGAAGGTTTGAGGCTCGTCTCTGTGCTGTTTGGCGTATTGTAAGCGGGATACTTTGTGGCATTTGTGTAGTAATGGCTTTCTTCTGGTGTCTCGACCATACAGCCCATCTTTCTTCAAGGGCCTCCTTATTGTGCATCTTGAAACAGTCACACCCCATGTTTTCAGAGAGTCCTGTATTTCACCTGAAGTTATTTGTGGGTTTTTCTTTGCATCCCAAACAATTTTCCTGGCAGTTGTAGCTGACATTTTAGTTGGTCTACCTGACCGTGTTTTGGTTTCAACAGAACCCCTCATTTTCCACTTCTTCATTACAGTTTGAACACTGCTAATTGGCATTCTCAATTCCTTTGATATCTTTTTATATCCCTTTCCTGTTTTATACAGTTCAACTACCTTTTCCCACAGATCCTTTGACAATTCTTTTGCTTTCCCCATGACTCAGAATCCAGAAACGTCAGTGCAGCACTGGATGAAAGATGCAAGGGTCTGTCAGGAGTCCAGAAACTCATTGACCTTTTATACACACACACACACACTAATTACAAGCAAACAGGTGAGGATGGTTACCTTTAATAGCCATTAAAACCCCTTTGTATCAACTTGTGTGCATGTTATTAGGTCAAAATCACCAGGGTATGTATACTTTTGATCAGGGTCATTTGGGTAGTTTCTGTTGCCATTATGATTTAAAAAGAGTAAACACAGTTCATCGTTAATAATAAATGTCTTCAGCCAAACACTAACCATGAGTGAAAGCAATGTTTTTTCGTTATCATTCATATTCTCTTAAAAATGGCCAAGAATTCATAAATTCTGCAAGGGTATGTAAACTTATGAGCAAAACTGTATATCTGTAGGGTTTTCTCATCTCTCTCCAAAGCACCAAGACTCATGTCTTTCTGCGGTTTCCTTGCACTGTTATCAGCATGATCATTTCTGACACAGAAAACCAGCCTGAAAAATGTGTTGTGGGAGGTTGCTATAAATAGATTAGCAGAGAGCTTGTCTTATCACTGCACAGCTCTGCACATTCCTTCATTCCTTTGTCTATGTGGAGTGGGGGTGTGTGCCTTTCCTCCAATTGGCTGTCTTGGCTATATGCCAAGAATCCACTCCCAGTGCTGAACAGGGAGCGAACATCTCTAACACAATGTGCACTTTCTAAAGAATATATAAAGCTGAAGACAGCAGATATACATGTAAAACTTATGTAGGGAGATTTGCTTCATACCTGTGTATCATGTGAGGCACTTTACTGGGCATATGTGAGGGTTTACATCCACTTTAAGGATAGAACAAAATGATCATCTGATGCCAAAAGTTAATTGAATATGGGATTCACAAATTAATTAGAGAGGCTACGCCTAAGTAATTGAGAGGAACAATCCTATCTAAGGTTAGACATAAACAGCCTGACCCCCCACCCTTCCCCACGTCTGACAGTCCAGCACAGCATTTTGGTCTTTTGGAAGTAATCCTAGGTGGCAATAAAGATCAGTTCAGCTGTGATAAGTGTCCCTTCTCAATCAAGGAGATTTTTCAGCTTTTGAGAAGAGGGAAGAAAAGTGTCTTAAACATTTGAAATGTTCAAAGAAACAGTAGAGGTCACAGGGGATGAACCTGATGCCCAGACCAGTACAAGAATCACTGAAACAAAAAATGACTGCCTTGAAGGATCATGAGTCCGCACCAGCTTAAGCTGTGGGTCAAGCAACAACAGGTAGAGCATAGGACTACTTGAATGAGGAGAACATACCAACAACACAAATTCTTTACAAATGGAAATATGGGGAGCATTTCCAGCCTTAAAATTTATTATCTCACAAAAGTGAGTACACCCTCACAATTTTGTAAATATTTTATTATTTTATAGCTTGTATAACAGTGTAAATTTGCTGTCCCCTCAAAAAAACTCAACACACAGCCATTAATGTCTAAACCGCTGGCAACAAAAGTGAGTACACCCCTAAGTAACAATTTCCAAAATGGGCCCAATTAGCCATTTTCCCTCCCCGGTTTCATGTGACTCATTAGTGTTACAAAGTCTCAGGTGTGAATAAGGGGCAGGTGTGTAAAATTTTGTGTTATCACTCTCACTCTCTCATACTGGTCACTGGAAGTTCAACATGGCACCTCATGGCAAAGAGCTTTCTGAGGATCTGAAAAAACTGAAAATTTATTACCAAATACTTACCGTAATTTTCCTTTCCTGATAGACTCCATGGCAGACTACGTGTGGGTTAACCCCGCCTCCTCTCCACAGCTATAGGACCCCTTACCCATAAATTTGAGCTCACCTCCACAGACAGGTGTTCCGTAACTAGCCGACTCACATTTCAACTCTCATATTTTTAATTCATGGGTGGGAACTCCGTCTGCCATGGAGTCTATCAGGAAAGGAAAATTACGGTAAGTATTTGGTAATAAATTTTCCGTTTTCCTGACAGACTCCATGGCAGACTACGTGTGGGAAATAACTAGCCAAACCACACGGGAGGGTATGCTGAACAAAAATATATTTAATCTTTCCCGTCAACTGACAGGATTTTTCGACCAAAATTAACAGAGGAAAGGGAAGCAGGCTCAATACAATAATGAGACATAAATGTATGAATAGAAGACCACGAGGCTGCCTTGCATATCACTTCAGGAGCCACGTGTCAAGCTGTTGCCCATGAGGCTGCCATGCCCCTGGTGGAATGAGCCGTCACCGCCTCTGGAGGAGCCAAGCCCTTTGCCCTGTAAGCCTGTTGAATAGATTGGACGATCCAGGCTGCTATTGTTCTGGAAGAAGCCCTCTTCCCTTTGTTGCTACCGGTGTGTAACAAGAACAGGTAGTTCGAGCTTCTAAAAGATGAAGTAACTCGCAAGTATTCTTTCAGAGTCTCACCTACATCCAAGGGATGAACATCTGCTGAATCTGGAGAATCGAAAGTAGGAAGGACTATTTCTTGGTTTTCGTGAAAAACTGATGTGACCTTTGGTTTTGACCCAAGCATGGGAATAAGGACCACTCGGTCCGGGAAGAAAGTCAAAAAAGGGTTCTTGACAACCCAGGAAGCTTATTTCTGAAACCCTTTTGGCTGAAGTAATGGCCACTAGAAAGGCCAGTTTGATTGATAAGTCCTTAACAGAAAGATCCTTGTTGTTGAGTGCTGAAAGAGCATCAAGGACGAGTGGAAGATCCCATTTGGGGAATCTAGGTTTCCTCTGAGGCCTGATTCTCGATGCCCCCCGAAAGAACTGTTGAACCAGGGGATGAGTTGCCCATGACGATCCCGAAAAAGCTGATAAGGCTGATACTTGTACCCTGAGGGAACTAATCGCTAAAGGCAGGTCTAAGCCTGATTGGAGAAAACTCAAGATGTCTTGAACACTAGGGTTTCTAGATGACTTTCCTGCAGTAGTCGTGAAGCTGACAAATCTGGCCCAGATTTTATTGTAAGTTTTATTTGTGTTGGACTTTCTGGAGCTCATAAGGGTAGAGATTACCCCTGAAGCACACCCAAGAGACTCTAGCCTCTCCCTCTCAAAAACCAGACCATCAGTCTCAGCATTGCTGGACAGGGGTGCAGGGTCGTCCCCTGAGAAAGAAGGTCCGGCCTGAGAGGAAGAGGCAGCGGGTCCCTGAAGCTCATTAGATTCAGGAGAGGAAACCAAGGTCTGCTCGGCCAGTATGGTGCTATTGTTACCACCTCGACTTTCTCCAACTAAAGCCGCTGTAGGAATTTTAGCATGATCGGAAGAGGAGGGAAGGCATATGCCCTGTTGAAGTCCCATTGACTCGTTAATGCATCTATTCCGAAGGCTTGATTGTACCGAGCTCGGGTGTAGTATCTGTCGATCTTGTAATTGCAGGGGGATGCAAACAGATCCACCTCTGGATCGAAATCCAACGATAGGATCCACTTGAAGGTTTGTGGATGCAGAGACCATTCGTTGTTGTCTAGCATGCTGCGTGACAGGAAGTCCGCTTGAATGTTCTGCTCCCCTGGAATGAAGACTGCTGTTAAGTTGAGCAGATTCCTCTGAGCCCAGGTCATAATGGGCTCGACCTCTTGGAGAAGGGCAGAGCTCCGAGTGCCCCCTTGTCTCTTCACATATGCCACAGCGGTGGTATTGTCCATTTTGAGTAGGACCGACTTCCCTTTCAGAAGGTGGGAGAAGGCTTGAAGGGCGCACCATGCCGCGCGCAGTTCCAGAATGTTCGAACCTGGAGAGTGGAGACGGGCATCCCATTTGCCCTGAGCCAGTTCTGCCCCACAATGTGCCCCCCAGCCCGCATTGCTGGCATCGGATGTAACAGTCACCCAATGGATGGGGGCAAGGGAGTGGCAAGTTGACAAGTTCTTGGTTTGAAGCCACCAGAGGAGACTGTTGCTCATTGACTGTGTTATCCGGATCCGCTGATTGAGATCGTCTGTCTTCCATTGCTGGAGGAATCCGGATGGAAAAGGACGAAGCCTCCACATCGCCCACTTGACCATGGGGGATGTGGCCACCATCGTGCCGATTATCTTCAGGCACTGTGATGCCCTTAGGTGAGAGAAGTCTAGAGCTAAGGAGATTCTTTCCCGAATGATCAGTATTTTTTCTTCTGGAAGAGAGATGGTGTTCTCTATGGTGTCAAACTGGGCTCCTAGATAGACCAAGCGCTGGGTCGGATCCAGCTGACTCTTCTCCCGGTTTAGGAGCCATCCGAACTCCAACAGTGTAGAGATCACCTGATCTTTGTGGACTAGCAGCTGCTGCTTGTCTTGGGACAGTACTAGTAGATCGTCCAGATAATGATACAGGCGCACACCCTGTACTCTGAGAAGGGACACAACTGCTAACAGCACCTTGGAAAAGACTCTTGGAGAAGTCGTTAGCCCGAATGGAAGACAAATAAATTGTAAGTGCTCTTGTTCGACCTGGAACCGCAGATATTTGTGAAAGTTTTCTGCCACAGGAACATGAAAGTACGCGTCTTTTAGATCTATTGAGATCAACCAGTCGCCTGGTTGAACTATTTTTTGGATGGTTGAGAGTGACTCCATTTTGAACTTCTCGTGCTTTATGTACTTGTTCAGGAAAGTGAGATCTATGACTGGACGCCAAGAGCCGTTCTTCTTTTGTACTAGGAAGAGGGGGGAGTATACCCCCTGGAATTCCTCGTCCTTTGGGACGGGCACCACTGCTCCTTGATCTTTTAGGACATTCACATATGAGAGAAGAACTTGCTGTTTTTCTTCTGACCGAGGTAGTGAGGTTTGCATTGGTCTGCATGGAGGGATCTTGGTGAAGGACCATGTGTGACCTGTTGAGACCGTCTTGATGGTCCAATAGTCCGAGATCGAGGCCACCCAGACGTGCCGGAAGAGACGTAGGCGAGCCCCTACCCGACCTGCCTGGGCGGGCCCAATCTCAAAAAGACTTGGTTGGTTCACGCCCACCGGGCGTCTGTTTCTTGCCAGACTTTTGAAAAGAAGATTGGCCTCTATTCCAATTCCAGCTTCTCCTAAAATCCCGTCCGGGCTTATAGGAACGTGCCTCTCTCGAGTGCTCAGTACTGCGTCTCTGTTGAGGTTTTCTCTGATTAAACTGGCGCCTGTCCTGGGGAAGAAAACCCGACTTTCCGCCTGTAGCTTTTGAAATGGCGTTGTCAAGTTTGTTCCCAAACAACGAAGTCCCTTCAAAGGGAATTTTGCACCACGCCTGCTTGGAGGCTGGATCAGCAAGCCAGGGACGTAACCACAGTGCTCGTTTGGCCGTGACCGAGGACAACATTGATCTGGCCAGTAAACGGATGAGGTCAATTGAAGCTTCCCCCAAAAAGGCGACTGCCATTTTAAGTTCTTGCACTGCTGAACTTTGAGCCAGTTCTTCCGAGACACCCTTCAGAATGGAGTCTACGTTTTCCACCCAGGCCTCCATTGCTTTGGAGGTCACTGCAAGGGCTAAAGCTGGTTTGCATGCCGTTCCGGCCAGGCTATATATTCTTTTGAGGTCCTGGTCGATCTTCCGATCCAGACCATCTTTAAATGATACAGTGTCATCTAACGGGAGGGTGACATGCTTCGCTAGGCGCATTACTGCTGCATCTACGAGGCGCATTACTGCTGCATCTACGAGGGGAGCATTCTCCAGATGCTTGACATCCTCCGATTTAAAGGGATACAGTCTAGAGGTTTTGCTTAGCATAGAAACCTTCTTATCTCCCTTGCTCCATTCTTCCTCAAACACTCCTTTCACCTCAGAGGGAAGTGGGAAATTGGAGCGTTCTTTCCCCATTTGTTTAAACAATTTCCTTTGTTTTTCTGGGGGGGCAGTGGTATCCTCCAACTTCAAAGTTTCCTTCACTGCCTTGATCAGTGGAGAGACTAAGGCGTAGTCGAATCCCACCGTAGAATCATCTCCCTCCATCTCGTCTTGCGAGGAATAATGGGAGGAATCATGGGGCTGGAATTGGCCGGGATCCTCCTGGGCCTCGTCAGCCAAGGAGCCAGACAAGGTGGTGGACTGGCTCCTTGTGTGGGGGGCAACTATTTCTTTCATAGATTGCTGTACCACACGTTTCACAAGAAACTCAAGGTTTTGATTTTCGGTCTCTTTCTCACCAACCGCTCGGGCATAACATGGGTCGCATAGCGATTTGCCCTCCGGGATTCTGGTCTTGCATCCCCAACAGGCTCTGTGGTCAGAGCGATCATTGCGGTGGTGGTGGCGGTGACTAGAGGAGGAATGGGAACATCTCCTATGTCTAGAGGGGGTATGTGAACGTCCCCTATGATGATGGGTCCTAGACGTAGTGTCGCGTCTAGACCTAGATGATGAGTGATGATGCAGCCTGGCAAGGTGCTTTTCTTGTGACCGATGAACTGAAGTTGCCGGGCTGTAAGAGATAATACAGACAGAGGGAGGGGGGAAGGTGGGCAGGATGTAACCGTTAGCAACCACCAGATAGGCACACCAACCCCCTACCCACTCCGCACATACCTTGTGCGGGAGGGCTGGCCACATGGCGGTGAGGATGAGTCCATGATGAGGGAGACAGGAATCCATACTACACTAGACTAAGGATAAGCAAATCAATGCAAAGAAGCATAAGAAAAGAAAAAGTTTTTTTTTTTTTTTAAACTGTCCCTTTAAGAGACACTAAGCATAACAAGCGTACATTGCATAATGAAGTGCTTACCCCGTCCTAGCAGTAATGAGGATCCGGGAGGCTGTCGCTCTATGCCCACAGGTTGTCCCACCTGTATAGGGCTCTTCAGCAGTTTAAATAAACCGCCGAAATGACGTCACGGCCGGTCCCGCTGCGCGCATGCGCCGAAGAGACCCAACCCACTGCGCCTGCGCGGCCCCTGACCCCTCCGCCGCATTGCGCATGCGCGGAAACCAAGCCTTGGTTTCACGCAGCTCGGCGCATGCGCAGAAGCGCGGCGGACCGGGAACCAGGAAGGGAAATGGCGTCCTGGGACGCAAAAAGCGTTCCACATGCCGCACACAGGAGGAAGGAAAACAGGGGAGACAAAAACAACATACACAAACTTGTCTGCCATGAAAGAAGATATAAAATCAAAATCTTCAGACCTTGCCAGCCGAGGAATCCTGCGACATCCGATCCGGTACTCTGGGGCCACATCCCTTCCACCATAGGGGTATTTTCCAGCCCTGAAACCACTCGCCCACTCATAGCTGGGCCCTGGGTGCACCGCAAGCAGTACCGATCCATCCGAGCAATCCACATCCTGGACATCGCACCGAATTGCATGATGAAGGTCCATGTGAGGGGGATAAAAAAGGAACACCTGTCTGTGGAGGTGAGCTCAAATTTATGGGTAAGGGGTCCTATAGCTGTGGAGAGGAGGCGGGGTTAACCCACACATAGTCTGCCATGGAGTCTGTCAGGACAAGAATTGTTTCTCTACATAAAAATGGCCTAGGTTATAAGAAGATTGCCAAGACCCTCAAACGGAGCTGCAACACGGTGGCCAAGACCATACAGCGGTTTAACAGGACAGGTTCCACTCAGAACAGGCCTCACCATGGTCGACCAAAGAGGTTGGGTGCACGTGCTCGGTGTCATATCCAGAGGTTGTCTTTGGGAAATAGACATATGAGTGCTGCCAGCATTGCTGCAGAGGTTGAAGGGGTGGGGGTCAGCCTGTAAGGGTGTCTCGCCTACAATCAAGCATGGTGGTGGGAGTAAAGATTGTGAAAAAACAGCACTGATCAGGCCAACTATAACACCCTATAGGTGCTAATATGTTATTAAATAAGAATTCATTAACACCATGACATTGCACAGCTCAGTGAACAATTGATATGGTTGCAAAAGTGCTTAGAAAAATATATAAATGCAAAAAATCAATAAAGTCCATAATAAATACTCTAAACAATGCGTGAACACAGCTGAAAACGATGTAAAATGTGACAGTGACAATATATTATTGTTCCAGAAATTTTTTATTTTTTTGTCATGTAAGTGAAAAAACAATTCTTCAATAAACTATGTATAATGGTGACATTTAGTGAAATCTTGTATGCAGATTCAATGTGACTGTAACACCCAGGTGTAATCCTCCACCAGACGTACCAAATGAACTCACCAGATCCACCAGCTGGTAAAATTATAAACCAGCGTCTGCGCCTTCTAGTAATCAATGCTTGGATCAGAAATGTTTGTTAGCAAATATGCAAGGTCCACTCCATTAAATCATGTCATAATTCATCCAAACATAAGAGAAGGAAGAAGGAAGCTCCAATAGAGTGATAACGCTTAAAAAGGTTATTTAAAACATTTAAAAGAAGTTCACTCACATATTACAAGTGTCAGATCTGACACTAGGGATTCTAGGCATAAATGTTTTCCCAATAGCCTCCAGCCACTCTGGTTCATGTGAGCGCTTCCATCTCGTACTTGATTCATGACTGCGACATTATGGCGGACACATCGGACACTTTTGACACAATTTTGGGACCATTGTCATTTTTACAGCGATCAGTGCTATAAAAATGCACTATATATTGTGAAAATTACACTGGCAGTGAAGGGGTTAACCTGTAGGGGGCGCTGAAGGGATTAAGTGTGACCTAATGAGTGATTCTTACTGTGTGGGGGCGTGGCTTGGCGTGTGACGTCACTGATCGTCGTTCCCTATGACAGGTAACAGACGATCAGTGACAATCTCACTAAAAAGAACGGGGAAAGGTTTATGCGGCATACACACGATCATTTTTCATGCCATTTTTTAAACCAACGTTTTTCTCGTCGTTTTTTTTCATGTTTCCTCTCAAGCCTGTCTTGCGTACACACGATCATTTTAAAAAACGTTCAAGCAAAGCGCAGTGACGTACAACGCGTACGACGGCACTATAAAGGGGAAGTTCCGTTCGGATGGCGCCACCCTTCATGTTAGTAAAGTTTGTTGAGCGACGATTCCCGCTTTTCAGCCTCGTGCTTTTCAGTCCGTTACAGCGTGACAAATGTGCTATCTCCATTACGAACGCTAGTTTTACCAGAACGAGCGCTCCCGTCTTATACTTGATTCTGAGCATGCGCGTTTTTTTTCACCTCGTAAAAGCATACACACTATCGTTTTTCACGTCGTTAAAAAAAACGACATGAAAAACGACGTGAAAAAATAGAGCATGTTCGAAATTTTTAATGCCCGTTTTTCACGTCGTTAAAAATGCTCTGGAGCATACACACGATCGGTTTTAATGCCCGTTTTTAAAAATGGCATTTTTAACGGCATGAAAAACGATCGTGTGTATGGGGCATTACACTTACCTCTCCCCGTTGTTCAGCTCTGTGACCGGATCGCGGGCGCGGTCACGGAGCTCACGACTGGGTCGCAAGCTCGCCGCCGGTGGCACGCGCACGACCCACGGCTGGGCATCATAAAGGGGACATACCTGTACGTGCTTATGCCCAGCCGTGCCATTCTGCCGACGTATATTGGCGTTAGGCGGTCCTTAAGTGGTTAAAGCATACTAGCACATTATGACATTGCCTTGCAGGAGAATTGTTTTTTTCTTTAACTGTGGTTTACTACCAAAAGTGTATGTGAGAGGTTAGTACCCCAAGACCAGCACAAAGTGGAAAAATATTGGAAAAAATACTAATATTAGTGATAATAGTAATTAGTGATAATGCTAGTGTAAATGGGAGCAGCTCGTTGTAGAGAAAGGTAAATGAAAAACAATCAATACTAAATTGATTAAACCGTGCTCCTTAGGCTCCATGTACACAGAAGCTCAAAAACGGTCGTTTTTAAAGCAGCAGAAAAAGCTAGCTTTTATCAGCGTTTTTTTTACTAGCGTTTTTCAGTGTAGCGTTCTTTAGCTTTTTTTTTTTTTTTCAATGGATCAAAAAAGGCTAAAAAACGCTCGCGACCAGCGTTTTTGAGCGTTTTGCGTTTTTTTCAGCCGAAAAACTGCACTTTGAAACGCGAATTTCTTGCATTCAGAAAAAAAAACATTAACTCCACTGCTCATTAAAACTAAAAAACGTTATGTGTACATGAACACATAGGCTAACATAGAGTGCAGTTAATGGGCTTTTTAAAAAAACGCCAAAACGCCAATAAACTGCAGTTTATCAGCTTCTGTGTACATGGAGCCTTAGTAATTAAAGTGCAAACGTGCAAATGTATCAAAAGCAATCTCATCAGAGAACCAACATGTAAACAGTGTATATGAAAAATGCAGACACAAAATTGTATTAAATTATCAGGTGAGATTAAATAATAATGCCGTGTACACACGATCGGTTTTACCGATGAAAACAAACCGATCGTGTATGGGCCCCATCGATCTTTTTTCAATCAGTGAAAAAAAATAGAACATGTTTTAAATTTATCCGATGGGAAAAAAAACGATAGCAAATTCCAATCGTCTGTGTGGAACTCCATCGGACAAAAAACCCACGCATGCTCAGAATCAAGTCGATGCATGCTCAGAAGCATTGAACTTAATTTTCCTCGGCTTGTCGGAGTGTTTTACGTCACGGCGTTTGGGACGGTCAGATTTTTGGCTGATGGTGTGTAGGCAAGACCGATGGAAGTCAGCTTCATCGGATTTCCGATGGAAAAATCCATAGGAAATCCGATCGTGTGTACAGGGCTTAAGTGTTCAAACAATGTATCAGAATCTTCAAATCCTTGTTGAGCAGTAAGGTAAAAGTGACTGTAGATCTTCCACCACCATCACCTGCCACACATCCTACTCACCAGACTTCCATGACCCCTATTACAGGTAGTCACAAAGCGCTTGTAAATGTTTCCAGCAGGAAATTGCACGATCCCAATGGCAGTCCCAACGAACAACCGGCCTCCAGGACACCTCCACCTAGTGAGTCCAAAACGTTTGTAGGTAGGGAAGTTAACACGTCCCGATAAAAACGATTTGAGAAAAGTTGTCCAGTGGTTAATGGGAAAGAGTAAAAGAAAGGGCTTCCATAGTGAAGTATGTCACAGTTTTATTCCCCAAAAATCTGTTAAAAACAAGATAAAAAGCAAATTCTTGCAGCTTAAAAGTCCATGTGTTTGGAAACGCAGTTTCGCGTTCCAGCTGCGCTCCAAACGGCGAAAATTACGTATCGTGATCAGGCACCCTACCGGTTTCGTCAGCGCGCACCAACATCTTCAGGGGTTTACTACTGCTTTAAGTATTTACTTGTTTATGCATTCATATATACATTCACAGTAACATGTTTCTGAATAGAATTGACTTTATTTTAGGCAGTTTATATACAAGTAATGCTTAACAGAGTTCTTTAAAAAGATCCAAACTTAAATATCATAATAGACCAAGGAAAGATAATAAATCATAAAAAAGGATATACAGCAATTCTGGCTTGACTTATCCTGCTGTTTCATTTATGTCAGTGTGAGGATACAGTTGGCCTTAAACGCGTTAGGCCGAATTCATATGTACAGTAGCTTTATCCCATTGTTTACGTCTGCAGTAAACAACCAGTCTGTTTACATTATCTTGTAAGTACAATTGTTTTCACATGTGGAAGAAGGAAACAAAGTCACAGAGTAACAGCAACAGGCCTGGTGGAAGTCTACCAAGACAAATTTCCTTTTTCTCCTGGCTTGATCTGGTTAAATCGTTTACTTTGTATGGTTTACACAGAGCAGGGAGCGAGAATCAAGTGCGGGTGGAGGACTCTAGCCAAAGGAACACGCAGGGAGACTTTTGATTCTAGTTAAAGTGCACCTGCCACTTAATAGAAGATGGAAAAAAGAAAGAAAGTAAAGAAGGATCGAGCTGCACTTCTTGTCAAATGTTTACTAGTTCTGCTTCTCCATACTTCTTAAAACACTTCATGACCTGGCCGTTTTTTAGCGATACTGCACTGCGTTACTTTAACTGACAATTGCTCAGTCATGTGACGCTGTAGCCAAATAAAATGTATGTCCTGTATGTCCCACAAATAGAGCTTTCTTTTGGTCGTATTTGATTACCTCTGTGTTCTTTATTTTTTTGCGCTATAAGCAAAAAAAAAAAGAAACAGAAGACCTCTACCTGTGCCGCATTCCCAAATAGGATATATATATATATAAATATAAAGGCCTTGCAAAAAAGACAGACAATCTGAAAAAAAATTATATTTTTAATTTTTTGCTATAAAACATATCCAATAACAAAATGTAAAAAATCTAATTTCTTCATTAATTTAGGCCAATATTTATTCTGCTACATATTTTTGTTAAAAAAAAATCCCCAAAACGCTTGTATATTGATTGCTTTGCACAAAAATTAGTCTCCATGCACACTGAAGCTGATAAACTGCAGTTTATTGGCGTTTGGGCGTTTTTTTAAAAAGCCCATACACTGCACTCTATGTTAGCCTATGTGTCCATGCACACATAGTCGTTTTTTAGCGTTAATGAGCAGTTGAGTTTATGGGCTTTTTTCTGAACGCAAGAAATTTGCGTTCAAAGTGCCGCATGCAGAATGCCAATTTTTTTTTTCCTTTCTGAAACGCACTGGAACGGACTGCAGTGGTGTGAACTATGCCATTGGCATTAATGTGATCAACTTTCTTTGCGTTCTTTGCATGTTGAGGGCATGTGGCCTGGTACGGTTCAGGGGGGAGGGGGGGCGCTCTCTTGTCCCCCTCTTTTCCTGTGGCCTGCCAGGTTGCGTGCTCAGATAAGGGTCTGGTGTGGATTTTTGGGGGTACTCCACGCCATTTTTTTTTTAAATTTGGGGTGGAGTTCCCCTTAAAATCCATACCAGATCTGAAGGGCCTGGTATGGATATTTGGGGGAACCGCACGTATTTATTTTTTTAATTTGCGGCAGGGTTCCCCTTAATATCCATTCCAGATGTGAAGGGCCTGGTAATGGAATTTGGGGGGACCCCATGCTTTTTTTTTTATCAAAGACTTTAAATGACTTTTCTCTATATTGCCGGGAACCCAAAACTTCATCATAGCCGCGGGTGCTTTTAAATGCCTTTTTTTTCCTTTAGAAATGTCATTTTGCTGGCGCACTGGCAAGTTCAGAGCTGCGCCTGTTCAACTTATGCAAATTGAGTTATGTGACTTAACATTTACGAAGATTTTGCCGGCGCAGTGTCTTGGCGCGTTTGAACAAGAAAAATTCCCGCGCTGAGCTCAAAAAAACCTCTCGCAGTTCTAAACGTATTTGCCGGCGCAGCGGGCTGGTTTTGAAAAATTTACTTTCTCACACTATTTTGGGCATATTTGTTACTTGGGCAGGTGTCACTACACTTCCTCACATCACCCCTCATCACCCCCATTATTTTGGCAGTTCCAGCTTCCTCCTGTCCGCCGAGAACACTATAGTAAATGGGAAATATCGCTGCGCTACCGGCGCTAATGTTTTGTAAATACCAAAACGGCCGTTGCGCGCGCAGATGCGCCGATACTCATGGCGCAAACATTTCGTAAATCATCCCCAGTGTTTCCCACCACTGGTCGGGTGGAATTTCCACCTGCAGTTGTCTTTACTCCCAGTAGGCACCCCGCTGAACATTATGGATTCATTGATATGCCTGTTTTTCACTTCCATCTTGTTAGAGTTTTTAACCCTTCCTTGCCATTAAAGTGTTTTATTACTGCACTTAAAAGCGCCTTCTTCTCTGCTTTGTTTTTCCTATAGAGTGTTCTTCCCTCTTCTGAAGTGCTTTTGTGGTGCATTAATCACATTTCAAGAGCCAGTCACAAACTGTTTGTTAAAGTCTCCTTGTTATCCATCGCCAAGCAGCTTGGTGAGAGGTTGACAACAGTTGGTGCGATTAATCGCAAATGGAAGAAAGACAAAATAACTGTCAGGCCTCGTACACACGGCCGATTTTCTCGGCAAGAACCAGCAAGAAACTTGCTGGCAGAGAGGTCTTGCCGAGTAAATCGGTCGTGTGTACGCGGCTATCGGGTTTCTCGTCGAGAAAACCGACAAGAAACCTCGACGAGAAAATAGAGAACCTGCTCTCTATTTTCTCGTCGAGATTCTCCTCGGCATGTTTCTCGACGAGAAAAGTGAGTGTGTGTACACTTACCTGTCCTCCCGGAAGCCCGCGCATGTTCGAAATGAATTCGACGCATGCGCGGTAGCTTCCTAGGCATACGTAGGGTATACCAAGATGGCGGCGACGGCATCGAATGTGACGAGCGCATGCTCGTCGTAGTCGATGACGTCACCGCGTACGCTCCATTCAAAGAACCGCGGGTTCTTTGAAACGAGCGTGTGTACACTCGGCCGGGACAAGTTTCTTGTCCAAGAATCTCGTCGAAAAAAACGACATGTTTTTTTCAACGAGAATCTCGGCCGTGTGTACGAGGGCTTAATCTCCCTCGGTCTTGTGCTCCATGCAAGATCTCACCTCGTGTTAAAACATTGAGGAATCAGCCCAGAACTACACTGGATAATCTGGTCAATGATCTCAAGGCAGCTGGGACCATAGTCATCAAGAAAACAATTGGTAACACACTATACCGTGAAGGACTGAAATCCTGCAGCACCCGCAAGGTCCTCCTGCTCAAGAAAGTACATGTACAGGCCCGTCTGAAGTTTGATAATGAACATTTGAATGATTCAGAAGAGAACTGGGTGAAAGTGTTGTGGTCAGATGAGACCGAAATTGAGCTCTTTGGCATCAACTCAATGTGTTTGGAGGAGGAGGAATAATGCCTATAACCCCAAGAACACCATCCCTACAGTCAAACATGGAGGTGGAAACATTTAGTTTTGGTGGTGTTTTTCTGCCAAGGAGACAGGACAACTTCACCGCATCAAAGGGATGATGGACGGGGCCATGTATCTTCAAATCTTGGGTGAGAACCTCCTTCCCTCAGCCAGGGCATTGAAAATGGGTCGTTGATGGGTATTCCAGCATGACAATGACTTAAAACACACTGCCAAGGCAACAAAGGAGTGGTCAAGAAGAAGCACATTAAGGTCCTGGAGTGGACTTGTCAGTCTTCAGGCCTTAATCCCATAGAAAATATGTGGAGGGAGTTTAAGGTTCGAGTTACCAAACGTCAGTCTCGAAACCTTAATGACTTGGAGAGGATCTGCAAAGAGTGGGACAAAATCCCTCCTGAGATGTGTGCAAACCTGGTGGCCAACTACAAGAAACAACTGACGTCTATGATTGCCAACAAGGTTTTTGCCACCAAGTACTAAGTCATGTTTTGCGAAAGGGGTTAAATACTTATTTCACTCATTAAAATGCAAATCAATTTATAATTTTTTAGAAATGTGTTTTTCTGGATTGTTTTGTTTTCTGTCTCTCGCTGTTAAAATAAACCTGCCATTAAAATTATAGACTGATCATTTTTTTGTCAGTGGGCAAGCGTACAAAATCTGCAGGAAATCAAATACTTTTTTCCCTCACTGTATAATAATCTTTTAATGTAATTGTAAAATAAAAAAACTTCTTTATTGAATTGTGTTGCCTCACTCTCAGTATGAAGCCTTTAACCCCTTGGTGCCGGCTGCCGAGAGGCAGGGCAGGAATATTGTCACGTGACCGCCGTGATTAGCTGTCACAGCAGTCAAACAATCGGAAACTTTCCGTGAGCCACGGGTCACTGTGCCAGGAGTGCGCAAGGCGCGCGCTCTCGGCACAGCACCGTTGGCGCTATTGCACGCAAATATGCAGCCGCTCTGCGCCAGAGCCCAGCCACCGAGAGGCCACATATTTGCGTGCACTCAAGGCCAAGAGGTTAAAGTTCTTATTTTGGAAATGGCTTTTTCCTTTTTGTTGTTTTTTTGTGCAAAGTGTTCTCTGAATGGCGCCTGTGCCAAACTTGTGATCTTCTGTGTTGACCAAGCAGCAGACCCGTCGCCATGGAGGCTAGCGGGTATCATTGTAGTAGAGGTGCCAAAGTGCAGGGATTTCCAACTTCCGCAAGGATCCCACAGGTATGGAACATGCATACTAGCTAAACCAATGTAACTATGCAAAATAATTCATACCTAAATGTCAGCTTTAATGTCCAACTGCATTTTAGTGGTGGTTTCCAGCACCTTCTGTAGAATTTCACTGCCTGCAATTTACACTATATTTTTTTTCTACATATGTTTTATTGCATACAGCTGCATATAAAAATGAAGCAAGCACACTCCCCTCTGGAAAACCCAGAAAACGCATGTTGAAATGTACACAAAAATGCATGAAAAGCACACCACAAAACCGTGACTAATTTAAAAAAATAAATAAACTTGCAAAATCCATGCTTAAAAACCACGCATTTTTAATCACAGAAGTGTGAAAGGCTCCTAATCCGGAAACGGACAGACTTGGCAGAAACTTTTTTTTTCTCGAGTTAGTGAATTGCTGCTCATCCTAAATCTTTATCATAGTTATGGTCAGCCCCCGTTTAAGGACCTTTACATGTCACAGGCACACATGACAACCTGTGCAATGTGTAAGAGGAACAGATCGATGTTTGGAGCGGCTCTTTCTGTCAGTGTGGCACATGTTGTTGTTTAGTTATTCACCAATTTACTCTGCTCGGAAACTCTGACTTTCAGCCAGCTGGATGCTGCACTATGACCTCATTAACGGCTTGTTTATAGTTCAAACAGCCCAGCACATATTTTTCCAAAAGTGTCATTAATTGGGGGGAAAAAAAAAAACTTCAAGTGAGCAAGTGGCACCACATAAATCCCAAGTCTCCCGGTAATACCCTCAAATCAACTTTGTCGTAAATCTCTGTCTGGGAGCTCAGGATGGCACTGCTCAGGAGGCATGCTTGGTTGGGAGAGCAGGCTACAGAAAATTTAGAAGGCTAGAAAAAGTCTAGAGCAGTGGTTCTCAACCTTCTAGTGACGTAACCCCTTGATAAAATTTCCCAAGTTGTGGGGACCCCTAACAGTAAAATTATTTTCGTAGCGTGGGTTGTCAGCACCCAAGGCAAGACAAGTAATTTGCGCCCCTAACCCACAGACATTTAGCGCTCCCTGAGTTCTTTTAATGGCAACTATAATTGCAGGTAGTGTCACTCACTGTGTCTCCGGCTTCACTGTGTTTCCGACTTTGTGGTGTCTCGTAGCAGTGACAACTATGCCAAAATCAGGAGATAGGGTCTCCTCCAGCCCCTCCCACTTCACATTCCTCACTAGTCAGCTGACCTCTAGTCCTTGCCCCCCAGCCATGCCGTGAACTGAATGGGCACCTGCGAAGAGGCTGAGTGGGCGGCCGCGGCTACCACATGCTCCAGGGATAGCCCTGCTGGGTGGCTGCAAAAAGGCTGGGAGAGTGATGCGGGCCTTAGGAACAGCCCAGGATTTTGTGACCCCTGGCAAATCGTCATTTGACCCCCAAGGGGGTCCCGACCCCAGGTTGAGAACCACTGGTCTAGAGCATGTATAGAGTGAAAAAAATTGAGAGGACCAAGCCCTTATCCCTTCTCTCCATACAAGCCGACTCTTCTAGGGGCTCCATTGGGGCCCACCCAGCAGTAGAGTGCTGCCACAATCATTTGTTTTAAGTGGAACCTCCAACAAGCTTGAAGTCTAGCACTCCGCTTCCTAATTTCCAGGAGAGATCTAGAGCATCTATGGAGCTGTTATCTTTTCTTTTCATACAAGGTGACTCTCCTAGAGAATCTGTTGGAGATCCCCAGCAGTAGAGTACTGTATCACTATACCAACTATTTGATTTCAGTGAAGCTTTCCCCAGCTTGAAGTCCAGCGATCCACCCTCCAATTTCCAGAAGAAGTCAAAAGCAGACAGGAGTCAACTGTAGAATTCCAGATGACCACAAGTTCCAGCTTGTCATGTCTGCTTGTCCTTGACCTATCTGTTATCCCAAAGTTTCTCTTGTTGCTGTCAGAAAACTGTGGCAGTAATTAACCACTTGCTTACTGGGCACATTCCTGCCCAGGCGAAATTTTAGCTTTCGGCACTGTCACGCTTTGAATGACAATTGCGCGGTCGTGCGACGTGGCTCCCAAACAAAATTGACGTCCTTTTTTTCCCACAAATAGAGCTTTTATTTGGTGGTATTTGATCACCTCTGTGGTTTTTATTTTTTGCGCTATAAACCAAAAAAGAGCTACAATTTTGAAAAAAAACACAATATTTTTTGATTTTTGCTATAATAAATATACCAATTTTTTTTTAAAGAAACAATTTTTTTCTTAGTTTAGGCCGATACGTATTCTTCTACATATTTTTGGTTAAAAAAAATCCCAATAAGCGTATAGTGATTAGTTTGCGCAAAAGTTATAGCGTCTACAAAATAGGGGATAGAATTCTGACATTTTTTTTACTATTATTTTTTTTACTAGTAATGGCGGTTATCTGCGACTTTTGTCAGGACTGCGATATTGCGGCGGACACATCGGACACTTTTGACACATTTTTGGGACATTCACATTTATACAGCGATTAGTGCTATAAAACTGCGCTGATTACTGTATAAATGTGACTGACAGGGAAGGGGTTAAAACTAGGGGGCGAGGAAGGGGTTAAATGTGTGCCCTATGAGTGATTGTTACTGTGGGGGGAGGGGACTGACTGGGGGAGGTGACTGATCTGTGTCCCTATGCACAAGGGACACAGCATCGGTCTCCTCTCCCTGACAGGACGTGGATCTCTGTGTTTACACACACAGATCCACGTCCTTGTCTGTGTACCGGCCGATCGCGGGTACCTGGCGGACATCGCGGCCACCAGGCACGCGCATCGGCATCTCAGTGATGCGCCGGGCACGCGCGCGCCGCCGGCAGCGCTCGCACGCCCCCCAGTGGCCAGAGGAGCGGAGGCCGTATAATGACGGCCTCCCAGCATTTTAGAACCACTTTGCGGCCGTCATTTGTCGTATGGCAGGCGCAAAGTGGTTAAATTCTCGGTGTCAGTGGCAGCAGAACCAAAGAAAATCAAGTCTTCTCTTTCCCTATACAGTGGATTATGAGCATAATCCATTCCAGGAGAATGCTCGTAATCCAATGTACTCACATATCAAAGAGAGTTTCCCCATTGAAGTCAATGGAAACTAAAATAATTTGTTCCGCAATGACTTCAATGGCATGCAATACTGCATGCGGCCAGAGGCGGGGGCGCCGAAGAACCTTGGAAGCGGACGGAAAGGCCCAATGAAAGTTCGGCAAACCTCGGAAAGACTTCGTTCACAAGCCTTTCCGATGTTTGCCGAGGTCAGCCCAAACTGTCCTCGGGCCTTTCCGGCCGTTCGGCTCCAGTGCCCCCCCCAAATCAGGCCAAGCGCGGTACTGCACACCGCTTTAGCCTAAATCCTGCTCATTTTGCGAGACAACACTCGCAAACTGAGTCAGGATTTTAGGGAATACAGTGCTCGTATTGCGAAACGCTTGTTAACCGCGTAACTGGCAATCCGAGGTTCCACTGTAGTTCTATGTGGAACTTTTTTCTACTGTTGACAAGCAACAGGGTCAACAATAACTAACAGACATAACTGAAGAAAATGGTACATTTACAATTCAAAAATGGCTTACAGTGCATTCGTAACGTATTCACAGCGCTTCACCCTTTCCACATTTTGTTATGTTACAGCCTTATTCCAAAATGAATTGAATTCATTATTTTCCTCAAAATTCTACAAACAATACCCCATAATGACAAAGTGAAAGAAGTTCATTTGAAAACTTTGAAAATATATTAGAAATAAATTTAAAAAACGAAAAACTCACATGTACTCAAGTATTGACAGCCTATGCCATGACACTCAAAATTGAGCTCAGGTGCATCCTGTTTCCACTGATCATCTTGAGATGTTTCTACAACTTTATTCAGTTGAATGAACATGATTTGTAAAGGCACACACCTGTCTATATAAGGTCCCACAGTTAACAGTGCATGTTAGAGCACAAACCAAGCCACGAAATCCAAGGTAATTTCCTTAGACCCCTGAGACAGGATTGTATTGAGGCACAGATCTGAGGAAGGGTACAGAAAAAATTCTGCAGCATTGAAGGTCCCAATGAGCACAGTGGCCTTCATCATCCGTAAATGGAAGAAGTTTGGAACCACCAGGACTCTTTCTAGAGTGGGCCACCTGGCCAAACTGAGCGATTGGGGGAGAAGGGCCTTGGTCAGGTCTGTAGAGAGAGGAGAACCTTCCAGAAGAACAATCATCACTGCAGCATTCCACCAATCAGGCCTGTATGATAGAGTTGCCAGACAGAAGCCACTCCTCAGTAAAAAGCACACGACAGCCCGCCTGGAGTTTGCCAAAGGGCACCTGAAGGACTCTCATGAGAAACAAATATCTTTGGCCTGAATGGCAAGTGTCATGTCTGGAGGAAACCAGGCACCGCTCATCACCTGCCCAATACCATCCCTACAGTGAAGCATGGTGGTGGCAACATCAGGCTGTGGGGATGTTTTTCAGTGGCAAGAACCGGGAGACTAGTCAGAATCGAGGGCAAGATGAATGCAGCAATGTACAGAGACATCCTTGAAGAAAACCTGCTCCAGAGTGCTCTGGACCTCAGACTGTGGCAAAGGTTTATCTTTCAACAGGGCAACAACCCTAAGCACACAGCCAAGATAACAAAAGGAGTGGCTACGGGACAACTCTTTGAGAGGTCCTGCAAAGAAGAATTGGAGAAACTGCCCACAAATAGGTGTGCCAAGCTTGTAGCATCATACTCAAAGAGACTTGAGGCTGTAATTGGTGCCAAAGGAGCTTCAACAAAGTATCAAGCAAAGGCTGTGAATACTTACAGTATGTACATGGGATTTTTTTCATTTTTTATTTTTAATAAATGTGAAAATATTTCAAACAAACTACTTTCAAGTTGTCATTATGGGGTATTGTTTGTAAAATTTTGAGGAAAATAATGAATTTAATCTATTTTGGAATAAGTCTGTAACATAACAAAATGTGGAAAAAGTGAAGCGCTGTAAATACTTTTCGGATGCGCTGTAAATAGTAGCTTTATTTCCCATTGGCCAGTTGCTTCCTATCTTACAGACTATGCAAAATACCAACTAATACTTAACAAAAAATATGCAAAACGATCACTAGAATCAACAAAGCAGTTTTTGTTTTTCTGTTTCCCCCTGAAACATTGTTTTATTTTTATTGATCTTGGCAGTAGGTTCTTTATTTTTCTACTTCCTCTAAAAGAGTGACAACACTGTTCTGTTCACTCTACAATGAAAATTGCAGAGCAGTGTTGTCACCCTGTTAACAGTTGCTAACTAAACCTCCAAATCCTTTACAGCCAAGGAAGCTGCCATCTTAAGCCCCATACACACGAACAGTTTTCCTGCCAGGAAAACTGCCAAGAGAGCTTTTGGCTGGGAAAACCGGACGTGTGTATGCTTCCTTGCAGTTTTCCCGTCAGGAAAACAGCCGGGAATCCCGACGGGAAAATAGAGAACCTGCTCTCTATTTTCCCGTCGGGATTCCCAGCGTTTTTTTTTCCGCAAGATTTACTAATGCTTTATGGGAAACACTACGAGGCAGTGCCCATGGAGCATACACACGGCTGGGATTCCCGGCCAAAGCTCTGTGGCAGTTTTCCTGCAGGGATCTCGGCTTTCCCCTCGATTTTCACGGCGGACTTTTTACCGCCGTGAAAACCGAGCGTGTGTACAGGGCTTTAGTCTCTGTTTGCTCTGCAGTTGCCCTCGTGCTGTGCATCAGATCAGTTATCACAGCAGCCATTTGATTGACAGTTCGGTTGAAAGCACAAGCAATGGTGAAAATTATCATTCACGGCATGCCTTGACTTTAATTGTTTTGGGAAGCAAGTTAAATTGCTATGTTTAGTTCCGCTTTAAGTAAAACACAAATAAATTAAAGCCTAACTACAGCTAATGCATTTTAAGCAGCCAAATGAAAAGCCATCCATTGCAAGCAATTCTTTTGCACTACTTTTGCTGGACAGCTTGGCCTGTTATAGGAAGTGGCAAAATAATTGATCAACTGGCAGAATCAACAGGTAATAAAACTATGTTGCAGGAGGACTCAGAAAAACAAAACCTACAGTGTTAATGCTAGCGACACTAAGGGGGTTATTTACTAAAGGAAAATCCACTTTGCACTACAAGTGTAAAGTGCACGTGAAATTGCACTGAAAGTGCACTTGGAAGTGCAGTCGCTATAGATCCGAGGGGGACAGACAAGGAAAATAAAAAACAGCATTTTAGCTTGCACATGATTGGATGATAAAATCAGCAGAGCTTCCCCTCATTTCAGATCTACCCCTCAGATTTACAGTGACTGCACTTCCAAGTGCACTTTGCACTTGTAGTTTGCATTTGTAGTGCAAAGTGGATATGCCTTTCGTAAATAACTAGGGCTGTGGAAATTAACTATTAATTCATCGATTAATTGTTTTGATCGATCAAAATTCTTTTGATCGGTACTCACCTCTCCGCCGGCTTCTGGGTCTTCAGGGAGTTCTGTCGGAGATCCGGTGACGTCACGGACACCGGCGGGGCTTGCCGTGTCCATCTGAAAGGCTCTTTTGCTGTGCCTTCATATCTGCATGCCGGCGGGACCTTACTATCTGCCACACGCAAGGGCTGTTAAACTTCCCTCTATCACTTCCCTCTATCAACCTGGGATTCTACAGCCATCCACTGGGAGTTGTGATAGTTCCCTTCACAGGACATCTACATGCCGATGGACTGATGTTAACCCCTCCTCATCTGGATTCAGCAGTGGTATCGTTGTACACATTTTTATACCAATATCATACTTGGCTACATGTTTTTATGACTGCTTTTGCTACCATTTGGTATTACTCGCACCATTTTTACAGTTTATGTAGCTACATCGATTTTATCTCCCGTGCAATATTTATTTTGTTACCTACTTGAAGACTATAAACGTTTTAATGCTATTCCCATCGAGCGCTGCCTTTGTGTGTTTTTTGTATCCTGCTATCCATTTTTCCAGTGGTTGGAAGCTGCACTGGGAATCAGCCTGCAAGGAGATCAGCTAAAAGTAGTTGGATCTGTATGTGCGTTATAATTAATCTAAATTAGTCGATTAATCGATTAAAAAAAAATTGATTAATCGAACACGAAAATTTTAATCAGTAACAGCCCTATAAATAACCCCCTATATGTGTCTTTTTCACATGGCCCGTACTTACACTATAAATTAAAACTCAGATATGCTAACATAAATACATACATGCAATTCTCTGCTTCCTAGAACTTCCTTTGATGTCTCTTTAGACGAAACGCGTCGGAACAAGCCCTGCCAATGTCATTACGTTATCCTACAGTTACTTCTACAAGCGCTTTTATCTCTACATAAATGTGAGTGTTCCTAATCTTCATTTTAATAAATACTCTTTATCAACGATATCACACTATGTGGAACCTTTTTTCATTTCTTGGTTACATCGTGTGAATATATGGGTAAGATCCGGCCCACCCCTCTGTGAGAACCTCTATCTGGTAATAGCACTGGGAACCAGTTAAAGGAAAAAAAGACTGTCTTCTATTCATGCTAGTAGGTACAGATATTAAGTTCTTGATCATTTGGGGAAGCTTCACCACAAGCCTTGATGACTCAGGGGGCGAGTCCATTAACTCTGGTAAGCCTTGTCATTGTCGGTGGTGGTCATTTTCCATACTTACTTTCCTCAACCATCTTCCCACTGATGTTTCAATAATGTCATCCAGTTGACTCTCCATATACAACTACTAGGATTAACTTATAGACTCAATCCTCTTTTGGCTTCACCTTATATGCATTTCTGTATATATTATTATTTTTAATTTGATTCATTCATTTTTCATTCATCACGTTGGCGGATCCATCTTATTACTTCACTGTTTATTTTTACATTTATATAAACATAAGAGTTATTATATGTACCGTATATACTCGAGTATAAGCCGACCCGAATATAAGCCGAGGCACCTAATTTTACCACAAAAAACTGGGATAACGTATTGACTCAAGTATAAGCCTGGGGTGTCCATGTGCATGCCAAACTGTGTCCGTGCCTCACTGTGTCCGTGCCTCACTGTGCCCACGCCTCACTGTGCCCATGACTAGACTGACGTTTAACATGGGAGTCTACGGAAGGGGTGCCCATCTTTGAAAAATCGGTGCTCCCCGGCCGTAGGTCCCCAAGACAACAAACTTTGCACACTTGTAGAGGAGAAATTGGGCTACATGTGTGCCATGTTTGAGGTCCAGAGGACCTACGGCCGGCCGGTTCCGGGTCCCCAAATTCCGGAAGATCAGGCGCAAAAAGGTGACTCGAGAATAAGCCAAGGGGGGCATTTTCAGCACAAAAAAGTGCTGAAAAACTTGGCTTATACTTGAGTATATACGGTACATAGTATTATCATTTCTTATCACTCATACGGCCTCTTATTACTTAGGGCTCTTTCACACGGAGGTCCGTTCAGGTCCGCCTGTCAGTTTTTTTAGGCGGACCTAAAACGGATCCTCCATGTACCCCTATGGAGGCACGGATGTCAGCGGAGACATGTCCGCTGACATCCGCTCCGCCAAAGTGTGACGGAGGAAAACCCTATTTTTCCTTCCGTCGGCGGAGCGGATCGGATGACAACGGACTCTACGGTCCGTCGTCATCCGATTCCCCATAGGGGAGAGCGGCGCTCTGACAGGGCGGTCCCTGCACAGTGTGCGGGGACCGCCCAGTCATCCGTCGGCTCAGCGGGGATCAACGGAGCGATCCCCGCTGAGCAAGCGGAGCTTCACGGGGCGGATCTGCACGGATCCGCCCTGTGTGAAAGGACCCTTAGTGACCATTCTTATTAGTGCTGCACTTTTACCAGTTATTATTTGTTTGCAATTGCCTTTTGCTGTGCTGGCTGCTGTGTACCATTTAGAGCGACAGTGTGGTATTTCACTTTCACCTTGTATCACCTTTTGTTACATGTTACATCTTACAACCATATTCAGGGTGTAAGATGTAACATGTTCCAAATATACTGATCCCCGCACCCACCCCATCCCCTGTTTTGGCAGAGAGCGAGGGATCTTCTTCCCCCCCTCACTACCACAACCTAAAGAAAACACGGCTGTGCATGGCTCCGCCCTCCCAGGCCCCTTCATTCATTCACAGTGTTCTGTGAATGGATGGACTACAACTACTGACAGCCTTTGCAGCTGTCGGCTTATGATTCTTAAAGCGGAGTTCCAGTCATTTTTGTGTTTATTAACCACTTAAGCCCCGGACCATTTTGCTGGTCAAAGACCAGGCCACTTTTTGCGATTCGGCATTGCGTCGCTGTAACTGACAATTGCGCGGTCGTGCGACGTGGCTCCCAAACAAAATTAACGTATTTTTTTCCCACAAATAGAGCTTTCTTTTGGTGGTATTTGATCACCTCTGCGGTTTTTATTTTTGCGCTATAAACAAAAATAGAGCGACAATTTTGAAAAAAATTCAATATTTTTTACTTTTTGCTATAATAAATATCCCCAAAAAATATATAAAAAAACGTTTTTTTCCCTCAGTTTAGGCCGATCCGTATTCTACATATTTTTGGTAAAAAAAACGCAATAAGCGTTTATTTATCGGTTTGCGCAAAGGTTATAGCGTCTACAAAATAGGAGATAGTTTTATGGCTTTGTTATTAATAAATTTTTTTACGAGTAATGGCGACGATCAGTGATTTTTACCATGACTGCGACATTATGGCGCACACATCGGACACTTTTGACACATTTTTGGGACCATTGTCATTTTTACAGCGATCAGTGCTATAAAAATGCACTGATTACTGTGAAAATGACACTGGCAGTGAAGGGGTTAACCACTAGGTGGCGCTGTAGGGGTTAAGTGTGCCCTAGGAAGTGCTTCTTACTGTAGGGGGGGATGGGCTGTGTGTGACAAGACAGTGATCACCGCTTCCGATTACAGGAAGCTGTGATCACTGTCATTGTCACTAGGCAGAGCGGGGAGATGCTTGTTTACATCAGTATATCCCCGCGGCGATCGAGTACGAGGGATCCGCGGTCGGGCTCACGGAGCTTGCGGCGGGCGCGTGCGCGCATCCACAATGCCGCTTCTTTAAAGGGGACGTACAGGTACGTCCTTTTGCCCAGGAGTGCCATGCTGTCGACGTAAAAGTGCGTGCGGCGGTCGGCAAGCAGTTAAAATCCTCTTTTGGCTTCACCTTATATGCATTTCTGTATATATTATTATTATTTTTAATTTGATTCATTCATTTTTCACTCATCACGTTCGTGGATTCATCTTATTACTTCAATATAAGAACTGTAGCTGCTGACTTTTAATAAATACACACTCACCTGTCCCAGGATATGGCTGCCTGAAACCTCAGTTCTCTCCCTCGCCTTATCCGGCGCTGGCATTACAAGTGTGGGCACCCGGCTGTGACAGCTTGCTGCTTCACAGCTGGGTGCGCACTGCGCGTGCGCAAGTCGCGCTGTGCCTCCTCAATAGCCGGGCAATCTTCTGGGACCTGTGATTAGGGTGACCACATTTCCAAACTACCATTCAGGGACACCCTCCCTTCCCAAAAATCAGCTTGTGCTGTAACGAATCACAGCACAGTGATTGGACACAAGAGGCGGGATTTATGATTTCTCCAATCACAAGCAGGGGGCGGGATTGTTCTCCTCCAGGCATTCCTGGCCAGGACAAGTACTGTCAGTTAGTAAAACGGTGATGTGGCAGCCTTTTTTGAGGGCATCAGATTGGCCCGGGGGGTGGCTGTGTCAGTTTCATTCCGGGACACTGTATTGTCCTGGAATGAATGTGCCCGGGACAGACCTGCAAAATGCGGGACTGTCCCGGGCCATCCGGGACATGTGGTCACCCTACCTGTGATGTGTCCTAGAAGATTGCAGGGAGGGAGAGGAGAACTTCCGCTCGAGTCGTCTAGGTGGCCCGAGTGGAAGTGGGAGCAGGGGTACCTGTCAAAACTAGGTACTTGCTCCCCCCAAAAGAAAACGACATGCCAAAATGTGACATAGTTGAGTGCTTAAAGTGGAACTTCCACTTTTGGGTGGAACTCAGTTTTAATGAGGTGCCACAGCGCTGTTGAGCCCTTCGGACGCAGGCTCCTTTGTTCTAAGACAGTTGAACAATCAGGGCAATACACTGCTTGAATTTCAGTAGAGACAGCAGGAATCGGCCACGCTTAAACGTTGTTGGTAAAGCTTGGGTAAGTAGGCCTCTGAAAAGCCATAAACTATAGTGCATAAACTTCAAGCTAACCTTTGAGCATTACCAAAAGAAAACACGGAAAAGGGGGCTTTATTTTGTGGTGAATGAAAACCAAAATTTTCTATGAATTGCTATTTGATATGAATTGCTTTAATATACAGCACTGCAATGAGAATGTCCAAGGAGGGGGTTGGATTAACTGTAGATTACAGTGCAATAAGTATAGAATCTTTTTAAAAACTATAAGGATATATTTAGACATGAAGCTGAACTCCACATAAACATATGATTGGACTTTCCTGGGGCTCTACCATAAAGGGGAAGTCCCACCCAAAGGTGACCATCTGTTTTACACGTGCATGATCATTTAAAGTGTATTTCCACATTTGCAACAACATTGGGATAAACTGCAGCTTAGCTTTTTTTTTAAGATGATTGTTTCTGGAAAATCCAGCAAGAGAAATCCTACTTAGATTTCTTTGTTTATGGGGTGCTGGGGAGTTGTGTTTGCCAAATCGACCTCTGTCTGTACTGTGCTGGCAGATATCTCATCAGTTGTAAATAAGATTTGAGCACCGTCTGTCCTACCAAAGAGTTAAAAATTTAGAAGCTAGGCTTCCCAAATTGTAGGATACTGAGAAGAGGCCTGTCCTGTCCCAAGGCTTTCTATTGGGACAGCCTCACTATAAACTTGTAGAGAAATGCTTGCAGTCTTCTCCAAAGAAGCAACTAAAAGCTAGGAAATATTTAAACAAAAAATGTTTTTAGGTATGCTCCCATGTGAATGGGAACACACAATAAACACATACGGCCGGGGGAGCACCGATTTTTCAAAGCCGGGCACCCCTTCCATAGACTACCATGTTAAACAGTAATTTCTCCTGTGATTTTGGGGACCCGGTACCGGCCGATCGCAGGTCTCCTGGACCCTAAACTTGGCAAACACGTAGCCCCATTTCTCCTCTACGAGTGTGCTAAGTTTGTTGTCTAGGGGACCTACGGCCGGGGAGCACCGATTTTTCAAAGCCGGGCACCCCTTCCATAGACTCCCATGTTAAATGTCAGTCTAGTCATGGGCACTGTGAGGCATGGGCACAGTGAGGCATGGACACAGTGAGGCATGGACACAGTGAGACATGGGCACAGTGAGGCATGGACACAGTGAGGCATGGACACAGTGAGGCATGCACATGGACACAGTGAGGCATGCAGATGGACACCCTAGGCTTATACTCGAGTCAATACGTTTTCCCATTTTTTTGTGGTAAAATTAGGTGCCTCGGCTTATATTCGGGTCAGCTTATACTCGAGTATATACGGTACTAAAACTGGAGCAAGTAGGATCTGGTGCAGCTTTGCATGGTAGCCAATCAGCTTCTAACATCAGCTTGTTCAATCAAGCTTTGACAAAAAAAAAAACTAGAAGCTGATTGGTTACTGTGCATGGCTGCACCAGGTTCTGCTTGCTCCAGTTTGATCATTTTGTTTCTTAAATGTGGCTGGAAAAGTGTTCTAGTACCCCCTCCAACCAATGTCTGTGATAGTAAAAGAAAAATAAACCCAGGTCGTCTATCTTCTTTTTCTCTGCACAGGGGAGAGAGCTTGTTCAGGAGTCTACATCAATGGTTCTCAACCACTGGGCTGCAGCCTTCCTCCTCCTGAGCCTCCAGCGAGCTGCAAATACCCTAACCTACCACAGTGCTTTGCAGCATCCATAGTGCCCCCAACCTCCCATAATTGCCTACAGTGCCCCCCCCCCAACACACACAGTGCCCCTAGGCCCTCGGAAAACCTTCAGCCCCCGCAGTGCCCCTCAACCTCCCACAGTGCCCCCCAGCCTTAACATAACCTACCACATTGCCTCCCATAGTGCCCCCAACGTCACATAAATGCCCCCCAGTGACCGGTTACCCTGCACAGTGCCCCTAGGCTCCCTGAGAGCACTCAGCCTCCAAAGTGCCCTACAACCTTCCACAGTTCCTCCAGCCACCCACTGTGCTCCAACCTCTAACAGTGCCTCACAGTGCCTTCTAGCCCCTGAGGGATGCCCCAGTCTCCCACAGTGTCCCTTAGCTTTCTGGAGAGACCCCAGCCCTACCAGAAACCTCATCCCTTACAGAGCTTCCACGTCCACTGAAAAGTCCCCTAACCCCTCCTCCCTCTTCCCACCCATCCACTAACAGTGACACCCATCCTCACAGCCTTCCAGCATTTGATAACATATTTTGCATTCCCATACTTTTATTGTGTGAGTATAAACTTTTTTCTTTTTTTGTTTACAAACGTTTTTATTGGGACAAGTTAGACATTTTACATGGAAGGAACATAGCACGTACATTAATCAGCAGTGAAAGTATTGTGCAGAGCTAAAGTACTTGAAAATACAAACAGTTATCAGTTTAAAGTGCTAACCGTCAATAGACAGAGAGGTATCACTCGCAGTGTTCCATGTTATAAGATGTCCTTGATGAACAATTTTTTTAAACAACAGATGAAAGAGAGAAAGAGGATGAAATAAAAAAAAGCAAGAAACAAATAACGAAAAACAAAAAGTAAAGACTGCTTCTTATGTTACAAGCTGTATAAGAATCTCATTGCATATCTATCAATTCTTGTCCATCTGCAGAGGTTCACATATAGTGAAGGCTTTATTGATGTTGTATTGCAAAATGAGCAAGCACAAACCAAGTCCCTTTAAGAAAATCAAAAATGAGTACTGGTCCCCTGGAGGCAAAAAAACAAAAAAACAAAAAGGTCCCCCAAACAAGCTAAGAAGTAGACCATGGGCCCCATTTTTGTTCAAAGATACGCATCGAATCCATAAGGGTATGGTGGATACGTTCCATCAGTTTTATGGACTCCATGCGGAGGAGCACCTGGAACCATGGGACCGAGGGTTTGCACCAGTTCAGGGCTATAGCCCACTGTATAGCACTAAACAGCGTGTGGACCAATTTCTGCTCAAGTATAAACTTTTTTCAAGCTGTTGGGATGTAGAAGAATTTAATGGGCCCTGGTCTTTGTAAGGTTGAGAACCACTGGTCTACATCATTGCCTGGGTTAGGTGGACACTTTATTTTGGTTATCCAGTGACGGGGTCCCATTCAGAATACAGAAAACTGAAACATGATGACATCACAAAGAGAGGTCCTAGTCATCAGTGACAGACGCTGGATCTATCGATTGCTACCCCCAAAAGAGGCACAAGCAAAGGACGTGGATGGCAGACTTCAGAGAGAAAATAAAAGAGCCCAATGTGGTCTTTCCACAAATCTAGGGCTACAAATAACTTTTTTTTTTTCTTTGTGCTACTCAAAATAAATAGGGCCAAAAGAACCAAATGGAATTAACGCTTCATCATTTTTCTATTGTGTTTGTAACAAGAGGACCATGCCAACAGCTGCAAGACAACACTTGCTGCATCAATGACTGACACAACTGTACTTCGGTTATATTCTAAGTATAAGCATATTCTGGTCATGAGGTAAATTTTGTAAATAAAGCTTTTCATTAAATCCATGCTGACTTCATTGCAGAATCTCATAAATTACCCCAGTTTAATGTGAATTTAGTCCTGCTCTCTGGGGTGTTGTAAAAATATTGCACTGCTTTTAACCATTAACTCTTCCTCTGCCAGTCAGAAACTGCAATTCACTTCCAGCCCCAGCGACATAACGCCAGGGGTTTACAGGCCTAAAAGCATTGATGTCATGACGTTTCCGTGCCAGAAAAAGCAAACTTCTCTTTAATTAGTAAGATTCGCTGAACAAATATTCCAGGTGTTCGTAAATGTCAGCGCACACCTGTCCTGACGGCTCGGCTACGCTAAGTCCACCATCCACTCGGGGAACCTAAACCAGACAGATATACGCCGTTTCTTCGCCATCGCCCCTGCCGACAATTTATGATGTGTTACATTGTGTCATTGCTTGATACAAGGCAACAGAAGAGGATTGTAAATTGAGCACCAGGCCCAGCGATGCAAAGCTTTTATGAAGTGTTTTTTTTTTCTACGGAGTCGGAGAGGCGCCCCAAATGTTACATGGGCCAACCATGCCAGAGAGTCACAGTGATCTTCATTCAGATGGAAAATGTCTGATCTGAAAATGGTTATCGTCATTTCTTCACAGCTCAGCACGATCTGCCCTGCAATAAAACTCTGTAAACTTAATTTTTTTTAAAAAAAGAACAAAAAATAAAGTTTGACTTCACTTTTGTGACATTTGTGCCTGTGGAATCAGTTAAATTACACCCAACTGCGTATGGCTAGGTTTGGTACAGTCATCCTTAAAGTGGATGTAAAGCCACTCTCATCCTTTCTAAACTACTGCCATAGTGCTGATCTATAAGGATATAGATGCCTCCTGCATGTATCCTTATCTGTCAAATGTCTCCCCTCTGTCTGTTATGAGAACTGAAAACGGGCAGATTCTGTGGGTGTGTCTGTTGTCCGGAGCCCAGTGGGTGGAGTCGTGATGTCAGTAGACTCCCCGCCCACCTCTACACTCCCCTTGTCAACATGCATTTTCTCCTGTGTATTTCTTACACTAAATTCTGCTTTGATCACTAACATCCAGTCAAAACCCAGAAAAGTAACCACATGACTTCAGAAAAGGAGTGGGGGTGGGAATTAAAAAAAAATGCCTGTCTCAGGCTGGTGCATGAGATATGTAAATAACCTGTCACTCACAGCAGGGGGGAAGAACAGACAAGGTTTTCTCCATTTGTCTGTTTTATCTCACTAAAAAAAGATAAGAGGATTGCTCAGAGCTGGATCAACTCTTTGTGGCAAGACTGGGCACAGATGATCTGAAATCCTATACTATACATTGTGCCAGCCAAAAAATAAATAAAAAAATGTCAGGTTTGCATCCACTTTAATGGGCCTAGGCACCATCAGCACCCTTCCAGGTCTCATAATTCCCTGTCCTTGTTTCACCAAGACCTTCACTGTGTGGCCTGCTCTGTATTGCAAAACCTCCTCTTCACAATTCTCCCAGCTGGGCTTTGAGGGGGTCCTTTAAAGTGGACATTTCAGTAACCTTAAAAGCTTGCATGAATAAATTCTGGACATGTCATGATATACAGTACATTAAAGCCGTGTACACACAATAGGTTTTACAGATGAAAACAGTCCGATGGACTGTTTTCATCGGACAAACCGATCGTGTATGGGCCCCATCGGTCTTTTTTCCATCGGTGTTTAAAAATAGAACATGTTTTAAATTTATCCGATGGTTAAAAAACCGATAGCAAATTACTATCGTCTGTGGGGAACTCCACCGGAGAAAAAACCCACGAATGCTCAGAATCAAGTCGACGCATGCTCAGAAGCATTGAACTTCATTTTTCTCGGCTCATCGGAGTGTTTTACGTCACCGCGTTTGGAACGGTCGGTTTTTTGACTGATGGTGTGTAGACAAGACTGATGGAAGTCAGCTTCATCGGTTTTCCGATGGAAATATCCATCGGTTTAAAAACCATAGGAAATCTGATCGTGTGTACAGGGCTTAACAGTATAATAAAAAAAAAGTGTTTCTTAGCTCCAGGCAAGTGACTTTTCCAAAGCTGAGATGATGCCATTCGTCTGCTGCAGGCAGAAGACAACATTTCCTCAGTCTCCCTCAGTGATCAAATTGCAACATAGTAACTCGTAGTAAATCATAAGGTGAGAGACTGCATCAAAGACTAATCTGTGTCAGACATTTGTAAAATCAGTCAAGAACTGCACATGCACCTGAATAATCTCTAAGCATGAAGGCCTCTTGAGCCCCTATAGGAAAAGAGAGCCTTGACTGATGGGGGCATGGCCAGCAGCGTAGGCAGTTGATGAGTGGTCATTCAAGATTGGTTAAATTATGGGGGATGGGCTGGGCATGAGCTCAGTAAAAGTACTGCCCCAGAGAATTCTGGGCCTTTTGAAGAAACGTGGCTGGAAGAGCTGCCCACCCTCCCGCCCCTTTTCTTCTTGATGGTATGTCACAGCTTGCTGCGGTTTCTGAACCTTGCCAGCATTAAAAGTTGCTATAATGGGCTATGCCCTTGATTGGAAATTGGAAGTAGGTGGCAAGTACAGGCTCCCTTTTGGAATTCAAATAGTTAAGGTTAAAGTGTGCTCACAGTACAACTGTGACTGGCACTGGTTTGAAGTGTTCACAGGTTCTGTGTTGGAATTTAAATTAAGCTGTGGCCTTGCCCTTTTCAATCTAATGGTTGTAAGCGTGTTTTCTTATATGGGGTGAGAGCAAGGGGTGGTCTATTCCATTATGTCTGTAGCGGGGTTCCTTTAAAGACTCTCGAACTACTGTTCCCAGAACCCCACTGGTTCCCAGGATGTTTTGCTTCTGCCCCAGAGACTCATGGGTGGGGATATATAAGGAAGGGGCGAGGCCTGGCTCGGCCTCTTTGGACACGGGACGGCAGAGACTGATACACCTGTGCGGACCTGCGCTGGGTAAGGCCTGAAGCCTGGGGCCTTTCCGGAGCCGACCAAAGAGCCTTCCACCCCACTGCGAGCCTGGGTGGCATCCGACATCTCTACTTACAGCCTAGATTGGATCGGGGACCCGATCGCAGCGACCGCTGTGGGCGAGTGAAGTCACAGCCGGTGGAAGTCCCGGACGGAGATCGCGTCCGGTGGGTGAGCGAGCGTAAGCTCATTCCATAACCTGTTTGATAGTACTGTGCCTATAGACTGCCGAGGCCTATTACCTCATGTTAAAGACTCTCACTGGAGATCCACAGCAGGACTGATCCAGAGGATCTCCAGTGAAGTGTTGCCAGTTACCAACTTCCCCTTTTCCTGGATTACAATTGTTGTTTGTTCTTAAGTGCACCGCCTCTACAGATGCCGGTGAAGAATCCATCATTCATACAGGACTGAGTTCTAGAATTAGGAATCAGGCCTGATTCATTAGGGACCTAGTTTAGTTATCGCGCCACAGGGCGCCTAGTTAACAGTCGCCCCACGTGGCGTCTTCTTATACACCCCTCCCTCTCCATGGTGTAGTGTGACTGATATTGTATATTGCAGGGTTCTGTGTATATTCTAATGGTCAAGTTGTTATCACTGTTCATTCCCCTTTGCATAGCTGAAAGTAAAATCTGTTATTCATTTATAACTACTCCGTGTCTGAGTCTCTCATAAAGTATAAGTATTAAATGTGTATACCCCTAGACTAACTGTGCCAGAAAGGGTCGAGTAGATTGCCGGGGGTTGGCGGAGCTGTATTCAGGGCCCAAACCGAATCTGCGGCCCTCTTAGTTGAGGGTATCGCTACATGTCTTTAGTCTGTTTGTGCCTAGGCCCATTGCCCCTCAGCAGTCATGCATCACAATCCAGGAGGTAGATTGTCGCTCCTGTATGGTGCCTGAACTAAGATGGCTCCATCTTCCTGATGAGAAATGCAGCTGGAGGCATTGTTAACCACTTCCCTACCCAGCCATAGTAATATGACGTCCACAGATGGGATCTCCCATCCTGGGTGGACGTCATATGACGTCCTCTGCTTTGTAGGGGAATATCTGCAGCTAGAGGCATCATTCAGATATCCTTTTGTTCTGCCAGCGATTCTCTGCACCATAAGAACGATCATAGCGGCGGTTCCGCCGCTTGATCGTTCTTATAGGCGGCGGGAGGGGGCACCCCCCCTCCCGCCGCCATCCGGTGCTTCGCCGGCTCTCCCAGGTACCGTTGTGTTCCTTAGGACACAGCAGTTCCCTGATGGGGGTAAATGAGTGGCGGCGGAGCAGCAGCGGCGGGCAGCGGAGCTTTCTGTGCGGCGCAGCGGAGCGGCTTACCGGCTCCCATATGCAGAGCTGCAGCAGCGGCGTGCACGGCGCCCCCGGGGGCGCGCAGCGCGGCGATCTGGGATCCGGTGTGTCCCTCTGGACACACCGATTCAAGTAATGTGGCGGCGGAGATTCCGGTATAAAAACTTACCGGAATTGATGATGCAGAGATGCGCAGCGGCGTGCACGGCGCGCAGCGTGGCGATCGGAGCTGAGGTTTTTCCCTTGGATACAGCCCAGCCTCGATCAGGGTAAAGAGCCAATGAAATTGGCTCTTTACCACGTGACCGGCTGTGTCCAATCACAGCAGGTCACTAAATGTAAACAAAACACACAATTGTGTGTAACTCACTGTTGCCTGGTTCTCCTCTTCACACACCTGTGAGGAGGAGATCAGCTAACAGTGAGTTACACATATGTTATACACATATACATATGTACTACTGTGCCCAGATTGCCCCCCCTAAATAAAGAGTACCTGTCATCTAGTACCTGCCACCAGATCACCCGCCACCCACCTGTCCATCAGGAGTACCTGTCCATCAGGAGTACCCGCCACCTCACCTGAGTACCCGCCACCTCAGAGTACCCGCCACCAGTCCATCAGGAGTACCTGTCCATCAGGAGTACCCGCCACCTCACCTGAGTACCCGCCACCTCAGAGTACCCGCCACCAGTCCATCTGGAGTATCTGTCCATCAGGAGTACCTGTCCATCAGCAGTACCCGCCACCTCACCTGAGTACCCGCCACCTCAGAGTACCCGCCACCAGTCCATCAGGCGTACCTGTCCATCAGGAGTACCCGCCACCTCACCTGAGTACCCGCCACCTCAGAGTACCCGCCACCAGTCCATCAGGAGTACCTGTCCATCAGGAGTAACTGTCCATCAGCAGTACCCGCCACCTCACCTGAGTACCCGCCACCTCAGAGTACCCGCCACCAGTCCATCAGGAGTACCTGTCCATCAGGAGTACCTGTCCATCAGCAGTACCCGCCACCTCACCTGAGTACCCGCCACCTCAGAGTACCCGCCACCAGTCCATCAGGAGTACCTGTCCATCAGGAGTACCCGCCACCTCACCTGAGTACCCGCCACCTCAGAGTACCCGCCACCAGTCCATCAGGAGTACCTGTCCATCAGGAGTACCTGTCCATCAGCAGTACCCGCCACCTCACCTGAGTACCCGCCACCTCAGAGTACCCGCCACCAGTCCATCAGGAGTACCTGTCCATCAGGAGTACCCGCCACCTCACCTGAGTACCCGCCACCTCAGAGTACCCGCCACCAGTCCATCAGGAGTACCTGTCCATCAGGAGTATCTGTCCATCAGCAGTACCCGCCACCTCAGAGTACCCGCCACCAGTCCATCAGGAGTACCTGTCCATCAGGAGTACCCGCCACCTCACCTGAGTACCCGCCACCAGTCCATCAGGAGTACCTGTCCATCAGCAGTACCCGCCACCTCACCTGAGTACCCGCCACCTCAGAGTACCCGCCACCAGTCCATCAGAAGTACCTGTCCATCAGGAGTACCTGTCCATCAGGTGTACCAGCCACCTCACCAGGAGTACCCGCCACCTCACCAGGAGTACCCGCCACCAGTCCATCAGGAGTACCTGTCCATCAGGAGTACCCACCACCTCACCAGAGTACCCGCCACCTCACCAGAGTACCCACCACCAATCCATCAGGAGTACCTGTCCATTAGAGTACCCGCCACCTCACCAGAGAACCTGCCACCAGAGTACCTGCCACCTCACCAGCGTACCCACTATGTCCAGAAAGGTGTACACCCCAGAAGAAGCATATCAAATACTCAGTCTGACCGATGAGAGCAACGGGGAGCTCTCACCGCTCAGTTCTGATTCCGATTCTGGTTCGGAATATGAACCCCCCGAAGGCAGCACATCCGGATCCGAATTAGAGGAGGACACAGTCCGTCCAAAAAGAAGACGGTCTGAACACCAGGCAGCGACCAGCAGTGCCAACGGCGGTAGACCCCAGGAGGCGAGGTCCAGTGCAAGCGCTGCTAGACCCCAGGAGGAAAGGCCCAGTGCAAGCGCTGCTAGACCCCAGGAGGAAAGGCCCAGTGCAAGTACACGCCAAAGAAGTAGGACCCGAACCCAGCTTCCAGATGGCTTGGCAAACCCATTGTGGCTGCCTTCTACCTCAGGGTCAGCCACGATCCCCCCTTTTACAGCACAGCCAGGTGTGCAGGTCAACACTGAGGGTTTTTCCAAACTTGATTTTTTTAATTTATTTTTCCCTGATGAATTGGTTCAAGGCATTGTGGAGCAAACTAATCTTTTTGCTCAACAATTCATTGAAAACAACCCCAGCTCCAGCTATGCCCACCCTTTTGAATGGAGACCCCTAACAGTGGTGGAGCTTAGATTGTTTTTAGGCCTAACGTTTAACACGGGGCTTACAAAAAAAAATGAAATGAATAGGTATTGGTCGAAGAAACCCATCCACCATATGCCAATTTTTACATCGGCCATGTCCAGGTCCCGATACGAACTTATAATGCGGTTCCTGCATTTCAGTGACAACTCACAGTGCCCCCCCCCCGAGATCACCCAAACTTTGACAAATTATATAAAATTCGCCCCCTAATTAATTTTTTTTCCAAGAAGTTTGCCGAACTTTATGTCCCTGACCAAAACATTTCTGTGGACGAATCCCTGGTGCATTTCACAGGCCGGCTGGGAATCAAGCAATATATCCCCAGTAAGCGGGCGAGGTACGGCTTGAAGCTCAACAAGCTCTGTGAAAGCGCCACTGGTTATGTGCACTCATTCCGCATGTACGAAGGCAAAGATTCCCAGCTCGAGCCCCCTGAGTGTCCATCGTACATGGGAATAAGTGGAAAAATTGTTTGGGAGTTGGTATTTCCACTCCTCCAAAAGGGGTATCATATTTATATGGACAACTATTATACCAGCCTGCCCCTTCTCCGCCACCTCTACCTAAAAAAAACTCTGGCGTGTGGTACAACAAGAATAAACAGAAAGGGCTTCCCACAGCGTCTTGTCACCACAACCATTCAAAAGGGGGAATCGGCAAGCTTGAGGAACGAGGAAGTGTTGGCTGTGAAGTGAAGGGATAGGAAAGATGTGTACATCATGTCCACCATCCACGATGACACCTCGGTGGAACTTCACAGAAGACGCAGTACCGTTCGCAAGCCTTCCTGCATCAATGAGTACAATAAATTCATGGGGGGTGTGGATTTAAATGATCAAATGTTGCAGCCCTATCTTTCAACCCGAAAATCCCTCTTCTGGTATAAAAAAATCGCAATTTACTTTTTTCATTTGGCCCTGTTAAATTCTTTCATAGTCTACCAAAAATCCACACATAGACCCACCACCTTCATGAGATTTATTGAAGACATTGTCACTGCCCTGATCTACCAACAAACATCCCCCCCAGAAAGCATTCACTCAGATTGTGTCAGCAGACTACATGAGCGCCATTTTTCAGACCATATTCCACCATCACGATCCGGAAGACGACGCCAAAAAAAAATGTCGGGTGTGCACCAGAAGAGGAATTAGGAAAGACACCAGCTTCCATTGTCCCGACTGTCCCTCCCAACCTGGCCTTTGCATCGGAAAATGCTTCAAGCGATATCACACTCTCGAAAACTATTAGCCCATATTTCTAATACTGCCATTTCCCGTTTTCAATATGTCCTGAATATTTCCCTGCCTCAACCAACCATATCATTGTCTTCCATGTGAACTGACCCTGGCCTGTTTCTCGATTATGTCTCTGCCTACCGTCTGCATTGTTTATCCGCCATGTTTCTGCCTTTCACGTGAACTGACCCTGGACTGTATGGATTATGCCTCTGCCTACCGTTTATTTCTGCCTTTTACCTGCACTGACCTCGGCCTGTTGACCATGTTTTTGCCTGCCCCCTTGGACTGATCTTTCACCCTGCTACACAGGGGTCTCACATATGTGAGGGGCTCCAGAATAGTGTTCTGAGTTCAGAAAATCAGTTTTTGGTTTTCTGTGTTCCCAGAACAGGGTCTGGTTGTCCGGAGGCTTCAAAGCGATTTGGGTGGGAGAAGCCTCTACCCCTGTCCCCATTCTTTCCTGACCGTTGCCCTAAGCTTGATGGTCCTGCCTGCTCCCTGGACAAATACTCTGGCTGTGCTGACTATACCTCTGCCTGCTGCATGTACTAACTATGGACAGTATTCCTGCCTGCTGCATGGACGATCCTTTGTTCCTTTTGCTACTGCTGACCACATCTCTGCCTGCTATCTGGACCAATGCTTTGGCTGTGCTGACATCATCTCTACCTGTACTGACTATTCCTGCCTGCTGCCTGTTTTGCTGTCGCTGTCCACGTTCCTGCCTGCTGCCTGGACCGATGCTCTCCTCTTTGGACCACTGCACTACTAAAACCGCAGGTAATCTTTTCTTTACCCTTTTTCTCAGAAGAATGTATTTTGGTTTATAATTGGTATGTACAGTACATGCTATGTTTTAGAAATATGAAGGGCCTTCAACAATGTGATAGGTTGTCAGGAATTTATGTGTGTAATTTATGCTCCTAGAACACATGACGGTGCTACTTAGATGTTAGGCCTCTGTATTTGGCCAGGCTGTGTAAAAGTCTCACACATTTGGTATCGCCATACTCAGGAGGAGTAGCAGAATGTATTTTGGGGTGTCACTTTTGCTATGTACATGCTATGTGTTGGTAATATCTTATAAATGGACAACTTTGTATAAAAAAAATGCGTTTTCATTTTTTTCCCACATATTCCAAAAACTTCTGGAAAAAAATGAACCGTTCAAAAGACTCATTATGCCTCATAGATTATACGTTGGGGTGTTAGCTTTCCAAAATGGGGTCATTTTATGGGCGTTTCCATTGTCCTGGTGCTCCAGGGCCTTCAAAACTGTAATAGGTGGTTGAGAAATGAGATTTGTAATTTATGCTCCTAGAATGCCTGAAGGTGCTATTTCAATGTTGGGCCTCTGTATTTGGCCAGGATGTGTAAAAGTCTCACACATTTGGTATCGCCATACTCAGGAGGAGTAGCAGAATGTATTTTGGGGTGTCATTTTTGCTATGTACATGCTATGTGTTGGTAATATCTTATAAATGGACAACTTTGTATAAAAAAAATGCGGTTTCATTTTTTTCCCACATATTCCAAAAACTTCTGGAAAAAAATGAACCGTTCAAAAGACTCATTATGCCTCATAGATTATACGTTGGGGTGTTAGCTTTCCAAAATGGGGTCATTTTATGGGCGTTTCCATTGTCCTGGTGCTCCAGGGTCTTCAAAACTGTAATAGGTGGTTGAGAAATGAGATGTGTAATTTATGCTCCTAGAATGCCTAAAGGGGCTATTTCAATGTTGGGCCTCTGTATTTGGCCAGGCTGTGTAAAAGTCTCACACATTTGGTATCGCCATACTCAGGAGGAGTAGCAGAATGTATTTTGGGGTGTCATTGCAAGTATGCATGTGCTGTGTGAGAGAAATAACTTGTTATTATGACAATTTTGTGCAAAAAAATAAAAATTTAAAAAAATTTTAAAAATTTCCCAAGAATTGTGGGAAAAAAGTACAACTTCAAAAAACTCACAATGACTCTTACTAAATACATTGGAATGTCTGCTTTCCAAAAAGGGGTAATTTGGGGGGTATTTGTACTTTCCTGGCTTGTTAGGGTCTCAAGAAATGAAATAGGCCTTCAGTACATCAGGTGTGATCAGATGTGATAATTTTTCAATGATTTGCACCATAGCTTGTAGACTCTATAACTTTCACAGAGACCAAATAATATGCACTTTTTTGGTTATTTTTACTAAAGATATGTAGCAGTATACATTTTGGCCCAATTTTATGAAGAAAAATTACTTATTTGCAAAATTTTACAATAAAAACAAAAAAAAAAGTGTTTTTTTTTAAAAAAAATCTAACTTTTTTCGCTTATATTGTAAAAAATAAAAAACCTAGCGGTGATTAAATACCACCAAAAGAAAGCTCTGTTTGTGAGAAAAAAATTATAAAAATTTGGTTTGGGTACAGTGTAGCATGACTGAGTAATTGTCATTCAAAGTGTGAGAGCGCTGAAAGCTACAAATTGGTCTGGTAAGGAAGGGTGTATAAAAGCCCTGTATTGAAGTGGTTAAGAGGAATACTGTATAGGTAATACATAACTAGAAATTATACATTTACTTATAATTAAGCGAGCATACACTTAACATAGAAAATAAATATCTAATGCTTTGTAGAAGTATGGGATTAGAAAAAAAACAAAAAACAATTATACTACAGTATCTAGGTGGCTGCAGCACCAATCCCAGCTGAAGCTGTCCTCTGCCGCCTCCAAGACCAAGAACTAAGCGATCAAATACCACTGATCGCTCGGCTCTCAGTCTTCAGCCTGCTGAGGGCTGGTGACTGTCAATTACGTGGGAGTGGCTGGCTCAGGCTCTCAGTGAATCACTGAGAGGCAGAGCCAGCTGCCGATCCAGGCTTTTGGGGTCTTTTCAGAGCCTGGACAAACTCTGTGACGTTAGCGGACAGCGAGCTTTAGCCCACTATCAGCTGAAAACAGGTCACATGAGTGCAGAACTAACTGCACTCCTGGGATCCACAGAAGTATAGTCAAAAAAGCTTTGACTATACTTATACTTTAGGGCAGAATTCACAGGGCTAAAATCAGCCATAAGGTGGGAGCGGAGGTTTTTGCAGATACCATAGGTTGGGTGCCCAGGTGTTTGTGTACATCTGCAGCCAGGAAGCCTGTACAAGTCAATGACAGGCTGAGAAGAGCTGCAGCAGTTGTAAGCATGTAGCTGCACTTCAAGCATTTAGGGATAGATGATCGGCCCTGGATGAAAGCTGTCTGTGTCCGGGGACAACCATCTGTCCCTAACCACATGTACCCCCTCAATGTTCAGATACATGTTTACAGGGAGTGGACATCTATAGCTCCTCTCAGCCTGTCATTGACTTGTGTAGGCTTCCTGGCCGTGGCTGTCCGCAAACACCTGGGCTCCTCGTTAACATGTCCGCAGTATACTTCCTGCACCATGGATGATTTGGTCGTGTGAATAAAGCCTAAAGCCTCATACACACGATCGGATTTTCCGATGGGAATTGTGTGATGACAGCCTGTTGGCGGAAAATCCGACCATTTGTATGCTCCATCGGACAATTGTTGTCGGATTTTCCGTGGACAAATGTTGGATAGCATGCTTTAAAATTTTCCGCCAACAATTGTGTGTTTTCAGATTTTCCGAGCGTGTGTACAAAAGTCCAAAGTACAAACACGCATGCTCGGAATTTTGTATGCAAGACAAATTCCTGGCCAACGCCCTTTAGACAGAAGTCCTACGCTTTGTCTGCGGAAAATACGATCGTGTGTATGAGGCTTAAGTTTCAAAATGTATGAGTAAAATTCTGGTGTCTACTCACAATAAAGAGAGGCATTTTACAATACTAGAGACAGCGAAGATGGGAGAAGTAAGGTCACTTGTGGTTTACAAACAGCATGAAAAAATGAACCCTAATTTCTATGATGTTATGATGTTACTACATAAATAATCCTAAGGCCCCTTTCACACATATGGGCAGTTCGTCCGTTTTTCATCCATCCGTTGGATGGATGAAAAACGGACATCAATGCATTCCTATGGGAAAACGGATGACAACGGATGATCATCCATTTGCATCTGTTTTCATCCGATTCCGTCAACATCCATTTTTTTTTGAACGGATAATATCCCTATTTTTCATCCGTCAAAAAAAGGGACCGGACAAATGGTCAGTTTTTCATGCGTTTTTGCATTGGTAGTGGATGTAGAAAAAACTGATGAGCACCGATGAAAAACAGATAAAAAAAAATGATGAATACTTCATCCGTTTTGACGTGACTGAACTGATGAAATTAACTGTCTGCATGTGTGTGTAACGGGGTCCCCAAATTTAACCCCGCTATACCCAAATTTAGGGGAAGGTTTGAGCTGTAGTTGGGCTCAGACCACCTTAATTGTTAGGACATTCTATTTTACACCGCAGGTAGTATACTGGTGTGTAGTTCCCTGTGGTCTGTAGGTGGCGCTGTCATAATGGGCCAGGGTTGAACCGCTGGTATAGTGCTGTGCCTTGGATGTCCTCTCTCGGCGGTTGGGCAGTGGGCGTGGTCGGCCTGCGGTGCATGCCGGGAGAGGATATAAAAAGGGGCAGACGCTGCTGGTCGGTTCCGGTTCGAGCCCAGGGGGCCATCGTGGAGCGTGGTACCTGGCCCTCCTGGCCAGGGGCCCACGTACGCATCAGTCCCAGACACCTTTAGCCCTGGGGGTGCAGCAACAGCCTTGGGCCCAGCACCTTTAGCTGGGGCCCGTGTCCGGAAAGGAGAAATCCCAGGGTGCCTCTGGCATGGGGACCCGTTCTGAGATGAGCAGGCCGGGGGAGGACCCTTCTGAAGGACCGGTGAAAAGTTCACGGAGAAGGTAGGGCCCGGTAACTCTCTGGAGGGAGAAGATCCATCCAACACCAGAGGATTGGGATTAACGGTTCTGTGGCAGAGAATCTCCTGGTCGCATCTAAAGGGGGAAAACTAAAGAAACGTCCAAGCATCACTTCGGCTGCTAGGATCCGCTTTCATAGGGAACTATCCGGGTGAGCTAAGCCTACTTGAGGAACAAGTAGTGAATTCATAATTTGTCTTGTGCCTGGACTCATATCCAAACTCTTGCTGTCCTGTCTTCTATCCCCCCTTTTTCTATCCATTGACTTTGCATATAAAGAAATAAACTCTACGTTGGCGTTTACTACTGTTGTGGAGTTTGGAGTTACTTAGGGATATAAAGACTTGTCCTTACATTCTAAGAGACGGGAAGCAACTAAAGGGAGAACCTTGCTGCAGGACCCTACTTTGTGACACCCCTCAACCTCTTCACACAGGACGGTACGGGCACCTAGCCTGGTGTGCCTTTCCTGCAAGTGAGCCAAAGGCAGGTAAAGGACGCCGTGTTGCTACACGTGAAAGGGGCCTAATGCCCCATACGCACAAGCCAAAAATTGGACAACAAATCGTCTGTTTTTTTTTGCATGATAGTCCTATATCGAACCTGGAGAGTTTACTAAAGTTACGAAAATTCTCGTACGACAGAATAAAAAAATCGGAAGTGATGTCATGTGTTGTAATGTATTTGTATTGTATTTTCGGACGACAACTGTACTGATTAAACTAAAATCGCACGATCTGGTATCGTACGAGAATCATTTTTGGGTTTGTCCAATCAGATAATAAATCGGGTGAACTGTCGTGATCGGCTATTGAAAGCTCTGTACGATCGCTTCGAAATCTGTATTTTCCGTACGATTTTTCGATTGTGTGTACGGGCCATAAGAAGTGCCCAAATCTGCTGGATGTCTTTAGAAATGAATGAATATTTTGAATGAATTTTGAACGGATTTCAAAATGTAAAGGAATAAGTTTGGCAATCGGCTGTGAACACAGAGCGGAGCCATTATGCAGCCTGCTCCTTTCTCTATACCGGCAAAACAGTACATTTCAGGACAGATGTCATTTCAATCACTGGCATACGTCCAAATATTCCAGCGCAAAAAATAACTAAATCAGCATCAGGGCTTTTCCATCTTTGAGGTGAAATCTCAGCCTTTTCATATATTTCCTGTCGTGTTTTGCATGTGTTTTTGCTTTACTTGTGATATATTTTTTTTCTGCTCGACTCCCAAGGGGATTTTTTACAGCTATAAAATACCAGAAAAATTAGATATCTGATTGTGCTCATCTCTAAACAATCCCTTTTATAAAATCTATAAAGTTATACTACAGGATGAAAAGAAAGTTCTGACTCGACAAAGAACAGGAAGCGAACATGAAATGGTCTATTTCTTTTTTTATAACTAACGCTTTGCTTAAAAGGAACACTGTTTAAAGGCTTTTTTAGATATATGGTACAGATGCAAGTAGTTCACTTAAAGGCTATATCTATGTAGCGGGGTCTTTAAATCTAAGGAAAAGTTTGAGTGGTAGTTGTACTCAAACAAACACATTATTTGATAGGGTTCTGTAAAACCATTTTATACTACAGGTGGGATACTGGTGTATAGTTCCCTGTGGCCTGTTGATGGCGCTGCCATCGGAGGCTAGGGTTGAACCGCTGGTACAGTGCTGTGCCTTGGATGTCCCCTCTCGGTGGTGGTATGGTGGGCGTGTCGGCCGGCTGTGCATGCCAGGAGAGGATATAAAAGGGGCAGACCCTGTCTGTAGGGGGGAGATCCCGGGGGTCCGACCCCGGGAGTGTGTTGTTCTGTTCGTGGCCACCCAAGGCACCTTTAGCCCTGAGGTGGAGTTCCATGCTTGGTACACTGGCGGATCAGTCCCAGGCACCTTTCGCCTTGGGGCTGAAACTGAAGGCCTTGGGTCCAGCACCTTCGGCTGGGACCGACGGAGGGAGGAGAAATCCCAGGGTGCTGCCTTGCGAGGAGACCCGTATCTGGAAGAGGAGGCCGGGGGAGGACCGTTCCAAGGGACTGGTGAGAGATCACAGTGAAGGAAGGGGCCCGGTAACTCTCTGGAGGGATGCCATCTCCCTGAAAGAGGCCTAATACCAGAACCAACGTTCACCAGGTCTGTGGCAGAGACCTAACATTCACCAGGTCTGTGGCAGAGACCCAACGTTCACCAGATCTGTGGCAGAGTTTGTGCAGAGACTGTGTGTAATCTAATTCGAGCATCACTCCGGCTGCTAGGATCCACTCTAATGGGAGACTATCTGAAGATATAGGTAGTGAATATGTAGTCGTTTGTGCCTGGACCTACTCCAACACCTCTTGCTGTCCTGTTCTCCATCCATCCTTTCCGATTAATGACTATGCATATGAGAAAATAAACTCTACATTGGAGTTGCAATTGGTGTGGACCTTGGAGTTATTGGGGAATAGAGACTTGTCTTTATTGCAGTGAAGACGGGAACCATTCTCTGGAGAACCTAGCCATAGAGACCCAGGTACATTACACCGCTCAACCTCTTCTCACAGGAGGGTACGGGCATGTGGCATTGGTGTGCCCCTTTTCCTACAAGTGAGCCAAAGGTAAGGAAAAGGGGTGTGTGTGCTACATCTACATTTCAGAACAAGTTTTATGTTGCATCCATATTTGAGGTGAAGCATGGCTGCACATAACACCCTTAAAATCCAAACTGCATCCCCCCCCCGCCCCCCATGGGGTGCTTCTGCCTGCTGCATTTTATAATTATTTGAATTTAGCTCTGATCTGAGATTGCTCAATAGAAATGACTACAAGTCCCATCAACCACTGTGGCAGAGGGATAAATGCAGAGGGCATTGTGGTTGTACTCATCCTTCTTCTTCCTCCAAACACGGCGAGTGGAGTTTAGACCAAGAAGCTCTATTTTTGTCTCATCAGACCACATGACCTTCTCCCATTCCTCCTCTGGATCATCCAGATGGTCATTGGCAAACTTCAGACGGGCCTGGACATGCACTGGGTTGAGTAGGGGGACCTTGCGTGCACTGCAGGATTTTAATCCATGACGGCGTAGTGTGTTACTAATGGTTTTCTTTGAGACTGTGGTCCCAGCTCTCTTCAGGTCATTGACCAGGTCCTGCCGTGTAGTTCTGGGCTGATCCCTCACCTTCCTCATGATCATTGATGCCCCACGAGGTGAGATCTTGCATGGAGCCCCAGACCGAGGGAGATTGACCGTCATCTGGAACTTCTTCAATTTTCAATAATTGCGCCAACTGTTGTTGCCTTCTCACCAAGCTGCTTGGCTATTGTCCTGTAGCCCATCCCAGCCTTGTGCAGGTCTACAATTTTATCCCTGATGTCCTTACACAGCTTTCTGGTCTTGGTCATTGTGGAGAGGTTGAAGTCTGTTTGAGTAAGTGTGTGGACAGGTGTCTTTTATACAGGTAATGCGTTCAAGCAGGTGCAGTTAATACAGGTAATGAGTGGAGAGCAGGAGGGCTTCTTAAAGAAAACATAACAGGTCTGTGAGAGCCGGAATTCTTACTGGTTGGTAGGTGATCAAATACTTATGTCATGCAATAAAATGCAAATAATTTTTTTCAAAATCACACAATGTGATTTTCTGGATTTTGGTTTTAGATTCCGTCTCTCACAGTTGAAGAGTACCTATGATAAAAATTACAGACCTCTACATGCTTTGTAAGTAGGAGAACCTGCAAAAAGATTAGAATTGTGTAGATGTCCCAATATTTATGGACTTGACTGTATGTTTGGTGTTGAGGCCACATAATTAAGTTTTAGTCTCATCTGACCACCTTAAAACGCACCTTGAAGATTCTGAGGCCGCATGGAAAAAGGTGTTATGGAGATTGGCCTAAACACCAAACAATATGTCTGGCGGAATTCCAATATAGCTCAACTTTCAAATAACCCCATTCCTACAGTAAAGTATGGAGGTGGTAATATCCTGTTATGGGGGTGTTTCTCTGCAGCAGGGACTGAAGCACTTGTCAGGATAGAAGATAAATGGATGGGGCAAAATACCATCACATTCTTGAGGAAAATCTACTGCCCCATGTTATGCGGGTGAATATTTTAAAGAGGGTTGATTCTTTTCTATACCCACTGTACAGGGAAAAGAAAATTAGCTGCCTCAGACTGGACACTTTTACCGCCTTCCTGCCCAGGCCATTTTTCTGTTTTTTTTTTCTGTTTGAGGCAGATAGAGCTTTCTTTTGGTAGTATTTACTTATCACCAGGTTTTTTACTTTTTGCTATATAAACAAAAAAGACCAAACACTTTGAAAAAAACAAAAACAAATTTTCTTTCTTGTACATCACGGGACACAGAGCGACATAGTCATTACTATGTGGGTTATATAGATACCTTCAGGTGCTGGCACTGGCAACTTCCAAAACCGGAAGTACCCTCCCCTATATAAGCCCCTCCCATCCGGGAGTACCTCAGTTTTTTGCCAGTGTCTAAGGTGTTGGCCAAGAAGTAACATGTGTTGTTTCACTGAGCTTGCGTACAGGTTCTTTTATGGGCCTCAGTAAGCTGTTCCGGATCCGACCAAAAAAGCTTCATAGCTAAACGGTCGGTACCCGGGCCTTGCAAGAGAAGAGCAAGGTTTTGCCTGTAATGCCTCTCTTAGGAGGGCTAGACCCTGGGATCCAGAGCTCTGGTCATACCCACGACCAAGATGTTTTCTGTGCAGGGTGCTATACAGGTCCAGGGGAGTGGAATCCTTGGGAACCCGGTCCCTGAAGGTTTAATTACAATGCCTGCCGTGAGAGGTGAAGTTTGGGCTTCTGTGGACCAAACAGAGTCCTGCGGCGAGGAAAAGGTAAGTGGGGGCCCCTCAGGAACTTGGTTCTATTGGGGGACCCCCAAGCCTAATTTGTCTTTCTGCCTGTTACCTAAGGTATTCCCGCTACTATTCTGTGCATGCCTGTTACTACTAAGAAAATGTCAAAAAAATGAATAGTGGTCAAAAAAAAAAAGAAAAAAAAGATGGTAAGACCGCGGTACCTGTGTTAATCACTAGAGGCCGCTGTGGTTTTTTTTCTTGTAATGTGGATTTTTTCTTCCAAAGTCAAATCCAGGCAGTTGGTAAGTTCTCTGCTGGGAAACTGTTTCCTCTGCCCTGTTGCTGCGCTCATCCATCCCCGGGCCCTGCGGCAAACAGGACCCTGGCTCCCATCTAGTTCCTTATTTTTTTAAAAGAGCGCACGTGCACGCGCCTCTATATATAGAGGCGACCTGGAAAAAGGGGCGGAGCTGGTGGATGACGCTCGGTGTGCGCCGCGGCGCTTCTGCGCATGTGCGGGCATCCAGCGTGTTTAAAGGCACAGTTGCAGGTGTCAGCTGGCTATTGAAGTGCACAGACAGAGCTAGCAACAGTAAAATAAGGCACACAGAGGCGGTTGATGCAGGCATCCCCTGGAAAGGCACTTTAGTAGACACCAACTGTTATATAGCAGCAATTGTGCTAGACTATTATCAGTAAAAGTGGTGTATTACGGCTGGAATACCTCAGCTTTGGGCTTAGGAATATGCCGTCCAAAGGCTCCGGAACTAAATCTTCCAGGAAGCGAAGGGGGTCTCTATCGGGCTCTGAGGATCTTGGGCATGCTTCTGCTGCACCAGTCTCCCCTGAAAATTCAGAGGTTAGTGACCGTAGAGACCCCGCAGGAGTACCTGGTACTGTGGCTGTCCTCAGTTCACCTGCTCCTGTGTATGTAACAGAGGAGGTTTTTTCCTCAGCTCTGGGAGGAGTGGAAGAGAGATTGACAACATTGATCGCTGCCTCCCTGTCACAGGGAAAGCGCGCCCGATCTCCGTCTCCTCCTTCAGAGTACCTGTTAGCGGAGCAACAGTCTCATACAGGGATCGACCTGCCTGAAGGGGATCAGGATGAGGTTGATTCTGTTATAGAGGAATCAACAGTGGAGGAACCTTTCTCAGCATCTCAAGCTGAAAGATTATGGGTTCAGTCCCTGACTAACATGGTCCGATCAGCATTTAAAATGCCCCTTGCGGAGCCATCAACCACTACTGTCTCCTCACTGGGGTCGCTAAAAGCTCCCCAGACTGTTTGTTCCTTTCCACTTCACCCTTTACTGGAAGGGCTCATTTACCAGGATTGGGAACATCCTGATAAAATATTTACTCCCCCCAAGAGATTTCTGGTGGTCTATCCCATGGAGGATAAGTTCATCAAAAAATGGAGGGTCCCTACAGTGGACGCAGCCATCTCTTGTGTGAATAAATCACTGACATGTCCAGTAGACAATGTCCAAATGTTCAAGGACCCAATAGATAAAAAATTGGAGTCCTTATTAAAGGCTGCTTTCTCTACAGCAGGCTTGGTGACACAACCAGCAGTGGCAGCTATTGGGGTCTGCCAAGCAGTGAAGGATCAGTTAAAACAGGTCTTAAGGGACTTGCCGGATCAGCAGGCCCTTGCCCTAGCTGATCTACCTAGAGCCTTATTCTTTGCGGTTGACGCCATAAAGGATTCAATCCATCAGGCCTCCCGCCTTACGCTGTCTGTAGTACATATGCGCAGGCTTCTATGGCTCAAAAACTGGTCTGCTGAAGCTCCCTGTAAAAAATGGCTGGTTAGCTTCCCATTTCATGGTGAACGCTTATTCGGGGAAGACCTGGACAAATATATCCAGAAAATTTCCAGCGGTAAAAGTACACTCTTGCCGGTTAAAAACAGAGTTAGAGGTCCCTCTTTTAAGAGGCCTGCTTCCCCAGTCCCTGGGGCATCGGCTGTGAAACAGTTCCGACGGCCTCCTCGGTCAAATCCCGGGGGTAAAAATCAGGAACAATCGCAGGGTAACAAGAAACCCTGGGTCAGGAGAGGTACAAAACCTCCCCCAAAGTCAAATTCATGAAGGGTTGCCCCCACTCAATCGGGTGGGGGGAAGACTCCAGTTGTTCGCAGAGACCTGGCGGGACACGATCAGAGACAGATGGGTGCTCTCCGCAGTAAGTCTGGGATACAGATTGGAGTTAAAAGACTCTCCTCCTTCCCATTTTATGAGGTCAAATGTGCCAAGGGATCCCCGGAAGAGAGGATCCCTCCTGTTGGCACTAGAACAACTATTGCTCCAAGGAGTAATTATGGAGGTTCCCCTGGAAGAATGGGGGTTCGGGTTTTACTCAAACCTCTTTACAGTCCCGAAGCCAAACGGGGACGTGAGGCCCATATTAAATCTAAAAGGGCTAAACAAAAATTTCTACGCTTTGCAGTAGAAGGGCACCATTTTCAGTTCAGAGCCTTACCCTTCGGTCTGGCCACAGCACCACGAGTGTCTACAAAAATTCTGGCCCCATTATTGGCCAATCTAAGAACACAAGGTGTAACAATAATGGCATATCTAGACGACTTGTTGCTGATAGACCACTCAGTGGAAAAACTAGAAGTGGTCGTTCACAAGACAATCAAGTATCTGGAATCTCACGGTTGGATTATCAACCGAGACAAGTCAGCCCTAAAACCAGTCAAAAGTCTGGAATACTTGGGGCTAAGGCTGGATTCAAACCAGAGAAAAATTTTCTTGCCTCAAGAAAAGGTGTCGTCTTTGAGAGATTTGATCCACCTAGTGGATACAAAAAGACACCCGTCCATACGCCTGTGCATGAGGCTGCTGGGAAAAATGGTGGCATCTTTCGAAGCAGTACCCTACGGTCAATTCCATTCAAGGAATTTGCAAAGGGCCATACTGTCAGCCTGGAACAAAAAAGTTCAGGCCCTAAACTTACCAATGTCCTTGTCCCCTTCCGTTCGCAAGAGCCTCCGTTGGTGGTTGGTTCCCCAGAATCTGGAAAAAGGAAAATCCTTCAGTCCGATTTCTTGGAAGGTGGTCACTACAGATGCCAGCCTTATAGGCTGGGGAGCAGTACTGGAGCAATGGTCTCTCCAGGGCAGATGGTCGGATGCAGAAAAGGCCCTGCCCATCAATCTCTTAGAGATACGAGCAGCCCGGTATGCCTTGGTAGCATGGACATCCAAACTCCAAGGGTCCCCTGTCAGAATTCAATCAGACAATGCCACGGTAGTGGCATATATCAATCATCAGGGTGGCACCAGGAGTCGTGCAGCCCAGAGGGAAGTAAATTACATCCTGAAATGGGCAGAAAGATATGTCCCAGCCATATCCGCGGTATTCATTCCAGGAGTGGAGAATTGGAAGGCGGACTTTCTAAGTCGCCAACAATTATGCCCAGGGGAATGGTCCCTTCACCCCGAGGTTTTCCGGACAATACGTCAGCGGTGGGGAACACCGGATGTAGATCTGCTAGCATCCAGATTCAACGCAAAGGTGGACAGGTTTGTCTCTCGGACAAGGGATCCCCTAGCTTGCGGCTCGGATGCCCTAGTGTTCCCTTGGGATCAGTTCAAGCTGATATATGCGTTCCCACCGCCACAATTGTTACCTCGATTACTCCGCAGAATCAGGATAGAAAAGAAACCAGTGATTCTGGTGGCTCCAGCGTGGCCCCGAAGAGCATGGTACGCGGAGATTGTAAAAATGTCTGTGGGGAGTCCTTGGACCCTCCCACATCGTCCAGACCTACTTTCGCAAGGACCGGTATACCACCCTTCCTTACCAGCCCTAGGTTTAACGGTCTGGCTATTGAAGCCCACATTCTAAAAAAGAGAGGTCTCTCTAATCCTGTGGTATCTACCATGATCAATGCCAGGAAGCCGGTATCCAGGCAGATCTACTATAGAATCTGGAAGGCGTACATCGCGTGGTGTGAGGCCAAGAAATGGCATCCACGTAAGTACGTAATAGGTAGGATTCTAGACTTCCTACAGTGGGCTGTAGATAGGAAGTTTGCCTTGAGTACTATCAAGGGTCAGATTTCGGCCTTGTCAATATTTTTTCAAAGGCCCTTGGCTTCGCATTCACTAGTCAAAGCTTTTATACAAGGAGTGATGCGTATTAGCCCTCCGGTTAATATTCCCATATGTCCATGGGACTTAAACCTGGTTCTGTCGGTTCTACAGAAACAACCATTTGAACCGTTACAGCATATTTCCTTGGTTCTTCTCACCAGGAAATTGATTTTTCTAGTAGCCATTTGTTCGGCTAAAAGAGTGTCGGAATTAGCAGCTATGTCCTGTAAAGAGCCATATCTGGTTATCCATAAGGACAGAGTAGTGTTACGTCCTCATCCAGCTTTTCTTCCTAAGGTGGTATCGAGGTTTCATTTGAACCAAGATGTGGTTCTTCCTTCCTTTTTCCCCAAACCTAGTTCGGTAGAGGAAAAGTTATTACATTCTTTGGATGTAGTAAGAGCAGTTAAAGCTTATCTAAAAGCCACTGCTCAGATTCGCAGAACGGATACTTTGTTTATTCTGCCGGAAGGCCCCAGAAAGGGTCAGGCAGCGTCAAAATCTACTTTAGCCAAGTGGATTCGACAGGTCATAATGCAAGCCTATGGCTTGAGAAGGAGACCGCCTCCGTTCAAAGTTAGGGCGCACTCCACGAGAGCAGTTGGAACTTCATGGGCAGTGCATCACCAGGCCTCCCTGGCTCAAATCTGTAAGGCCGCAACATGGTCTTCAGTACACACGTTTACTAGGTTCTACCAGGTGGACGTTAGAAGTCAGGAGGATGTCGCCTTTGGGCGCAGTGTGTTGCAGGCCGCAAAAGATCCTCATGTCTGATAGCGCCCAGCTTATGCATGGTGTATCCCCCCCCTCATTTGGCATTGCTTTGGGACGTCCCACATAGTAATGACTATGTCGCTCTGTGTCCCGTGATGTACGAGAAAGAAAATAGGATTTTTATAACAGCTTACCTGTAAAATCCTTTTCTTGGAGTACATCACGGGACACAGAGCTCCCACCCCTCTTTTGGGGACACTTATTGCTTTGCTACAAAACTGAGGTACTCCCGGATGGGAGGGGCTTATATAGGGGAGGGTACTTCCGGTTTTGGAAGTTGCCAGTGCCAGCACCTGAAGGTATCTATATAACCCACATAGTAATGACTATGTCGCTCTGTGTACCGTGATGTACTCCAAGAAAAGGATTTTACAGGTAAGCTGTTATAAAAATCCTATTATTCTTGATTTCTGTTATAAAATTACTCTTTCTTTGTAAATTTAGCCAAAATGTATTCTGCTACACTTCTTTGGTTAAAATAACCCAAACCAGTGTATATTGTTTAGTCTGTGTGAAAGTTAGAGTCTACAAACTATGTATATATATTTGACAATTGATCAATCCTGATGTACTGACTGACTGTTGTACTTTACTGTACAAGTGCTGAGTAGGAGTACCACATGTTAACCACTTAAGCCCCAGACCATTTCGCTGGTCAAAGACCAGGCCACTTTTTGCGGTTCGGCACTGCGTCGATTTAACTGACAATTGCGCAGTCGTGTGACGTGGCTCCCAAACAAAATTGACGTCCTTTTTTCCCTACAAATAGAGCTTTCTTTTGGCGGTATTTGATCACCTCTGCGGTTTTTATTTTTTGCGCTATAAACAAAAATAGAGCGACAATTTTGAAAAAAATTCAATATTTTTTGCTTTTAATAAATATCCCCCAAAAATCTATAAAAAAAAATATTTTCCTCAGTTTAGGCAGATATGTATTCTTCTTCTACATATTTTTGATAAAAAAAAATTGCAATAAGCAACGTGGCGCCGAGGCAGAAAATGCCAACACTTCCATGAGGCCCTGAGGGCCCTCAGGTGGGGACCGAAGGCACGACCCCAGAATCTCCTTTCGCCCTAATGGCGTCTGTCACCTAAATACCCCCTCCCAGCATGCACAGCGGGTTCACCACGCCCCCCGAGCTGCTTGCTAGGAAAGAGGTATCCAATACGTCCAGCCTGTAGCCTTTCTAATCCTGACCAGCGGTGGCAGAGACACCCACTGTCAGGCGGGAAATCACACAACCAGCTGAACTGAAACAGAGTGCAATTTATAACACAATCCTTCTGAGCCAAACTATTTCTCAGATAACTATAATTTAACATATAGCGCACACTCATTGGGAGCAGGGCGCTACATACTTCCCGCTCCACAACAGACGATGTACTCATCGACGAGGAAAGTTTGTCCCTCAATCCTGAAGGTCAGCTACCTGAGTCCAAAAACTTGGATGGGAAGGGAAGGGTAAGGTAACAAGAAATACACTTCACATAGACATGCAATAATCATTTTACTATACACTACAGTATTCCCATCTCTCTTTCTAACCCACCCAACTTGACAGCAGCTTGGAAGGAGATCCAGGACACCTGAGAAACAAAAACAGCACACACAGGCAGATATTCCAAACATTACTGTACAAAGAAAGCAAAGCCTTACTTCCGGAGAAATAAAACTTTCTCTCCTATATATATTTTTTTTTCCTAAGTGCGAAAGAATTATTTAGCTAAGTGTTATGTAGCTAAATGTAGAAAGTTCAGTTTAGCAAGGTTCAGTCTCTGCTGATTAAGCAAACCCCGTCACCTAGTGGTAGAAGAGTAACACACAGTTCCTTTTTTTTGGTCCAAGTACTGGACCGGGTAGAGAATCTTGACTCAAAGTCTTGAATGCCCTAGCATTAACTAACTATTCACCCCAAGTCCTTCAAAGAAGAAAAAGGTAAAAGGAAAATGTTCTCCTTTGCAAAAATGACAAAACTGGAACACTCATTGGGAGCAGTGCGCTACATGTGCCTCCCATTTTTTAAGGGACCAAAAGTAATGGGACAGATTAACAATCATAAATCAAACTTTCACTTTTTAATACTTGGTTGCAAATCCTTTGCAGTCAATTACAGCCTGAAGTCTGGAACGCGATGACATCACCAGACGCTGGGTTTCATCCCTGGTGATGCTCTGCCAGGCCTCTACTGCAACTGTCTTCAGTTCCTGCTTGTTCTTGGGGCATTTTCCCTTCAGTTTTGTCTTCAGCAAGTGAAATGCATGCTCAATCCGATTCAGGTCAGGTGACTGACTTGGCCATTGCATAACATTCCACTTCTTTCCCTTAAAAAACTCTTTGGTTGCTTTCGCGGTATGCTTCGGTCTTTGTCCATCTGCACTGTGAAGCGCCGTCCAATGAGCTCTGAAGCATTTGGCTGAATATGAGCCGATAATAATATTGCCCGAAACACTTCAGAATTCATCCAGTTGCTTTTGTCAGCAGTCACATAATCAATAAATACAAGAGAACCAGTTCCATTGGCAGACATACATGCCCACGCCATGACACTACCACCGCCATGCTTCACAGATGAGGTGGTATGCTTTGGATCATGAGCAGTTCCTTTCCTTCTCCATACTCTTCTCTTCCCATCACTCTGGTACAAGTTGATCTCGGTCTCATCTCTCCGTAGGATGTTGTTCCAGAACTGTGAAGGCTTTTTTAGATGTTGTTTGGCAAACTCTAATCTGGCCTTCCTGTTTTTGAGGCTCACCAATGGTTTACATCTTGTGGTGAACCCTCTGTATTCACTCTGGTGAAGTCTTCTCTTGATTGTTGACTTTGACACACATACACCTACCTCCTGGAGAGTGTTCTTCATCTGACACACATACACCTACCTCCTGGAGAGTGTTCTTCATCTGACACACATACACCTACCTCCTGGAGAGTGTTCTTCATCTGACACACATACACCTACCTCCTGGAGAGTGTTCTTTATCTGGCCAACTGTTGTAAAGGGTGTTTTCTTCACCAGGGAAAGAATTCTTCGGTCACCCACCACAGTTGTTTTCCGCGTTTTTCCGGGTCTTTTGGTGTTGCTAAGCTCACCGGTGCGTTCTTTCTTTTTAATGATGTTCCAAACAGTTGATTTGGCCACACCTAATGTTTTTTCTATCTCTCTGATGGGTTTGTTTTGTTTTTTCAGCCTAATGATGGCTTGCTTCACTGATAGTGACAGCTCTTTGGATCTCATATTGAGAGTTGACAGCAACAGATTCCAAATGCAAATAGCACACTTGAAATGAACTCCTGGACCTGTTATCTGCTCCTTGTAACAGGGAAAATGAGGGAATAACACACACCAAATTGAAGCTGAAAATCTGCAGTTAAAGAACCATTTTTTTTTTATTTCAAATCAAATATTGTGGTGGTGTATAGAGTCAAAAATATTAGAATTGTGTCGATGTCCCAATATTTATGGACCTGACTGTATGTCTGGTGGAAATACAGCTTACCATCCAAATAACACCATTTCTACAGTAAAGTATGGAGGTGGTAATATCCTGTTATGGGGGGTGTTTCTCTGCAGCAGGGACTGAAGCATTGGTCAGGATAGAAGATAAATGGATGGGGCAAAATACCATCCAATTCTTGAGGAAAATCAACTGCCCCCTGCCAGAAAGCTGTCAATGGGATGAAGGTTTACCTTACAACATGACAACGACCCGAATCACACAGCAAAAATGACCACACAGTGGTTGGAGAAAAAGGTAAATATCGTGGCATGGCCTAGTCAAAGCCTAGACTTAAACCCCATTGAAAATATGTGGAATGACTTAAAGACTGCAGTCCACAAACAGTCACCATCAAATTTAGCCACTTCCCGCCTGCCATATAGCAATATGACATGCGCAAAATGGTTCAGTTATCCTGACTGAACGTCATATGATGTCCAGCAGGATAAGCCACTAGCGCGCGCCCACGTAGGCGTGCAGCGTGGAGATCGGTGGTGTGGTGTGTCAGTCTGAATGAGTGAGTGAGTGAATTACTTGTATAGCGCTGCAAGTGCAAACTAAATCGCATCTCCGATCGAGGTATAGAGCCACTGACGGAGGCTCGTTACCACGTGATCAGCTGTGTCCAATCACAGCTAAACACAGTGTAAACAGAAATAGCCGTATATCGTCTTTTTCTCCACTCGCGCTGACAGGTGCGAGTAGAGGAGAGCCGATCGGCTGCTCTCCTGACAGGGGGGGTCTGCACTGATGTATTATCAGTGCATCCACCACCAAGGATGCCCACCCAGGACCACCAGGGATGCCCACCCAGGATCACCAGGGATGCCTCTCAGTGCCCAATAGGCATGGCACCGAGCCCATCAGTGATGCCTGCCAGTGCCCCCTGATCAGTGCTGCCGAACAGTGCCATCTATCAGTGCCACCCATTAGTGCCACCTATCAGTGCTGCATATCAGTGCCACCTATCAGTGCCCATCAGTGCTGCATATAAGTGCTTCATCAGTGCCCATCAGTGCCACCTCATCAGTGCCAATCAGTACTGCCTCATCAGTGCCCGTCAGTGCAGCCTCATCAGTGCAGGAGAAAAAAAACGTACTTATTTACAACAATTTGTAACAGAAACAAAGAAAAACATGTTTCTTTTCAAAAAAATGTCGTTAGGGTACAGTGTAGCATGACCGCGCAATTGTCATTCAAAATGTGATAGCGCTGAAAGCTGAAAATTGGTCTGGGCAGGAAGGTGTATAAGTGCCCTGTATTGAAGTAGTTAACTGAACTTGAGCAGTTCTGCAAAGAAGAGTGGGAAAATATTGCAAAGTCTAGTGTGCAAAGTTAGTAGAGACATATCTCAACAAACTGTAATTGAAGCAAAAGGTGGTCCAAAAAAGAAATACTGACACAAGGGGGTGATCCTTTTTCCAACTCAGTGATTCTGTTTTTTATTTATTTTTTTCTGACACGTTGGTGTTATATCTTTCACTTGGATGTTATAAGTTGCACTGAGTAAACAAACACAGCTGGATAAAACAAAACCTGCATCTGTCTTGATTTCAGGCTGCAAAGCAACACAATGTGATTATTTTAAATGGGGTGATTATTTTGTATACCCATTGTATATACTAATGGGCTAATTTCTAGGTATTTTCTGTAATTATATACGAAAATGGGGATGGCCATAAATGCTCCTACTATGATGACTTTGTTACCTTGCTGATCTCTTATATCTTATCTACCAGACCGTGTCATTCTGCCTTTTTGGAAGAAAATAAAAAAAGATTAAAATAAAATCCGATGAAGCTGACTTTCATCAGTCTTGCCTACACACCATCAAACAAAATTCCGACCGTCCAAAACGCTGTGACATTCTGAGCATGCGTCGACTTGATTCTGAGCTTTCGTGGATTTTTCTCTGATGGAGTTCCCCGTAGACGATCGGAATTTGCTATCGTTTTTTTTTCCATTGGTAAAATTTAAAACATGTTCTATTTTTTTTACACCGATGGAAAAAAGACCGATGGGGCCCACACACGATCGTTTTTTCCGATGAAAAAAGTCCATTGGTCTTTTTTCATCGGAAAAACCGATCGTGTGTACGCGGCATAAGTGACCTTTTGCCTAGTTTAAAGGTCAACATTGGGAGTAACGTAGTAGCATTTTTTTTATGTAATTCAAATATACATATAGCATTAAATGAAACAAATAATAATAAATGACAACTATGTAATATATATATATATATATACACACACACACACACACACACACACTGTATATACGGTATTCATATGTGCACATAAGACAAACATAAGACACAAGACAAGCAGAAAATTATTTTTGTTAGGGATTAAAATGATAAATATTAGGCAGTTCAGTTGACCACATGTCCATCATAAGGTTTTATTCATGAGAAAATCAGGAGATCAGAGGGAATCTTTTCTGGGGATTTGGAGCTGGCTGGAACTCACCCAGATGTTAACTAAATCCTATTAAACCATCACATCCTTGTCTGGCTCAAGCTATTGGCTGAGACTGGACACATTCCAAGATAACTGTCACTCTTTCACTGCCAAAAAACAGCCAGAGAGGCCTAAAGTACAGGCAGTGGAGGATTCTGGGAAATAATCGCTGCAAAATGAGGGTACGCATACCTGACAGCTGCTAATTCATTCGGATTGGTGTAATGAAGCCAAAGGGTCATTTGTCATTCCTTCACTGTCCATTCATGACGTTGGCGTGTCCCTCTTAGGAGGGCAATTAAGCGGGCGTTTCCTTTGCTGCGAAAATGCAGAACATTCAGACTACAGGGTGCCATACTGAACTTGACAGCAGACATTTATCTG